>OY728145.1:855788103-856413103 GCA_963277665.1 Viscum album
ATGAACTCAACACTTGATATAAGGGAGTGTGATTATCTACCATGATCAACACCCCTTAAAATCATACATAACCTATATAAAGGATTATTACTTTATAGTATAAGTCACGACTAAAAAAATATCATGAAACTTATTAATCAATCCCATATATATTTGTAATCTAGGCATAATTATTTAGAGCAGAATACACAAGTCATAACCTCTTATGCATGCCATTAACCAAGTTCAATTTCATTTAAGTCATTTCAATTCATTATGAATCATTTTATAAATCATAATAAAGGAGAATGGACTTACCATCCCTTAGTGTCATTACATTTAAAACTAAATGATTCATTAATAAAGGACACCCATCATGAATTATCCATTTCATTTAAATGAACCCATTCAATTACCAAAACATGTAAAATTCAATTATAAGGATCAAGTTTCAATTGTAAGGAATCATAATCAATTCATTTAAAGGATGAAACCATCTTTCTGAAGACATCCTATATAACATATTCTCCATAAAAAACTCATTCAATTCATTAATACAAGACAACCAAGTCATAAGGTTCGAGGGTCATTTAGAAGATGACATGTTCGTTAAGGCAATTTTCCACTAGGGAAATTCCAACTATAAGAGGGAAAAGAACCTAAGAGGTGCCTTGGGTCACATGTAATGCTCATGTATCAAGGTAAAATTAATTCAAAAGCTAAGACGTTATCTCATTAGTAGTTTTAGACATTTCGAACCAATTGTCTATAATGGAAAATTCTACTTGGCACACCCATGGGGTGACCATATATGGTATGTGCAACCTATAAAACACTAAAAAAATATTCAATTGTCATAATAAAATATTTAAGGGTCAATTAGAAATGAAGGAGTCAATATAAAGGGTATTCTTGATGAAATCTGACATGCAACGCAATTACATAATTATGAAACATGAAAACTCAACAGGAAAATGATGCGAACACCTAACTAGAGGTCACAATCAACACCTCACTCGATATCAGGATCAAATGTAAAGAAGGTTGGAATAAATATGAGATATGGTCCAATGACTTGAAAATAGGGAAAATGATCCTACACCTAAATATCACTAAATATTCTAATATAATATTAGATTGGAATTGAGAGTATAGGGGAGCTTACCAATATGGATCCAATTCCATAGATAGATCGAAGAATTGACACTAGATGGAGGAGTTACTTAAATTCCAAGTTTTAGGTTCTTTATAGATCAAAAGAGGAGGAGAGCTCACCCATCTACTGGAGGAAGAAGAGGGGAAAAGAAAATAAGGTTTTAAGTTTAAGTGGGGGGGGAATAGTAATTTCTCCCCAAAATTTATGGGCACAGGGTTTAGGTGCATGGTTAGTCAAACTATGCACCATCCACACATAATTGTCTATAGATAAGGGAAACCTAGAATAGTTAGGTGCACCATTTGACTGAATGTGCACAAACTATGAAAATGGGATTTGTCCCATGTCTGAAATAGGCCACACATTCGTGCACCCTGGGTCGCACGATTGTATAAAAACTATGCGGCTCAGTATGTTTTTCCTATTTTGGGGAACCGGGCTCTGAAAAAGTCTGAGATGTACCCATGACCTTCATTACTTGATTAAGACTCAAAATTTGTGCCATTTAAGGAATAAAAATTGAAAAACCAATGATCCTAACCTTCGTTCAAAATACAGGTCGTTACAACCTCACCTCCTTAAAGAAAATCATCCTTGAGTTGGACTTATGAGGGTAAAAAGGTACCATCAAAGAATAGCTCTAGCCATTGAGATCATATACCAGATTCCCATTCCCAGGTCTCATCCTGTACCCAATTGTACTGCCATAGCACCCGTACCAAAGGAACTGACATACCTTGGAGTTTCTTCATGCTCTGATCAACAATACAAATAGGATACTCCTCAAAGGAAGCATCCATATCTTATTCAACCTCATTAGGCTAAAATACATTTGTCGGTTCTAGATGGTATCAGAAAATATGAGATAGATGAATGACATCATGAATAGTCTAGTATCTCTAATGAAGTGACAACTTGTGGTCCTATCCATTTCAAAACCTCAAAGGGTCTAAGATATCTCATTGAGTGATTACCCTGATTTTGAATATGTATATTACACAAACTAGGAAAAAAATAACAAGAAAACTTGGTCTCCAACCTCAAACTCAAGAGTTCACCGTCATCCGCTGGTGTACGACTTCCATTTGTCTGAGTAGTCATCATGAACTTTCTGATCAAATAGACATGATATGTAGTCTCTTAGACGAGTTATGGTCCATGAATAGTGTCTTCCCTACCTCTAACTAATATAGAGGGGAGAAACAAGGCCTACCATATAAGGATTCATAAGGATCCATATCTATGGTATCCTGAAAGCTGTTGTTATAAGAAAACTTGAAGAGGTGAATGTGTTTCTCTCAGGAACCCCCAAATTAGGGATGCATGCATAGAGCATGTACTATAAAATCCGAATCATATGCTATGTATGTCCATCAGTTTGTGGGTGATAGGTCATGCTCAAAAGTACCCACATACCAAAGGCCTTATACAACCCCTGCTAGAACTATGATGTGAAATGAGAGTCTCTGTCAGAAATGATACAATGGGGAGCTCTATGAAGATGTAAAAATTCTCTAACGTAGAAGCTTCAAATATTATCTCCCGTGAAGGTCTCTCTCATAGGTAAGAAGTGAAATAACTTCATCATACGATCAATGAAAGCCCACACTATATCATTGACATGAGGTTATTTGGGTAAAAAATCATGAAATCCATCGAGACACTATCCTATTTCTACTCAGGAATGGAAAATGGTTGTAAAAGCCCTTCTGGACACTGATGTTATGCCTTCACCTACTGATTGGTGGATCACCTAGTGATGAAACCAACAATATCACGTTTCATACAAGGCCACCAATACTGGTGTTGTAGATCTTGATATATTTTGGTAACACTGGGGTGAAACACCCATGCCAAGGTGTGGAATTCTCACATCATCTCCTATTTGATGTCTGTTGGGACCCATACATTCCCATGGAAAATAAGGTATCATTCCCTTCTATAGTCGAACCTGAAGATGTATCTTCCTCTAAAATCATTTCCCTCGAGACAAGGTCTTTGGGATTAGATATTTGTCTTATTCTCACGCATTCCAGAAGAGTATATGCTACTACTAAGGTTCAAAGGATAGTCTGACTATGAACCTTTTGAAACTCAACATGAATCTTTGATAATAAGGCAATAATATTGCATTCACCAATGGATTCTTGAACTATTTGTGTCCAAGTCTCTTGTCTTAGAGCATCTGCCACAAAATCTCCTTTACTAATCATGTAGGCATGCTTAAAATCAAACGACAATAGGTACTCAACCCACCTACTTTATCTAAGATCTAGATATCAATATTTAAAGATGTACATGAGGATTTTGTGGCCTCCTAACACCAAAAAATTATCTCTATGTAAATAGTGTCTCTAAAAATGTGCGCCATGAACTATAATAGTGAGATTGAGATTCTGTGTTGGGTAATTCCACTTGTGAGGCCTCAAATGATGAGTCCCTTACACAAAAACTCACTCGTACTTCATAAAAACTGCTCCAAGACTGATTCTTAATGCATCAAAATATATAATATAGTTCACCCCTAGATTTGGAATAATCAGTATTGGTGATAAAGTCAGTCTGTCCTTCAACTCTGGAAAAGATGCTTCACAATATTTTGACAATATGAATATCAAAACCTTATTTGTTAAGCCTATAAGTAGTGATTCAGGGTGAGTGAAATCATGGATTATGTTTCGGTAATATATTTAAATCCCCAAGAAACTCTAAATGTCAAAGGAATTATTGGGATTCTCCCCGGAAACTACAACTCTCACTTTCTCTAGGTCTTCTAAAAATCCTGATTCTGAGATGATGTGACCAAAGAAGTGGACTTTGTTGATCTAGAAATGGCATTTACTGAGCTTAGAATAGAACTGATGCTATCTCATTGTATTCAGAATGATCTCAATATGGGTTTCATGTTCATGTATAGAGCTTGAATACACTAAGATATCATAAAAAAATACTACCAAAAATAAATCTAGATATGGGTGGAAAACCCAATTCATAAGAACTAGGAAAATTTAAGGTGTTTTCATGAGTATGAATGGAATAAAAAGGTACTTTTAAAGACCGTATCTACTCCTAAAATATATGTGAGGTATTTTTGAAGTCTTGAAATTCACATGATGATAGACCAACCTTAGATCTATCTTTGAAAACACCTAAAATCCTCGAAGATGATCAAAGAGGGAGTCTATTATAGTTAGTGGATACTGATTCTTTACTGTGAGTTGGTTAAAATTATGGTAATTCACACAGAGCCTAAGGGTAATGTATACCTTTTTGGAACAAATAATGGGAGAAACCCAAAGAGAAGTACTGGGGTGTATAAATATTTTAGCCTTCAGATCCTTCAACTACTTCTTGAGTTCTAGAAGCTCCTTAGGCACCATCCTATAAGGAGGAATGGAAACTAGTTCTAATCATGGTACTAGATCAATAGTAAATTATACCTCTCACAAAATAGGTAGATACAATAATTCATCTAGAAGGAAATCTCTAAAACACTCCACTACTAGAGGAAAGACAACAGTTTGTAACCCCAGATCATCTAGGAAAAGATTGGTGATATGAGTAGTGACATTACCCATCGTCTGCTACTCTATTCTAGATCATGTAGCTCTGGAATCATATTCTACCTTATACACATTCCTAACACCCTATGGTGATGTAATCTTCACTCTCTGATGATAGCAGTCAATGTGGGATCGATAGGGAACTAACTAGTCTATCCTAATGATTATGCCAAAGCACATAATGTGGAGGACATAAATATTATATACGGAAAGGTAATAACCTATCTCAAGGGTTAAGTCCTTAAAATAGTGTAAAACCTATGAATGGATACCTAATGGTGTATCTAAAATCATAACACTATGATAGTGTTCGATCTTGAGGCCCAGAATTCCCATTATAGTCTTAGATATAAATGAGCAAGACACACTTGTGTCAAATAAGGAAGTCTCTAAAGTGGAGGAACCTATGATATTACCTCATACAATAGTAGTTATAGTGGTCTACTCCTACAACGTAGGCTCGACTACATGTAACTGGCATATATCATGACCTTGAGTCATTACCTAACTGCCTTGAGCAAGACCACTTTGTGGTAGTAATAATCACAAGTTTGACTACCTATGCCTCAGTCTCCACCTCAACCTAATCATATGGTGGTATTACTGCTACCAGTATGTTGTGATCCTACTCACCCTTTTCTTGACCAAGGAGTAGGTTCAGATCCCTACTCGCTTAGCACTGGAGGGAAAGTCCAGCAGAAACACTAGAGATGGCCTATCCAACTACAACCTCTGTACTCCACTGGATCCCAAAATAATTGAGACTTGGGATATCCTAGATTCCAAAAATAGTGATAGATCATAAAACTGTCTATGTGAGGTTCTTGACTTCTTATACCTCTGTGAGTACTCTCAAAGTTCCTATTTCTCCCATAAGAAGATGTACTAATAGCCCTAGGTGCCAAACCTCCCTAACTCGCACCTTCAACATCCCTAAAATTATACAATGTGATTAGGACTTGGTTGATGATTTAATAAATGGTTGTCAAACTAAACACATTGACCTATAACCGGATGGAATAAACAATCCTATCCTCAAATTTCATAGTGGTCATAAGATCATTAATAGCTAGAGTTGGAGTAAATCATTGCATCTGAGTAAAATTATTGGATTATTCTATAACTGACATACTACCCTGATAAAAATTCCTAAATTATCTAGCTCTATGAACCCTTAGATTTTGGGGAAAGAAGTAGTCATAAAAGATGGTCTAAAAATATACCCCAACCATGTCATGATGGGAATCTCCAGGGTGATTACATCCCACCACTACATGGATAAATCATGTAGCATATAGGTCACTATATTGACCCTCCACTCTAGATAAAAATTGAGATGATAAAATATAGGTTGGATTACTTTGAGCCAAGACTTTGTAGCATGAGGTCCACCATGCTCTGTAAAGTCAGGAGTATTTATTGCTGAAACTCACAACTCAACTCTTCTATACTCAGGGTAGGTCTAACTACACCTTTCATTAACTATATCATACATAGAAAACCTTCTCAAAACTGGGTATTATTTCCCACATCAAGAACTAGAAGAAGATCCACATGTGGCTCTACAGGAGGGATCACTGGAGGTTATTTGACCGCCACCACCACCTTCAAGGTGTGTGACCAGAGGATTTCATGGTGGAATAATGCTAAAATTACAAAAGAATTACTCATAAGATAAATAAGAAATAATAAAAACTATTGATACGAAACTATAATAGGTGTAAATATTTCCTATATAAATTTCCAGGCCTCTCTACCTACACAAAAAGCCATGTCTAGATGGTAGAATAGACTATCACAAGCCATAAAAATGATAAAATATACCCCATTACACACTACTAAGTCCATGTTAGGGTCTAAGTCTCATGTCATATATATATATAAGATGACTGTTCTAAATTTAGGTTCATATTCATTTTGATTTTTTTCATTTCAAATATTAAATCACTTTAAATGGTTTAATTAAATGGGTTTCCATTTCTAATCCATAAGGTTCCATACTCCTCATGAAACAAATATGTCATCCACTTAACCCACATGATAACACATTCTAGCTCATTTAACCGATGGTCCATAGCTCAATGTTCCATTATTGACTGCATAATGTGTCTTCTTTAACCTATTCAAGAAAACACTATTTATTTATGGAAAAAAATTTAAGTATCAATTATTTTTCCAATCCCTATAATAAGTTTCATCACAATTCAATATATATACAAGGCACTATAAATATGCAACAAAAAAATGAATGCTGAAAATAGATGTGATATGTCAAAATACATGGAATATTCATCATATTGTGCCTAACAATGATGCATGTAACAGTGATCCTTTCCCTCATATGATTGGGTCAAGGCTAAATTAAATTCTCAATCAGAACAATTATAATAACCACAAAACAATATGTGTGTCTCCCAATGGTGAAAAGATATCAACAGTAATAAGCAAAATCAAAACAACAATTATAATTTAGAAACATGAACTTTACCACAAACATGGGTTCATGATGACGAAGAATGACTTATGACTAAGTTCCCAGCATTACCAATATCCAATATATTGTCTCCAAATAGTAAAGAAAGAAAGGAACCACTCTGATACCACTTTGGGAAATCCCGACCCATGAATCAACTTAACTTGTGTCTTGAGCTGGTGGGTCACATGGCCTCAATCACGCCTCCCCATACACTAGAGGCTGCTTACTAGAAGCTAGGGTGTAAGGGTAGTATAATTGGGAGACTATACCCTCTTTTCAAAGTAGTAAAATGGATAAAATAGATAATAAATAGCAGTAGAAGCATATATAAACAGAAAAAATCAATAAACTGCGAAAGAATAAATAAATAACTAAA
The DNA here is from genome assembly GCA_963277665.1 of Viscum album. Classification (NCBI taxonomy): domain Eukaryota; kingdom Viridiplantae; phylum Streptophyta; class Magnoliopsida; order Santalales; family Viscaceae; genus Viscum; species Viscum album. The sequence goes on from OY728145.1 coordinate 855,795,654, forward strand.
TAAGTAAGTAGTGGAGCAAACCAATAATTGATCAACTGATAATAATGTGAAAATCCACAATGTAAGTGTAAATAATTGATGTATGGAATGTTGTAATACAAAAAGTAATAAGCAGATATAAGCATGCTATCAAGTAGTATAAAAAGAAAAAAAGGAAAAAATATCTCTATAAGCATCCCAAGCCTAAGCCCAGTTATCTACTCCTAAGCTCCAACTAGGTAATAAATTCAAAAACATGTAGCATGGACTTTTCCCTTGTCAATACCTACAGAAATACAGTCTTCTCAGGTACAAATGGTAGATCAATCATGGTGTGAGATAAAAATCTTAGTAGGACACCACCAATGGTGTCTACGTGTAATCTGAGCAGTGCTTTTAACTGGATAGTGTGTAAGGTATAAAAAGAAAAGTAAAACAATGCTGAAATTAATAACCAACCTACTCAGGTTTCTATAAGACACATGGTGAGTCTACATAATTTCTCCCATGTCTGGGAGGCTATATATATATAATTAATAATATATATATATACTTTAGTTCTATATTGCATCCACCTATATGAACCAAGTGTGTGGAGACACCTAATTGACATATACTAAGAATACTAGTGTTGGACTAGACTTGGGAGTAACTCAAACATCCATGATCAGTCCAACAAGTATAAAATATTATGCAATATGATACATACCCTACATTCCAATAGAGCAAGAGACGTCAATCAAAAACACCTGGGATGACGAGCGAGCTACCATGGGAACACTCTTATCATGGAACATAGAACCTAATCCCAACATCCATATACTATCACTGGTGTGAGATTCCATAAAATCAACACTCAATGTAAGGGATTGTGATTATCTACCATGATCAATGACCCCTACCATCGTACACAAACTTTATAAAGGTGTATTCATTTATAGTATAAGGCATGATGCAGGACCTCTCATGAAACTTACTAATCATGTCCATATATATGTGTAATCCATGAATAATAATTTAGAACATAATAAATAAGTCATAACATCTTATTCATGTAATTATCCAAGTTAAATTTCATTCAAGTCATTACAATTCATTATGAATCATTTTATAAACCATAAAAAGGGGCATAAAATTACCATCCCTTGGGGTAATTCCATTTAAAACCAATTTATTAATTAAGAAAGGTAAGCCATGATTCATTATCAATTTCATTTAAATCCACCCATTTAATCACCAAAACATGAAAAATTCACTTATAAGGATCAAGTACCAATTGGAAGGTGTCAGGGTAAATTCATTAAAAGTATTACACCATATTTCCTAATCCATAATATATAATCCACTCACCATAACAAACTCATTAAATTCATTAAGACATGACAACCAATTTATATGTCTCATGGGTCATTTAGAAGATGACATGTTCACTAAAGCGATTTCTCACTTGGGAAATTCCAACTATAAGAGGGCCGAGGACATAAGAGGAACCTTGGGTCACATATAATACTCATGTATCAAGGGAAACTTCCTTCAAAAGCTAATCCATTATCTCATTAGAAGTTTCAGACATTTCGAACCAATTATCCATAATGGACAATTCTACTTTTTACACTTGTGAGATGACCATATATGGTATCTGCAACCTCTAAACCACTAAAAAAATATAGTAGGAATAATACAATATGAAAGTGTCAATTAGACATGAAGGAATCAATAAAAAGGTGATGCTCAAAAAAATCTGTCATTTGACATGAAGAAATAATTACAAAACATCAAAACTCGATAGGAAAACTACTGGACCACCTACCTCAAGGTTGTAGATGAATCCTCACTTGAAATCTATACCAGATTCGAAGAAAGTGGGGATACATCTATAAAATAGAACAATTCCATAGAAATAGGGAAAATGATCCTATAACTAAATATTACAAAATATTCCATGATAAATGTGGATAGGAATTGAGAGACTAAGGGAGTTTACCGAGATGGATCCAATACCTCAGATGGATCTATGAACGGACACCAAGCAATGGAGTTTGCTTCAATGCCTATTTTAGGTGCTATGGAGATCAAAATATGAGGATATCTCACTGAGTCATTGGAGGAATAAGAGAGGAAATAAAATGGAAATTTCATCCCAAAATTTGGGGGTGCATGGTTTAGGTGCACAACTAGTCAAACTATGAAATACAAATGCATGTTTGTTTGTAGAAAAGGAGATACCCACATGGTCAGGTGAATAGTTTGACTGACCATGTGAAAACCATCTAAATAGGATTTTCCCATTTCTGCAACAGGCTGCACAGATGGGTTCCCTGGGTCGCATAGTTGCAAAAAAACTACGCATCCTAGTCTGTTTTTCCCATTTCAGGGCTTCGAGTTTCTAATGAGACCCATACTTACTCATGACTTCCATGACTTGATTAAGAATCAAAATTAGGGCTATTTATTGAATAAAAATTTTTCACGACCCGACCTCGGGGCCTGTGTCATGACCACCCCAAGCTCGCCTTCCATAGGCCAAGGGCAGGCTACTAGCACCTAAGGTGTGAATCCCTAAGCTGGGAAGGCATTGCCTTTATAAAAATTAAACACACACTATCAGAGTACACAATTGAAGCAAAACACTATGTAAAATTGAATACAAAAGTAGTGTTGAAAGTAAAGGGTCCGGAAATACAAGCCCAACTATAAAGTACAAGGAAAAAGACAAAACAACTGGAAGGTGACAAGAAGCTCCTGGATTGTCCACCACGGATCCCACCTGAAGTATAGGTACAAATAGCCTCCTCAGCGCTATATGTCCATCAGCCTCCTCTGGTACCGAATCATCTTGAGGACCACCTTCAGGTACTGACTCGTCGTGAGGTCCACCTCTGGGTACCGTCCAGTCCTCGTACACTCCACCTCAGTCAGCGTTGTCCGTCGTCTGCATCCAACACAACGGGGTGCGGGCAAAGCCCATGCAGGGGTGAGTATAAAGATACTCAGTAGGGAACCCGAGACCCTCAATGTCTCACAAAATCCAACAAGTATAAACCAAAAATAATGAATCAATGGATAACCATTACTTAGGAATATGCCCGTACATATATCTAAGTTATCTATTAACCTATCTCAATCATGAGGAAAGAACAAAGGTATTTGAATCATCTCAAACCATGATTTTTCATTATCGAAACCACGACTGCGGGAGAACTCCTCCTATGTCAAGTACAGTGGCCCTGTCGCGACTCCGAGGTGCTAATCACTAACCTTAGACTGGTGAGGTACTCCTCCTGTCGCGTACCGTGGGTCTGCTGCCAAACCGGGTGCTCTGTTCGCTGTGGGTCTGCTGCCAAACTAGGCGCTCCCCCTAATAGTCCTCAGAGGTACTCCTTATATTGAGTAACATGGGTCTGATTCCAAACCAGGCGCTTCGTCCGCCGTGGGTCTGCCACCAAACTGGGCGCTTCATCCACTCGGCCAGTCGAATCACTCTGATTCGAATCGGTCTAGCAGTCATCAGGACTATAGCTACTAGGTCTCCGCACTCCGTCTACTTGTCTCTGGGAGGTTCCTCTCCATGAGCTACTGTTTGACACTCCAAGTGTTACGAGGTATCACATAGAAGTCTCTCAAAGGACGACCACATCATAGGGGTCTCAACGCAATAGACGACACGTCAATCGGACGCCCAGTCTGTAAGTTATTAACATTTTAGTCCCGGGGTCCCAGTTGGATTTTGAGTACAATCCAATCCAGCCATACTCCAACCTCATCTGAAACCTATGTGGAGTATTCCAAAAGAACCGTCTCATAAAAAGGAAACCAACGTAGTTCACGATACATCAGTCGGACGTCCAGTCCCTAAGTTATAAGCATTTCCGCTCTGAGGGCCCTGTTGGTTTTGGGTTCAAACCAACCCAGCCGTACCCAAACCTCTCCAAATCCTTGAGTTTGATATACCAAAACAATAGACTCGATCCATGGAATCCCATGCAACTGACATTGAGTCGATCGTAGGTCTGTAGCTCAAGTTATGGGTGAAAAACCAAAAGTGGTCCAATGAGGGGGGGGGGGGGGTCTGGGTCCGGTTCGACCCGGCCCAACACGCCCTGGGTCAGCCCGAACCAGGTTGACCCGGCCCGGATCTGGGTCCGGCCCAACGGCTGTGGCCCGACCCGTACAAGGGCGGCCCAACCCGCGTGGTAAGCAGCCCAGCCCGCGCGGCAGGCGGCCCGACACGGCGTCTACGGCCCGTCCCGCACGAGGGTAGCCCGACCCGCGCAAGGGAAGCCTGGTCCGTGTGGCAGGTAGCCCGGACCGGTGGTGGGCGTGACCCGCGTGGCTCAGTGGCCCAACCCGAGCGGCTAGGGGCGGTGATGCCCGCCTGCTCAGGGAGACCAGGCGGCGGCGACACCCTATGGGTCCCACCCTATTCAATCAGGGGGGGCTGTGCCCCCCATCTCCATGTAATGGAACTGCCAGTTTCCGGTTCCTCTCCGCGGAACCCAGTCGGGTTCCGCCCTGGTGTGCACCGGTGGAAGACTCAGCCGGCCGCCCTCTCCTGTCCACCGTGGCCATAGGCCGTGGGTCTTATCTGGCATGGTGCGACGGCGCCACACCCCTGCTCTCCTGTTGCGTCCTACCCTGGCTGCGGACTTACACCACCAGTGCAGCATGATGGTGCCACACCCCTCTGCCACGACCCACCTTGGCCGCGACCTAGTGCTATCTTCCGCGCGCCTCCACCGAGGCCTGATGTGGTCGTGGCTCTTCTCCGCATAGCAAGGCGATTCCATGCCCTCTTGGTGACCTGGTGGCCTTTGCACCGCCTGCCCTTTCTTTGCGGCCGGCTCGTTGCCGGTCGCCGCTGTCCACTCCCGTCGTCAACCACAAACAAGAACAAAAAAGAAAGATTCGTCCGTGTTGGTGCAGTCTGAATTTACCCCCATGTTACGGTGATATCATTTGGTTTTCAAGACATAATTTAAATGATGTAGAATGGTTACATGAAGAATTTAAACCCCTACCTCGATTCAAGGTACGTTTTTGAAGTTGCGGAAGACAGCATCGTGGAAGACAGATGTCGTCCCGTGAACGTCGGAGGGAATGACATAGTCGTTGGTGGCACTCTTAGCAGATGATGTCTTCTCCCTTGATGCAGAGGGAGAGGAAGGAAGACGGGTGTTCCTCGTGGTCGTCGCCTCACGTTCTTTCCCCGATTGAAGAGGTGGAGGGGATGTTGCTTCACATCCCTCGGAGACGTGGAGCGTTCTTCATCGAGATGAATATGTTCTTTGAGTTCTTCATGAGAGAAAACTTTCTATTCTCCAAGGCTCTCCAACGATTATAACAACCCCAAATAAAAGAAAAGCTTCACTTATTTAAGGTTGGCATAATGTTTTGAAAATTCCAAACACTAAAATTAATTAATTAATTGTGGAGCTTAATTAATTAATCAGTGGTGTTGGAAAATTAATGTGAGCAAGTGGGAGGTGGAGAGTTCAACATTAATAGAGGGGAGTTGGAAGCTTAAGAGTTAAAGGGGGGTTTCTTGGGGAATTAAAGAGTTTGAGTTCGTGTGAGCCCCACCACATAATATCCTCTCATGGGTGGTTATGTGGGGTGTGGGCCCCACCTCCAACTCCTCTTTGGAGAAAATAATCACCCCTTAACAAAAATTATGTAACACATAATTTTCTTAAATTTATTAATAATCCCCAAAAATTAACTTTCAACCCCTATAAAACACAACTACGGTAAAGGTACCCTTAAGCGAATACCGGCACTGCGAGTTCATCGGTGTCCTCAGATTTGAATTTTGAGCACCAGTTCAAAAGATAGAAAATTCTGCTCATATGTTCACTGAACATATCGAACAAAACATCAGAAAATTATTTCGAGCACACCGGGCCTCAGAATCAGGTGCCGTCAAAAACTACAGTCTCGTAAAATTCTCAAGAATATAAGAAAAAAAATTTTCCATGGGAATTCCGGGTCTTTACAAAATTCAAAAAACTAACAGTACATACCTTTATTGAAAATATGGGACATTACAATTCAAAACCCATATTCGGGACTCCATATCAAACAGATACAGTGGAGTCAATTGAGTACAAGATGAAATTTTAATTGTTATGTGAAAAATGTTACAATTTTCTAAGTGTTTCATTATGGGAGAAACGTATTTTATTTATGAAGAAGAATAATGGTTCAATGTGGTTATATAGTTATTATAGGGAAATTAATGGAATCATTGTAAAGAAAAATTATCCATTTCCATGTATTGATGTCTTCATTAATTCACTTCAATAGGTTTAACAGTTCTCAAAGATTGATCTTTTTTCATGATATCATTCATTAAAAGTAAAAAAAGGGGATATCTCAAATATGTCAATTTTTATATGGTATGCACATTATAAGGTCATAATAATGAATTTTTAAAATACTAATTCACCCTATGTGTTTATGAATATGATGAACTGATTATTCAATTATTATATTGATATTTTTTAACGGTGTTTATTGATGATATTATTATATAGTATAAGAGTTTTGAAGAGCATGAAACTAATCTTCAAATCATTCTTGAAATTCTATGGAAATAAATTTAAATGGGAAATTCATGAATGTAAATTTTGGTTTCAATAAGTTTTTTTCCATGAAAATAATTTATTTAAGAATGTTATATTCGCTAACCTTTAAAATAAATGTTCTTTAAAAATGGAAAAGACAGACTAGAATAATTATACTAAATAGTTTCCTTAGATTAGTAGGATACTATCAATGGTTTTCTAAAAATTTTGTTTTATTAGATAATTATTTAACCATGTTAACAAAAATGCGGGTCAAAACCACCTAAAAAAATGAACATGATGACATCTTAGTAAAATTAAAGAGGGTTTGCTGGATTCACCTCTATTGACTCCTATATTTGTTAGTAAAGGGGTTTTTATTTTCGATGAGGCATCAAAGAAAGGTCTTCCATGTGTTATAATTCAAAATTATAGTGTGGTGTCTTTATAATATCAATAGTTGAGACCCCATGAGATTAATTGTCCAAATCAATCTTTAGAGTTGACAACTGTGAACTTTTAACTAATGATAGAGATATGTGAAATATATTTCAACTAAATTTTTTTGAAATACATCTATACTTAAAAAGTATTAATTTTAATTTGAGTAGATGAATACAAATAATAAAGGATTATTAATGTGTTATACATTTTTATCCTTGGAAAGAAAAAAAGGAATAAAATGCATTGAGTAAAAAACACTATGACATCTTATCCATGATGAGGGTGGAAAATGAATCAACACTCAAGGATTTATGATGGACGGAATTGGTTATTATAAAATAATAGAAAACATCATTCTTATTGCATATAATTTACCAAAAATATTTATTAGAGAGGATTAATAAATCTTAAAATGTTACTAGGGAATAATAAATGAATTTGTAGGATGTGAATAATGGAAAATTATCCATGTTTAACATTGGTGATGATGAAGTTATATTGTTTGTTAAGAAAATATGAATCTTTTAAAAACTATAGGTAATGAAAGACATACTAGATGAACCTCATAACTCAATAATCACTATACATACTATAGTCCTACGATGTATAGAGATATCAAAGAGAATTTGTTGTGGGAGAATATAGAGTAAGAGATTGTATATTATATTATGAGATGCTTAGTATACCAACATGTGAATTCTGAAATATGACTTATTAAAAGGGTTATGCATCCTTTAAATATACAAGAGTGGAAGTGGGATAATATTTATATTAATTTCCTCATTGTTATTCATAAGAAATCCATGGGGAATAATGCAATATGGGTTATTATTAACCACCTTATAAGGTCAGGTAATTTAATTTAAATTGGATAATATTTCCCCCTTAAAACGTCTTGCATGATGGTATATAAATGAAGTTATAATAATTAATGGAAAACACTTATATACTATTTATGATAGTGACCCAAGGTTCAATTTCAAAAATTTTATGAGTTTTTAGAAGGATTTAAAAAAAAAGTTTTAATATTTTCACAACATATCACCCTCAAATAGATGGGAAGTTTTAAAGGACTAACCAAAAATTGAAGTATATTCTATGTTCATGATCTCTCAAATTTCAAGGAATTTGGGATCCGTGTTTACCTCTATTGTAGTTTTCATACAATAATAGTTTTCACTATAATAACTAAATATAATGGTTTGTATCAAATGGATGTTCAACACTGACGTATTAAGATGAAGTTTGAGAAATGAAGTTATTGGGTCTAGAACATATAAAAGATGCATTAGAAAATATATGATCTATCCAAAAAAAATATCAAGGTAGCACAATGTAAAGAAAAAAGTTATGCAACTAATTGAAGGAGGGATATTGAATTCCAAGTTGTGGATATTGTATTTATAATGATATATCCATGGGAATGGGTTATGATATTTATAATTAATGTGATGATGCATTCATGGTAAATGGAAAATTATAAGTATTGGAGCAGATTGGATTAGTGGAATATGATTTAGCTATGCCACTAAACCTATCCCAAGTGTATGAATTCATCCACATATCTCTTATAAGGATGTATATTCCAATCCCTTACCATGTTATAAAGGTTTATCAAGTTTATTTAGATCCCATCATTTCATATAATATATATTTGATTCAAATTATTGATATAGGTGCTCCAAAATCAAATTATTTCTCTAGTGGAGGTTCTTTAGAGGAATCATCCACTATAAGAGGCCACATGGGATCCATAGGATGCAATGCCAAAGGAGTTTCCACATTTTTTGCGATTTATGTACAATTTTAAGGATGATATTATTATAAGGGGGATAATGTACTGCCCAAGAAAGTTCTAGCAAGGAAAAAACCTATTCTATTACAATTTATAATATTATAATTAAAGATAAAAATTTACTAATACCATTATAACTAATAATAGAAAATAGAAAAAACTAAACAAAATAAAGTTCAATGTTTTTATCTCAATCACTATATTACCTATAAAGGAGTATCTCTCATAGTAATATCTTAGTTTTTAAATAGTTTAGTTTGTTCCAAGGGTTGATTTTAGGCTACAATGATAAAGAGTTGTAGGGGTTCTATTTATATCTCTTTTTAATTCATACTTGAATTATCCTTGTTATACCCTTTTCAATTTTTAAGTTGTTACACCAATATTAACTTAATATAATTATAATTAATATAATTAAGATATCTTATCCATGTGAAAACCCTTTCACTCAATTTATGCCTTGTTGATAAGCTGTTATAATGCTCCCACATTAAAGGAAATTTTAGGGAGAAATATAAATATAAGAAACCACCCTAATTTTTTTTAATGTAAAGAGTGTGTGGTTCTCTAGAAATATCATGCCTCCCTGGATACAAACTAATGGATACAAGAACTGGATCAGATGCACCTAGTTGTAATAACCCTAAAAAATTATTTTTGGGTGTTAACTCAATCTTCACATGGTGCAGAACATATGGTCCTAATAACACACTAGGTTTGAAACACTTAGGAAATATTCATTATATGAATCACAAAGTATTTATGAAACATAATAAAGGATTTGAGTATATTTTTATGGTATCCGTCCATTTCAAACACATGTATTAGATTTCATAAATACCTTGATCATGTTTTTATTTATATGTATCCAATAACTACAATTTCATATTATTCACATGATATGGGTGCTTATTTAAACACTATGAATCCATAATTATTCATAATACATTTAAATATAATTAAAAAAAATATCCTTTTTAATTCATTTATTTTGTAAATATATTGAAATTCATTTATAATAAATTTTTTCATGCATGAAAATATTATAAGACAACATTTGTTGATAAATTTTCCAAAATATTTCTATATTGTTCATTCTTAAACATTTTACCAAATATTGCTTATGAAATTTTATTATACAAAAGAATGCATTAGAATTTTATTTTATTTGTGGGTATTAAAATCATATATCCCCTTAGTACATTGATAGGTCTTAGGAGACAACTACAATAGGGTAATAGGAGTATCCTTACAATTTTATGTTTGATGTATTGGAAAAATGCCACACTAATATGTTTATCATGTATGGAATTATACATTCCTATCATTTCCATAATTATGTGATCATTTACATTTATCCATGTAGTTAATTTTTACCTTTTCATGTTTATGTAATCATCTATGTGGAATCATTTTTTATATATTCCGGTTACATTACCTATGTCATTTTTATTTCATGATAGATTACACTATATACTTTCCCTTAATAAGACTTTTATCACACCCTTTACTTATAACTCCCATTTCCCAGGTAATGAAATGGAATACTATATATAATTAACTCTAAGGATATAATTAACAAATAAATATTGATACTCAATGTTTTAAAATTTTATTTTTTATTATAATGTATATCTATCTAATCTCTTGAGGACTACCAAACCATGATGTTGTGAGTGTAATCTTATGTAATATGATTACCATGTAATAAATAACCCACTAGTTATGATTACCTAGTGTTGGTGCATTTAAATATTTTTCTTTTTTTATTCTGATCTAATTTTATTCCTTTATCTATTTATTTTGGATGAATGAGTGTGGAATTTGATGTTGGATTTCAGTAGATCATGGTGAAATATATCTACAATGAGTATGATTTCATCCGTGGTGGCTAAAGAAGGTTAGAAAGGTATTATTCACATCATCAATCACATTTTTAGTTAAAGTAATGCTATTTTATGAGTATTTCATGTGATTATTGGATAATTTGAGTGAAATTATTAGTTATTAGATTAAAAAATTTGATATTTTTATAGTAGGTATGGGTGTTCATTTTGATTCATATTCACCCCATTACTCAAGATTTCCACATCATTACATACATAGGTAATACCTTTTCACTTGTGATGATTCAAGTAATTTATGAATTTTTTTAATTATTTATAAATTGGGGTATTGGATGAGATATGTCCTAATAAGATTAAAAATGGACAGTATGAGTATGAAGAAATAATTTGAGAGTGAAATGTGGTATGTGGTATTTACACATTGAGTATTATGATATCTCATCATATTTTAGTTTTCTAATTTCCAATTTTCTACATTTTTGTTATTAGGAATATCTAATATTAGTCTAATAGTAACTGAAGGACTAATTTTCTAGATAAATTGTTTTTTGTATGCTCTTTCATCAAATGAGTGTCGGTGGATAAATTTATTGCTCACATGGTGGTGTGATCTGAACCACTACAATTTTTTCTAAAACTAAAATGGTTTAATATATAAAATATGATTTTAAAGGGTAATAGTTTTGGAATGGAATTTCAAAATAAAAAATTAATGATTTACATTATTGATTCGAAATGTGTTTTCAAAGGGGATTTTCATTATATTTGGAAACAAACATTTGGTAAGTAAAGGAATAATGTTATTCCATTTTAAAGGGTTTTTAGAATAAGTTTTTACACATATTTTAATATAATGAAACTATAGAGGGGTTTTAAATAATTTAGTTTATTTGAACTTATGAACATGATGACCAATATATAAAGCATGTGTTGTTGTGTATGATCTCTTAATTCAAAAAAAAACTTGTATAAGACACCATATTGTATGATTATTTATTTCCTATAGGGGAATATATACCATAGATTATGGGTATTTTGTAGAAGGTTGAGATGTCTAGTATGTTCCTTTTTGATGTATTTTCATTGAGAAATTGAAGGTATACTTATGATTTGGGATAGAGTCAAGGGATTTTAGATTCTCATTCACTTAAATCTAGGTTATGGATCCACATATATACATTTTAGTTTGATTACAAAATGTTTCTCATTAGGTCATGTGATGAATATTGGGAAGGTGGGTGTAACTATTTATTAATTAGTGATGTGAGAGACCATTCTCCATCATTATTACTGTTAAGAATTTCTATATTCACGGTTAGTGGTACGACTCCATTATTAATTGTGGGAGTGACTATCTAATTAGAAACTATAGTTATAGTCATAGATAGTCCCAATACCATTATGATTAATAGATAATGATTGGTTTTGTGAGATAGTCACATTTTTTGATGATCCATATAAAATAACATTACTCATAATAAGTATAACCAATGTTGTGGTAAATTCATGGTAAATATTTGTATCCTATATTAAGAGTATAGTGTGTGACTTTATAGTGTTGTGTCCTTATTTTTATAGTGCGATATAGAGAAACTAGGTATGTAGATTTTAATGTAATGACACTTGTGTGATTGACCACTTTAATGGGGTATATCACATGTGAGGTGTAATCTAATGTATCCACAATGTTTTAACTAAGATCAAGAAGAGTGTTTAAATTTTATTACAATTAAAAATAAATTTATTTATTTTTAGAGTAGAGTTTATACTGGAATTATTTATTCTCTTCCTTATGGGTACCTGTATATGCAATGGAAATAAATGAGGCTCTATGATAAAAGTTGGATAGTGCCAAGAGGAGACTGATATTCTCTAGGGTTATGCCAACAATAACACCATAGTCACTAAACACTATATGATGATGATACTAATAGATGATCCATGATATTGGGATATAGTAACTTTGATAAAAATTCACATAGAGGGAGTAAGTCCCAATGATGAAAAATGATATTGGGGTTAGATTGGGGTGGATCTAAGGTAGTCTGGTTTATATTTTTAGTGAGTACTAATGAGGTTAGGAATGGTTTGACATGATAGATGAGATATTATATTTGATATTTTTCATCCTCATTATTTATTTTCTATTTTTTAAAAAATAATATTTATTTAATTTATAAAAGCTGGATTTATCCCTATTTAACTAGCCATTTTATTTTTTATTATTGTTTGATGTTAGTCACAAATGGTTATTCCCTCTTTGATTTCAAATTATTTTGGTTTTTTTATATCATTAATTTTTATGATATATTTTGTTTTGTCTTTTTGTCAGTTATGGCGATGCTTGGTGTATTGGGTAGGTCTATATAAACTGATTCATGGATATATGAGATGGAAATTTAATTTTTTAGGGTATAATGAGATGATAATATCCTTATGGAACACATCATTAGGATATTAGGATATATAAGTCTTCAATTTTAGGTTGGTAGGACCCAAATGACATTGGGTTATACCGATATGAGTCCTCAATGTGTATATATTTCCTTCACCATAATGGTATACAATCATGCCTACATTTCATGATCATAAATGTGTTATTTGTTTTGAGAAAATTGAGTGAAAATCATAAGATACATACAAATGAATATGCATGATCATATGAACTCATTAAGTTAAGGCCTCTTGGGGAAATCTAGCTAGTTTATTTGAATCATCCTCTACCTATATGTAAAAATGGGATTTTTATGTACATGGTTGGAAATTATTTCTTTTAGGCAGGTATAGGTATTAATTTTAATGTTTATATAGGAATTAAGACTAGTAGTTTCATTATGGCCAATGATTAGGTAAGAAACTATGTAGTGAGTTTGGAAAAGAGAATATTATACTTTATTTAATTCATTGTACAACAACTCTATCAGCAATGTGGCTTCTACTATTACTATTTCACTTATATATTGTGATTTATATTATTATAATATTGTTATTTATAGATTTTTAATCATATATATTATATTATTTTTAATGTATCGAACTTCTAGATTCAACTTATAGCACCCAATTTTTTTATTAGTCATGGGTATAGTATCCCCACATTAGAAAAAGGATATCAAAGGGTTATGTTGATTTTTTATAAACTCAATAATGATATTTTAGGTTTATATCAGATTAAACTGTCCCTACATTTAACTTAGGCTCCCCTTACTAGTCAGAAACCTCTAGAATATAGGGAGGCATGCATAAGGACACATAACAATTAAAGTTGACAATAATTTTTGTAATCCAAGTGGCCCATATTAAAAAAATATATTAGAGTGTGTTTTTTGTTTTGGAAATAGAAGTTTAGATTTAAAAATAGGATGTTGAGAAATGCGAGGTAGAATATGGGCTTATTTGAACAACATGGATTCAGTTAAAACTCATTTTTCTAGGGGGTATTTTATGTTGACTGTATACAAAATATTTATAAATAAAGTTTTCTGATTATAACATCAATGTATTATGGATGGGACTCATGATTTGTTTATGTGATTTTCAAGGATCCAATTTCTATATTATTCAATAATTATAGTAGTGAAATGACTAATGCATTATACACATTTCCAAGGGTTGTGTTGATTGATGTTCTATATAGATGGGACCAAATATTATTAAAAACTAACTAATAATATATTTTATATTTACTAAAATATTTTATTTGGTAAAATTTAAGTTATATGGATCATAAGAGTTGATTATTAGTGTGATTATTCAACTATGATTGTTTAGCCACTATATGAAAATAATTTAGGTGTTTCTAATTTTTGAGAAAAATATTCATTTTTCAAAAAAAATCGACGTGACTATAAAATGTGTGTAAAATATTTTAAGGTGTTTATGGGTAATAATTGATTTTTAGATGGTTTTCATATTTTAATGTTTTGAGAGTGTTGAGGAGAATAATTTTGAAATTGGATGTCAATGTAATTTTTGAAAATGAAAATCATTTTTAAGAAAATTACAAGTGAAATTATAAATTTTTTAATTTCCAATTTTTATAAAAAATCCATTGGACTCCAAGTAGGTTTTGTGGAAACACGGGGTTAATTTTTATATGAGTAAAATTAATTAGTCAGTTTTAAAAGAATTTGGAAAGTGAGTATGAAATTTTTTATCCATTTTTTTTCTATGATTTGGATTTCAATGACCACATTTTAGAGTGACAAGCTTTAAGATCCTTATTAGGTTTTAATAAAGAAACACATGTGATTTAGTTTCAAGGAATGAATGTTTAGAGTAAAGTTAAAGGATAAAAGTATGATAATTTATTTTTTAATAGATTGGATAAATTTTATATTATTTTTTATAGATTAAGCACACCATCTATATCATCATTAGGCAATATTAGCTTCCACAATGAGCCCTTATTGTGCGGTAAGTGTAAGTCAATGAATTGACTTCCCAAATTATCTTGGAATTAAAATGTTCATATTCATACTTACTCAATGATTTAGTTTTTGTTTAAAGCTGGGATCTTGAATGATTATAATTTCACTTTTTAACCATTAATGAAAATATTAATATAAGTCAATACCATGGATATGATGATGAATAGTAGAATTAGTATTAATCTTAATGATTGGCATATGTGGCTTTGGTAGGGAACTTTTCTTGGTTACTGGAGTTATATAGTTGATGTAAGATAGATATTTACGAAAATATCATGGAGATCTAGTGATGAATTTTGGATTGGTAGATGATAAGATTTATAGATAAAATATAGATAAAGATTTTTATGGATGAGAATTATTATTCTAGGGAGTTTTTATTTACCTATGTCATCAAGTGTTAATGGAACTAGATAAAGGCCAGTATTATATAGATTTAGAGTTGGTGGGAATATTAAATTTTTAAAGTAGATCAAAAGATAATTTTTCCTTATATGTGATTAAATTTATGTATTAGTGAAAGTTTATCTTATAAAAAAACCAAATGGAGGACTTTTAGCACATTGTAGGAGCACCAAGCATGGAGAGATATAAGATAATCCCACTAGTACCTTGGTTCAATCCCCCAAGTGTGTAGTAGTGAGGGTATTGATTATTTATTATGAGGACTTTTATAAATTTGGGGAGGGGTCATCACTCCCATCATGATTTTAAATTCAAGATAGACATATGAGGTATAACACCTCGAGAATTTTGTATCAAATGTCCTTTAAATAGATACTCTATACAATATCTTGTCTCACAAACAATATATAATTTTAAAAAATAGAATTACTTTAAAAGAATATTTTTAAATTTTATCTTTATAATATAGACATTAAATTATAGGGTATAAATATAATTAAAAATATTATAAAAATATACATAGAAAGGATAATAATAGAATTAAGCAGTAGTATTATTCCAAATTATGATCATTTATCCATTCTTATAAGATATATAACATCACTAGGGTTTTCTTTAAATGAATCCCAATAATTAATTCAACATGTAATACTTGAGTAAAATAACATGTAGAATAAGTTCATTCATGTTTTGATTAATATGAGATCTATGGTAGTTAAAATACCACATAGTTTAGCCAGTAAATCTTATCTTATGATTAGGTCTTATGTATTGATCTTGAGGTGATATGTAAGTAGATGTTTGGATTATATAAACATGAAATTATTAATATTGTCATTTTTTATTGATATCACATGTATTTTTTACATTTTTCATAGTTAAATTTAAAGGAAAATGAGTTTCATTTTTAATACTAATGCATTTCAAAAATTCAATTAGTATAGATAAAAAACCAATAAGATCATTTTATGATTAAAAATGCATTTTTCTATAATTGGGTTAGTATGTTCAAAGAATTTTTATTTTAATAAACTGTATATATTATAATAAAATGATGATAAAATGTATTATTGACATTAATTATTGATTAACATTAATATATTTATTCATTGATAATAAATAATAAAAATAACTGTTAATATTTAAGAAAATTAATTTTCTTATTAAAATTCTTTCCATCATATTTTATGAATCCATTTAATTTTTCAATTCCTAAATTTTAGAATTTTAATGCGATGAAATTAACTTCTCTTTTTTTATTCAGAATAAAAATATTACCTTATGATGAATTCTATAGATAATTTTGAAATGATTTCATTTTATGTGATTGTTATGAAATACCATTTATATAAGTAAAATAATTTTTTTAGAAAAAATAAGGTATAAGTAGGATATAAAATTTATGAAACCTTCTTTATATAAAAAATATTTATTTTAAAATAAAAATTAAACATTTAAAAATATTATGTTTAATTTATAAAATCGATATTTAATATTTTAGGTCCTATGTTATATATACTCTAAAACTATAATTTTAAGTGATATAGATTTTTATTTTAATTTTTTTCTCAAGTTTAAAAATTTATTTTAAATTATTTTTAATATTTCAAATCATATTATCAAAATAAGTTAATAAGTGCAATTTCATTTTTTATAAATAAAAATAAGATACCAAGCTTAAGAAAAAGTTATCATGGTAAAAGTACATTGTGGTAAAGCAATAAATAACGGGGAAATGAAAAAATATCACAAACCCTTATACATTATTATTTTTATGAGAGATATATCAACCATGAATCCCCCTTATTCCATTATTCCCACTTTAGGTGGCACCTTCCTTTAAAAATTATACATCATTAATATTATGTTGGGAATATGGATAAAAAATGTCATTCCCTTCACTTATAAAATGGGCCTCTCACAACCCATTTAAAGCTACACAAAAAATTCTAATTCTCTTAAATAAAATTCCTAATTTACTTCTAAAATAACCCTCTCACATATTATTGAGTTTTTGGTCCATATAGATTTTTTAATTCCCTTCTAAACTAGGAATATTTCAAAGAATAAGTTAAATTATTCTATGTAAGTATTTTATCCTATATAATCATTTTCATTTTATTCTTATTATTCATCTTCATAAACTATTTTAACCAATTTAATATAATTAAATATTTTTATTAGTACAAAAATGTGTTTTTAATGGAATAACCATCAACTACCTTACACCCTTTACATAGAAAAATATAATCAACTTCCATGTTACCTACAAACTACCTCCTCCATGAACAACATGTTTCATTTTTCATTTCTTCCTTACATGGTTGATTCGAAAGAGGAACTTAAAGAATAAATTTAATATTTATAAAATCATTAAAATTATAAATATATAAAAATATTTCAATCTTGTTTTCATTATATAGAAAATAAAAATTCCATCTATGTGTATGGGCAGAATACCACCTCTATGAAATGACATTTTTTTATTTTTCAGCACTGCAATACTTGAATGATTATAAGGATTTATATAATAAATTAAAATTTATTTATTACATTATCTAGGTTTTGTAAACTTTATATTAATTTACAACTCATTATTAATATATAAACATTTTTTCATCAAATAGTATAAAAAAAATTCTTCACAAACTTTTTCTTCAAAAATCATGACTAAAAAAACATAAAGTAAAATTAAAATATTATAAATCATAATAAATCCTTAATTAAATTCCCTTGAATAATATATTAATGAAAAACATGTTATAAAAAACATTAAAATTTTAATCCATTCATGAAAAAATCAAAACCAGTGACATTTTTTGATTAGAATAAACTATAACTAACTAAATGATCATTTATCCAACATAACCCAACATTTCTTATTTCATGTTTGTTCGTCAACATCATCCTTATAAAATATCTTAGAGATATAAATCTTTCAACCTCATTATTTATAACTTGGGGGAAGGAAAACTTAAGAAGGGTGAGATCAAATTCTCAGTAAGGTTAAACATAATCATTCAAAATTTAATGTCATCAATGAGCATAAGAAGTGCATAATATTATGAAAAAATAATCAAAGTGAATGAGATAATAATAAAATAAATCAAACCCATAAATAACTAAATCATAAAATATGAAAACATAGAAAAGTTAAGAGTTATTAGAATCAATAATCATGAGCCATGTTATATCAATATTGATCACGATAAGCATTATAAACCCTTATAAAACATAAATAAAACATGTACATAAATTGGGACATCATATTCAGTTCACTATTATAATCACTATTATAAATGGAATAAACATATGTTTTAATTTGATACCCAATTAATTGGAGGACTACCACATACCCACCTATACTTGGTTTATTAAGTAACCTCCTATCATTGGTTTATAACGTAACCACCCATCAAATTTACAAGTACCATTACAAAATTATAACCCATAAAATCTTGAATTTCATCCTAAAATCAAAATAAAAATCTTTATATCTTTAATAAATTGATTAACCCATGGAAAAGAAATGGGTTCCATAACAATATCTTGGAAACATGATTAACCCATGGGAAATAATGGGATCATATTCATCCATCCATAGCAAGAAGAAGGATGATATAAATAATAAATATCTATAGTGTAAGATAAGTAAAAAAGGGTTTTCGACACTGATTAATGGAAGTACCATTAAAACATCATTAAAAACATTGTTGAGGAAAATATCCTTTTAATTTTGAAACCCCCTTTTTAAAACATAAAATTATTTTAAAATATTTTATTTGAAAATATCCTTGAAATATTATAAATGAATATTTTAAAAACAATTTAAAAAATTTCTTATGAAAAATATAATTTCATCTTTTAAAAAAATAATCAAAATACTTTCCTAAACACTTTTATAAAACATGGTTTTGGAAGAAAATATATTTTCAACCAAGGAGAGAATCAAAGTCATATTTTATTAAGAACATTTTCCCAAACATTTTAAGTATAAAAGACTTGATAAAATGGTACAATTAATTGAGTGTATCACGAATAACTATAGGATAAGTTACTTCATGAGAATTATAATATTTTAACATTGGAGACTTAATCATACAAAATATCGATAAACAATGATATTGTTACAAGACTCTTACCACTTTTGTAACTTTTAATCACAATAACCAATTAATGGATACATTAATATAAAAATAATACACCAATAGAACAAATAAATTCATGATATTAAATTTACAATTGGGGTGTATATACACCTAATTAAATAATATATGTTCATAACAAGACATAAGTCTCAAAGAAGGTAGATTGTGGAAAAAACCATTTTTTATTTGGTAACATTGAAACCGTAAACCCCACCAAATATAGATCCTGAAATGGAAATTTATGACCCCATAAATGTATGTGTAATAACTGAAAAATACATTCATTTCAATTATATACACAATATAACAAAAATAAGTTGTGAATATGTCATATATCTCACAAAAATAAAAGTGAGACGAGAAAAATCATTACCTTGAGTCTGATTCATCATGCTTGTTCATTATCTTCTGGAATAAAAAAATTATATTATTTATTTAATTTCTTAAGAAAATTTTAAAAGTTTATTATTAATTTTTTTCACTTATATACATGTTATATATAACTAATTAATCTATTAAGTCTACATCAAATGTTTTTTCCAGCTTATGTGTCAAAATCAACTTTGGTAGGTTGACTATAGTTAAAGAGGTTATTATATAAATATATCCAGAATAATAATCACGATATAATTATCATATTTACACATAAATAATACTTTTAAAACTAATTATGAAAAATGGTTATGAAAAATGAACCGACATTTCGATCATGGTGATGATATTCCGTACGTATGCATGAGTAACATTTCCATTTTTCAATGATCATGATGGAAAGAAGGTAAGTAATATTTTATCCATAAATAATTATAATTATTTCATAAATACCATGATATTTATTTATATATAATTATATATATCATTCTTGTGATGTGAAAGGAATCACATCACTTCGAGGAGGAGGTAATCCACATGTCCACAAATGATGTTATCACTTTTTTTGGTGTGTGAAAATGTAATAAAGAAAATGAAATATTATATTTAAAGAAAGATAATTAAGTCATGAATATAATAATTGTTTCATTTATACCATATATATTCATTATAGTTAACCTTAATACCTTTCATGTAACACATTTGTGAAAAACTCTTTGCATCATTTCGCTAGGTTGTAATCCGCCGTACACACGAGTGATATTATCATATCCGTTACGAAATTGAATATAAAACGGGTGTATATGATATAACGACTCTAGATGTATTATTTTTGTTATAAATATAATAAATATAGTATATAAATAGTATTACCATCATTATTCCCAACCATTAAAGGTTGTAATGGAAAAATTATCAACATCATTTTGAAAGGCAGTAGTCCGCTATACACACAAATGTTGTTTTTGTAAACCATTTGATAGAAGTGTGTGTGGGTGAAGGTAATATAATTAACATAAAAACATATCATTATATTAAAGATACTTCGGTTATTATATTATATTTGTATAATAATAAATGAAGGAGATGGAGAAAGAAACAAAACAAAAATGAACGTCGATGAATGTTACATCTTCTTCTGGTAACTCCTTTTGGTTTGCACCAAAATACTGAATTGGTTGAATTTATACTGAAATTGAGGATTATAGGAAGAGATGAGTAAATTTTGGAGGGTATTTTTTTAGTGATTGGTCAAGCCAAATTTATTGACAGTTGTGAAGAAGTGGGCAGAGTGAATGACCTTTTATAATGGATAAAGAGTGCAATTACTATAAATACAAAAAAGAAAACACTATTGGGATGTGTCCCTTAAATCATATGCCTAAAATATTTATTAATAATTAAGGGTATGAATTAATTGGTCAAAAACACCTCCACCACAAAAAAATACATTTTTAATCATTTTGTTCCTTAACTCTTAAATTTTCTTATTTTTTTATTTTGGTTTTTCTTTAAGGTAACCCGTTTTATAACCGATGAAATTCATCAATTAAGACTATATTAATGTGATAATTATTACAAATTTTAGACTCAATTATTTTAAAAATTAAATCATAATTATAAAATAAAAATCCAATGTGTGTTAGAAATTAAATTTAACAGAAGCGCATGTAATGTGCAAAAATACCACTTTAACCCAAATTGTTCCAATAGTGTTTTTAATATTTAAGGTTAAATATGTTAATTATAAAAGAAAAATTGGTACATTAATATAATTAATATTATATTTTTTAACATTTAAAAATACCTTTACATATTATAAATGTTTTAGTAATTTTAAATAATTTATTAATATATCATTGATTTCAAAACAACATGAACATAAAATTTAACATTATTTATTTAATTTTAATTTAAAAATATTAATAAAATAATGAAATTAAAATATATTAAGTTCATGAAGTTTTATCATGATATATTTATCTAAAAAAAATACTGTAACAAAAAAATTCATACTATATACCTCACTTTTAATATTTTTTGCATCATTTATTTTATTCAATTATGAACTAAATAATCACTAAATTGACTTCTCTTAAGCATTTTAAGTTACTAATTCATCTATAAAAATTAAAGATAAATTATTATTATTATAAAAACTCATTTATATTTCAAAATAATATTTATAACCGAACCTATATTGTTTCCCCCTATATTTAAATATCTATAGAAATTAAAATAAATGAAGGTACATTTTTTTCATTTTCTTTTATTAAGTCATTATATAGGGAATTTTTTTAATAGTATCCAAAAGACTCATAAATTTAAATAGTAATGTCTCAAGGGAATATATTGTTCCATAAAAGTACTTTTTAAAAAGTTTTGGGTCATTTTTGTACCCTATATTATACGTTTAACCACTAAGTAAACCTATTTTTTCCTTAATTTCTATAATTAATTTTAATTCCTTTCACAAATATTTTTTTGTAAAAAACTAATTTTAACTTATTAAAAATTATAAATTATGATGATTCCAAAAATTTAATCCATTTTTATAAATTCAATTAACATAAATGGTAGAAATTAATTTAAAATTAATCCTACAGATGGGATGGAACAACATGTTTTTAAAGTAACAACATTCAAATGTTTGAAAAGTTATTATATCCAATTATAATTTAAAATTGATTCCAATAATATATATTGTATTAATGAATATATAATTTAACTATTTTTATTTTAAAATTATTTCAAAATATAATTTAACATTATTATTTGTTTAGATGAAAAGTTAATTTTCAATTAAAATTCAGTATTTTTCAATTTTCATCAAAAAAGAAACTTCTCCTAAAAAACCTAAAATTAAACATAAAATAAGTTTGAAATTTAAATTTTAAAAATAATGTTTATTTTTTGAAATCAAACTTATAAAAGTATAAATATTTAGTTTTCAAATAAGTTCTCCATCAAAAGGTGACAAAACAGCCTTTATAAAAACACAACTTTTTATGCATAAAATTGGATTTATTTTTATATCTTCTATAGAAAATACATAATATTAATGTTAAATATTTGATTGAATATATTATATATAAATTTAATTAATATAATCCAAAAAGTGTGTTTTTTGTTTTATTATTACAAAAAACTCATTTTCATATTTAAAATGTTTTTCAGAAAAAATATTTCTTTTTATTCTCTAAAGGGTTCTATTTTAATTTATAATTAATAGTTCAAAAAATAATTAATTATATATAATATGTAAACCATATTTTCAGAATTTAGTTAATCTTTTTCATACCCACCATTTTAATAACTAGGTTATAATACTAATATATATCATGGTTCGTTTATTTTTGGTGTTGTGTGTTTAATATGCCATTGAAAATCAAAATTTTGGGGTTTTAGGCACCACAAGATAAAATAACTATTGCATGTAATGAAAGATAAACTCAGTATTACATGTCCCTTATGATATAAAATATAATTTTCTTGTTTTAAAATTATTAGGGTGTTACATTATTTTCCCTTTAATAAATTCTGTCCTCACAATTTAAACTTTATCTTAGTAATAAAGGAAGGACATTTAAAATACTTTTATTCATAAACCCACATAAAAAATAGGTCAATAAAAAATCTTATTAATAAGAGATAAAGGGAATAAAAAAGTACATATGAAATTACACATATCTCAGTTTCCAAATAGGAGATCCTAGATGGGAATATAGGAAAAACGTAAATAATTATGGAGAGTGATTGAGGTAATTTATTACAAAAAATTTAATGATCAATGGAAACTGAAGTGTATAACATTACATAAATATTTGATGATCAAAAATTACACCAGTTCATCATAAATGAGGGTACTAGGATAATGTTTTTGATTTAATATCATTTTACCAGTGTTAAGGAATTATCTTTCCATATAAACTAAGAGAATATGAAAATATACTTACTTTATGAGTAGAATTTCATCCTTTAGTTAATTTCCACCATAATACCATATTTTACTCCAAATGATGAGTATTCAAGATAATTTTTTCCTGACTAAATCATTAAAATAAAACATTAAAGAACACATTACCATAAAAGGGATAATAATCTATTCCTCTTGTCATTAGGCATTAACCAAAACTAAAATGGTTAACACATGGAAAGATAATTCCCAAAATGAATAAACCTTCATACATTAATCTCCAAATTTCAACAGTAATACCCAAATTTCAAAACAAATGATTCCACAAACAAATATCATTACAATTCTTCAATCATTTCCTGATTAAGTTAAAAAACCAAATATTAGAAGGATTTGAGAATATATTTTTCTAAAATAAATAAACCATTATTCCTAAAATAAAATACCATACATTTCTAAAATAAACTGAATATTTACTTATAAAATATATCATACTAATGAGGACATCATGTAGGATAGTGGTAGGAAAAAAACTATTATCATCATGTGATCACGGGTTCAAGCCCCACTACCTTGTTGGACGTGACATGTTGTCACCCAACTTATGATTTGTCCTTTTTTAAACATGAAAAATGATTCAACCCTAAATAAAAATTAATTTTTTATCATAGAGGTTACAAATACCCCAACAAAAAAAATAATTCTCCCAAAATGTCATTAATCACTTTGAGACTTCATCGCTTAAAACCTAAGGGGTGTATAAGACATTAAAATTTCGATCATTCATAATATTATAGACCTATGATGATATCCATAACTCTTAATATAACCTCACATGAAAAAAATTCAAACCTGAAAAAGTTATCTAAACTAACATTTGATTCAAAATATAACAACCCAGGACCCACACTCTCAGATCCTGTACTAAAATCATGAAATTACATTTCTATTTATAATGCTGATAATTATGTCCCATTTTTTCCATCTAAATATTATAGAATAAAAAGGAAAATTGGATCACTTAAAACCTCAAGTATATTTTAGGTTTATAGTTTTATACAATTAGAAAAAAATCCTACATAAACAATTTACATGACTTTAAATGAGAATTCTCCCAGATAACCCGTATTTTCTTATTTCACGCTAGGTCATTAGCATCATCATTTTGAAATAACTTATAGAAATAAATCATTAAAGAAAAATATTTATAACCTGGGGAAAAGGAAACATAATAAGGGTGAGATCAAATTCTTAGTAAGGGTAAACATAACCATTACAAATTAAATGTAATCAAAGAGCATAAGAAGTGTATAAGGGTATGAAGACATAATCAATGTGCATGAGAGAATCATAAAAGAAATCATACCCAAAAATATTTGGATTTTAAATTATGGAAACATGTAAAATTCAATATCAATTATAATCAATAATCATGATCCATGCAATATCAATCACTATCATGAGAAGCTTTATAAAACCATAATAAGAATAAATAAAACATGTATGTAACATGGGAAAACATTTTAAATTCACTCTTACAATCGCTCTTAAAAATTGAATAACTATATAGTATACATCCAAACATAATTAATTAGAGGGTTATCATGGGTCCAACCATCCTTGGTTTATCAAAGAACCACCATTCATTTGTTTATAATGTAACCACCAATCAAATTTACAAGTACCATTACAAAATCATAACACATAAAAGATTGGATTTCATTATAAACTCATATGAAAAATCATTATCCCTTTAATAACTTGACTAAATTATAGAAAATAAATGTGTTTACATAAAAATATCTTTGAAAGATGATTAACCCATTGAAAGGAAATAGGTTCCATAATAATCACTTTGAAAAAAATTAATCTATCTAGAGAAAAAAGAAGGATGATATCAATATGAAATATCCATAGTGGAGGATAATTAAAAATCAGGGATTTTATTTTAATTAATGGAAATTCCATTAAAATATCATTAAAAATATTCTTGTTGAAAATATCCCTTTCATATGAAAAATCATTTTAAAACATAATTTTTATTGAAAATACTTTTCATTGAAAATAACATTCAAATAGTATAAATAAAGTTTTTTAAAAACCATTTACTTGAAAATATAATTAATAATAGGAGTATAATATATTTCATGAGAATTATAATATTTCAACATTAGATACTTAATCATAAAAAATCCCAATAAAAAATGAGATTGTAACAAAATACTCTTACCACTTTGGTAACATTGAATCACAATCCCCAAGAAAAGGGTTACATTAAAATAAACTTAAAATACCATGAGAATAAATAAATTCATTATATTAAATGTAAAATAGGGATATATAAACACCTCATGAAATAAGATATGTGCATAACACGACATAAGTCTCAAATATTGGAAATTTTGACAAAATGCATGACCTCTTTTGTAACTTGGAAACTATAAACCCCATAATTGATAGATCCTAAAATTGATATTTAAAACCACATAAATTTAAGTATTATAATAATAAAATACATTCATGGGCAGTATGTAACGACCCAAATCCGGATCCTCATAACTGATTCCCTGTACCTGGTTTTCCACATGACCTCAAGCATGTTTCCCCAAACGCCAAGGGCTGCCGACTAGCAACGAGGGCCTTGGTGAGTCGGTGGGGAAAGTATTCCCTCATTGGGTAAGGTATACAGTGGAAGAACAAACATAAACAATAGAGGAAGCAGTAATGACATACTAAAACGTAACTAAAAGTAGAAGCAATGTCTCATATAACAATGATACAATATGGTACATGTGTCTATGTAAAGCAGTAAACAAATCAACTTGCTGAAATACAACTAAAACCAAAAACTAAAAGTAAACAGAAACTCCTACAGCATCGCGTACCAAATCCTGGTCCCATGATCTCCAGCTCCATCTAGAAATCAAGTACCCGAGGTAAAAGGGACACAATCACTATCCATATCTACAACAATATAATCTGTTTGGGATGAAAAAGAGGGCCCAAACAGGGTGTGAGACTAATTCCAGTAGGCAACCACCACAAGATTTGTGCCCTACTTTCAGTGAGCAATATAGAAAAAGTAAAGGAAATAAATACAGTAATGAAATAGGATTATAGCAGAAGAAATCCTAAAAATTACCATTCACATTTATTTAATTAAATAACAAGGGAAAATAGCAAAGCTCTCTATTCCAAGTAAAGCAAGTAACACAGTAGGTATCTAGAAAGACTACCTAACCCACAAGCAGTACAAACCCAAGATTGTTCTTTGGATTGCTGGACTCGTCACAACCAACCAAACAAAATTCACCTTGACTCTCTAGGTGGCTCAAACTAGCAGACCCCTATAGTCCAGTAATCAAACAAGGCACAAACACTTTGGGAAGCTCTCACGTCAATTCCCCTATGGTCTTGCAACGATAGCTACATACTCTCTGAGGAAGCACTTACGTCTAATTCCTCCTATGGTCTCGATACATGTGTAAACTAAGAACACTCTTGGGAAGCACAAAGTCCTATTCCCATAGGTCTTGTGTATGAAACTAAAACCAATAGACCCTCTAGGGAAGCACTTAATCATCTATTCCCTCTTTGATCTCCCGCACCAGGTTCTCACAGCCCTGAGCAGTCCATTTGAGCATAATCAACTATCAGAAGCCCTAAGTAAGTTCAAAAACTACTTGGCTAATAGATACAAATCATCAAAAACAACATTTAAACAACATGCAACACATGCAATCAGTTATACCAAGTAAACTAGCAATTGCAATAGGGTTTTCCTCACAGGCCAATGGTGCCAAACATTGATAAACATCCAAACAGGGAAAAAAACCCATGGGGTGATCCTAAAACATGAAACTAGGCATACATTAGTTTCAATTAATCATAAGATAACAAGAAAACTAATGTGATTAAACAATAGGATCAAAATCCCAAACCCGGGATACCCGATACATGGGTATCCGACACTTTTGCAACCAAAACTCAAAGACATTCAATGTAGGGAAACAAAGCACCTACCTCGATGCTAGTAGGTTGATATAAGAGAACCACGATGATTTATTATCCTTATAACATCGAATATCTGAGAAAACATCCAAAATGCTCAACCCATGATAACTTGAAAATGAGGAGGAATCATGAAACAAGGATAAAGCAGAACCAAGAACTCACTGCAGCGATTCTATTTCAACCGATAGTGTTTGATTCAGATAGCCGGTGATAGATCTGTGTCTCGGAGAACATTTGGACTCCTTGAATGCTCTGGACGGAATTAGGCGGAGAAGAAGACGAAAACAGGGTTAAGTCGCGACCCCGATCCGATTAATGAAATAAAAATAAAAGTACACGACATGTACTTTTAGAGTACATGACATGTACCTTGGTTTTCTGTAATCATATTTAAGCAGCCGCCACCTCACTCCTACACATTGTGTGTGTGGCTCGGACACAACCAGCACACAACCTGGCGTGGCAAGGGAGTACACGGCGTGTACTTTAAAAATTTCTAGAAAACCCTTTTTTATCAAAAACGACCAGAAAATGAAAAACACACCTGAAA
Source organism: Viscum album (assembly GCA_963277665.1). NCBI lineage: Eukaryota > Viridiplantae > Streptophyta > Magnoliopsida > Santalales > Viscaceae > Viscum > Viscum album. Next base: position 855,824,117 of record OY728145.1, read on the forward strand.
TGAAGATACAGGTTCTTACATAGTATATACACCACAAAATAAAAATAATTGGTAAATATGGAATACATCTCATAAAAATAAATGTGAGAGGAGAAAAACCCTTAACTTGAGTCTGATTTGTCATTCTTGTTTTATATCTTCCTGAATAATAAAATTATGTCAATTATTGATTTTATTGAATTATGTTACAATTTTATTATTAATTTTTTTCCACTTAAAGTCAAGTTATATATAATTACTTAATGAATTAAGTTTACATCATATGTTTTTACCATATTTAGCTTATGTATCAAAATCAACTTTGGTTGGTTAACTATGGTCAAAGATTTCATTATATAAATATCTCAAAAATAATTGTTTTGATATATTATCATATTTATAACACCAATAAAGAAACATAGTTATGAAAAATGAACCAACATTATGATCATGGTGACGGTAGGTCGTACATTCGTATTAGTAACATTTCCATTTTTCATTGATCATTATGGAAATAAGGTAATTAATATTATATCTTTATATAATGATAATTATATAATAAATACCATTATATTTAATTATATATACTTATATATTTCATTCTTTTAATGTAAAAGTAATCACATCACTTTGAGGAGGTTGTTGTCCACACGTCCATGAATGACGATTTCACCTTTTCAATGTATGAAAAGGTAATAAAAAATGATATATTATATTTACAGAAAGATAATTATCTTATTTATATGATTGATATTCATTATATTTACCCTTATTACCTTCCATGTAACATGTTAGTAAAAAATTCTTCACATAGTTTTGTGAGACAGTAGTACGTCGTACACATGAGCGATGTTAACGTATGCATTACAAAATGGAATATAAAAGGGGTGTATATGAAATAATGACCCTATATGTATTATTAAGTTATAAATATCATAAATATAATATATAAATAGTATTTACATCATTATTACCAACCATTAAGGATGGTAATGGAAAAATTAACAACATCGTTTCGAGAGGCGGTAGTCCACCTTACACATGAATGATGATTTTATAACCCATTTAATGGAAGTGTATGTGTTTGTAGGTCATACCATTAATATTAAAAAATCTTATTATAATGATTACATTGAGGTTATTATATAATATTGGTAAAAGAATAATTGAAGTGGTGGAGAAGAAAAAAACAAAAAAGTGCATGTTGATGAATGTTACCTCTTATCCAGGTAACTCCTTTTAGTCTGCACCAAGGGATTTACTTAGTTGGATTTATTCCCAAAATGAGGCTTATATGATAATATTTTGGAATTTGGTAAGTGATTTTAGAAGGTTTTGGTAGATTCAATTGGGTTGAGAGGTGTGAAGAAGTGGGGAGAGTGAATTCCCTTTTATAATGGAGCAGTGACATTCTTGTAAATACAAAAAATAAAACACTATTAGGCAGTATCCCTTACCTAATGTGCCTAAAAGAGTTTATAAATAATTAATGGGATGTTTTATTTGTTTTAGAAATACATCCACCACAAAAAAAATACATTTTAATCATTTTGTTCCTTAACTCTTATATTTCCTTATTTTTTTCATTTTGGTTTTTTATTAAGGTAATGAATTTTCTAACCTTTATAATTAATCCATTAGAATAAATTAATGTGAAAATTATTATAAAATTTATACCATATTATTTAAAATATTAAATAAAAATTATGAAATAAAAATTCCATGTGTGTTGGAAATTAAATTTAACAGTATCACATGTAACGTGCAAAAAACACCACTTTAACCTTAATCACTCTAACAATGTTTTTATTATTTAGGGGTAAATATGTTAATTATAAGAGATCAATTAGTCCATGAATTAAATATATTTTATATTTATTAACATTTAAAAATAACTTTACCGAAGTTATTTTTTTAGTAATTTTAAATCATTCAATAAAATATCATTTATTATATAATAACATTAATATCAATTTTGAAATTATTTATTTAATTTGAATTTTAAAAATATTAAAAAGGAATTCAAATCTATTTAGTTTATTGATTTTCATCATGATATATTCATCTAAAACAATAATGGAACATAAAAAATCATACTATTTACCTCACTTTTAATATCTTTAGTATCATTTATATTATTTAATTATTAACTAAATAATCAATGTGTGGGATTCTGTTAAGAATTTTAGGTTACTAATTTATCTCTAAAAATTAAATATAAATTATTATGATGATAAAAAAATAATTTATCATTCAATAAAATATTTGTAATTGAACACATGTTACATAATGCTTCCTTTTTATTACAAAACGTTTCGTTACATTGTACAAAAAAATGACCATTTAAATTTTTGTTTCTTAGATAAAAGATACCTAATGTAACACCCCAAGATTTCATAATGTGTTATTTCTTAAAAATAATTCAATAACTTTCACTACACGCAACACCGATTTCAAGCACACCATGACTTACCAAAGAGAGCCATTCAAAAGAGGTTATGAATAGTATTAACTAAATTTTAAACTTTATATAATCTTTATAATTTTATAATCCATATTATTAGTTTCTTAGACATAATGTAAGAACAAATTCATTTTCAGTATTGCACTTTTACCAACTTTTAATAGTGAACGCTTTTTAAATCCAATATTTTAAACTTTTATATATTCAATTTGACTAAATAAATTTATTTTTTAGAATGGGGACATCAAAAAAAATTACAATGAAACATCCCAAGCTTCCACGGTACGCTTTCCTTTGAATAATACAGTAGTGTGTGTTGTACGCAACTTCGAGTTTTAACACACACCACAACCATTCAAACTAGCCGTTATGAATAATAATACCCACTTTTTGAAATTTATAAATTATATTTTTCAAAATGGACTTCATTTTTGTATTCAGAATATTGAATTTAGCCCAAGGTGATATTTTGGAACTTTTCAGATAACATTTATATTTTTATGAATAGTGAAAATTACTAAATTTTAATTAAAAAAACTTTTTTAATCAAAATAATTTATATTGATAAATTATGAATTTGAGTGGTTTTAAAGTATATTTAGAATATATTTTTACCATTTAATACAATGTTGGTCATTGTACATAATTTCACAATTAAACCGGACATAAACAAGTGTCAATCTTTTGATAGTTATTATCTCTTAAAAACACGCTATTTGTTTTGATGACAAGAATTAATTTTGAAATTAATTAATGCAAATGATATGTTTCTAATTTGGTAAAATAGAAATAATTTTTCAATTCATAATATCAAATATATATTAGGCCTAATTTTTGGTATTTTTCTGGAAACTTTCATTTTTTAATGAATAGTAAAACCACTAAGTGGTAGTTAAAAAACTGCATTTTTCATAAAACTTAATTTTACCGCTTTTGTGGGTGGAATTTCAAAAACCAGAGAGACACAGTTAACATCAAGGAGTAAAATTTGGTTCAATGAGATGAAAATAATTTTTTTGAATAGTAACTTTTTACTTTTATTTACCACGGTTAAAAGTTAATAAGGTAATTAAGGGTAAAAATAATATTAATATTACCCTAACACATGTCCTAATTCTATTGGACAAGTGTATCTCGACCAAAAACAACATTATGAGTAAACTATTATCATTTAGGTCAACTTTTATTAGATTAGGACATTTATTATTATTTAATTCAAAGAAGAGTTAAAAGAGTTAAAATCAAATATTACTTACTATTTTTTTTAATATAGGGTTATACATAAGATAAATTCGATTGTAAATATTCATTTGAAATATAAAAATATTTCATACATAATGGTATTTTATTTATAATTTTTACACATTAAATAATATAATTTATTTATGACACAATGGTGATGTAGTAATTACCTAATTAATGAAAAATTAGAATAATTGATATTATAAATACCCAAATAAATGTAATTTGAGACTTTTTATAAATACCAATAATTTTCTAGGTTAATATGACATTTTAGGATTGATTTAATTAACTTTTTTATAAGTAATAATTCTTTTATGATTTTTACAAAAATCAATTATTGAATAGTTTCAAAATTGACATAAAAGAGTTTTTAAAACAAATATTATATTATTAATTGATATTAAATTCCTAAAAATATAAGGTTCGGCCATGAGACTTATATCATGATAGGTGTATCATTAATGGACCACTTTGTGGTCTATTGGATGTATATAGTATGTTTATTAATCATATAATATAAAAATACAAAGAGACATTGTAAAAGTGAAACTAATTAACTAAGAGTTAATACTTAAAGATAAGGTTAATATAATAAGCCAAACCTATCTAAATTCTATTGGTTGAGTGGTTTTCTACCCATTCCCACCTTAACCATTAAATAATCCACTTTGGAGCCATTATAAACTGAATATGAATTTATTATAAAATAATTATATCTTTTCCAAAGGTGCCCCTCACCCCTCTTATAAAAGGGCACTCCCCATTCTCATTAATTCACACCTTCAAAGCCTTTTGGTTGGGAAAAAACCTACCCAAATACTCTCTCAACTTCACTCACTACAACCTAGAGTCCTTAGTTTGATATGAAATCCAACCTAATGATCCCTTTTGATCAAATCAAAAGGAACAACCCGAAGAAGAGGTAATGTTTTCACCACCCTTTTTCAAATTCACTTCCACTTCAACTTATTCTTTCTTTGTTATTATCATTATAAAATAATGAATCTAGTATCTCCTATATACTGTAATATTATTATAAGTATTTTACAACCATATTCAGTATTCTATCCATCCTTTGAATGACATTTCACCATACGTGTGTACGTACGGCTTACCGTCTCCACGTCGTGGTGTAATTGTTATTCAATATATTATTATTTGGATGGGTATAATAATGATGTGTAATTCCTATAAATAATAAATATAACATGATAATGATTCTGTATATATGATATACCATCCAATTAAATATTATTTTAATATCAAAAGAATGATATTGTCGCTCGTGCGTACGTACGGACTACCATCTCCACGAACGCGATTAGATTCATTCTCTATCGTATCCATTCAAGTATAATTATCATTTTATGATTTAAAAATAATTTTTAAGTACTTAATATCATTCTGGATATAAATAATATACAACCTATCCATGAAAAACATGTCTTATGTAACAAAATATATAAAAGAAAATGAGTAAGTTAACACCTGAAACGACGATAATACTAAGATATTATTAACAAAGCAATGTTAAAAGATCATATATGATAACATAATAGTCTATATGATTCTTATATAATTTAATAACAATTATTTCACCATTATACAGGAGGTTAACCTACCCCAACCAAGGAAAAGTACAAGGTAAGTGTTATTTCACAATCTCTTCATTATCTGAGGTTGTTTATACGTAATTATCTACTGGGACCTCTTTATCATCCACATCCATGTTTCTTGAAAGTGTATTTCAAAACATTCTTACTATTTTATAGAATAGGTTTTAAAGTCATTTATACCATTGTTTGACTTTTTATAAGAATTTTATAAAGGAATCTTTCCGTTGTTTTCCAAACAAGGTCCTTTTTAACCTTTTCGACAGACTTAAGGTAAGAATGTTTTTTTAACTTATACGGCGGGTGCAGCTATTTTCCGCCGTAATAAAATTTTTGAAGAATCCCTTAAAAGATTATAATAATATTTTCAAAGTAAATGTTTTATTTTATAATTATGTGACTTTTAAATGATTTCAAAATGAATATTTTAAGAATTTATGAAAGGTACTCTTTATCAAAATCAGAATTTTAAATGTTTTAAAGATTTATCTTTCTAAATATTTTTAATTAATGTCCATGTTTTCAAAATGATTTTACGGATTTATTTATATAGACATGAATGTTTTGAAATGATATTTCTTATCAAAAGTTTCTAAGTGGTATGGGAAACTTTGATCCAAAAATCTCTTTTAAATTACATCCTTAATAAATGTGTGACTTTTAAATGATTTACAAAAAAGAGATATTTCTCTCAAATAGTTTTGATTTCATCTATGTCAACATCCTTAGATGGATTTTAAGTTTATTTGAAGTTGATTTATTATGATACAAAACTTCTATATTTTATTGAAGGTTTTGTGATATGTTTGACTGTGGATGTGTTATTTTTATACCATTCATGGTTTATGGATGAAGTATTTACATTTAGTATGATAGTTTTAATACAAATGTTTATGTTTTGTTTAAACCTTTTCATTTGGGAATGCATTGGACTTAATATGTGACGGGTGGAGCCCGCTATAGTTCATCGATGCATCGGTAGGTCTCATGAGACAAACTAGTGTCTTGACACAAGGCCTTGGCAAAATCTTATTTTTAGTCTTGGCACGGGGACTTGGATATGTGGTTATGATAGTCTGGAATTATGCATTCCATCATTATGAAAGTGGTTATTGATATTGCATGTGATTATTTGATTAATAGAATATCCATGTGAATAAGTAAATGGAATTATTTCATTTTATTTTTTCCATACTATGTTGAAGTTCAAGTTTAAAAGGATTTTGTTTTAGTTATACATTGCCTTAAATGTTTATGCTTATTTATGAAAGTTTCCTCTATATTGTTATCCTTACTGAGCATCTGAGCTCACCCCTTTCAATGTTTTATTTTTTCCAGGATGTGAAGAAGTAATTTATGAATGACCTGCAGGGATAGTATGTGGGGATTTGAGTGTGGACTATGAAGAAACGATGTTGTTGTAGTTTTCATTTTTATGATGTAATGTAAGACTTATGAATATATCTAGTGTTTCCAAGGATACTAAACCAATTGGTCTTTTGAGATTTGATCATTCTTGTGATCATTCCAATGTTATGTAATAATGCACCGACTCTGGGTAACTGGGGTCAGGGCGTTACAGTTGGTATCAGAAGAAGTTTATTAAAAACCTTGGAAGCTAAATTTAGATAAACTCTGATTAGAGAACATATATCTAAGATGGACATTGAGGATTAGTATAGAAGAACTTCCTAGAATTTTGGTATTGTATAAATTTTGTGAGTTTTCCGAGCAATACATCCTTGTCTAGATACGAGCAGGTAGAGGCGGCTCTGGAACATATGTACCTAGGGGTAAAACCCGAAAACACCGCTTTAAGATAGACTTGAACGAGAACTGGTGCACGAAAATGGGCGTTACTACACTCTTGGTTACGACACTCCCAGGGGATATGCTTTGGATAATTCTCATTTTCTTTACAAACCATTATGACGGGTTTATGAGTATATACTTCCTCAAAGGAGACATTTTTATGATTATGGATTATACCTATAAAATATTTCATTTATGTTATGTGTTTTACAAGTTTGGGATTAGGTATTATTATTCATAAACTAGTCTAGTGTATGTCATTTTTTAGAAATGGCGCCCAGTAGAAGGAATGAGAACTCCAGCAATGCACATGATCCAAAGAGAACGAAGGATCATATCTTTCATGGTCTTAAGCCAGATTTTATTAGAGAAATAGTCTCCCTTGTATTATCATCATATGAAGAAATAATATCATGTGTTGATAAGATAAGTAAAGAGTTTACTGAGTCCTATGGATTTTAAGGGAAGAAATAGAATAAAAGGATGGAAGAGAGAAAGATGGATAAAGGGAAGAGGGAAACGAAGAATTTTCCCATATGTGATAACTGTGGGAAGAAACACCCTGGAACTTGCCTGAAAGGAATGGGAGTTTATTATAAGTGTAGAGGAAAAGGGCACAAAGTACGTGACTGCAAGGGTAAGAAAATGGTTTCAAATGTACAATGCTTCATTTGCAAAGAGTTTGGACACTACGCGAACCTATTTCCCAGTCATCAGACTATGCCTCAAATGATGATATTGGATAATAATCAATTTATGATACTACCACAGATGAAGAGGAATGATTAGAGTTCTTATGTTGATTATGTCATTTGAGTTTTGTATCAACAATGTACTTGTAATAATAATTATGGAGTATATAAGGATTGTACTACAGTACTATTTTATTAAGGACTTGAGATTGTGTGGAACAAAGAAAAGTGACTCAATAGCAGGTAATTTTTTTTGGAAAATATATGGTTGAGAGAAAGATAAACCATAATATGGTTCTGATACCGAGGTAGTGATTTTAGAATAATACATGATTGATTTGGATAAATTATATTGGATATTCTTGACTACCTTGAAACTGATTAATGATTTGTATATTCCATCATTTTTGGGGTTTACAACATTTTTGGATTGAAGGAGTATATCTATTATTCTTTAAGGAATAAGGGATCATGAATGTAATCAATAAGGTTTTATGGAAATTCAGGATGTTGCAGTGTTTTAAAAGAATCAATGATGAAGGTGTTCACATGTTATTACGCGGAAAAAAGGATCTTTATTGTGCTTACCTTCCTTGTAAATTTTGGACTGAAGTATTTTGGATAGTTCTAGTTTGGATTATTTTGGATTGCCATAAAAAGGACAACCCGGAGGTCGGGTGGCAACCCATCGCGTCCGGCAAGGCCGCGAGACTTGAACCCACAACCGAAGGGCGACAAGGGTGTATCACCGACCACTGACCCACGTGATGTCCTGGATTAAATAATGTCATTTTTTAATGGTTCTTCTAGATGATTTATAAATTCATTTTTTAACCCTATAAGAATAGGATAAATAGAATATTATTTTTGAGTTTTATTATCTTTTAGAGTGAAAGATGAGTTTGTGGTAGAACTTAGTTAAAGGATGAGACTCTACTTGAGAAGTATATATTTTTCTTCTTCTCTTATTCAATGAAGAAATTAATTCTTATACTTTAGTGAAGGGATCTTAAAACAAAACAAATGTGTTATCCGAATACCACATGTTTTACTAAACCGATGGTATTTTAAATCATCATAGATTGATGAATTTAAGGCCCTCAATTTTACACTTGTTTGTGATTGATGAACTCAATCACTACCTATAAATATTTACGTTTTTACTCCAATTATATGTCTCTAATTTCCACCAATGTTCTCCGAATAGAGATCATAATTTGGTGGTGACCCTTTCATTTCTCTTTTCCTCTTATTAAGACTAAATTTTATTAACCCAACTTCCGATGTGGGTTTTCCCACAAAGATATTTTCTATATTCAACCTTTTATTTTCAAAGAACAATTTCAAATTGCGAGGATGTAATTTATTGAAGGAGGGGAGAATGTAACACCACAAGATTTCATAGAGTGTTATTTCTTCAAAATAATTCAATAACTTGCACTACACATAACACCGAGTTCAAGCACACCATGACTTACCAAACAAGCCGTTCAAAAGAGGTTATGAATAGTATTAACTAAATTATAAACTTTGTATATTCCTTATAATTTTAGAATCCATATTATGAGTTTCTTAGACATAATTTAAGAACAAATTCAGTTTCAGTATTTCACTTTTACCAAATTTTAATAGTGAACCATTTTTAAATCCAATATTTTAAACTTTTATATATTCAATTTGACGAAATAAATTTACTTTTTAGAATGGGTACATCAAAAAAATTTACAATGAAACATCCCAAGCTTCCACGGTACGCTTTCCTTTGAATAATACAATAGTGTGTGTTGTACGCAACTTCGAGTTCTAACACACACCACAACCAATCAAACTAGCCGTTATGAATAGTAATACCCACTTTTTGAAATTTATAAATATTATTTTTCAAAATGGACATCATTTGTTTATTCGGAATATCGAATTTAGCCTAAGGTGAAATTTTGGAACTTTTCGGATAACATTTATATTTTGATGAATAGTGAAAATTACTAAATTTTAATTAATTTTTTTTAATCAAAATAATTATATTGATAAATTATGAATTTTAGTGGTTTTAAAGAATATTTAGAATATATTTTTACAATTTAATACAATGTTGGTCATTGTACATAATTTCACAATTAAACTGAACATAAACAAGTGTCAATCTTTTGATAGTTATTATCTCTTAAAAACAAGCTATTTGTTTTGACGACGTGAATTAATTTTTAAATTAATTAATGCAACTGATATGTTTTGAATTTGGTAAAATAGACATCATTTTTGAATTGATAATATCAAATATATATTAGGCCTAATTTTTGGTATTTTTCTGGAAACTTTCATTTTTTGATGAATAGTAAAACCACTAAGTGGTAGTTAAAAAACTGAATTTTTCATAAAACTTAATTTTACCGCTTCTGTGGGTGGAATTTCGAAAATCCGAGAGACACGGTTAATATCATGGAGTAAAATGTGGTTCAATGAGATGAAAATAATTTTTGGTGAATAGTAACTTTTTACTTTTATTTATCACGGTTAAAAGTGAATAGGGTAATTAAGGGTAAAAATTATATTAATATTACCCTAACACATGTCCTAATTCTATTGGACATGTGTATCTCGACCAAAAACAACCTTAGGAGTAAAATATTATCATTTAGGTCCACTTTTATTAGATTAGGACATTTATTATTATTTAATTCAAAGAAGAGTTAAAAGAGTTAAAATCAAAGTTTATTTACTAAGACATTTTTAATATAGGGTTATACATAAGATAAATTCGATTGTAAATATTCATTTGAAAGATAAAACTATTTCCTAAATAATGGTATTTTATTTAAAATTTTTAGACATTAAATAATTTAATTTATTTATGACACAATGGTGATGCAGTAATTACCTAATTAATAAAAAATTAAAATAATTGACATTATAAATACCCAAATAAATGAAATTTGAGACTTTTTATAAATAACAATAATTTTATAGGTTAATATGACATGTTATTATTGATTTAATTAACTTTTTTAGAATTAATCATTCTGTTATGAGTTTTACAAGAATCAATTATTGAATAGTGTCAAAATTGACATAAAAGAGTTTTTTAAAAAAATATTATATTATTAATTGATATTAAATTCATAAAAATCTAAGGTTCGGCCAAGAGAGTTATATCATGATATGTTTATTATTAATGGACCACTTGGGGGTCTTTTGGATGTATATAGTATGTTTATTAACCATATAATTCAAAAATACAAAGAGACATTGTAAAAGTGAAACTAATTAACTAAGAGTTAATACATAAAGATAATGTTAATATAATAACCCAAACCTGTCTAAATTCTATTGGTTGAGTGGTTTTCAACCCATCCCAACCTTAACCGTTAAATAATCAACTTTGGAGCCATTATAAACTGAATATGAATTTATTATAAAATAATATTTATAGCTTTTCCAAAGGTGCCCCTCACCCCTCTTATAAAAGGGAACTCCCCCTTCTCATTAATTCACACCATCAAAGCCTTTTGGTTCGTCAAAAACCTGACCAAATACTCTATAAACGTCCCTAAATACAACCTAGAGGCCTTAGTTTGATCAGAAATCCAACCTAAGGATCCCTTTTGATCAAATCAAAAGGAAGAACCCGAAGAAGAGGTAATGTTTTCACAACCCTTTTTCAAATTCATTTCTTCTTCAAGTTCTTCTTTATTTTTTATTATCATTCTAAAATAATGAATCCAGTATCTCCTATATAATATAATATTATTATAAATATGGTACAACCATATTCAGTATTCTATCCATTCTTTGAATGACATTTCACCATACGTGAGTACATACGGCTTACCATCTCCACGTCGTGGTGTAATTGTTATTCAATATATTATTATTTTGATGGGTATAATAATGATGTGTAATTCATGTAAATAATAAATATAACATGATAATTATTCTATATATAAGATATAACATCAAATTAAATATTATTTTAATATCAAAAGAAAGATATTGTCACTCGTGCAAACGTACGGACTACCATCTCCACGAACGCGATGAGATTCATTCTCCATCGTATCCATTCAAGTATAATTATCATTTGGTGATTTAAAAATAATTTTTATGGACATAATATAATTTTGTATATGAATAAGATACAACCTATCCATGAAAAACATGGCTTACATAACAAAACATATAAAAGAAAACGAGTAAGTTAACACCCGAAACGACGATAATACTAAGATATTATTAACAAAGCAATGTCAAAAGATCATATATAATAACATAATAATGTATATGATTCTTGTATAATTTAATAAAAATTATTTCACCATTATACAGGAGGTTAACCTACCCCAACCAAGGAAAATTACAAGGTAAGGGTTATTTCACAAGGTTGTTTATACGTAATTATCTACTCGGACCTCTTTATCATCCACATCCATGTTTCTTGAAAGTGTATTTAAAAACATTATTACTATTTTACAGAATAGGGGTTAAAGTCATTTATACCATTGCCTGAATTTTTATAAAAGTTTATAAAGGAATCTTTCTGTCGTTTTCCAAACAAGGTCGTTTTTAACGTTTTCGATAGAATTAAGGTAAGAATGTTTTTTTAACTTATACGGTGGGTGTGGCTATTTTCCGCCATTATAAAATTTTTGAAGCTTCCCTTACAATCTTATAAGGATATTTTCAAAGTAAATGTTTTATTTTATAATTATGTGACTTTTAAATGATTTCAAAATGAATATTTTAAGAATTTATGAAAGGTACTCTTTATCAAAATCAGAATTTTAAATGTTTTAAAGTTTTCTCTTTCTAAATATTTTTAATTAATGTCCTTGTTTTCAAAATGATTTTAAGGATTTATTTATATGGTCATGAATGTTTTGAAATGATATTTCTTATCAGAAGTTTTAAAGTGGTATGGGACACTTTTATTCAAAAATCTCTCTTAAATAACTTCCTTAATAAATGTGTGACTTTTAAATGATTTCAAAAAAAGAGATATTTCTCTCAAATAGTTCTGATTTCATCTATGTCAACATCCTTCGATGGATTTTAAGTTTATTTGAAGTTGATTTATTATAATACAAAACTTATATATTGTATTGAAGGTTTTGTGATATGTTTCACTGTGGATGTGTTATTTTTATACCATTCATGGTTTATGGATGAAGTATTTACATTTCGTATGCTAGTTTTAATATGAATGTTTATGTTATGATTAAACCTTTTCATATGGGAATGCATTATACTTAATATTTGATGGGTGGATCATGCTATATCTCCTCGATGCATCGGTAGGTCTCATGAGACAAACTAGTGTCTTGCCACAAGGCCTTGGAAAAATCTTATTTGTAGTCTTGGCATAAGGCCTTGGATATGTGGTTATGATAGTCTGGAATTATGCATTCCATCATTATGAAAGTGGTTATTGATATTGCATGTGATTATTCGATTAGTAGAATATCCATGTGAATAATTAAATGGAATTATTTCATTTTATTTTTTCCATACTATGTTGAATTTCAAGTTTAAAAGGTTTTGTTTTAGTTATACATTGCCTTAAATGTTTATGCTTATTTATGAAAGCTTATGCTATATTGTTATCCTTACTGAGCATCTAAGCTCACCCATTTCAATGTTTTATTTTTCCCAGGATGTGAAGAAGTAATTTATGAATGTCCTGCAGGGATAGTATGTAGGGATATGAGTGTGGACTATGAAGAAAAGATGTTGTTGTAGTTTTCATTTTTATGATGTAATATAAGACTTATGAATATATCTAGTGTTTCCAAGGATACTAAACCAATCAGTCTTTCTATATTTGATCATTATTGTGATCATGCCAATGTTATGTAATAATGCACCGACTTTGGGTAACTGGGGTCAGGGCGTTACACCTAATACATGAAAACATAAAAAATTATTCTAAAAAATTGAAAGTATTATTCATCAGTTCATCCTAAGTACTTTTATTGGATCTCATAACCTAGGGTCGTACAACAATGGAAAGGGTTATCATAAGGCCTAGTAAGGGAATAAGTAAGGGAAACACTTTACATGTAATCTTGAGGGATATCAATAAGAATATGAGGAATATTAATAAGAACATGATGAATATCATTATGGAATGATCAAGAGAACACGAGGAATAAAATAATACAAATATCATGAATCATAACTTTGAAATGTGGCTAAAACATTTAAATTAGTCATTCATAATCATATCACCAAGGTTTTTCATTGATGTTCCATAAAAATTACCAAGGTTATTCACCACTGTATCATAAAACATGTTATCTCTAGAGATTAAATTCTTCACCCAATGGATTGGATAACTATCAGAGTGAACCATTCATATATATTTATTTTCATGTGATCCACATAGATCATAATAAATAATTTTATATATAACTCTAGGAGAATAAAATAAAATGGGTTTCATATCAAAATCATGGCATTTCAAAAGTTCTTTAAAAATAAGATCATTATGCATTTTAAACACATAGAAAAGGAATATGGATTTTATGTATACCAATCCCATAATAAAATAAATCATTTTTTCACCTTGGTGAATAACCATGTAAAATAAATAGATTTGGTTATTCATAAAAATAAAATGAAATTTAATTTTCTATATAGAAGAGAGAAATTTTGAGAAGTAAAATTGGCAGCATAATGGGTATAAAACATGGTTTTAGAAAAGGGTAAAAAGATAGAAAAAATGTGTATCCCATTGATAAAACAAAATTTTTCAGTAAGGTAATTCATAAAAAGTAAATAATAGATATTGAACGTAATATTCAGAAGATATATACTAAAATTGGTTCTTAAAACAAAGGGAAAAAAGATATTTCTCTTACCTTAAAGAGTTACTCCTAAAACATGAGGATTGGAACCTTGGTGGATTGAAAAAACCTTATGAGGACTCATTGGGAGGTAAAACTACTAGATAATCATGGATTATGGATTGGGAGTGAAAGAAAATAGAGAAATTGGTGGGTATTTAAAACAAAAGTGGAGGATTTGTTTATGAATTTCTAATTATAGGCCTTGGAAACCAAGGTTGTGGAAAAGGAAAAAATATTCTTAAAATGGAATTGATAGAATAAAAATTTTATTTATACAATGTAATTACACTTTAAGTTACTAGGTCCCTGAAACACAACCCATTATAACACTCACACATCACCTAAGGGTAAGGTTTGTAACGATGACTGATTCGTGGGGTAGTTTGGATAATATCTCCTGAGTGGTGATTTCCATTAACTTTAACTTCTCACATAGGTGATTTTGTGCTATCTTAACTTATTGAAGCTGATATTTTCCTTGGTCAAGATCTAACCCTAGTGGTGCTACCTCCCTCTCAAGCTATGAAAAATGGGATTAAAATGGTACAAATCTTCTGGTTGAATCCACCGACTCTTCCTTCTTTATTAATTATCTATTATCAAAATTTAATTGTAAACACTAATTATAACAATAAAATTATTATCAAGAGTATATTTTCCAATGGACATATTTAAAATTTTTCATAATTGAATAATGTTTATATAATGGCTGAATCCAAATAGTCACATTTCCCTTTATACTCACTTCATTATTAAAGATATATGGTTTTTTAGTAAAAAAAATACAACACACATTTTCAGGAAACAATTATCATTCCAAAAGTTTGGGCTGTTACATTCTTCCCCCCTTAAGAAATTTCATATCCAAAATTTCAACTTTTTCAATGAGGTGAGAAAAGGTGTGGGTATTTCTGACTCATTTTCTCCTATGGTTCCCATTTTTCTTCTTCATATTTATGGCTCCTCCACAACACTTTGATGAGGTGGGTAGTCTTGTTGTGTAGAACCTTGTTTCTATGGTCCAAGATCTCCACCGACTACTCCTCATAAGAGATGTAATGTTCAAATTTTACGACCTTTAAATTCAGTACATGTGAAGGGTTAGGTATGTACTTCCTCAAGAGAGATACATGGAATACATCAAAAAATTGAGCTAGATTTTGTTTAAGTTCTAGCTGATAGGCAACTACTCCTATGAGATCAAGGATTTCATAGGGTCCAAAATACCTAGGGATAATATTCACTTTCTTCACAAAATATATAAATCTCTTCCAAGGTGATATTAGAAGGAACACCTTATAAAAAACACCAAAATCCATGTCCCTTTGATGACTGTAAACATATCTCTTCTGTTGTCTCTGAGCATCCTTTATGTGTTGTTGGATGGAATGAACATTTTCTATCATCTCTTACTCAAGATCAGGCCCACAAAGCTTTCTCTCACCAACTTCATCCCAACAAGTAGGAGTTCTACATCACTTCCCATAGAGAGATTCATAGGGTGCCATATGAATACTCGAATGGAAGCTGTTGTTATATGAGAACTCAACTAATTAAATATATTGATCCCATCCACCTTTAAATTCCATTAAGCATGTTAGAATTTTTTCAAGTGTTTGAATAGTAATTTTAGATTGACCATTAGTTTTAGGGTGATAGGCCATATTGAAATTCAATTCAATATTTAGATCATATTGGAGAATTATCTAGAATTTTTATGTGAACTTCGGATCATGATCAAAAATGATATAAAGTGGAACTCCATGCAACCTCAAAACTTTATGTATATCTTGGAAAGTTTTTTAAGTGAGAAATATTCCTGAATAGTGATGAAATGGGTAGTCTTAGTGAGACGATCCACTATAACCCACATCTCATTGTTTCTTTTGGATGTTATTGAGAGACCAGTGAAAAAGAAAATAGTGATATTATCTCACTTCTATATTGGTATGGGTAGTGTTTTCTATACACCTTTAGGAATTTTTTGCTTTGTCTTCACTTATTAATAGACCAAGAACCTTATAGCATAGTCAACAATATCCCTTTTCAGTTTATCCCACCAATAATGATCCCAAAGGTCCCTATAAATTTTTGTGCTTCTAGGAAGTATAGATAAAGCAGATCTACGAGCTTCATCCATTGGTTCCTTCTTTATTTCCATAATAATGGAACACACAACCTTTTAGGAAATTTTAGTACACCTTCTTGATCAAAATTGAACTCAAGAAACTTCTCATTATTCATAGTCTCAATATTATTTTATAGAAAGTTATATTATCATTGATACTTCATTATATTATATTGTAATGATGGTTTAAAAATCATTTGGTATAGTGTTGATGATGTCTATTCACTTACGTTTCCCTGGTCCAGTTTTACTAGGTCTTTGATCAAAGGATCCCCTTGAATCCTCATTTTTGCTAACACAACATGGTCTTTCCTACATAATGAACCCATGAATTTATTTAATCTTTTGAGGCGATAATGAATTAAATAATCATAGTATTTAAGAAGGTCCAACTATCTCCTTTATCTCATGTTCAGTTACTTTTGTGTGAAAATATACATCAAAATTTAATGGTCTCTGTATATATCACATTTCTCCCCAAAAATATAGTGCCTCCACATTTTTAGAGAAAAAATAACTGCATCCAACTCCTGGTCATGTATTCAATAATTATACTCATGAGGCCTTAACTGTCAAGATGCATAATCAATAACCTTTTCATTTTTCATGAAGACGCACCCAAACCCTTTCAGAGATGCATCACTAAAAATAATGAATCCTTATCTAATAGAGGGTATAGTTGACATGGGTACAATAACCAATATATTATTAAACTATTGGAATCATTCTTCACACTCATTTGTGCAGATGAACATGTTCTATTATCAAGTTAACTTGGATAGTGGATTAGAATTTCATGAAATGTTTTTCCTAAACATCCTATAATATCTTGATAAACCAAAGAAACTAAAAATCTCAGTTACTATTGTGGGATAAAGCCACTCCTCTACAACCATTGTCTTTATAGGGTCAACTTAGATTCCTTCATTGGTTACAATGTTCCCCAATAAAGTAACTTATTGTAACAAAAATTCACCTTTTCTAAACTTTCCAAATATCCCCTTATTCCTCATATTTCTTAATATAAACCTTTTATGATCATGATGGTCCTCCCAACTTTTGGAATATGTCAGAATATAATCAATAAAAACAATCACACCTTTATCAAGGTAGTCCTTAAATACTCTATTCATCAAATCCATAAACATAGCAGGTACATTAATCAAGCCTAAGAGCATAAAAACTCATAATGACCATATCTTGAGCAGAAGTCTGTCATTAGATTATCTTCTTTATTCAACGTCAATTGATGATTACTAGATCAAAGATCAGTATTAGAGAATAATTTATCCCCATGAATATGGTTAAATAAATCATTAATCTTTGGAATAGGTTACTTTTTATTAACTGTTAGCCTGTTAATTTCTATATAATCAGTGTATAGATGCATTGATCCATCCCTCTTCTTTACAAAGAGAATATGTTCACCCGAAGAAGAAACACATGGTCAGATAAACCCCTTCTCCAAAAGATATTGGATTTGTTTATTTAATTCCTCCAACTCCACATTTTCCATTCTATATGGGGTCTTTGATATCATCTTGGATCTTGGTATGAGATTAATGGAGAACTCCGCCTCTCTTTCTAGGGGAGTTCTAGGTAGGTCTTTAAGAAATATTTTTGTGCATTCATGAACAAAAAGTACATTTTCTATTCATAGACTTTCATTTTCTTCTTCATCTTCAATGATCATTTCCATAAAGAAGGATATGGGAGGTTATTTTAGAAAAATATTAGTTCAAGATATCTCTCCTTTGAAAATAACTATAGGTTTTCAAGTCAATATTACTAATATTTCATTTATTATAAACTTTATCTTATCATTAAAATTTGAGAGCTGGTCCATCCTTAGTATAATATTGATTTTCAGCATGAGAATGACTACTAGATTTTCAATGATATTGTGCTCACCAAATTCAATACTAGAGTCTCTATACACTGTTGATGCTTGGATAAACCCTACAATAGTCTTGACTGATAACTCTACTTCTAAAATCTCAAGGATTGATTCTATATTATTTGAAAACATAGAGGAGATAAAGGAATGTGTAGAACCAGAATAAAAAAAATGCACTTTCTATATTTGAGAGAATAATGTGAGTACCTACCACCACATAATTTAGAGACTCTACTTTAGGTGTTGTGATATAAAATTCCCAACCTTGCTCCCTCAGCATATTCTGAGGCTGATGGTGATTACCATCTATTACCTTATGATTTGAACAGTGATTCGAAAATTTACCAAGATATCCACACATATACCATTATAATTTAGGATAGGTCTACACCATCTTCCATTTGTACTTAGTATTGAGAAGTTGAGTCTTCACCACACTATGATAGTTTAGAGTTATATGTTCATCTCTTCGACACATGTAACATTTCCTACTCCCAAGAAAGTAGTTCCCTGAATGCTTCTTCCTACATTTTAGTATGTCTGAAGTGTCACTTACTTTCCTACTCTTCTACGATCAAAGTTTCTCACTAATATTAACTCTATTTATATATTATTTTAATTTGATCTATGGGACCACTACATCTCTTTGAACTATATTTCAACCTTCAAAACACTATGTATTATATCCTCATAACTATCATAGTCTCTATTGGTTAGATTATTCCATAGATGGGGTCTTAGTATACTAAATAATCTATCATCTTCCCCATTAGGATAGATATAAATCTAGAGGTGTAACGATAAAGTCTTTTAAATTTCATCTCATAGCTTCCCATAGATTCATTTTCCTTCTGCTTCAGCTCTAGGAATTAATTCTTTTTTTCCCTCATTGTACAGGAAAAATATTTCTTGAAAAAGGTTCCCCTAAACTCTTCCCACTTCATAACATTAATCTCCCTTATTGTCTTTGTGTTTTTAATAAGTTTACACTATCGATCAACTTCTATATCTAAGAGGTACACAACCATGATTACTTTCTATTATTCCAAACAATGGATTACATAAACAATCTTTTCTAGAGAACTTATCCATTTTTAGCAATCAGTGGGTCAGTAGTTCCACTAAAATAAGGTGGTTATATACATATAAAGAAATCAATGGAAATTTATTCCCTTTTAGGTGAGTCCATTATTTTATCTTAATTTAAGTTATTGCTCATAACTCAAGTCATTTTATTCATTATTCTCATGAAGTTTTCTATTCCAGCTTCCATCAAATATTTTTCAATGCATGGTTCATTGCATTCACCATTTACACAGTTCCTCCTATTTCCCACCATTTTCTAAAATAAGATAACCTTAGTGAGAAAAATGTTTCTTTTAATAATATTAAAAATCTAATCTAATTTCTATGCCTTAAAACATCATGCTTAAATATGTTATTAATAAAAAACAATTAAATTTTCTATAAATCCATAATAATGGTTCATAAAAATCTTGTGATTAACCGAAAATATCCCCTAGGAGTATCAAAATAGGAGTGTATCAAGACCCATTTTAGTGTACCATTTCTTTTTCGAGTCTAGCTCAAGGAGGTGTTTTCAATTTTTACCCATATATACATCTATTCTAGATCCACGTCCACTTGTTCGTATCCAGATCAAGATTTCTTTTCTCAGAAACCACTTAATTAATTATTTACTAAAATACTAGGATGTTTTACTATATTTTAACTTTTCCCCAAGGTTCCTCCTAAAGTTTTAAAACCATAATTTCCAAAAATAACTAAACCATCATTTGATACCAAATATGGAATCTTGCCTTTTTATTACATAATATTCATTACATTGTAAAAATAGAGGATCTTTTAAATTTTATTTTCTTAGAAAAAAGTTACATAATACTTGAAAACATAAAAAAATATTATAAAAACATTAAAGGGTTATTAATTGGTTCATCCTAAGTATATACACAACATCTTAAAATGAGAGGACATACATCAAAGGAAAGTGTGAGTATAAGTCCCAGTTAGGAAATAAGTAAGGGAAATAATTTACATGTTATCTTGAGGGATTTCAACAAGATCACGTGGAATATAATTATGGAATGAGAAAAACATCATGAGGCATAAAACATTAAAAAGAACATTAATCGTAACTTGGAAATTTGGATACAACATTTAAATGAGACATTCATAATCATATCTCCAAGTTTTGTCTCCGAGGTGTCACAAAATTACCAAGGTTATTCACCAAGGTATCGTAAAACATGTCATCTATAGAGATATAATTCTCTACCCAATGAATTGGATTTATCTCAGGGAGAACCCTTCATATGTATTTATTTTTATGTGATCCAAATAGATCATAACATTTCATAAATAACCCATGGATAATAAAATGAAACAAACTTCATATCAAAATCATGGTATTTCAAAAGTGCTTTAAAAATGATCATTAAGTCATTTTTAACCCACAGAAAGGGAATATAGGTTTTATTAATTTCAATACTAGTATATAATAATTCATTTTTATATCATTTATAATACCACTAGAAAATAAAAAAGGTTTGGGTATTCACAAAAAAAAGATATAAGCAAATTTCTTGTGGAGAATAGCGAAATTTTGAGAAATAAAAACAACAGCATAACATGTATAAAATGTGGATTAAAAAATGGGTAAAAAGAGAGGGTAAGACGGTATCCCATTGATAAAAAATAATTTGGTAGTAATGGGATGAATAAAAAGGAAATATGAGAGAGTGACCATAACATTCAGAAGACATATACCAAAAATGGTTCTTGAAACGGACGGAAAAGAAGGATATTTCCCTTACCTTAAAGAGTTACTCCTAAAACATGAGGATTAGAGCCTTGGTGGCTTTAAGTCTCCTTGGGAGGACTCATTGGGAGAAAAAACTACCATATATTCATTGATTATGGATTGGGAGTGAAAAGAAATGGAAAATGGGTGGGAATTTATAGAAAAAGTAGAGGATTTGTTTAATAATTTTCAAATATAGGCATTAGAAACCTTGGTTGTGGAAAAATAAAAACCATTATTAAAATAGAATTGATGGAATAACAATTTTATTTGTAAAATTGAATTACACTTCAAGTAACTAGATCCTGGAAACATTATTCCTTATAGAACCCAAATATGACCTAAGGGTAAGGTGTGCGATGGTGATAGATTCATGGGGTGACTTGGATAACATTGCATGAGTAGTGATTTATAATAACTTTAAATTCTCTCATAGGTGATTTCATTCTAGCTTCACTTATTCAATATCAGTTTGGGATTCGTCGGTAGAGAACCCTTGTGATGCTACCTCCCTCCCAAGCTCTAACAAATGGGCTTCAAGCAACACAACTCTACTGGTTGAGACCATCAAATATTATTTTTATATTAATTATAATTTGTCAAAATTTACTTATAAATATTAATTATAAAGTTAAAATTATTATCAAGAGTATATTTACCAATTGTCATAATTGACCAATGATCATATAATGGTTGAATCTAAATAGCCACATATTCCTTTATACCCACTTAATTAATAAATATATACGGTTTTGTTGCGTACAAATAAAATTTAACACACATTTTAAGGAAATAATTATCTTTCAAAATGTTTTGGTCTTTACATATGTAGGTTTTCCTATCCCCAAATATTTAAAGGAATTAAATGAAAGAAAGGTATATTTTTTATTCTTTTCTTTTCTTGGATTATTATACATGTCAATTTCTAAGAATAAAGTCCAAAAAACTCATAAATTTCATACATAAGGTAATAAGGGTCTAAAGTTTTCAATAAAATGGGTTTTGGACATGTGTTGGGTCATTAATACACCTTATTTTATAAGTTTAACCACTAAGTAAACTTTTTTTTCCTTAATCACTATAATTAATTTTAATTACTTTCACTAATATTTTTTGTCAAATATTTATTTGACCTTATTATAATTTATAAATTATTATAATTCCAAATATATAATCAGTTTTTATAAATTAAATTCACAAAAGTGGCAGAAAATAATTTAAAATTAATCTTGTTTATAAGACAAAAAAACAGGTTTTTAAAGTGAAAATGTTGAAAAGTTTGAAATGTTTTTATATCAAATTTCAATGTGAAATTGATTGTAATGAACTAAATTGAATTAATGGATGTATAATTGAAATATTTTGAACCTTGAAACAAATTAAAAATATAATTTATCATTATAATTTATATAGATGAAATCTTATTTTTCAATTGAAATTCAGTATTTTTCACTTTTCATTGAAAAAATGAAATTTATTAGTAAAATACCAAGAATTAAACCTAATATAATTTTAAAATTAATATTAAAAAATTAATTTTATTTTTTAAAATAAAATTTATAAAAGTTTAAAAATGCAGTTTTAAAAAAAGTTGTCCATCAATGGCAGCAAAACTGTCTTTAGAAAAATACAGTTTTTAATGTATAAAATTAGAATTATTTTTATATCATGTATAAAAAAGACTTAGGGGGAATGTTAAAAATTATATAGAATATATTAAATATAAATTTCATTAATATATTAAAAAAATATTGATTTGTTTTTTTATTGGTATAAAACACATTTTCTTACATTTAATTTTTTTTTTCAAAAAAAATACTTCATTTTTATTCTGAAAAGGATTTTATTTTCATTTATAATTAATTGGTCACAAAAGAATTAATATATATAAATGTGTAAACTATATTTCTTGAATTCAGTTAATTTTATTCATACCCACCATTCTAATGGATAGGTTATAACTTTAATATATGTCATGAGTTGTTTAAGTTTGGTGTTTCATGTTGAATACACTACCGAACATAAAAAATATTAGGGTTGCATGAACCATAAGCTAAACTAAGTTTTGCGTGTATTGTAAGATAAAGTGTTGTGTGTCCCTTATCCTATCAAATGAAATATTATTCTTTTAAAGATATTTGGGTGCTACACCAAACCATCATATCATAATATACACATGAATATGTGTTCCAAAAGTGAAAGTAAACCATACTAAAATGACAATCATGATCAATCCCCTGAGAATAAAATTGGCTTCATAATTCTGATTTAAATCATAACTGATGGATAAATCAAAAGGATTCATAAGAGAATAAGTAATTAAATAATTTTTAGCTTTGATAATTGATAGAGGAACATATATCTTAAACATAGATTTCAAATATAAAAAATTCATGAGAAGGATTGCGGAGAAGAATGATTAATAACATAGAACTTATGTTATAAAAATAGTATAGCTTCTCTCTGAAGAAGTAAAGGGAGTGTTATAATCCCTAAAACTAAAATAGAACCAAGATGTTTATCCATAAAACAATTATTATTTTTAAAATATATACATGTTTTAAAAAAATTATTGGGGTAATTCCTAAAATTAGACCAGAAATAAGAATGTTCCCATAAATGGGGTTTTCTTAAAAGTGGGAATTTATAAGGGAAATGAAAACATGTATAACCCCAAAAATGAGAAGAATATTAAATTAAGTATACATGTAAAGGACATATATACAATAATGGAATATGTTCATGATTATAATATTCAATAAAGTGGAGAAAAGGAATGGGAATATGTAATTAGAAAGTCATAAAGGAGGTAAAGAAGATCCAATACTATTACGTTTTAAAACACAATTGATGAAATAAAACATCATAAAAACTAATAGAACATTCTTTTGAAAATGTGACAGGGTAAATATGAATTTCACATGAGATAAAACATAATATGATTTTTAATATAAGAGGATAGAAATTTTGGTAAGGGGAATTATGGAAAGGATTGGAAGCCATCATTTAAGAGGATGTGAATTGGTCAAAACATAACTTCATTTTAATGAAGGGTTAAAATAAATAAATAAATAATATTTTAATAAAAAATTATATCTCAAGATATAAATAGGGTATAAAATATTAAATGAAAAATTAAACTGAAATATAAACATTATAAATAAAAAAAATAGATTTATGAAAAAACTTATATTTTTTTGGAAGAAATCAATTATATCCCACAAAATTGAAGAGGATCAATTAATGTAGACCATATAAGTTCAATAAAAAATTATGATATAAAAAATAAATGGGTTAGTAGTTACATGATACTAATGTGTATTTTTTTATAATATAAAATCATTCCTCAATGAAGGGTGATTCAGTCTGAAACTATACAGTGTATGAAACATTCTATTAAAACCGTTTTTGATAGAGAGAGAACAAAATTTAAGTTCAATTACCATGAATAATTATAATAAATGACATCAAATTTCCAATTGTAAATATAAACCCTATTTCACAACTCATTCTAGAGGTTACCATTCCATAAATACCCCTAGCCCACCCTTAATAGGATAGAGGTTGGTGACTAGCGTCGAGTAAGAATATCCCACAAATGGGAGGAATTTTAATAAGTACAAGTACACACACATACACCTCCAAGACCAAAATGCTGAAAAGTAAAAACTATAAGTATAAAATATATTCATACACTAAGATACCAACCATAGAGTATGATAGTAGGAAACTGGAAAGTAAATAGGGATAGAATACAAGCCCACCAAAAGAAAGAGTCTGCAATCGTGAATGCACAAGTTCCTAAAACTCATCCGTAGAAAACCCTACCTGAAGAGTGGGTGTAGAACATATGTATGAAGCCTTACGAGAACACCTTGTATATCTGAGAACTCTAATAACCACCTGATCTTAGTCCACCTAGAACTCCATCCAAGCATCAATCTTCTACATAAGACCAGACACATGAAAGAAAAGCTAGTGAAGGGGTGTGTAATTCAATACTCAATAGGGCACCCCAAAACCACAAAGGAATACCACTAAGAAATACATGAAGTACACCATAATGAAATAAAATACGGTAAAAAAATAAGAAATACCCAATTTATACCACAAATAAATACATGGTAAACCATAAAAAATACACGAATTATACCACTAATAGACACACAAAGTATAGTCAGCTCAAGTATGTATATGTATACATCAAGAAAAGAAAGGTTATTAGACGTAATTTACAGAACACCAAGTATCAGTAACACACAGAGTGTTGATAACACATAGAGTGTTGAAAATACATGGATATTTGATAACAAACAATGTTGATAAGTTACAGAGCCCCAAATTCACATAATCTCTTAGTCACATAGTCACTAAGTCACAACCAGCCGCATGATTCTGCTCATAGCACACTTGTATTGAGAGAACCAACTCTTCAAGCCATTATATTGTATGCCAAATTCAACAGTAACTCACTTAGAGTATTTAAATTTTTTTTCCTCTTCGCAATGGTCCCAATGCTACAAAAAACTCGATAAACAGACACACGATTTGGTAGTTACGACTGTTTTATTTAAAAGGGCCAACCCAGGTCCAATCCGACCCTATAAACTTGACTCGACCTACCAGTCAAATCAACTCAGTCTGACTAACCCAAACCAACCTGGTCTGGTCCAGTCTGAACCGGCCCAGCCCACCGGGCTGCTGGATTAGACCGAATCTTCTGGACCAGCCCACATTGCATGTCGGCTCGGTGGGCCACACACAGTCCGCCCTGACCACGTTCCCCACAACTCCATGTGGTGATGCACCACGTTCACATGGTTATCCCACCATAGTCCTTCCCCATAACTTCATCACTGCCATGGGCTCCACACGACCCACCTGTTGTGGTCTCAGCCCATCCCCGTCATGTTCCCCAATCACCGAATGTGGCACCGCTCTGGTCGTGAGATCCCATCTAGTCTCGACTAGACCACATCCTACCAACACCACCGGCCACCCTACGAGAGACCCGTCTACCTCTCACTCTGCCTAAACTCATCCCACCACTGGTCCATGCCTCACTCGGTTGCCAACCACCCTACTTGCGGGTCGCTGTTCGCCTCATGCTCCACCTGAACCAGCTTGAGCCACTGCTCTTGTTGTTGCCGAGCACCACCAACTTGTGCCATCACACCTCCATGGTGGAATTGCAGTGTTAGATGCCTAGACTTAGATCATTGTTCCACAAATCAAAGGTGAAATGATTCTACAACCATGTTTCTCAAAGAAACAGGAACACAAAAGTATTGGGTAAAAGAGATAAATGCACAAGAATGCCCAAAGAATGGATCTTGGACTTGTTTGTGTCAGCCTCAACCTGTTCATGTTAGAATGAAGAAAAAAGTGGGAATAAATCAAATCTCTTTAATAGAATCAATCCCAATAATAAACCTACATAAAATATCCACCCCACAAGAATGAACGAAACATGGAACAACCTGTTTGTGGGTTGGCCTATGTTTTTATTGAAAATTTAGAATGGGGTATATAATCACAAAGAGAAAAAACCCTACCTATAGTTTTAATTAGTTGTTGATGAAGGTTGAAGCTGCATTGTCATCATTCATTGATCCATTGAATCCAAGGTTCGTCGATCTTGATTCACCAATCCATTGACATTCATTGGGGGGGAGCTCCTTCTTCTTGCCTCATAAGATTTCAAGGGTTACGTTGTAACCCTGTATTTCTGAAAATAGGCAACATTAAAAAGGAAAAGTAACACTACGTCGAAATAAAATATTTTAATGATGTTTATGTCAAAAAACTAACTTTCATGGTTGACCCACGTTGGTCAATATTAGGCCTCACCTAAGGAAAATTCACTTTTCTAAACACAATGGTGCCCTCATATTTCTGATATGGGAACCCACTTAGAAGTTAATATAGTTTAAATAAAAAACCAACCACATGATTTATTAAAATTTTAACATTTTCATTGGACTATTCAAGGCACACCGTGCCTCAGAATCACATGCTGTCTTAGTAAATGGACTCTAAATTTTCCCAATTAATTTATAAAAATAAAACTAAATAAAATAAAAGTCACTAAATTATCCTTACATTAGAGATTTACATCCCCTAAATCTAAAACGAGGGATAGTAAAAAAAGCAAGGATGCTAATAATGAATCTAAGCCTCCCACTCTGAAGTACTATCCTAGAGATTCTTGTGCTTCCACTAAATGTGAAATAGATAAATTGACCGGCCATGAAGGATCCTCTCATGTCGGTCCTCGATCACCACTATGTACTCCTCAAAATTCTCCCCATCATTAGTGTCTAGCTTGACCTAGTTAATGATGTGTGATGTATCATGGACCTACCTCCTCAGTTATGACATGGGGAAGACATCATGCACTCGATGAAACTACGAGGGTATATTTAGGCTGTACTCCACCTCAAAAACTCTACTAGAATCTGAAAAGGGCCGATGTATCTTAGAGATAATTTCCACCCTGGTTAAATATTTGCAATCCCCTTTGTGGCGAGACCCAAAGGAACACTTGGTCTCCCTCCTTTTACTTTAGAGGACTCTATATCATATTAAAATATGATTTATTATGACTATGTGAATTCCTCATCAGGTCCTGGATGATTTGAACCATCTCAGTGGCAGCACATACCAACTCTGGACCCATGAGTGCTAACTCTCTTGAGTCAATCCAGCAAAGTAGTGTCTTTCACAGTTTCCTATACAAGGCCTCAAATGGTGCAATACTAATGGTAGAGTGGAAGATGTTGTTGTGAACAAACTCTAGCTGTGGTTGGTGATCCACACAACTACGAAAAAAGTCGAGGATGCAAGCACATATCATTTCCTTAAGAACCTGAATGATCCTCTCTGTATATCCTTCAGTCTAGGATGAAACACTGTGCTCAAGTATAACTAAGTCCCAAATGCCTCTTGAAATACCTTTCACAACTGGGATGTGAAATGTGCATCACAATATGAAATGATCATCAATGGAACTCCATGAAGCCTAACTATCTCCTGCATATAGATGAATCCCAAGCTCTCTAATAAACTCTACTTATAGATAGGTTGGAAGTGGGATGACTTGGTGAGTCGGTCACCAATCACCTATATGTTATCATGTCCCCTAGACATGCATAGTAAACTCATCATGAATTCCATCAATACCCATCACACTTCAACTATGACACCTCAAGTTGTTGGGTCAAGCCTGTTGGAACTTGGTGCTTAGCCTTCACTTACTGGATAGTGAAGCATTGAGAAATGAAATCTACCACCGAATTCTTTATACTGACCCCCAGAACTGATATCAGAGGTCTTGGTACATATTTTCCACACCTGGATGTACCACTAAAGGAGAAGTGTGGAACTCCCTTATAACTTCCTCTCACAATGCATCTGGTAGAAATGTTCACCCTATGAAAAGAACAACGTGATTCCCCCACCTGTTGAATATCCATAAGGGGAATTCCCTAAAGACAAGTGAGCATATCAGGTGTCATAGTCGATATCTCCAAGTTATGTCTCCTAACACATTGTAAGAGTGGAGGGGTGATAACCATCGACTAGAGGTAAAATGTTCCATTTTCTTCCACAAATAATATTTTAAATGAGGCTAACTACTCTCACACATCAATCAAAAACTATAAGTTGGATATCCTACTAAGATCATCCACCAATACATTCCCCTTCCCAAAAGTATAGAAAATATCAAAGTCATAGTCGTAGAGGAACTCTATCCATCACCTCTATCTATTGTTCAGATCCTAATGAGAGAAGATATACTTGAGACACTTGTGGTCAAAGTAGATGATAAACCGATCACCCATCAGGTAGGGTTTCCACATATTCAATGCGAATACTACCTCCGTTAGTTTAAGATAATGGGTATCATAGTTCTGGTCATGGTGTCTCAACTGAAACAAACCATAGGTAATCACTACTTTCCCCAACATTAGGACACAACCATGCCCAGTCCATGATGCATCACAGAACACTACATACTCGACACCCTCCTATAGTAATCATAATATTGAAGTGCTCGTCAACCTATTCCTGAACTCCTAAAAGAACTGATGGTGCTTTTTTTCCATACAAAAGGCTACCCATTCCATGTCAAACCTGTCAAGGGTGCTGTTAATCTGAAAACTTGGTGTACAAACCTTTGGTAGTACCCAACCAAACCTAGGAAACTTCGAACCTTAGTAACACTCTTGGGTGGATTCTAAGAAAGAAGCACCTAAATCTTCATTGGATCCACTACAACTCTATCCTCAGAAATTTCATGTCCTAGAAAGTATATATCCCAAATATAGAACTAAAACTTTGAGATCTTCCCATAAAGGTGGTGTTCTTAGAGTGTTTCTAGGACCATTCTCAAGTGTATCATGTGCTCCTCCTCAGTCACTGAGTACACCAGGATTTCATCAATGAAGACCACCATGAACTGGTCTAAGTAAGGCTAAAAGAACCTGATCATGAATCCCATGAACACTAATGGGGTGTTTTTCACACCAAATGACATCACTATGTACTCGTAGTTTCCATACCGACCAATGAAGGTTGTCTTTGATACATACTCATCCCGTACACGAAGTTGGTGATAGCCATATCTAAGGTCAATCTTTGAGAACCAACTCACTCCCTTCAGCTGATTGAAGAGGTCATTGATCCTCGATAGTGGATACTTGTTCTTTATGGTAACCTAATTCAGGCACTAGAAGTCCACATACAAACTCAAGATACCTTATTCCTTCTTGGGAAACAAATTTGGGGGTATCTAGGGTGAAACACTTGGTCTCAAGATGCCCTTCCTCTGCAAGTCCTCGGGCTGTACACTCAAATTATGAAGCTTCACAAGAGCCATATGATATGCAGGGGTAGATATTAGTGTCATCCTATGGTATAGATCAATGAAGAATTCGACCTCCCTATGAGGATGTAATATGAGGACATCATCAGGAAAGAAATCCTTATACTCAACCACCACTACAAGAAATCGAGGACTACTATCATCCAACGCACCGAGGGTGAGGCTAGAAAATTGGTGAGTAATAGGATACACCATCCTATGATTAAGTCTATCCAGCACTGCATCTATTTCCTTTTCACTAACAAAGGAAAACTTGGTCCCATTATCATGGACACACCGCACTCTTCACATAAAATAATCAACCCGAGCATGGACTATGAATACCTAGTCCATACCAAGAATGATATCATAAGGCCTCGATGCCGCTACCAAGAGATACCAACAAAAACTATCACCACCAAGAGTACACTCACAATTTCCGCACTAGCTTGTGATCATTTAATCCCCTCCCACAGGAGTCTCTAAATGTAAGGGTTGAGTCAACAGTTCATCTAGAATCTCCGACTCCCAAATAAGGGTTGTGGAAAGAAAAGAATGTCTGGTATATATGTCTATTAAAACTATAGTTAAGGTGGAAAAAACATAGATCATACCTCTAATAATCTTTGAAGCACTGGGGTCATAGGTCCCCATCACTTGTAGCTACCCTTGTCCCTGTCCACCAGCTCCCTGATCCTGTTGGGGACCACCTGGGGGTGGTGGTGGTAATACGTCGAACCTACACCCACTAACTTCTTCTATACCTACTCCTCTACCAAATATTCTTCCTTATAGACCACTCTGATCATGCCTCTCACTCTGCCTCGATGGTTGTTAGGGCCAATAGGGGCCTATGTACCCTGAGAGGGGGGGTGAATCAGGGTATGGATATTCTTTTCAAAATACTTCCTGCCCCACTGGATCTTGACCTCTTTGTTACAAGGGTCACTTTGTTTGCTCTTGTGTGTATACTATGCTCAGTTCTTTTCAAGTTTATCTGATGATAATGCTTTGAGTGCAATGCAGAGAAGCGACCAGGCAGTCACAGCGATTTTTACTTGGTTCACCACTAAGGGCTACGTCCAAGGAGCATACGCCGACAAGTTGCCGGTTCGTACCAAGATCCACTAACTTCACTAGCTGTGGTTTACAATGTTCGGGCTAGATCACTTCTATGCCCAGGCTCACTGCCTTTACAATGTTTAGGGTCAGCTCACTGCTTTCCCAAGGGTCACTCCCTGTTTCTCTCTCTCTGGCTCACTGCCGGTGGAGAGGATCACCTTCTTCCTCTTCCTAAGCTCACTGCTCCAGAAGGGATTCACTCACTCACAGTTTATAGACCTGTAGGTCTCTTCATTTCCATGAAGGAATGCATCTTCCTCTGTATGTAGATGCTCTGTTGAAGTCCAACTTTCACCCGCAGATGAATCTCACTTTGCACCGGATGTACCGGGCAACCTCAATTTTTACGCGCAACCCTTACGGTGCCTTGCGCGCAATTTCTATGATTTGCGCGAAATTCCTTTTTCGCGCAACCTCCAAATTTTACGCGCAGCCTGGAAACTGCCTTGCGCGCAATTCACTGCTTTCGCGCGAAACCCACTTTTCGCACAACCTTCATTTTTTACGCGCAGCCTGAAAACTGCCTTGCGCGCAATTCACTGCTTCTGCGCGATATTCACTTTTCGCGCAACTGCTGACTTTACGCGCAAACTTTATGTTTACGCGCAACACCCTTTCTGACTTCAATTTCGCGCACCAGAGCTCCGGTATTTTCTATGTCTTGAACTCTGCTGAATGGAGGAGGGTCACTTCATATTTATAGGCAAAATCGACCCCGCGCGAAAAACCCTCCTTGAGCGCGTAATCCGCGTTGATCGCGAAATACTAATCTTCCGCGCACAACCATTTTCCGCGCACTGCTCCATAATTTCGCGCACCTCATGCCTTTGCCATTTTACGAGCTTCGGACCTCGTAACACCTCTTGCGCGAAATACTTCATCCGCTATTTCGCGCGCCACTTCAATTTTCCGCGCACGCCTCCAAAATTTCGCGCGCCTCATGCCTTTACCGATTTTCAAGCTTTCGGCCTTGAAACATCTTTTGCGCGAAATACAATTTCGCGCAACCCGCTGTTTTGCGCGCCACACTTCAAGATTTCGCGCAACCCTCTAGTTTTGCGCGCCACGCTTGATTTTTCCGCACACCTTCTTCATTTCTCTCTCCTCAACCTTTGCCAACAACATATCACTCCATTTTCCATTGGCGATTTTCAGGCCCAAAAATTTGGCAAACACTGGAAAACGGTGCCACCTTGTACTGCTCTTTTGTACCGCCTCCAGATCGTCCTTTCCTTTGTCAAAGTTCTTTGTCAACATGGAATGTCAACAAATTCTCGGGAACTCGACAATTCTCCATGGGAACCTGCTTTGTCAACAAACACAATCAACCCAAAAATGCTGTAATGCTACCTTGAGGGATTTTTGCCCAACAATCTCCCCCTTTGGGTTTGTTGACAACTCTTCACAACTCTGCTCAGAAATATTTTCTGCACTTTGATACCTCACTGAGTCTTCTTCCAGCTGCTACCACCATTCGCCTCTTGCGATTATGATAGCGTTCAAGGATTCACTTAACATGTACTCTAAGCCCACATGAGCAATGCTCGGCGTGAGAAACAAGAGTAGTATGAAAAGTTCATCAATGAATCACTTCATGTCAGACCCTAATTGTCGATTCCACCCTGACACCAATTCTTAAAATAAAACCAGTTGTTGAACCACACTGATACCAATTGGTGAATTCTTAAGTTGATACCGATTGTTGATAGCTGGACACCGTCTCACACCATTCCAACACCACTGATCTGCCTTTATCACGATCCTCAGCTGTCGTGATTTCTATGATTTGATCGATCACTTCTAGCATCGTCAGATTTAAAAATCTCTCCCCCTTTCTCATTGCTCCCCCTTTCTGGCTGCTCCACCTGTCAGCTTCTCCCCGTATCAATTATGATTTATCAAATCTCCGCACTATTTTCTCTCTTGAACAAACACTTTTCTCCCCCTTTGTCAAGCACTTTTCAAGCACTTTTCTCCCCCTTTGTCAACGAACCCAAAGGTCACGCCTTTGTAGTCTGTAACATAGTAGAGAACACATATCAGCACATTAGGGAAAAACACACCATACCTCGGGGAGAGGGGGGGGTGACCCACATCCACTCTATTTCAAGTGTGGGGAATCGACTGAACTCCCAGAGCCAGTCGATGCCTCTCAAAAGCTTCCTTGGGTAAGGCCTTTGTCAGAATGTCTGCAACCTGTAGCTCTGTAGGCACATACTCCAACTTCACGATCCCCTGCTCAACCTTCTCCTTGATAAAATGATACTTAATCTCAATGTGCTTTGTCCTTGAATGATGGACGGGATTTTTGCTAAGATTTATAGCACTTGAGTTGTCGCACTGGATTCCGATCGGAGACTTCACTTCAACTCCCATATCTTCAAGCTGCTGCTTCATCCACAATAACTGTGTGCAGGCTTGAGTGGCCGCAATATACTCAGCTTCTGCGGTGCTTAATGAAATGCAATCTTGCTTCTTGCTTAGCCAAGAAATACACAATCCACCAAGATAACATGCACCACCGGACGTTGATTTTCTATCATCCGCTGAACCGGCCCAGTCTGCATCAGTATATCCCAATAACTCTGTCTAAGATTTTTC
Source organism: Viscum album (assembly GCA_963277665.1). Lineage (NCBI taxonomy): Eukaryota > Viridiplantae > Streptophyta > Magnoliopsida > Santalales > Viscaceae > Viscum > Viscum album. The sequence goes on from OY728145.1 coordinate 855,858,199, forward strand.
GTTGTATGTCAAGCCGAAGTCCACCGTGCCCTTGATATACCGAAGTATTCTTTTCACTGCAATCATGTGACATTACTTGGGATTACTCTGATATCTCGCTGCTTGGCATGTGGCGAAAACAATATCAGGCCTTGTTGCGGTTAAGTACAACAGACTTCCAATGATTTGCCTGTATTCTGTGATATTAACTGCCTTGCCATCCTCATCATCCTTTGATTACTCTTTATCTGGGAGTCTCCTTTGCACATCAGTCGTGCTTTGTTCCGAATCATCATGCCATATTCATTCATCTTGTCTTGATAGACCCATTTTTTCTTGATGACATTTTTATCATCTAGCCTCGAAACAATCTCCCACGTCTGATTCTTCTCAAGTCTGATCTATCTCTTCATCCATGGATGATCCCAGTTTTCATCTTCAGTTGCATCAGCAAAGCATTTCGGATCAACCTGAGATAGTAATGATGTCTGCTGTAGTGATTTCATTCTCTTTGTCTGAACTGGATCTCACTGATCACTGATGATAGTCTGCCTGTCAATTTCAGCTCGATTCTTTGTATTTTGTGCAGATAAGGATTTTACATCCTTGTACTCATCATCAGTATCTTATTCTGAGTCACTCTCATCCACTTCTTCTCCCCCTGTGTTGCTTTCTTCCTCAGCACTTTCGTCAGGAAATTGTTCACTGACTCATTTTTCAGTGGCTTCATTTCTTTCAGCTACTTTTCGCAGCTTCTTGGTATCCTGAAAAACAGTCAGCTGATACCACAATGTTAGATCAAAATAAATAAGCATGAAATGCTTGATCACTGCTGCTTCTCTCATAGTATGTCTTCTCTCGATAGACAAATCTTGAGCTGGGTCATCCAATTATTTCCTTGATGGATCTGGCATCTGATTTTGTTGTTGAATGCTCCCCCTATGTTATGCAACACTTCCTGGGGTTAGGCCCAACAGTTTAGAACCATAACACGTATTTTCCTCCTGCATCATTCGTTCTCATCTTCCAATCAGATTTGAGCCACTAACAAAATCTCTAAGCCTACGGAGTTGAAACTCGGTGTAGGAAACAAGAGATAAAGTTAATAACACAATCACTTCCTATTGTGCTCTGTTGCTCTCCTTCTTCTTCAACTCTAGTATCTGATTTGAATCAATTGAAACTCTAGAGCATATCATTTCTCCACTTCGCATCCTTAGATGCCACTTCCCCTTGGATTGTATCTCCCTAAAACCTGAAACACAAGAATCATCAGTTAATAGCATTTATATACATAGGGAGAGGGGTTTCTTCTAGAATCCTCAACATGAGGATGATGGTTGATCCTGATGGGTCAACCCTTTGATTCTTTCTTTGAGAGCATCACACTCCTTTCTTGCTTCCTCCAACTGCCTGACCAACTTCAACTGTTCTGGCCATATGACTAGGCATTCTTTGCTCACATTCTGAGCCTTTTTCTGATATGAAGATTCTGCAGACTTGGCCTTTCTCACAATCTGGGGTTTAGACCCACTGGTACACAATTCGGTCTTTGATGTTCTACCGAAATTCCATTTCCCTTGATTGTTTCTCGGTGCAGGAATCTCCTTTCTTATCATCTTCCCTGTCTTCTTTGTCCATTTTAGGGATCTGCCTTTTTCTTCCACTTCTCGTTGCGGGGAGAATTTTGCAATGCATTCTTTGCTTATCTGCCTTTTATCAGATTTATGAGTCGCCACCCTATTTTGCATTGGTGGTGGGTCCTCCATTGAACGTTCACTCTTCTTTATCACAACTGGAGTAGATCTCCCCTTAATCTTCCAGGTTTGTTCACATTCTCTCCTTGAGAGTTGTTGTGAGCACGCTAGAGGAGGTGACTGATACAACTTTCGTTCAGCTCCATGTGATTTCCCCGAGGCTTTAAGCCTATTCTTCTCCTTACCACTTTGTCTCCCAGTACAGTCTTCTTTCTTGTACACTTCTTGTGGTGGAGATCTCTTTTCTTGTTCCTTTCCCTTTCCTGCTTTCTTCTTACTGCAATGTCTCGCCATGTGCCCATAGTGAGAACATATAAAACATTTTCCCTCAAAGACATACCTCATTTCATCATCTCTCTGCTGAGATGTTGATGCCCCTTTATTTCTTCTTTTGATATTGGGCTCCTGAGCTTCCTGACACATACTCATTGTGTGTCCCATTCTTCCGCAGTAATAGCATCTAACATATGCTTTCCTCTGAGAGACTCCTCTCTCTGATTTCTCATGATGCTTCTTCTTATTCTCAGATTTAGTAATGTCTCTATTTTCACACCCTGAGATGTATTCCAGAGCCTCTGAACAGAAGCTTGATGTGTGGCCATGAATCCCACAAAAATAGCACATGTCATCACTGCTTTTTGTATCTGTCCTTTTAGGCCTATCTCCAACACCTATAGGATTTCTTTCCCATCTAGAACTGTTCATAGCTCTCTTTCTATCTTGCACGGGAGGGGATTCATCAAATCCGATACCAGCTTTTCCGAAACTTGCTGGTCTTTGAGCTAAGAAAATATTCTGTTGTTTCTCTTCAGAAATAGCATACCTATTCTTCATTTTATCATCACTTGTCGAAGGATGATCAAATAGCAAGTGTAAGGCATCCTTCATTTTTGGCATTCCTTTAGCATTAGATTTTTCCACATCCTTCTTTACTAATTCTAGATCCTCTTCCAACTTTTTAATCTTCGTCTCCCTTGATTCAAGTTGGACATCCAGTTCTTTCTTGAGAAGCTTCCCATTACTCACCTCATCTTCTAGTTCCTGTGTGAGCTTTTCCACCATTGCACTTTTCTTCACTACTTTTAATTTTTCCTCAGAAACAGATTTAGAGACAGATTCATTCTCTTGTTGAAGGCTTCGATTGTTCTGAACTTCTTCAGACAACTGTGCTGCTAGATCATCATTTCTAGCTTTCAGATTCTGTACTTCATCTGACTTTTGATTCTCTTCATAATCATCAGCCTTTTGTTTTCCTTTCATTTTATCCAGCTTCTGTACTCACCTTGAGAATCATTCTTCTTTGTTAGGTCAGTAACTATATCGATAAGCCTTTGATTTAAGCCTCTTAGCTTGTTGACCTCAGTTTCCAGAGCATTGATCTGTATGCCTTTAGAATTAATTTCTTCAGTGGATTTCTGATCCAATTCTTTAGTCCCATGGACAACTTCCACCTTTTTGTTCAGGCCATCGATCTCTCTTTTCTGTTCTTCAACCTTCAGCTTATACTTACTAACGGATTCTGAGTTCTCTGATGTTGATAAATTAAGTTTCTGAATTTCTTCCATCAGCTCAGATTTCTCTTCTTCCTGCTGCTGCATATAGAGTTTGGCATCGCGAACAATTTTGTTAGCTTTCTTGGTTTTGGCCCTCCAAACATCTATCTCTTCCAGAGCAGCCTCCAACTCAGCTCGCATATCAATTCTTCCTTCAATTTCTTCTTCTTCATCGTCAGTGGTTCCAACGTCACTTGGAAAGTCAGGTTCTTCACTCATTCCATCAACATCTTTGAATGAGTAAGTATTTTTGTTGTATGATTTATCCAAATCATTTTTCTGTTCACTACATGATTCTTTCAGTAAGCTATTTGATTCTTTTATTTGAATCACACTTTTTCCAAAAACACTTCCACACTGAGGGATACCACCTGACTTCTGATTCTTCTTTGAAGATTTTCTTTTTCCCATGGTAGACCGAGATAAGCGCAAACAATATCTTCAACAACACAGATCGACTACACAAAGTTGAAGCAAACAAATCTGATAAAAGCAACCAGTCGCTCTGATACCAATTGTTAGGGCCAATAGGGGCCTATGTACCCTGAGAGGGGGGGTGAATCAGGGTATGGATATTCTTTTCAAAATACTTCCTGCCCCACTGGATCTTGACCTCTTTGTTACAAGGGTCACTTTGTTTGCTCTTGTGTGTATACTATGCTCAGTTCTTTTCAAGTTTATCTGATGATAATGCTTTGAGTGCAATGGAGAGAAGCGACCAGGCAGACACAGCGATTTTTACTTGGTTCACCACTAAGGGCTACGTCCAAGGAGCATACGCCGACAAGTTGCCAGTTCGTACCAAGATCCACTAACTTCACTAGCTGTGGTTTACAATGTTCGGGCTAGATCACTTCTATGCCCAGGCTCACTGCCTTTTCAATGTTTAGGGTCAGCTCACTGCTTTCCCAAGGGTCACTCCCTGTTTCTCTCTCTCTGGCTCACTGCCGGTGGAGAGGATCACCTTCTTCCTCTTCCTAAGCTCACTGCTCCAGAAGGGATTCACTCACTCACAGTTTATAGACCTGTAGGTCTCTTCATTTCCATGAAGGAATGCATCTTCCTCTGTATGTAGATGCTCTGTTGAAGTCCAACTTTCACCCGCAGATGAATCTCACTTTGCACCGGATGTACCGGGCAACCTCAATTTTTACGCGCAACCCTTACGGTGCCTTGCGCGCAATTTCTATGATTTGCGCGAAATTCCTTTTTCGCGCAACCTCCAAATTTTACGCGCAGCCTGGAAACTGCCTTGCGCGCAATTCACTGCTTTCGCGCGAAACCCACTTTTCGCACAACCTTCATTTTTTACGCGCAGCCTGAAAACTGCCTTGCGCGCAATTCACTGCTTCTGCGCGATATTCACTTTTCGCGCAACTGCTGACTTTACGCGCAAACTTTATGTTTACGCGCAACACCCTTTCTGACTTCAATTTCGCGCACCAGAGCTCCGGTATTTTCTATGTCTTGAACTCTGCTGAATGGAGGAGGGTCACTTCATATTTATAGGCAAAATCGACCCCGCGCGAAAAACCCTCCTTGAGCGCGTAATCCGCGTTGATCGCGAAATACTAATCTTCCGCGCACAACCATTTTCCGCGCACTGCTCCATAATTTCGCGCACCTCATGCCTTTGCCATTTTACGAGCTTCGGACCTCGTAACACCTCTTGCGCGAAATACTTCATCCGCTATTTCGCGCGCCACTTCAATTTTCCGCGCACGCCTCCAAAATTTCGCGCGCCTCATGCCTTTACCGATTTTCAAGCTTTCGGCCTTGAAACATCTTTTGCGCGAAATACAATTTCGCGCAACCCGCTGTTTTGCGCGCCACACTTCAAGATTTCGCGCAACCCTCTAGTTTTGCGCGCCACGCTTGATTTTTCCGCACACCTTCTTCATTTCTCTCTCCTCAACCTTTGCCAACAACATATCACTCCATTTTCCATTGGCGATTTTCAGGCCCAAAAATTTGGCAAACACTGGAAAACGGCGCCACCTTGTACTGCTCTTTTGTACCGCCTCCAGATCGTCCTTTCCTTTGTCAAAGTTCTTTGTCAACATGGAATGTCAACAAATTCTCGGGAACTCGACAATTCTCCATGGAAACCTGCTTTGTCAACAAACACAATCAACCCAAAAATGCTGTAATGCTACCTTGAGGGATTTTTGCCCAACAATGGTCCATCTACCATCTCCTGAAAGTCCGTATGGTGGGCCGGACAATCTTGTGCCAGATGCCTCGATTGCTACATGAGTAACGTAACTTGTCATTCAGTTGACTATCTCTACCCTGTGATCCCTTAATTGCTATTCCCATGTACTGGGGTCATCCCTTGGAGTTCTTGACTTGCTTGGGTCCCTACATTGGCTGTCAGATACCTACTACTAAAGAATCAACTGCCTAGTGCATCCTGGTAGCAACCATTGTTGACGTAAGCTCTTCCAGAAAGATCTCTACTAACAGAGCTTTCTACAATACCACAACATATGTAGGGATGCTAAGGGATATCATGGATGTCCTAATATCTAAGAATATACCCTGATCTATGGTAAAAGACCAAAATAAAAGGTCTCTCACCATATCCGTGGAGTAAAAAGAAAGATCAGTAAACCTTGCTGAGTACTCCACCACAGTCTGACTTCCCTCATGTAGATAAAGGAGCTCCTGTATGCTCCCCAAGAATAATGTAGATGGGAAGAAATACTATCTGAATATTTTTTTGAAGTCTACCCAAGGGAGATTCTCCTAATCATGTGTCTAGATTAGTATGCTCCACCACTGTCCCGATAAGCACCGAAGAAGACTCGCGACTAGGACTTCCATCTGGTCAGCATGTGTCTTCAAAAGATGGAAGACACGATTAGCTATATACAGTCAATCCTCAGCTATTTGGGGTTCTGGATCACACATAAACCTGGGAGTTCGCTTCCTCTGGAAGTCATTAAACACACTCAGTCTGCGTTCATCCTCAGCTGGTAGTGCTAGTATTAACTACTACTCTGACGGTGGTGGTATCCCTGGTAAACCACCCGAAGGTGCTATCTCCTGTTAATGCCAATATACCAATGCTTCATCACTAGGAAGATCATCCTCATGATCACACAATAGAATTATGGCTTCCAGTTTTTGTGGAGGAATCCTAAAATAGAACAATATATACCCCACTCAATAGAGTATACCTAGTGATCTTACTCACGAAGGACATGAGGACACACCCAAATCCTATATGATGAATTTACCATTAATTTCTCAAAAACTAGTGTTTTCATGTATTGAGTCTAAAATTAGGTGTCTAAAGTCCTGGTATATGGATATGTTGGCCACTACACCAACATTGGATTCCCTAGATAGAAAGTCAAACTCAAAACACATAACGCTATTTCTCCAAACCAATATCACAGACTCCCGATATTTAAGTATAATAGAACTCTTAAAATACCACTCTATCACGGACCATATTATAGGTTCCCATTCCATGACTACCCTAATCCAACCTCTAATAGGCCATGGGATATTGACTAGCACTGAGTTGGAATATCCCACAAATGGGAGGAATTTACCTACGTACTTGTACACATGAACACATCTCCAAGACCAAAATGATAAAATGTAATATCATTAAGTAGAAAATAGATGCATACACTAACCATAGAGTATGAAAGTAGGTAACTAGAAGGTAAAAAGGGCTAGAATACAATCTCACAAAAAGAAAGAGTATAGAATAGTGAAAGCACAAGTTCCTGCAACTAGTCTGTAGAAAATCCAACCTTAATTGTAGAAGTATAACAACTGTCTGAAGCCATAAGAGAACACCTCATCTATCTGAGTACTCTAAGCACCAATTAATCCTAGTTCACCTATAACTCTATCAAAGCATTGATAATATGCACAAGACATGACATGTGTGGTCAAATCCTATGCACGAGTGAGTAAAACAATACTCAGTAGGACACCCTGAAACCACAAAGGAATGTCACTAAGAAATACACAGAGTACCCCACTAAGAAATAAATGAAGTATACCACTAAGAAATACATGAAGTATACCATGAATAGAATATGGTATACCATAAGAAATAAAAAAAGTATACCACTAATAAATACATTAAGTACAATCATCTCACACAGGTATAAGTCTATATCTTGAAAAATAGGGTTATTAGACGTAGTTCATATAACACCCAGTATCGGTAACACACAGAGTGTCAATAACACATGGAGTGTCAATAACACAAGGAGTTCAAATAATAAATGGAGTTCTGGTAATACATGGTGAGTCGATAACACACAAAGTGTCGATAACACATGGATAATCGATTACTTATGCAACCCCCAAGTCACATAATCACTAAGTCACATATTCACAAAGTCACAACTAGATGCATGATTCCTCTTGTAGTGAGTTTGTAGCAGGAGAACCTACTTCTCAATTCACTAGTTTATATACCAACTTCCACAAAAACTTATTTAGAGTATCTCAATAAAACCTTCTTATTTCAAGGGTCCCAACACCGTAAAAATCTCGACAAATTGGAACACAGTTTGAAAGTCACAATTGTTTTTGTGAAAAGGTCCGACCTGACCCAGTTCAGTCTAATCTGAATCGGCCCACTGGGCCATTGGGTCAAGATCGCTGGACTGCTTGAGTAGTCTGACTCTTCTGGTATGGCCCACACTATGGGCCGACTCGGTGCGCTGCACAAGGTCCACTCCAATAGCATGCTACCTAGATCCAACCAGTGCTGCCCTACATTAATGTGGTCAGGCTACTATATGTTTTCCCTGCGGCTTCGTTTCCTCCATGGTTTCCAGGCAGCCCGTCCTCACTACGTCGCCCAGTCGCCGCCTGTAGCACCGCTCTAATTGTGGGATCCTACACGGTCCTATGTGGACCGTGTCTAGCCACTGCCAGTGGCCACCCCGCTGGCTATCCGTCCACCCCGCTAGTGGCCCGTACACCTCGTTCTCAGCCGGAACCCAACCCCCACCAGGCTGCACCTCACTCCACTATAAAAACCGAACCCCCTGCCGAGTCACGCCTTGATCTGCCACTAACCACCCTACTAGTGGCCTGCTGTTTGCTGTGTGCTCCTCCTGAACCAGATGAAGTTGCTGCTCCATTAATAAACAAGCACTACCACCTTGTGATGCCACACCTCCATGGTGTCATTATAGTGTTAGATGTCTGGAATCAGATAGTTGCACCACAGATTGAAGATGCAACGATCCTACGACCATGTTTTGTGATGAATGAGGAACACAGAAGAATTTGGGAAAATAGATAAATGGACAAAACACCCAAAGAATGGATCTTGGTCTTGTTCGTGATAACCTCGACCATTCATGTTGGAATGAAGAACAAAGAGGGAATAAATCAAATCTCTTTAATAGAATCAATCCTGATAATCAACCTGCATAAAATATCCATCCCACATGAATGAATGAACCACAGATCAACCTTTTCGTGGGTTGGTTCGCATTCATTATTTAAAATTTAGAATGGGGGAAATAATCACAAAGAAACAACACCCTACATAGAGTTTGGATTGGTTGTTGATGAAGGGGAAAGCAAAATCGTCATCGTTCGTCGATCCGTCGAATCCACAGTTTGTCAGTTTCAATTCTCTAATCCATCGATGTTCGTTGGAGGGAGATCCTTCTTCTTGACTTAGAGGATTTGAAGGGTTATTTCATAACCCTAGATTCATAATAATAGGAAAGATTAAAAAGGAAATTTAAAACCGTATCAGAATAAAAAATATTATTTAAATATTTTATTGACGTTTACGTCTAAAAACTAACTTCCGCGATCGACCTGTACCGATCGATGTCATTTCTCATATAATTTAAAGTTACTGATCTGAATGAAATGATGCCCTTAGATTTTTGATATGGGAACCCATTTATAATTTATGATAGTTTAAAGAAAAAACCACCTATACACTTTATTAAAATATTAACAATTTTCATTGAACTGTTCCGAGAACACCGACCCTCAGAATCACACACAATCTCAACACTTAGTCTCGGAATTTTCCCAATTTATTTACCAAAATAAAACCATATAAAATATAAGTCATTATACACTATTTAAAATAATTTATGTGCATTAAAGAAAATCTGTCTCAATGAAGGACACTTTATGGTGAGACCCTTACCTTGTCTCTGAAATTTCTATGTACATGCACATAACTTCATGAATAATTAAATTATGTTTCTTATATATATAAATAAGAATATTATTCTATTTTTTTTTAAATTTTCAATGTTCCATATATTATATTTTGGTTCTTATAATTAATATATTTTTCATTAAGTCGATTACTCGTGGTTGTTTATTTAATGTCTTCATAACACTTTCGGTTTGTTTACCACATTCAATGGTGTTATAAAAGTACTCCATAATATCCTAAATTATATAAGATTATATTCTTTATTATTACATTAGGAAAATAAATATATAGTTTCAATGGTTATCCCAAAATATATTCAAATTTAAAACATACTTCAATTATACCATTTATGGTGATTAAAGTTACTATAAATGTTCATTATTCATACTACTATGATATTTTGATATATATTCATTGAAAAATAATAATTTTTTAAAAAATATCATTTTTACACACTAAATCAATTTTTAATTTCAGCCTATTATCTGGTCATGGAAATAAAAATTTTTCATTTAAGGAGGCGGTAGTCTGCACACAAGTATGATGACGTTTTTTTTATTCTCAATGATTTTGTAGGCGAATATAAAATTTTTATTACAATAATTTAATAACACTTTTGAAGTGTAGTTTTTTGGTATCATACCTTCATTGATTAATTATATTTTACTAGTTTATAATAATAAAAGATCTAGAGAAGTTAGGTTGGGTGTATTACCTCTCCCTTGGATGTTATCACTTGGTAAACTCTTTATGGCTCTTTAGATTAGCCTTTTGGTAACACCTAGTTTAGAAAGATGTGGGTAAGTTGTTGAGGAGATACTAAGGTATAGTTTTTGATGAGATAATACTTTGAAATTAGTAGAGAAATGGGGATGAGTTGGTCTCCTTTTATAAGTGAAAGAAATTGATCTTTGGTAAAAACACATTATTTCTCAAAAATATCACACTATTATTCATCGAAAAGGATCCATAAGTAGGTAATAATGGTGTGGGAATAGATATAATATCCAAAATATCTCTATAATCCTATATATAATATTATTATCACATTTTTTAACCTTTTCAATATGTTAAATTATTTTACCCCAATTTACCCTTATATTTCTCACCCCACTTCCACTAATAGTAACTAATTTTCATAAGAAAAAATAAAAAATAAAAAATATTAAAATTTTTTCTTTTATAATTTTATATATCTAAATAAATTTATAAAATACAATATATAAAATTTAGTGAAATTAATTTCTGCATAACACACATAATTCGTAAAAATTATTTCCTATAAAAAGTTTATTTAAAACATAAAACTTATGTCTTAGAAAATATTTTCAATGTTTATGATTTTTATGAAATAAATTGTGTTTTTATAAGACAGATAAATTTTATTTGGATTTAAACTCATTACAATACTTAATTTTACCAAAATAATTTTCAAACAACTTAAAAGAATAAAAATAGTTTTTATTAGAATTAAAATATAACTTTTTTTATAGTATTTATAAATTTAAAAATAGGTCATTAAAATTCATAAATTTATTTCTTAAATAAATATTTTATCAATAAAAATGTTTTGTAAAATTATACATCTTGCTTATATACTGATAAAATAACACGTCTCTATTTTTGGAAAAAAATTTATTACTTCACTGATCATCTAGAAAACAATTATTTTATAAAATCATCCAAAATTTGTGCTATAATAATTTTCACATGATAATATAAAAAATAGAACCATTATATTATATTAAAAAAATATAATTGAAAACAAATATAATTGAAAAAAAAATTAAATTTGAAAAAACTAAATGCATAATGTATTAAAAACAATTTTTAAAAAAATATAACTTATGTTCTAAAATGTCAAATAAGGGCATGTAAATAAAACACCCATTTTTAAAATCATACAACCACATAGAAAATACATATTTATTCCTAGAAAATGTTTTCATGAATTTACAATTCATACCTATACAATAATAATTTCATAAAATTCATGTTATTTATAAGAATGGTATTTTTCATTATTTTCCTAAAAATCAATATTTTTTTTTGGAAGAAACTCCAAAAATAAACTTAAACTAATATTGACATTTTATAACCATAAAAATAATATTATCATGTGAAATTAAATTTCGATAATTTGTTACATTAAATTTTAATTAAAATTATAAAATATAACGATTAACTATTTTTTATAGGATAATATATTTTTGAAATACTAGTTGTTATTATTCTATGTTTTTATAAAAATAAATCAAGAAATCCTTAATCAAGAAATATTATATTTTATTAAAATCATAATCCAATAATAACATATTTTTTTTATTTTATAAAAATCTCAACACATGGAAAGGAAGATTATTAAGTGTAATAATGAATTTATTAAAATTGTATTGAATAATATTTATATTTTTTATAATTTATCTACTCTTATTCATAACTACTATTTAAATAGCTAGGTTTTAATGATATAAACATATCATGGTTTCATTTTAGTTTGGTGTTATGTGTGGCGCAATCTATCAAACATATTTTACTTAATTATAGGAAAATAAATATTAAAAAACTAGGTCATTACATTCCCCCTTTAAAATAAATTGTATCCTTATAATTTTTAAAATCATGTTATGGGAATAATTTCCATAGTGATATCCTAATTAACCATACATTAGTAGTTGATCAAGGACTGATTTTGGATATGAAGAGAGATTTCCCTATAAATTTTTTTATAGGATCCCTTTGTTAAAAGGGATAATACATTCTTACTAGAATAATAATAAGTAATGATGAAATAAATATATATTGTGAAAATTTCTTTAAACATTGACGAAGTTTCATATAATGTGGATATAATAATTACACGAACAAAAATTTTGTATTAAAATATTATTACCTAATAGGTGAAATAATATATTACATAATAGGTCAACAAATCTAGAGTGAAAATTCATTATCTACCACTATAATAGTTGTTTCATAGGATTTTCCATGTTCCTATAACCTAGGAGTTTGTTTGTGTTAGTTTTACACTTTAACCCTTGGATTAGTGTTTGGGTTTCATAGTGACAAAATTCCTCAGGTATAAAACATTTAATTGTGAGTGGATCCTTAGGAAGAATAATATATTCCTTAACTACATACTTTAATTCCCATATAATATTATTATTAGATTCCATTATTTTCAAAATGTAATGAATCTTCTAGTACCCTTGAGGACATTTTCTTAGTGAATTTCCCAAGAATTTTATATAAATATTATTTATTATACCTTCATTAATCATATATGTTTCCTAAATTATCATGTTTCTCCTTCCTTACCATATTTAGTTCACTCATGATTTCAACTATGGTTTCACTATTAATCATGCTTTGGGATAATTGGTTTGGAACAATACCTAAATTTTTCATTCAATCAATCATTCTAATGGGTTGATCATTAAGGAAATCATTGAAGTTTACTTCTCTAAGGATTAACTAGATTCATTCTTGTTCCAACGAACACTAAAACCAAAAGGGTTAACGTGATTCACAAACATTTCACAACATAGTGGGATTATAAAAAACAATAACCTCAATGGGATTTAACCATAAAAGCCTTTACCCTTTCCCATTAGGATTTTAGCCCATAATTCAGTTAGTTTACCCTATTTCAATCTTTTTTTAACCTAGGTTACTTTTATATGGGTTATAATATACTTATCAACCTATTCCCTTGATGAAACTAAGAAGTTAATCATTTATTGTGGTCTATAAATAGATTTTTTTTTAATAAAGGAATATCCACCGATAGTGTCTGTCCAAGTGTATAGTTATGCCTATTTGTTGTATACAATGTCATGGTTGATTTAATACAAAACATTCCCTATTTGGGGTTATTATCCCTAGCTACAACTATGGTGGATCTTTCATCTACTTTACAGTATCCATACATGGATGTAATTTCATGGAAAACCATATGATCTATACTTTAGAAAAATAGTATGATTTTATCACACAATTTATAATAGACGAAAAAGAATAATTTTTTTATAAATAATGATTTTACTGAAGTTTATTATCCATAAAATAATTATGGATTTTATGAGCTATACATCGATTAAGAACATATTTTTTGGGTGATTCCTGGCATGAGAAATTAAAAGGAATATTACCCAAAACCAGGTTTACATAAAAATTTTAATTTGAAAGGGAACTAAAAACATGTATTACCCCACAAATGAAAAGGATATTTAACTAAGTATATATTTAAGGTATATATCTATAAAAAATAGATTATATTAATGAGATGAATATTTAATAAAAGGTATAAAAGTAAAGGGAATTTATAACTGACAAGTCATGAAGGAGGTTTGGAAGATCCCTTAATTCATAGTTTACAACTTTATTGAAATTCCAAGAAATAAAATAATTATTTTGAAATTAAAAGAATATAAATATGAAGCTCACATGACATAATAATTAATTAGGTTTCTAATTAAAAAATATAACACTTTTGGGATGGGTATGGACAAGGAGGGGAAACCATCATTTAAGAGGATATTATTTTTTATTAACATAATTGTATTTTCTTTAAGGAATAGAATTGATAAATAAATAATATTATAATCAAATGTGATTTCCTAATATAAAAGTAGAGTATACCATATAAAATGAATAATTAAACTCAAGGAGAAAAAGTATAACTTGAGAAAATATATTTAGTTATGAATAAAACTTATATTTTAGGGAGGACGATTAATAATATCCTATAGAAAATAAGAGAATTAAATAAAGAGAATTTTAAAATTTTAAAAATAATTTACGATATTATAACTGAAGGGAAAAGTATTAACACTATAAAAATGATTATTGTTGCATAATATCAAATCATTCATTGATAAAGGTTCATTGAGACTAAAACCTTTCAACTTAAGAAACATTATAATAAATACTTCTTAATAGAGAGATATTGAATATAATGTTAAAATACCATGAATAAAGATAATATATTATACTAAATGTCAATTTGGTAGTATAAAAACCTTTTAAAATAATTTGGTTGCATTAAATAAATTTTCTCACAAAGAGGGAAAATTTTAAACAATGCTTCTACCTTGTATCCTAAAGCACTCTAAAATTGCACTTAATATCCTTGATAATTAAATTAATTTCATTAGATATATAAAAAATAATATTTTTCATCTTTATATAATTTTATGAATTCTATTTATTATCTTTTTCTACTTAATTTTTAATATAGTTTTCATTATATCGATTACTCAGGGTTTCTCACTTAATTTCTTCCCAACACTTGTTGTTTTTTGAACTTGGTAAAAGATCTTGAAAAATAAATTCAATATCTTTATAATTTTGGAGTATTATGTTATTTATTATTATATTATGAAAATACTTTTAATATTTTTATTGTTATCCAAAAATATAACCAAATTAATAATAACGCCTCGATAATTCCATTTATGGTGGTTAAATTTACTATAAAGGTTTATAATTATTAATAATTAGAGATTCTAATTTATTACTATTAAAAAATAAAAATAGTTTTAAATATATCATTTTTTAGACTAGGTACATTTTTGAATTCAGTCATGTTAGGTGGTCATAGAAAATAAAACATATCGTTCATTAAGGTTGTAGTCCACACACACGCATGCCGAAAATCCTTTTTTTCTCAATGATTTTAGAGGTAGGTATAAAATTGATATTACACTATTATAAAAAAATCATATTAAAAATGATAGTGTTATTATACCTTTATATATATAGGGTATTTGATGTATGAAGAAGAATAAAAAAGATATATAGAATTCAAGTTGAGTACTACCTCTCCCTTGGAAGTTATCACTTGGGTAACTCCTTAAGGATCCATATTATTCTATTTTGGTGAGTAAAATTCCTAAAAATAATTTTTATGGTATTGATTATAGGATATGATATATTTTTGGTTGATCTGAGGCTTTGGAATGGGTGGATAAATAGGTAGGATGTGTTCTTCCTTATAAGTGAAGAAAAGATAACTTTTGTAAAAAGTCATTATTTTTCAAAAAATGTCACAATATTATCTTAATACAAAGTAAAAAAATCAGAAATATTAATTTCAGGATAGATATATGGTCTATACTCCCACTAATATACAATATCAAACATGTTTTTTACATGTGTTAACCTTTATCACTACGTCAAACCCCCTTTACCATAATTTATCCTTACTATGGTAACTCCCATTTCACCCTTGATGAATAATTTTAATGGTAAAATTAAAATATATTTATTTATACTAATTTTAAAATTTTTATTTAAAATAATTAAATAATTTTATAATAAAAATTTCTACGAGTTAGAGAAAATTATTTTATCATTCTCACACATAATTTGTAAAAAATGACTCTTAGAAATAGTTTATATTAATCATAAAATTTTGGGGTGGGATAATATTTACAATGTTTTCTATATTCTGGAAATATATTGTATAATCATAAAAAATATATCTATCAACTCAATCCAAACCTAAATTTTACCAAAAAAATAATTAATGGAAATGCCAAAAATAGTTTTTCATTATAATTAAAATATTACATTTATCACATATGTTTTATATGTATAAAAAATAATATTATAATTCATAAAATTATTACATAAATAAATATTTAATAAATTAATTTTTTTTTAAAATTATGTCTTTCTTATATACTAATAAATCAACAAAAGTCATCATTTTTGAAGAAATCGTATTTTTTCCCTTTTCATCTTAAAATAATTAGTTATAAAAATCCCAAAAATTAATCCATATATTTATTTCACAAGATGAATCCAAAAATTGGTTAAAATTTATTATATTAAACTTATGTAAATGAAAAAAATTAATTTTAAAATAAAAAATGTATAATGAATTAATTTTTTTTTGAAAAATATAGCTTACGTTCTAAAATGTCAAATATGTTTTTGTAAAAGGAATCCAAAATTTTAAAAATCATAAATTCACTTATAATATATATATTTGGAATTATAACATGTTTTTTGAATTTCCAATTCTTAATTATTTACTAATAACTTCATAAAATTCAGGTTATTTATAAAAAATGATATTTTTCATTATTCCCATAAAAATAATTCTTTTTTAAAAGAAACCAAAAAATTTATATTAAATGAATATTGAAAATTTAAATCTTAAATGATTTTTATTATTCCAAATTAAATTTCATGAATATTATATGTTAAAAATAAATTAAAATTAATAATTATAATGGGAAACTATTTTTATTCGAAAATAAAATTTTAAATTCATTGTTGCTCTTACAAAAAAATCAATAAAATATCATTAAAGCTATAATCAATCAATCAAAATTATATTCTACTAAAATTATCATTTAAAAATAATATATTAAGTTTTATTTAACAAAAGTCAAAGTTCATCAGAAGACAAAATCTTAAAGATAATAATGAATTAAGTAAATTTGTATAAAATAAAATTTATATATACAAATATATATTAATATAATTCATAATTCAGTTACTCCTAATAATACCCACAAAGTCAATATATTGGTTTTAATGATCTAAATATATCATAGTTTCATTTTAGTCAAGTGTTTCATGCGGAGAAAGCTA
Source organism: Viscum album (assembly GCA_963277665.1). Lineage (NCBI taxonomy): Eukaryota > Viridiplantae > Streptophyta > Magnoliopsida > Santalales > Viscaceae > Viscum > Viscum album. The sequence continues at coordinate 855,875,268 of OY728145.1, forward strand.
TCAAAAATGTTTGAATTATTTATAGGAAAATATATATTAAAATATCATGTCGTTATAATGCATTTTTCTATGTCAAAAATATTGAGCATGGACATGAAGTAGGTATGTTTTTTTCACAATATTTAGTGTGGACATGATAAAATTATCAATAATAAAATGATTTTTAATATACATAATGTTTTTATCTATGTTTAATAGATTGAGAATATAATGGATATTGTTATCTATATCTACAAGATTTAGCATGGACATGATAAAGTTAGTTGTGTTCTCAAGATAGATCATGGAAATAACGTGGTTATATTTTTTATAGTATTGAGTGTGAAAATAAGGTGATTTTGTATGTTCAAAATATTGAGTGTGGAAAATATATGGTCATATATATTCAAAAGATTGAGTGTGTACATGATGTTGTTAAATATGTTCACAAGATTGAGCATGAACACTATGTAGATAACTATATTCACAATGTTTTGGTTTCATATTATAATTATTATACCATATTTTTATGTATTAGGATTTTTTTCCTATTTATTTCATTATTAAGCTATGGAATATTTTTGATCATTTTAAAGCCATATATTATTTTATCACGCCTTATGGAAAACTCTTATACTGACCTAGGATAATTTTATGTTTATCAGAAAAAATTTATATAATTTAAACATTACATATAACTAAATAATCCTAGAATCCCAAGAACACATGGTATAGTATCTTTGAGGACTAGATATATAGGAGATTTATTTTATAATTCTTGTGAACATTTCTCTCTAAATGATCCACACTAGACTCCTACTATACCTATCATTAGTTATAATCATCTTCATAAGGATGGGAAAGTGAAACATAAGAAATTGGTGTGATTAGATGCTTAGTAAGGTTAAGGATACAATAAATCAATAAAATACTATTAGTGGAGAAAAGGTGAGTATATCAGTATAATCAAGTCACATAAGAAACAAATACCAAAGAAATTATGCAACATAAATCAGGGAATAAGGATTTGAAAAACCTAGTACATGAATCCAAATTGTGTTAAAACTGGATTCAATAAACAATATCCATGATATCATAACATAAGAGTTATAATAATTATAAAAATATGAAATATTTCAAATATGGCACAAAACTTATTAAATGGAAACATAAATTTCATGAGCCACACCATCAGTTCCCATGCTTAAAAGAAACTAATAGGTTTTCATGAACATTTTTCTCATGATATATTTATTCCTAACCAATGAATTAGAAAATTATATAGGACACCAAATATTATCATAAATAATTATGATTAACACATTACAATCATTCACTTAACACATAATTTGTAACCCATGGAAATAAAATGGGTTTTTAAAACTATTTAAATAAAAACAATTCAGTTTTTTATCTCATAAAGAACCCATGGAATTAAAATGAGGCTGCTATCCTTTTTTAAATGAAATCGTATAAATAAATATTTCATAATAATAACTAGAAAAACCTAATGAAACTAAATGGGTACCCAAATATATAAATAAATATTCCATTTAAATAATATTCAATGAAGATAAAAATCACTGTGTATTTTTATCATATAGAAAAGGGTATACTATTGTAGCACCCTTGGTTTGAGGTATGTAGCCTTTTTATGAATTTTTATGTGTTTAAAGTTCCTGGGAAGAGTTTGGAAAAGGTTGGGAGAGTTTTGAATGGTTTTGGATGAGTTTGGAGGCTTTTCTATGGGTGCACGGTTTGATCACGGCTAAGGGAAACCATGCGGGTGCTCCAGGAAACCGTGTATGGGGTGGCAGTAGGCTTCACATGGCCTGCACATGGTTTGAAAAATTGTGTGAGGAAACTGTGCAGACCCCTCCTCTAAAGACATTAGTGTGCGCACGGTTAGCGCACAGTTTTTCAAACCGTGTGGGCTAACCGTGCGACCACTTAAAAACAGGGTTTTAAAACCCGGGTTCACTCGGGCTTGCCTCATTTTTCTCCATACTTCCTCCCACTCGAGCCTCACTCAGGATTTTGGGTTCTCAAGGGTTGAAGGTTCTCTTCTACACATTTTGGAAGTAAATTGAAGAGGTTTCAAGGTGTTTTGAAGGTGGTTTCTTTTGGGTAAGTCTCTACTCTTGGTTTCCCTATGTTCTCCTCTAGATCTACATCTCCATATTTCTTAGTTTTCTAGATATACACTTTATGTGTGTATATATTGGGTTGTGGTTTCCTTAGATGATGATTTTAAGGCTTGTGATGGTGAGGTAAGGGGATCTAGAGAGGTTTCAGTGGTGCGTTAGCCAGATTGGAGGTGCGGATGCTCGTGGGTCGATTTCTCGGGAACCCTAAAGGTAGGTGGATTCTCTCTCGAATCCAGTTCATTAGAACTAGTGGTTCTTGTTTATAATTAATTTTTTGTGCTGAGAAACAAATTTTGATTTGTTTTGAGAAATTGGTTGGAAATACCTTGGGTGATGTTTTGGGGATTTTTGGAAAAAGTGGTTTTATGGTGAAAGGCTATTGTTGTGGATTTTAAAACAGATATTTTAAAATGGGTTGTTGAGATTGATCTGGGAAAATGGATGATGAAAAATGGTTTTCAATAAAGATGTTTTTTATTGAAATTTGGTTTGGCATTGAAAATGGTTTTCAATAAATGAATGATTTATTGAAGTGGATTGGTATGTGATTGAATTGGTTGATTGCATGTTGGTGTGGCATTGGTGGGTTATATGCTTGGTTGTGATTGATTGCATTATTTTGTGGAAGTGGAAAGAAGTAAAACTATAAAAAGGGTATGGATAGTGGACAGAAGGGCCACCATCAAAGGATAAGTGGACGAGAAGTGCCACTATTTGTGAATGGGTGAACGGGTTGGACGGAAGCTCCAGCATTTGGTTGTGGTCGGGAAGTACCACTAGCTGTGAATGGGTGAACGGGTTGGACAGAACCTCCACCGTTTTGTTGTTTTGGTTGTTTGTTGTGCACTTCTTTTCAAGTTGGAAATTTTTTTCTAGTGTGTGAATGATGAAATGGTTTGTAGCATGTTTGGTTGGCTTTCCCTTGGTTTCTTATTTTGGGTGTGATGGCTTAGCAAGGGCATATTTGGCTTATGGAAATGGTTGTATTTGTGATTATTTTATATAAATTGTTTTACATAAATGTGCTAATAGTTTTATCCTAGTGGCATTTATCGAGATTCCATTTGGGGAAAACCTACTGAGTTTTAGTGCTCACGCCCTGATTTGGAACATTGGTGTCTTTGCAGATGTTGTGCACCATGACATGGGAAAAGGTAAGGCATCACCCTCCTTTAGTGGTGCATCGTGATGTCAGGGTGGAGCTTGGAGATTGGATATTAGTGTAGATCTGTGATGGTATCATGGTACGTGGTGATTTTTTGTTTGGTATTCCACATAGTACTCTAATATTGTGTTGTTTGTTTTGTTTTTGGGATGTATTGTGGAACATTTGGTTGTATTTTAGGAATTCATGTTGGAATTTTTTATTGAGACACATCATATAGTGGTGGTTAAAGGATGGTTTGGTTGGTTTTGTCTTAAGGGAAAATCATTCCCCAATTTTTTCTTGAAGCCCTCGACATTTATTTCCAGCCTTTGGCATCTTGGGAACGTATCTTAAGGCCAAGTATCCCTGACCGCCTCCTCAAGACAATGAGGTAGGGGCATGGTGTTACAAGTGGTATCATTTTGTTCGGTCCTTAGCTTTCATGTGAGAGCAGTTGTTTGGTAGCTTTGGGGCCTTGGTTTTGGATTTGACATTCATTGTGGTATATTCCATGTGTTGGGATGGTAGCAAGGCGTAGGAATATTCAAACTTGGAATGTATAGAATAAAAGGACGTAGCTAACCCTCTTATGATGAAATTTAAGTTACCAGGGAGTTGGGTACATAAGTGTTTTGGAGACACTTATAGGCATTGTAAATCTCATTGTCGTGGGTGTAGTCAATGAGATATGCATGGCATATAAGGTGGAAATGACTTCCCTCTAGGATGCATATTTCAATGGGGTATAATGATTTATGTTGTGATATGAATGTGTGAAATTTTTATGTGAATAAATTGGTATTTTAAAAATGGTTTGGTTTTCAAAATGCCGAGACATGCAAAATCTGAATTTGTGGAAAGCCTTGTGCGATAGTGTTGTGTAATGTGATTAGAAATGGGTATTCATGATGTCTACGAAAGTGAGACTCATTGTTGTTTGTTTTCTGTTGATAGAAATGGAACTGGGTAGGAATCATAGAGACCAACCGGAGGAGGCTGATGAGAATGTGGTAGCACCTGAGCCTCAGGTAAACCAAAAGCTAGTACAAAGCACAGTGAAAGATTTCCAAGCTGTGGAAAGTGGAAATAAAATGGATGAACCAAGGAACATGGATCATGCAGTTCAATTTCAAAAGCATAATCCACCAATATTTAAAGGTGATTCAGACTGCAGAGGGAAGAAACATGGTTGAATAGAATGAATAAGATTTTCGAGTTTTTGGGAACACCGGTAGAGTTAAAAGTGATGTTGGACATGTATATATTGGCAGATATTGACCTTCAGTGGTGGGAGTTGGTAGTACATGCGGGGAAAGAACAGGGTGTGACGTGGGAAGGCTTTGAGGAATTGTTTAATAAACAATTCTGCCCATATACATTCATAATTAAGCATACGACTGCTTTCTTCAAATTGAACCAAGAGCTTATTTTTGCGATGGAGTATGCAGTTAAGTTTATGAACTTAGTGAGATTTTCACCCGAGGTGGCGGGTAGCACATCATTGAAAGCTCGGATCTTTGAAGCGGGGTTAAGGCAAGAAATTTGTTCCAAGATAGTGGTGCTGTGTGTAGATGATTACACAAAGATGTTGAATAGAGCCTCGGTGGATGAGCGAGATCTGTTGGGCACTCCGGGTGGAGGAAGCATTGTGGTAACCATGGGGAATAGTGGGAACTCTAATTCCGGGTTCAAGAGAAGAGGGGAAACTTATTCCCAGGGTGAGAATATAAAAAATAATCTGACAGCAGGATCAATGAATCGTCCTCCGACTCCCCAGAGCAAGCTGAGATGTTTTCAGCGTGGTTCTACGAGCCACATCAAGCGAGATTGCTTGACACAACCTCGAGCATGTCATAATGTAATCATATGAGGCATCTGTAGTGTTATTTTCGGAATTCTCCAAGGATGGGTGCGCGTGATACTTCTCAACGATCGTAAACGTCATATGCTTCGACGGGGTGGGGACAGTAGCACACCCCTCGTCAGCAGAGTAAAGTGGGTCATGGTGATTCATGGAATACCATGACGCCTCAACAAATAAATAATGAGAAGAGTGTGGCAACAAAGGCATTGTTTGGAGCCAAGAAGGTTGTGGTGGATAATCTGTTGCGACCATCCACGGTGTAAGTTACTATTCTTTTAAATTCTACCTTGATGCAAGTGTTGTTTGATATGGGTGCTTCACACTCTTTTATTGCTACATCTGTGGTTGATTTGCTGGGTTTAAGGGTAGAAATGATGCCCTCGGTTTTAAAACTTCAAACACCTTTGGGTTGAAGAGAGTTTCGAGCCTTCTTGTGTAGAGAATGTTGTATCTTTGTGGGCGAGTTTGAGATAATGTGGAATTTCTCAGTGCTTGAGATGGATGGGTATGATGTAATCCTGGAAATCAATTGGTTGGTGGTGGTTAAGGCCCACATTGACTTCGATGAGCGAACAATGGAATTTAAGGAACACGATGGTGTTAGAAATCTCTTTAGAGGAGAGAGGCATTAAAGGCAGGGTGCAACGGGTTTGTTGGCACCAGTAGTAGGAACATTATCGTATCGGTAGGCAGTATTGTCGCTAGAATCGGTAATGGGTGTTGAACAGAGTGTTCTTCCGATAGTGATGGATCAGTTCATTGATGTTTTTCCTGTATAATTCTCTAGGTTACCTCCCATAAGAGAAGTGGAGTTTACAATTGATCTCCTTCCGGGGACCAGTCATATCCCACTTCTGTCTTACCGGATGTCACCTAATGAATTGCAGGAATTGAAAGTCCAGTTGGAAGAGTTAGAAAATAAAGGGTTTATCCATCCTAGCATGTCCCCGTGGGCAGAAGTGGTGTTGTTTGTGAGAAAGAAGGATGAAAATTTGAGGCTCTGTGTTAATTATCATAGACTCAACTAAGTTACGATAAAGAATAGATATCCACATCCACGAATTGAGGATTTGTTTGACTAGTTGAGGGGAGCCCAGTGGTTCTCCAAGATCAAATTGAGATCATAATATCATCAATTGCGGGTGAGGAAGGACGATATTCATAAAAAAGATTTCATAAGTAGATATGGACATTATGAATATGTGGTTATTCCCTATGGTCTAAGGAATGCGCCAACGGTGTTTAAGGCATTGATGAATCAAATATTTCAGAGATATCTAGATTCATTTGTTGTGGTGTTTTTTGATGATATTCTGGTGTATTCAAAGACAAGGGTGGAGCATGATAAACACTTGGAGACAGTGCTAGGGATCTTGAGGGATCATCATTTGTATTCCAAATTGTCAAAGTGTGACTTTTGGATAAAGGAAGTTAGTTTTCTTGGCCATGTGATTTCTGAAAGAGGTGTTTGAGTGGATCCAGAAAAGATAGAGGCTATTATCTCGTGGAAACCGCCAAAGAATGTGTTTGAGGTACATAGTTTTCTCGGTCTATCTTGGTATTATTGGAATTTTGTTCATGATTTTTCATGTTTGGATTCACCGATGACAGCTTTGACAAGAAATAATGTTCCATTCTAGTTGAATGAACAGTATCAACAGTGTTTCGAAGAGCTAAAGGGTCACCTTACATTATCACCAATCTTTGTTTTTCCAGAACTAGGAAAAGGGTACGTGGTGTATTGTGATGCATCAAGATCAGGGTTGGGGTTCGTTCTCATGAAAGGGAATCATGTGGTTGCATATGGATCACGACAGTTGAGAGTGCATGAGAAGAACTACCCAACTCATGATTTGGAATTGGCTGTAGTGGTGAATTCTTTGAAAGTGCATCACCATTATCTCTTCGATGAGAAATTCACGGTATATACAGACCACAAGATATTGAAACACATTTTATCACAAATGGATTTGAACTTGAGGCAAAGGAGATGGATGGAATATCTCCAGATGTTTGATTTTAACTTTATGTACACACCGGGTAAGGGAAATTCGGTGGCAGATGCATTAAGTAGAAAATCATATGCTCAAGTGGTGAAACAAGCATCAGACCAGTGGCAGTTGATTTCGATTATAATTGACATGCGGTTAAAATGTAAGGAACATGGTGATAGAGTTATCTTCTTTCTGATTTTTCTGATTCTTGACTTGGTTGGATTGGTTAAAGAGACACATATATCTGATTCTGAGTGTGTGACCATGGGGTTGAGACTCAGTAGTGGGGAGACTATTGAGGGTTGGGAACTGAATGGAGATTCAGTTTTGTGTTTTCAAAATCAGATGGTTGTACCGGTTTATTATCAAGAGGATCTTCTCCAGGCGTATCATCATTCCAAGTGGGTTGTTAATCTTGTAATTCAGAAAATTTATAAAGCATTGAAAGTGCAGTTCTGGTGGAATGGTATTAAAAGAAGAGTGGTTGAGTTTGTTTTGAGATGGTTGACTTGTCAGCAGGACAAGGTGGAGCATCAGAGGCTAGATTGAATGTTGCAGTCTTTACCAATACCTGTTTGGATGTGGGAGAAAATAGCAACTGATTTTGTCACAGGTTTCCCAAGAATGGTCAAAAAGCACGATGTCATTTGGGTGATAGTGGATCAGCTAACGAAGTCAGCCCATTTCATCCCGATTTGTGAATCACATATGGTGGAGGATCTGTCCAAAATATATATCTGGGAGGTGGTAAAGAGGAATGGTATTCCAGTTTTGATTGTATCAGATAGATATCCGAGGTTTACATCATGTTTCTGTAAATCCTTGTAGCAAGCCCTTGGGACACAGTTGACTATGATCACGACGTATCAGCCTCAGATGGATAGTTCATCTGAGAGGATGATACAAACTCTTGAGTATGTGTTCTGGGAATGTGTCATGGATTTTGGTGTCTCATGGGAGGATCACTTGTCATTGGTTGAGTTTTCGTACAGTAACTATTATCAGGAATCCATACATATGGCTCCATTTGAAGCATTGTATGGGTGGCAGTGTCGTTCTCCACTATGTTGGGTGGAAACAGGTGAGTCCTCGATGGTTGGACCACACCTTGTCCAGGAGACTATGGAGAAGATCAAGCTGATCAGAAAGAGAATAGAGACGGATCAGAGTCATTAGAAATCATATGCAGATCATTATAAATGACCGTTTTCATTTGAGGTGAGTGATTATGTTTTCTTGAGGATCTCTCTTAGGTTGGGACATCATCAGTTTGGGAAGCAGGGAATGTTATCTCTGAGGTATATTGGTCCTTTTGAGATTCTTGAAAGGGTTAGTGAGGTGGATTATCGTAGGGATTTTCCACCTAGGTTCAGTGTGGTGCACAATGTGTTTCACGTGTCATAGTTGAAAAATTATCAGTCGGATAGTGACCATGTGATTCTATGGGATCATGTTGAACTAGAACCAGATGCTTCGTTGGTGCATGTGCTAGTGCAGGTTGTGGATAGGCAAGAGAAAGTCTTGTGTGGTAAAAGAATCGGTTTAGTTCATGTTTTGTGGCAGCATGGTCAGATTCAAGAGGATACATGGGAGTGGGAGAAATAGATGGTCGAGCAGTGGCCCGAGCGCTTTCGCCAAAGGGCAGGTTCACTACTTTCCGAGGACAGAAAGTCCAATGGTGGGGATAATTTAGCACCCGTGGTCTAAGTTTTTTTTGCCTTTTTATGCGTTTTTATGTGTTTAAAGTGCATGAGATGAGTTGGGAAGAGGTTGAGAGAGTTTGTAATGGTTTTGGATGACTTTGGAGGCTTTTATATGGGTGCACAGTTTGAGCACGACTAAGGGAAACTGTGTGGGTGCTCCAAGAAACCGTGTAGGGGGAGGCAGTAGGCTTCACATGTCCTGCACACGGTTTTCCAAACCGTGCGAGCCAACCGTGTAGACCCCTCCTCTCGAGACAGTAGCGTGCACAAGGTTAGCGCACGGTTTGTCAAACTGTGTGACTTAACTACGAGGCCACTTAAAAATAGGGTTTTAAAACCCAGGTTCACTCGGGATTGATTCATTGCTCTTCAAACTTCCTCCCACTCAAGCCTCACTTGGGATTTTGGGTTCTCAGGGGTTAAGGGTTCTCTTCCACACATTTTGAAAGTACATCGAAGAGGTTTCAAGGTGTTTTGAAGGTGGTTTCTCTCGGGTAAGTCTCTCCCCTTGGTTTCCTTGTGTTTTTCTCTAGTTCTACATCTCCCTATTTCTTGGTTTTCTAGATCTACACTTTTTGTGTTTAGATCTATAGTTTTGGTTTCCTTGGATGATGTTTTTAAGGATTATGATGGTTATGGAAGGGGATCTAGAGAGGTTTATGTGGTTTGTTCGCTGGATTAGAGGTGCGGTTGCTCGTGGGTTGATTTCTCAGGAACCCCAATGGTAGGTGGCTTCTCTCTTAACTCTACTTGGTAATAACTAGTGGTTCTTGTTTATAATTAATTTGTTGTGCTGAAAAACAAATTGTGATTTGTTTTGCGAAATTGGTTGGAAATCCCTTGGGTGATGTTTTGGGATTTTTGGAAAAAGGGGTTTTATGGTGAAACGATCTTGTTGTGGATTTTAAAATAGAGATTTTAAAATGGGTTGTTGAGATTGATTTGGGAAAATGGTTGATGAAAAATGGTTTTCAATAAAGATGTTGTTTTTATTGAAATGTGGTTTGGCAGGGAAAATGGTTTTTAATAAATAGATGATTTATTGAAGTGGATTGGTATGTGATGGAATTGTTTTATTGCAAGTTGGTGTGACATTGGTGGGTTATATTCTTGGTTGAGATTGATTGGAATGTTGTGTGGAAGTTGTGAGAAGTACCACTATAAAAAGGGGATGGATAATGGATAGAAGGGCCACCATCAAAGGATAAGTGGATGAGAAGTGCCACTAGTTGGGAATGGGTGAATGGGTTGGACTGAAGCTCCACCATTTGGTTGTGGTCAGGAAGTACCCCTGGGTGTGAATGGGTGAACTGGTTGGATAAAAGCTCCATCGTTTGGTTGTTTTGGTTGTTTGTTGTGCATTTCTTTGCAAGTTGGAAATTGTTGTGCTAGTGTGTGAATGATGAAATGGCTTGTGGAATCTCTGGTTGGATTTCCCTTGGTTGCTTGGTTTGGGTGTGATGGATTGGCAAGGGCATGTTTGGATTATGGAAATGGTTGTATTTGTGATTATTTTATATAAATTTTTTTACATAAATTTGTTAACAGTTTTATCCTAGTGGCATGTGTAGGGAAGTAATTTGGGGAAAACCTACTGAGTTTTAGTACTCACCCCCTTCTTTGGAATGTTGGTGTCTTTGCAGATGTTGTGCACCATGATGTGGGTGAAGATAAGGCATCACCCTCCTTTATTGGTGTATCGTGATGTTTGGGTGGTGCTTGGAGCTTGGATCTTGGTGTAGATCTATGGTGGTATCATGGCACGCGGTGCTTTGTTGTTTGGTCTTCCACATAGTACTCGGATATTGTGTTGTTTGTTTTGTTTTTGGGATGTATTTTGGAACATTTGGTTGTCTTTTGGGAATTCATGTTGGAATGTTTTATTGACACACATCATATAGTGGTGGTTAATGGATGGTTTGGTTTGTTTTGTTTTAATGGAAAATCGTTCCCCAATTTGATCTTGAAGCCCTCAACATTTATTACCAGCCCTTGGTGTCTTGGGAACGTCACTTATGTCCAAGTATCCCTCACCGCCTCCTCAAGACAATGAGGTAGGGGAAGGGTGTTACAAGTGGTATTATTTTGTTCGGTCCTTAGCTTTCAAGTGAGAGAGTTGTTCGGTCTCTTTGGCGCCCTGGTTTTGGAGTTGACATTCGTTGTGGTATATTCCTTGAGTTGGGATGGTAGAAAGGCATAGGAATGTTGGAACATGGAATGTATAGCATAAAAGGATATATCTAACCCTCTTATGCTGAAATTTAAGTTATCAGGGAGTTGGGTACATATGTGTTTTAAAGACACTTGTAGGCATTGGAAATGTCATTGTCATGGGTGTAGCCAATGAGATGTGCATGACATATAAGATAGAAATGAATTCCCTCTAGGATGTATATATCATTGGGGTATAATGATTTATGGTGTGATATGAATGTGTGAAATTGTAATGTGAATAAATTGGTATTTTGAAAATGGTTTGGTTTTCAAAATGGTGAAACATGGAAAACGTGAACTTGTGGAAAGACTTGTGTGATAGTGTTGTGTAATGTGATTAGAAATGGGAATTATTGATGTATACATAAGTGAGACTCATGTTTTTTTGTTTTCTGTTGATAGAAATGAAATTGGGTAGGCGTCGTAGAGACCAATTGGAGGAGGTTTCTGACAATGTGGTAGCACCTGAGCCTCAGGTGAACCATCAGTTAGTACAAAGCATAGTGCATGCTTTCTAAGCTATGGAAAGTGGAAATAAAATGGATGAACCAAGGAATATGTATCATGAAGTTCAGTTTTCAAAGAAGAATCCACCTATCTTCAGGGGTGATTCAGAGCCGGATAGGGAAGAAGCATGGTTGAATAGAATGAACACGATTTTCGAGTTCTTGGGAACACTGGTAGAGTTAAAAGTGATATTGGCCATGTATATATTGGCAGATCTTGCCCTTTAGTACTGGGAGTTGGTAGTCCATGTGGGGAAGGACTAGGTTGTGATGTGGGAAGGCTTTTAGGAATTTTTTAATAAACAATTCAACCCATATATGTTCATAAATCAGCGTACGACTGATTTCTTCAGTTTAAAGCAAGAGCATATGTCTGTGACGGAGTATGCAGCTAAGTTTATGAACTTAGTGAGATTTTCACCTGAGGTGGCAGGTAGAACATCATTGAAAGCTCGTATCATTGAAGCGGGGTTAAAGAAAGAAATTCATTCCATGATAGCGGTGCGGTGTATAGATGATTACATAGAGATGATGAATTGAGACTCGGTGGCTGAGAGAGATCTGTTGGGCACTCCAGTCGGAGGAATCATGGTGGTACCCATGGGGAATAGCGGGAACTCTAAGCTGGGTTCAACCGAAAGAGGGACACTTCTTCCCAAGGCAAGAATATGGCATATAATCCGACGAAAGGATCGGTGAATCTTCCTCTGAAGCCCCAGAGAAAGCCGAAATGTTTTCAGTGTGGTTCTACAAGCCACATCAAGCGCGATTTTACGACACAACCTCGAGCATGTAATAATTATAAGCATATGGGGAATATACAACGTTATTGTCGGAATGCTCTCAGGTTGGGTGCGCATGATACTTCTCAAGGATCACAGATGTAGTATGCTTTGACGGGACGGGGACAACAACACACCCCTCATCAGCTGAGTAAAGTGGGTCATGGTGATTCTTGGAATACCATGATGCCTTAGCAATGCAATAAAGAGCAAAGTGTGGCAACAAAGGCATTGTTCGGAGCCGAGCAGGTTGTGGTGGATGATCGGTCGGGACCATCCACGGTTCAAGGTACTATTGTTTTAAATTCTACCTTGATGCAAGTATTGTTTGATATGGGTGATTCACACTCTTTTATTGCTGCACATGTGGTTGATTTGCTGGGTTTAAGGGTTGAAATGGTGCCCTTGGTTTTAAAACTTCAAACTCCTCTGGGTTGAAGAGAGTGTCTAGCCTTTTTGCGTAGAGAATGTTGTAACGTTGTGGTCGAGGTTGAGCTAATTTAGAATTTCTCAGTGCTTGAGATGGATGGGTATGATGTAATCCTGGAAATTAATTGGATGGTGGTTGTTAAGGCCCTCATCGACTGCGATGAGTGAACATTGGCTTTTACGACACACGATGGTGTTAGACATCTCTTTAGAGGAGAGAGGCATGAAAGGCAGGGTGCAACATGTTTGTTGGCACCGGTAGTAGGCACATTATCATATCAGTTGGCGGTATTGTCATTGGAATCAGTAATGGGTGTTTAAGAGAGTGTTCTTCCGGTAGTGGTGGATCAGTTAATGTATGTTTTCTTGAAGAATTATCTGGGTTACCTCCTGTAAGAGAAGTGGAGTTTAGGATTGATATCCTTCTGAGGACCAGTATTATCTCACTTCCATCTTACCGAATGTCACCTACTGAATTTCATGAATTTAAAGTCTAGTTATAAGAGTTAGAAAAAAAGGGTTTACCCGGCCTAGCACGTCCCTGTGGGCAGCGCTGGTGTTGTTTGTGAAAAATTCAGATGAAACTTTGAGGCTCTATGTTGATTATCGTAGACCTAACCAAGTTATAATAAAGAATAGATATCCACTTCCACGAATTGATGATTTGTTCGACCAATTGAGGGGAGACCAGTGGTTCTCCAAGATCAACATTAGATCAGGATATCATTAATTTCGGGCGAGGAAAGACGATATTCCTAAAATAGATTTTAGAAGTAGATATGGAAATTACGAATATGTGGTTTTTCCCTTTGGTCTAACGAATACACCAGTGGTGTATATTTCATTGATGAATCATATATTCAGAGATATCTGGATTAATTTTGGTGGTTTTTGTCGATGATATTTTGGTGTATTCAAAGACAAGGGTGGAGCATGAGCAACAGTTGGAGACAGTGCTAGGGATATTGAGGGATCATCGGTTGTATGCCAAATTTTCAAAGCGTGACTTTTTGATAGAGGAAGTTAGTTTTCTTGGCCATGTGATTTCTGAAAGGGGTGTTTCATTGGATCCAAGAAAAGATAGAGGCTGTTATCTCGTGGAAACCACCATGAATGTGTTTGAGGTATGAAGTTTTCTCGGTCTAGTTGGGTATTATTGGCATTTTGTTAGTGATTTTTCACATTTGGCTTCACCGATGAAAGCTTTGACAAGAAATAATGTTCCATTCTAGTGGAATGAAAAGTGTCAGCAGCGTTTCGAAGAGCTAAAGGGCCACCATAAATCAGCACCAATATTGGTTTTTATAGAACTTGGAAAAGGGTACGTGGTGTATTGTGATGTATTAGGATCAGGGTTGGGGTGAATTCTCATTCAAGGGAATCATGTGGTTGCATATGGCTCACAGTAGTTAAGATTGAATGGGAAGAACTACCCAACTCATGATTTGGAATTGGAAGAAGTGGTTCATGCTTTGAAAGTGTGGCACCATTATCTCTTCGGTGAGAAATTAACGGTATATACAGACCACACGAGCTTGAAGAAAATTTTCTCACAAAGGGGTTTGAACTTGAGGAAAATGAGATGGAAGGAATATCTATAAATATTTTATTTTAACTTGATGTACACACTGGGTAAGGGAAATTCGGTGGCAGATTAATTAAGTAGAAAATCATATTCTCAGGTGGTGAAATAGGCATAAGACTAGTGGCAGTTAATGTTGGTTATAACTGACATGTGGTTGGAATGTGAGGACCAGGGCGATAGAGCAGTCTTCTTTCTGATTTTGTTGATTCCTAACTTGGTTGGATTGGTTAAAGAAGTATAAATATCTGATTATGAGTGTGTGACCATGGGGTCGAGACTCAATGGTGGGGAGACAATTGAGGGTTGGAAACTGAATGAAGATTCAGTTTTGTGTTTTCGGAATCAGATGGTTGTACCGGTTTCTTGTCAAGAGGATATTCTCATGGCGTATCATCATTCTAGGTGGGTTATTCATCATGGAATTCAAAAAATGTATAAAATTTTGAAATCACAGTTCTGGTGGGTTGGTATGAAAGGAAGAGTGGCTGGGTTTGTTTCGAGATTCTTGACTTGTCAGTAGGTCAAGGTAGAGAATCAGAGGCTAGAAGGAATGTTGCAGTCTTTACCAATCCTTGTCGAAGAGACTACGGAGAATATCAAGCTGATCAGAAAGAGAATAGAGATAGCTCAGAGTCGTCAGAAATCGTATGCAGATCCTCGTCGACATCCATTGTCGTTCGAGGTGAGTGATCATGTTTTCTTGAGGATCTCTACTCGTTTGGGACATCGTCGGTTTGGGAAGCAGGGAAAGTTATCTTTGATGTATATTGGGCCTTTTGAGATTCTTGAACGGGTTGGTGAGGTGGCTTATTGTTTGGATTTTCCACCTAGGTTCAGTGAAGTGCACAATACATTACATGTGTTATAGTTGAAAAAGTATCAAGGGGATCATGACCACGTGATTCTATGGGATCATGTTGAACTAGAACTAGATGCTTCGTTGGTGCACGTGCCAGTGCAGGTTATGGATAGGAAAGATAAAGTCTTGTGTGGTAAAATAATCAGTTTTGTTTGTGTTTTGTGGAAGCATCGTCAGATTCAAGTGGAGACTTGGGAGTTGGAGAAAGAGATGGTCGAGTAGTGGCCCGAGCTCTTTCATCAAAGGGAGGGTTCACTACTTTTAGAGGATGGAAAGTCCAATGGCGGGGAAAATGTAACACCCCCAGTTTGGGGTATGTAGCCTTTTTTATGTCTTTTTGTGTGTTTTAAGTGCATGGGATGAGTTGGGAATAGGTTGGGAGATTTTGGAAGGGTTTTGGATGAGTTTGGAGGCTCTTCTATGGGTGCACGATTTGAGAACGACTAAGGGAAACCGTGCGGGTGCTCCAGGAAACCGTGTAGGGGGAGACAGTAGGCTTTGCATGGCCTGCGCATGGTTTTCCAAACTGTGCAAGGAAACCGTTCGGACTCCTCCTCTCAATATAGTAGCATGCACACGGTTAGCGCATGGTTTTTCAAACCGTGTGGGCTATCCATACGACCACTTAAAAATAGGGTTTTAAAACCCGAGTTCACTCGGGCTTGCCTCATTTCTCTCCAAACTTCCTCCCACTCGATCCTCACTAGGGATTTTGGGTTCTCAGGGATTGAGGGTGCTCTTCCACACATTTTGAAAGAAAATCTAAGAGGATTCAAGGTGTTTTTAAGGTGGTTTCTCCCATATAACTCTCTCCACATGGTTTCCTTGTGTTTTCCTCTAGATCTACGTCTCCCTATTTCTTGGTTTTCTAGATCTACACTTCTTTTGTGTAGATATAGGGTTTTGTTTTACTTGGATGATTATTTTAAGGCTTGTGATGGTTAGAGAAGGGCATCTAGAGAGGTTTCGGTGGTGTGTTCTCCGGATTGGAGGTGTGGTTTCTCATGGGTCGATTTCTCGGGAAGCCTAAATGTAGGTGGATTCTCTATCAACTCCACTTGGTTATAACTAGTGGTTCTTGTTTACAATTAATTTGTTGTTCTAAAAAAATTGTGATTTGTTGTGCGAAATTGGTTGGAAATCCCTTGGGTGATGTTTTGGGGTTTTTTGGAAAAATGGATTTTATAGTGAAAGGCTCTTGTTGTGGATTTTAAAATTGAGATTTTAAAATGGGTTATTGAGATTGATTTGGGAAAATGGTTGATGAACAATGGTTTTCAATAAAGATATTATTTTTATTGAAAAGTGGTTTGGCATGGAAAATGGTTTTCAATAAATGGATGATTTATTGAAGTGGATTGGTATGCAATGGAATTGGTTGATTTCATGTTGGTGTGACATTGGTGGGTTATATTCTTGGTTGTGATTGATTGGAATTTTGTGTGGAATTGGTGAGAAGTACCACTATAAAAAGGGGATGGATGGTGGATGTAAGGGCCACCATCAAAGCATAAGTGGACGAGAAGTGACACTAGTTGTGAATGGGTGAACGGGTAGGAAGGAAGCTCCACCATTTTGTTGTGGTCAGGAAGTACCACTAGTTGTGAATGGGTGAACAGGTTGGACGGAACCTCCACTGTTTTGTTGTTTTGGTTGTTTGATGTGCATTTCTTTTCAAGTTGGAAATTGTTTTTCCAGTGTGTGAATGATGAAATGGTTTGTAGCATGTTTGGTTGGCTTTCCCTTGGTTGCTTGTTTTGGGTGTGATGGCTTGGCAAGGGCATATTTGGCTTATAGAAATGGTTGTATTTGTGTTTATTTTATATAAATTGTTTTCCATAAATGTGCTAATGGTTTTATCCTAGTGGCGTGTATAGGGAAGTCTCTGGGGAAAACCTACTGAGTTTTAGTACTCAACCCCTGCATTGGCATGTTGGTTTCTTTTCAGATGTTGTGTATAGTGACGTGGGAAAAGGTAAGGAATCACCCTTCTTTAGTGGTGTATAGTGATGTCTAGGTGGAGATTGGAGCTTGGAGCTTGGTGTAGAGCTGTGGTTGTATCATGGCACGTGGTTCTTTCTTGTTTGGTCTTCCGTGTAGTACTTTGATATTGTGTTGTTTTTTTGGTTTTGGGATGTATTGTGGAACATTTGGTTGTCTTTTGGGAATTTATGTAGGAATGTTTTATTGGAATGCATCATATAGTGGTGGTTAATGGATGGATTGGTTGGTTTTTTCTTAAGGTAAGATCATTCCACAATTTGATCTTGAAGCCCTCAACATTTATTGCCAGCCTTTGGCGTCTTGGTAACAACGCTTAAGGCCATGTAGCCCTCACCTCCTCCTCAAGACAATGATGTAGGGGCGGGGTGTTACAACTATTATGTCTATAATTTTCCCAATAAGTCAAGATATAGAATCTATTTGAACACCCATCAATATGATAAAATAATTTTAGAGTTTTCATAGAGTAAAACATTAGAAGACGGATTATAATTATATATATGGAATTATTAGGCAAGATAAAGGATGTTATCGATCATTCCTCTAAAAGAAAAATATATTTGAAAAACCATCCATATAATGAATGAATATGGTATATTTTGAATAAATTCATTTATATTTTATAAGACATTAATGAAAATAAATACATATATAGAAAAAACTTTTTTAGTAGTTTTAGAGAAAAATTAATTTGAAGGGAAGAATCACCCATGATTATTGAAGAGAATTTTAAATGAAATATTTTATAAATCATGAGGAAATAAAATTTTGTTTAGAAACCATGGAATGCTTTATAGAATGTTTCCTATAAAAACTAAATGGTTGTATAAATATGTTTTCATATATAAAACATTAACAATATATTATATTCACACTTTGATTAAAGAAACCAAAATAAAAAATGTTAAAAAAATTTATAAAACATTTAATTAAGGTAAATAATTAAAAAATAACCTTAATAAATTATTTATGAATCCTTATGGAAATTAAAAAAATCATTAATTAAATTTGAACATGAAAAAAGGGAGGTTCAGAATAGAAAAAAAGGTAGTCTTAGTTTGAAAATAGTGGGTAAATAACAAGGAAAGAAAAAAATAAAATAGAAGTAAGATAAGTAAATATGCAAGAGTGGGTAGTGGAGAATAATATGATATGTTTTTTATATATAATGGTTTAAAATTATATAGATGGATTATAATTCAAATTCAATCTCTATTTGAAAATGATATTAGAGACAAAATTATTACGGTATCACTAAGAAAAGAATCAAAAGAGCATAAGAATGAGATCAGGAAATTCACATTAAAATATCATAAAATGTAATATATTTTAAAACATTAAATCAATAGGTATTAAATACAAAAAACAATATATATTTTCAAGACATAACCCCTTAAAGTATATTATTTTAAATAAAAAATTAAATACCATAAATAATGAGTGGATCATGATTAAAAATTTAATTGGATATAAATAAAAAATTCTAATTAAATAATGGCGTATAATAAGAAATATTTCTTAATGGGTGAATATTTAATACAAGAACGCCTTATAACTTTAACATTTTTGAGTAAAAACCCCTTGAAGGATATTATTAAAAATGAAAAATTAAATACCATGAATGATGATATGATCATGATCTAAAATACTAAATGGTTAGTTGACACCCCATTACAAATATAACATGGTTTATAATAAGAAATGGTCCTTAGGGGGTGAAACTTTGAGAGAAGGTACCCTTACCTTAATTACCTAATTCAACTAAATCCCTTGAATATCATATATATAAAAAATAAAATTATTAATAATAAATATCAAAACCTTAGTCATATATATAAAATTATTTAAATTTAATTTATAATTATTCTCTACAAGTATATTTTTGAGTTATTATCTATTCCTAATATTGGGGTTGAGTAATCTTGATCAATTTGAATAAGTTTAAGAATAATAGAGTTTTTATTAATTATTCTATAAAAGATCATCATTAATAGATAAAAAATCAAACTAGAATGGGTTTTTATAGTTTTTTTTAATTTTTTATAATATTATAATTTCATTATATTACAGTTTTTCTTTATGGTTATTATTGATGAAATTAGCAATAAGAATATTTCAATTTTTTTAACAAACAAATGATGGTATATTAATTAATGAGTTTAATATTAATGTTACCATTCTATCACCAAAATAAAATATTAATTTGGTTATTTAGATCATATATTTTCATTAATTATGTTCTCACAATCATCTGTTATTTTGTTTTATAGTATGGTTTAAATAGGAAGTTAGACCAACACACAAATAAGCTTATCATAATTAATAGATTATTATCACTATGAAAGTGATTTATTTAGGAATTATGTCAATATTATAGAATATTAATGAAATTATTTATATAATTAAAATGTTTTATATTAAATTTTATTATATTTTAATAAATAATAATGAAACTAGATGAATAAATGAGATACGTTACTTAATGAAGGTGGTAGTCCGCACAAAGCATGATTAATGTTTTAAATTCTTGAAAAAGAAAATGAAAATATGTGGATTATAATTTGTATATTAATAATAATAATTAAATTAAAAATTCCCCATTTATTTTTAGATATCAAATTTATAATCATATAAGATATATAGTGGTGAAAAAAACTGAAGTTGTCTCTTTATGGAGGCGTTAGTCCACAAAACAGATAAATGAAAGTTATATTTTTTTCATAAAAAGATGAAAAGGTGGTTAATAGTTATTCAAAAGGAAAAATAAAATTATGTATAAAATAAATACTTATGAAATTATATTTAAATTATATAATAAATTTTTAAAGGGAAATAAGAAAAGAAAATGAGTTATGAAAAAAGAAGTATTCATGTTGAGAGCATATTCTTTCCCTTTAAAGACTCATTGGAAATAGTGGTATCAAGATAATATCATGTGACCATAGGATCATGTAAAAATAATAGGGTTATAATATAAGGTAAATGTATAGTTTTTCATGTAAAAATTGAATTTTTTGACTGGTCATGAAGTGGTGGTGATATGAACCTTCTATACGTTGCAAGAATGTATTTTTGTTATAATTTGATCTTAATATAAAGGGAACACATGTTAAACATGTCATATAGCTCAAAAAAGTAACATTAATTGATTTAATAATTAAATATGGTCTATATTACAATATAATTTCATTTTAACACATGTTTTAAGAAAGTATATAAGTACATTTGTCTTAGAATTTTCGGTTTTACAATTTTTGTTTTTATAGTGGTAAATATTTTTACATAACTAGTTTAATTATAAGGAATTAAAATAAAATATAAATTATGACATAATTATTAAATATGTATTTAAAATATTAAAACTATTTTACAAGATAAAATTTATATGTCTAGGAAAAATAAAATTTAACATTACTACATGTAACACATAAAAACCTATTTTTTGAAAAAAAGTGTATTCTTTTGATTAAAATTTATGTGTAGCATAAAATTATCAATGTTTTTGAATTTTAGGAATTAAAATAGTATATTATAAAAAAAATTATACGGATTTAAAATAAATATAATAATGAGTTTTTCCAAAAAATATTGAATTAAAGGAAATGTCCAAAAAAAAATTTTATTAAAAAATATTACATATGTACTACAAATGTTCATCATGGTTTTTTAAATTATATATAAATATATATTATTACTTATTAAACTAAAATTTTATTAATTAAATGGTTTATATATTTCTAGGTCTTTCTTATATAAAAATAATTTTACGTTTTTGTAATAATGGTATTTTCACTATTCGGCTAGAAATCAATTACTTTAGGAAAATTCCAAAACATCATCTTAATATAATATTGATATTTTAAATAAAAATGTAAACATTATATTGTAAAATTAAATTTCTATATTTTAATATTTTAAAATTTAAATTAAATTATAAAATTTTATGATAGTTTTTTTGTTAGAAAGTAACTTTTCAATGTTTAACCATTATTATTTTTTTTATTACTATTATTTTCTATCAATTAAAAAATAAATAAATTTTATTATTTTCTATATATAATTCTAAAAAAATATATAATATAATTAGATTTATTAAATAAGGAACATAAAATTAATTTTCTTAGAAAATACATTTTTAAGAACAAAATAATCTCGTTAATATTATTAATGCATTAGTAAATAAACATCTATTTTATTTAGAATTAAATATGAAAAATGTTTCAAATACGTGTGATAAATAACTTATTACCTGAGTAATTACCTAATTATATAAGCCTAATTTATTTTCACATAGACTATCATGGTCTCTATATATGATATAAGAATAAGGTAAGCTCTTATGGTAGTTGATGGTGGTGATTCTGCTCATATGGATATCATGATAATTTTCACGAGTTTGAATTTCTATCCAATATACTTTTCCTTATAAAAAATTTATTTAGTTAATCATGTGACTAATTTAAGGAAAATACCGTGAAGATAAATCCTTTATAATATAGAAATAATTAGATTCATAAAGGATAAATTCAATACTCGAAACCATTTATCTCATTTTTATTTGCATATTTAAAAATATCGATAATTCCTTTTATTCCCTTTATTTTTATAGCTATACTATAAAAACAAAATATTAATTTAACATATAATAGTTTTTTAGTTCTTTGTTGAATTTAAAGAAAGATATCACCATAATATTTACTTATGGAATGTACATATAGAAATTTTAAGTCATTACATTCTACTGTATTAAATAAATTACAACCTCACAATTTTAATTGTCACATAATAATGAACTATTTATATATGTACTTAATATTGAGTTGAATAAATATTTTATTTAAAAATATATATAATTTAGTTAATTGGTTAGGTCTATGAAACACGTATATTCCTTCAGAATAGAAATATCACAATATGGGTATTCTTACTAACCATTTAAGAAAAATACTCCTCATAATAAGGGTTATGAACAACATAAGGGAATCAATTTTCCTAGAGAAATCATCATCATATTTATAGTGATAAGTGATAAAAAGTTAATTTGGGACACAAAATATGATCTATCTATTTATTTACTGTAACATCTTGTGTTTCCATGAATTATTTTTTTTGAATAAATTAAATTTCATTGATTTCTTTCATTTCATGCAATACCGCCTTTATATTTTCATTACATGCAACACTGAGTTTTAACCAGACCTCGATATATTGTTAGTATAATTATTTGAAAGTGACTATTTTAACCTAGATGTTAAAAATAGTGATATGAATATTAATAATTACCTTTTATTTATTTATTATTAGTTTTTTAAATAAAGGAAACATATTGATAAAAATTAATTAATTTTAGGTAAAGACATTATATGATTCGAAAATAATATTTTCTCATAAAATGTTATTTATTTATTTTTTTGAAAAATTAGAAAATGATTTTTTTATAATTTTTAAATATAATTTCATAAAATAAAATAATTTTATAAGATTAAATTAATTTTTTAAATAAAAATGTATTAATTATATTAGGGTTATTTGTTTTGGATTTTTTGAAAAGAATAAATTTTTAATGAATAGTGAAAAATATTGAATTTTAGTTGAAAATTTCCTTTTCATTTAAATTATTTATAATGTAAAATTTTATATTAATTTGGATTTAAAGTTAATTATTTTAATTATACATACAATAATCCAATTTATTTCATTTGAATCAATTTTATATTCCACTTTGGTAGAAATATTTTGAAAATTTTGAAAATTTTTCTTAAAAAACCCGATTTCTCATCACGTTTGTTGGATTAATTTAAATTAGAATTTTCCACTTTGTTGAATGGAATTTTTAAAAATTTATTTCATTTTTGGAATAAGAATTAATTATATTATATAATATGTTCAAAATTATTCTTGACCAAAATGAATATTGAAAACAATAAATTGTTTACTATGGTTAAGGTAAAAATGGGTTTATCAGTGGATTAAACTAAGCATTTGGGGTTTGAAATGACTATAAAACTTGTAAAATTTCTATTGTATGATAATATTTCAATATTATAATTCGAAAATTTTAACATATATCCATTTGGAAGCATTTGGATATGGAATGACCATTTTATTTTTGATTCTTTTGGGATATTTCTAAAAAGTTTTGAAGTTGGTTCCTTTCCCCCACTTATAAATGGCCACCACCACCCTTCACTTATTTACTAATCTAGAGACATAAAATTCTATAAAACCCTAAAACAATGACTCCCCAAAATCCTTACACATGTTTTATATCTTTTTTCTCTCTGAAAATTCCAACCCTAGGGTTCTTATTAGCAGATCTAAATGAAGTGCTTCTAAGAAAATGTAACTGTATTCACTAAGATCCATCACTTTATTTCTTATTTTTTCACTTATATTATGAATTAACACTTATAATATAATAAAACTAGTATATATTATATACAGAGAAGTTATTATCTTAACATAATAACCTATATCCATATCCACTTCCAACAAATGGGTTATGAAATCATCATTTATGGGTATAGTGGACTACCATCTCTCAAACCTTTGTCATTAATTTTTCCATTTCCACATATCAAAGATGGAAATAATGATGAATTTTTTATTTATATTTTATATTTATGATATTATTATACTTATGAATTTATTATATCACACATACCATCATACTATCCATTTTGTGGAAATACTGTAACATCATTCGTTTGTATACTGAACTACCACCTCACAAAGAGATGTGGTTTATTCATTATTTAAATGAATGTTAATAAGGATGGGTTTAAAAAAATTATATATATATATATATATAATAAGAGCAATTATTCAATTATAGTGCATCATTTTTAATTTCTTTCTTTTAATTGGATAAGAAAATAGTAATAGTATTCATGCGTATATATGGCCTACTGTCTCCATGAACAATGTATTTCATTATTTATCACTAAATTTTATGGATTAATATAAAAAAATATATAACGAAATTATATTATATTTATATAATTTTTAAAATTATCTATATTCTTAAATCATAATCAAAGTAAGAGAACCAAAAAATAAAAAGTCAAAACATACTTAAAAAACAAAAGCAGTTATTCCTTGAAATGTAACTTTAGTATGGAATTATTAATAAATAGGTAATAAAAGGTCATAAGAAAATAATATATTGTATTATATATAAAAATATTTTCTATAATAGATATATAGTAAACTTATACATATTATACACGATGGGTGAACTTGTACGACACAAGTCAAGAATTAAGGTAAGAGATTTTGTCTGAATTTTCCTTCTTTGAGAAATACATTATGCTATACACCAATATTATTTCATGAGATGTATATATAGACCATTAAAATGTAATATAATTAATCTATTTATCCTCATGATATTTTAACTTCCATTTTCTGTAATTCCTTCATGAGTCTTATGATTCAAAGTTACCAAAGAGGTAATGATTTTATGTTACAATCTCATAATTTATAGAGATTATTTATGATTTTTTTGTTAACAAAACATTATCATCCATCTCATTGGTAACTCATTAATTTTATCCTCATGTTTTTATTAATTTTATTTTCATTTAATTGTATAATTTTTTCACTCTATGGTACTTTTAAATAATTGATAAAACATTTTTAATAAAATCCAGCTTTTTTTTCTATTATGCGTGAAATAATTTTTTTTATCTAAATCCATGATTTATAAAAATGTTTTAAAAAATGTTTCATTATTATAATATGATTTTAAAAGAATTTTTTAAGCATTTTTTACTTCCTTAAATTATTTTAAAAAATAATCTTTATGTCATTTTCTAAAAAATTCCTATTTGGATTTTATCAAAAATGTAAATGGAATATTTACTATAATGTAACCAACATGAATGAATATTCATATCACCATGACCATTATTTTATTTTAATATTTCCTTATATATTTTCTATTTTATTTTCAAATAAAAATAATATCAATAATTTTTATTTTTTTAAAATGTGTTTTTTAGTAGGAAGGTATATTTTCCTCATGAAATGTTTTAAATGATCAATAAAAACATTTTCTATATAAGATAAAAACTATTGATGTTACCTATTACTTAATGAGGATATTTATAAGGCCCCAGCCTTAAACCTTACTTAATCTTGAGTTATTACAAGATTACACATTGAGGATCTTTTCAGGTTTAGAGTTTTAGAGAATTAGATCATAAAAATTGCATTACATTCCACATTTAAACAAAGTGGTTACATAAAAGATAGTATTAATTTTTCCCATCAACGGAAACATATTTAAAATAAAACATGGATTCTTTCTTGACACTTCTTTAACATTATCATCATATCATGTACCCTTCCCTTGACCTGTGAAAAACATTTAAAAAACATGGGATGAGCATAAAAAGCTCAGTAAGGGATATATAAATATGGAAAGGAAACATGAGTACATGTATACATAAGAATGAAATCATAATTTACCCATAAAACAAAAGCACTTTAACATAACTCATCAAATCATGAATAAATCATAGAAATCATAAGACATAAAAGGTAAATTGAGGCACTCATAACATTCTTACATAGGGAGTAACCCTCTTGGTTATGTTTGGAATACCCACCACAGTATATTCCCTAAATCTCTTCGGGGAAACATTAACGTTTCACTCCTTTGCGTTACCCAATGCATTGGAGAGCTATATCGGGCTCACCCGCCCTTAGTTTATCACGGAACCACCTGTCTTTATAACAATACCCAAGAACCATAACATAATCATAGCACATAACTTAAGCATAAAGGAAAAATAACATTCCCACATTGCAAAAACAATATAACATTTTAGGATTTTGATATAATGAATCCATTAAAAAAAACCATTTTCAAAACCATTTAAAACATTTAATAAAGAGATTTTTGAATCAAAGTGTCCCATACCACCTTGAAGCATTTAACATTTTAAACCATTCATACCCATATAAATAAATCCTTAAAAACATTTTGAAAAAATGGATATTAATAACAAAAAATCATTAAAATATTTAAAGCGATATTTTGGTAAAAGGGTTTTTTACCAAAATTTGAGACACTTGAATACAATAATTGAGGATTAAAATTTAATCATAACTATATAATATCATGAGAATAAATGGATTTATGATATAATATTCCAAATGATAGTATATACACCATATAAGAGTGAATTGGTGCATAACAACAATGAAGTCTCAATAGAAATGTAAAATGTGATGAAATCCCTTATAAAGAAGGTATCGTTGAATTGAGGATAAATCAATCTCAAAATTATGTGTGAAAAATATAAATACACCAAATATAAGTGGATATTAATTTTAAAACAATAAAAGGTCATTCACACATATTCAAAGTATGACATATTCAATAACTACATGTTAAACCCAAAGAAATCGAAATTGGGTTAAAAAGTTCCTTTGGTAAAATTCGACAGCCTAACGATGTCACTTCAAAATTCAGGAAAAGAGTTGATGAGAGATAAAAAGGGTATCTCATCACATGTACATAAAATTTAAATCAATAAGGATATAGAAGAAAATATCCCAACATAATAGTATGTGAATTAAAAGACATAACAAAAGAATCCTTTTAAAAAGAGGAGGGTGAAAGGTTCCCTTACCGACATGGGTATCTTTCGAGACATGCACCCCGTGAAATAAGGAAAATACAACATTGATGTAAATACTCATAAATGAAATTATATTACACAATGAGTAAAATAATGGGAAGTAAAGACACCACTCAAAGGAAATTGTGGCAAATGTAGCATAAATCTCACGGAAATAAAAGTGAGATGAAAAATCCCTTACGAAAACTCAGCAGCCTAACAACGCCACTTAAGAATTCCAAAATGGATTGATGAGAGGAAATAGGGTCTATCATCATGTTAACATAAAGTTTACAGAAAGAGGAATATAAAAGAACATCCCCCACCATAACAAAGGAGAGCTTAAAGTAAGTGACATAAAGGAGAATACTTAAAAAGAAAGAGAGAGGTTGGATCTCTTACGAAAAATTCGGCAGCCTAACGGCGCCACTCAAAACTTCCAAAATGGATTGATGAGAGAGAATAGGGTCTCTCATCATATGAACATAAAAATTAAATTAATAGTAATATAAAATAATATCCCAATAACAAGAAATATGAGCATTAAAAGGAATGACATAAAAGAGTGTACTTAAAAAGAAAGAGGGGAGTAGGATCCCTTACCTCAAGTCTAACTTGTCTTGTTCGTTTCTTTATATTCCTGAATAATAAACTTTGGTAAATTTATAATTGCATAAGTACCTCTTTTAGAGATTATTACTCAGTTCATATCACATATTATAATGTTATAATAATTGTTTAATAATGTTAGTTCATAGTAGACGTTTTTGTCGATGTTTGGTACATGAGTCAAAAATGAACTTGTTTGAAAAAATATTTCCCATGTAGTTATAAGTAAATAATTTCTAGAATAGTGTTAATGATTAAAATATCATATATATCCAGTAAATATTCATTTTATACTATTCCATATCATATGGAGATAAAAAATGAAAAGCACCGTTCATGGAGACGGTAGGCCGTACGTACGCATGAACGCTATTTTCATTTTTTGTCATATTAATGGAATTAAAACAAAATGAGATATATATATATATATGTTATAATTACAGAATTATATCCATAATTTAGATGTAATATATTACATATATATCCATTATATATATGTACTTATAATATTACATAACATTTTGAGATAAGAAATGAAATGTACCGTTCATGGAGACGGTAAGCCGTACGTACGCATGAACGCTACTTCCATTTCTATTTCATATTTAATGGATTTAAAACATAATGATACATAATAGTAT
The DNA here is from genome assembly GCA_963277665.1 of Viscum album. Lineage (NCBI taxonomy): Eukaryota > Viridiplantae > Streptophyta > Magnoliopsida > Santalales > Viscaceae > Viscum > Viscum album. Next base: position 855,903,360 of record OY728145.1, read on the forward strand.
TTTAATTCCAGTATGGTATCATATATAATATTATTAAATATATCCTTTATACGTACCATATATGGTATTAACGAATGAAATCACTTTGAGGAGGCGATAGTCCGCACTTCCTTAAATGAAGATATCGCGTATACCCATAATGGAAGCCATAAAGGTATGACATAAATGAAAAATAAATAAGCTTAAGGAAACCATAAAAATATTATATTTCTTATATAAATATAGTGACATCTTAATGGCCACCTTTTAAGGTGTTAAAAGAATGTTGAACAATCATCGTTTCGGGAGGCAGAAATTCTCCATCCACGGAAACAGTATGTTCTTTAACCATTATATGTAGGTGTGTGTAAGTGTAGCTCGAATACTTCTTATAACAACATCATAGTATATTTAAGATACTGTATTTGTTACAAAATAAATTAATAAAAAGAGTTTAGGGGGTTGTAGAAGCAAAATAAAACAAAAGTACACAAGTGAAGACATTACCTTAAAATCGGGTAACTTCCTTTGGTTTGAGCTCAAAGGCTTCCTTGGGAAGACTTTTTCCCAAAGTGAGGCTTCAAAGAAGTTAGAGAGGGATGTGGAGAGACAAAATGGGCAGGGGTTGGCTGATACAAAGGCTTTGTATGTGTGGGTAAGGTGGTAGAGGTGGGGGCCTTTTATAAGAGGAGAGGAGGGGCACTCTTGGAAAGGTATAAAATGTTACTTTATTTTCAAATGGGTTTCGGATTTTAATGTTCCCACATTGATGTGTTTTGAGGATAAGGTTATAAAGGTTTGAAATCCACCCATCCAATAGGTTTTGGACATGTTTAGGTCTTAGATATTACATTATATTTCAATTTTATTTAAATCGTTAAATAATGAGGTCATCGCTGCATCATCATGATGTCATAAATAATTTAATTTATTTAATTTCTAAAAATTATAAAAAAAATACTATGATGTAGGAAATATTTTTAGATTTCTAATGAATATTTATAGTCCAAAGGATCATTTATTTAGACAAAATTAAAAATATTTTACTTAGGTGATACATTCTTTGTTACATTTAACATTCTTTAAAAATAAAAAGATAAAAAGTCACTTTCTAACAAAAGTGATTCCATGGGGCCCCCAAGTTTGGAACAAGGCATCCCATGGTCAGAAATTAGACATCTAGTAGCCTAAGGACATATTTTGCGGTCATTTTTTATTATTATGATATTATTTTATTATCTTTAACTACCTGATTACTCATTAATCAAGATAATTAAAGATAATTACCGTCGTTACTATTTATAATGTCCAAAAAACAAAACTCTTAATTACATAATTTGTAACTTCTGATTACAAATATGTAATCCATTTTTCCAAATTCCAAACACATAAATTTCAATAATTAATTTAAAAAAAACTTCCTGTAGTCAAAACAAATAGCGGGGTTTTTAGAAACAATATTTATGAAAAGTTTGGCACTTGTTTATGCCCAATTCCAAAATGAAATTAATCTCAATGACCATCATTGGATTAAATGGTAAAAATATATTCCAATTACAATTTAAAACAAATTAAAAATATAATATAAACATATAATTAAATTATATGAAAAAGCAGTTTTGATGTAAAATGCAGTATTTTTAACTATTCATTAAAAAATGAACATTTTCAGAAAAATACAAAAAATTAAACCAAGGTAAATTTATATGTCCAAATCATAAATAATATGTTTATTTTGAAAAATATATCTTATAAAATTGTCAAAAGTATGATTTAAAAATGGTCTTCCATCAAAAGGTAGTAAAACAATCTTTTAAAAATACTAGTGTATTCAATGTTTAAGATTGGATTCATTTGTATTTTAAGCCTCTAAAATTTATTGGATAAAAGTAAAAACATTTAAAAAAAATATTTAATCGTATTTTAGTTATTTATATTCATTCCCGCTAATACAATGGCTATGTGTTAACTACCATTTAAAATAATATTATTTTATTATTAGAGTGCAACATAAGATTTTAAAGGAACTCGTTGTTGCGTATTGGGTAAGCCATCGATCATAGCGTTCCATTTAAATTAATATTGACATTTTTTCCACAAATAGGGATAAATATAAAAATGTCATATTCTTTATTTACCTGGGGTGTTACATCCTTCCCCCCTTTTGGGAATTGCATCCTCGCAATTTTAAAATTGAGCTTGGAAACATCCTTGAAAGTCCCACATCAGAACAAGAGTCGATAAAACAATCACTTTAAAATAAAGGAAGATAAGTACATAGGTCACCTGAGTTAACCCATACTAGGATTCCATGTAGGAAAACATGGACATGGAGGAGAAAACATAGGGTCATGTTCTGATGGAGGGTGATATAAAACATGTTTAGGAGAAAGTTAACCATAAGAAAATCACAAACTTGTTATGGGTTAAATGGTATTCGATTCCCCAGTAGGAAAAGTTAATAGATAAATTTTTTGTTTTAAGTTACTTTTTATTGAGGAATTTATTCATAAGGAAACATAATCACTTATCATGTTGACTTTCAACTTTTATTATATTCCTTACACAAACTCATATTTTCTCCAAAAGACGAGTATTTAGGAAGACTTGTTCACATTAAGAGTACTATAATCAATTTCTAGAGAATCACCTAATCCACCAAAGAGAACTATATACTTCCCATGTCTTTAGACATTAACCAAAACCAAACCAAAAAGGTTAGTACAAGATCAGATAATCCAGAAAAGGATAACCCTTTATAAAAAGAAAATCTATTCTTAATCTCCAAAATTTGTCCAACAAAACCCAAAGTTCAACAAGGACTATTCGATAAACAATTTGTTCATAAAATTCTTCAAAGTAAAACAAACTAAGATTGAAACCCAAATAGTTGAAGGATTTAGTCACATAGTCTTCCAAGTTAAATCATATCATTTATCTCCAAACAACATCAGTTTCTCTTAATGTCTCGTATTGAAAAGTAATTAACCTAATCACATATCCTCCATGATAGGTTAATAAATTTCCATAGATAACCCAAAATAAACTTACTCTTAATTAATAAAATCATCTAACTAAAAAAGAATCAGTCAAACTAACCAGGTACTTCACGTAGTCCAGTGGTAGGCGATAAATACCAGTCGCACTTTGGTTGTGGGTTCGATTCCCGCAGCTTTGTCCGATGCGACGGGTTGTCACATGGTCTGCGTGTTGTCCTTTTTCCAAAACTATATAATTCTCAAAACATTTCCCAAAATGAGATAAAATCTTCAAAAATAAATATAAAATATTTTAACCTCAAGTTTATCTCATGCCTTTCATTTTCCATCATAACATATAATAACCCATAATTACCTCAAAAGTAAGGATCATATAAACCCTAATGGTTACCTTTATAATTATTACCTGAACTTCCACATCGATTGGTAATCTCTTACATGATGCATTATAGAACATACCAAGGTTCAAGTTGTTGATCATGACTCCTTGATAGTTGGTTTAGAACAACCACGAGTTTCCTCACTGAATACCCCATTTCATCCAGTCTGTTAATCAGAGAACCACTACAGTTTCCTTCAAACCAATTGTCACTTTGGTGCCTGCTAGATCCGGCCATTTACTAAAACCAAAAAGGTCAGTGTGAGTATATCAACATAACCATCATGTACTAATGATTAAGATTAACACTAAGATATACTTACTCATTCACTTTATCTAAAAACTATGACACTTTCTAAAATCCTAGACAATGTGGTAATGTCACTTATGCTTAAAGAATACCCTAACCTCTAAAGTTATCTAAACCGACCTCTGATACCAACTATAAGGCCCCAGACTGAAACCTTACTTAATCTTGAGTTATTACAATATTACACATTGAGGATCTTTTCAGGTTTAGAGTTTTAGAGAATTAGATCATAAAACTTGAATTACATTTCAAATTTAAACAAAGTGGTTACATAAAAGATAGTATTCATTTTCCCCATCAACGGAAACATATTTAAAATAAAACATGGATTCTTTATTGACACTTCCTTGACACTATCATCATCTCATGTACCCTTCCCTTAACCTGTGAAAAACATTTCAAAAACATGGGATGAGCATAAAAAGCTCAGTAAGGGATATAAAAATATGGAAAGGAAACATGAGTACATGTATACATAAGAATTAAATAATACTTTACCCATAAAACATAAGAACTTTAACATAACTCATCAAATCATGAATAAATCATAGAAATCATAAGACATAAAAGGTAACTTGAGGCGTTCATAACATTCTTACATAGGGAGTAACCCTCTTGGTTACGTTTGGAATACCCACCACAGTATATTCCCTAAATCTCTTCGAAGAAACCTTAACGTTTCACTCCTTTGCGTTACCCAATGCATTGGAGAGCTATATCAGGCTCACCCGCCCTTAGTTTATCACGGAACCACCCGTCTTCATAAAAATACCCAAGAACCATAACATAATCATAGCACATAACTTAATTATAACAGAAAAATAACATTACCACATTTCAAAAACAATATAACATTTTAGGATTTTGATATAATGAATCCATTCAAAAAAACCATTTTCAAAACCATTTAAAACATTTAATAAAGTTATTTTGGAATCAAAGTGTCCTATACCACCTTGAATCTTTTAACATTTTAAACCATTAATATCCATATAAATAAATCCTCAAAACCAATTTTGAAAACATGGATATTAATAACAAAAAATCATTAAAACATTTAAAGCGATATTTTGGTAAACGGGTTTTTTTTCCAAAATTTGAGACACTTGAATACAATAATTGAGGATTAACATTTAATCAGAACTTTATAATATCATGAGAATAAATGGATTTATGATATAATATTCCAAAGGATAGTATATACAACATATAAGAGTGAATTTGTGCATAACAACAATTAAGTCTCAATAGAAATTTAAAATGTGATGAAATCCCTTATAAAGAAGGTATCCTTGAATTAAGGATAAATCAATCTCAAAATTATGTGTGAAAAATATAAATACACCCAATATAAGTGGATATTATGTGTAAAAAAATAAAAGGTCATTCACAAATATTCAAAGGATGACATATTCAATTACTACATGTTGAACCCAAAGAAATCGAAATTGGGTTAAACAGTTCCCTTGGTAAAATTCGACAGCCTAACGACGTCACTTCAAAATTCAGGAAAAGAGTTGATGAGAGATAAAAAGGGTATCTCATCACATGCACATAAAATTTAAATCAATAAGGATATAGAAGAACATATCCCAACATAATATTATGTGAATTAAAAGACATAACAAAAGAAGCCTTTTAAAAAGAGGAGGGTGAAAGGTTCCCTTACCGACATGGGTATCTTTCGAGACATGCACCCCGTGAAAGAAGGACAATAAAACATTGATGTAAATACTCATAAATGAAAGTATATTACACAATGAGTAAAATAATGGGCAGTACATACACCACTCAAAAGAAATTGTGGCAAATGTAGCATAAATCTCACGGGAATAAAAGTGAGATGAAAAATCCCTTACGAAAACTCGACAGCCTAACAACACCACTTAAGACTTCCAAAATGGATTGATGAGAGGAAATAGGATCTATCATCATATTAACATAAAGTTTACAGGGAGATTAATATAAAAGAACATCCCCCAACATAACAAAGGAGATCTTAAAAGAAGTGACATAAAGGAGAATACATAAAAAGAAAGAGAGAGGTTGGATCTCTTACGAAAAATTCGGCAGCCTAACGGCGCGACTCAAAACATCCAAAATGGATTGATGAGAGAGAATAGGGTCTCTCATTATATGAAAATAAAAATTACAGTAACAGTAATATAAAATAATATCCCAATAACAAGAATGATGAGCTTTAAAAGGAATGACATAAAAGAGTGTACTTAAAAAGAAAGAGAGGAGTAGGATCCCTTACCTCAAGTTTGACTTGTCTTGTTCGTTTCTTTATATTCCTGAATAATAAACCTTGGTCAATTTATAATTGCCTAAGTAACTCCTTTAGAGATTATTACTCAGTTAATATCACATATTATAATTTTATAATAATTATTTAATAATGTTAGTTCATATCAGACGTTTTTGCCGATGTTTGGTACATGAGTCAAAATTGAACTTGTTTGAAAAACATTTCTCATGTAGTTATAAGTAAATAATTTCCAGAATAGTATTAATGATTAAAATATCATATATATCCAGTAGATATTCATTTTATACTATTCCATATCATTTGGAGATAAAAAATGAAAAGCACCATTCATGGAGACGGTAGGTCGTACGTACGCATGAACGCTACTTTCATTTTTTGTAATATTAATGGAATTAAAACAAAATGAGATATATATATATATATATATATATTATAATTACAGAATGATATCCATAATTTAGATGTAATATATTACATATATATCCATTATATATATGTACTTATAATATTACATAACATTTTGAGATAAGAAATGAAATGTACCGTTCATGGAGACGGTAAGCCGTACGTACGCATGAACGATACTTCCATTTCTATTTCATATTTAATGGAATTAAAACATAATGATACATAATATTATTTTAATTCCAGTATGTTATAATTTATAATATCATTAAATATATCCTTTATACATACCACATATGGTACTAACGAATCAAATCACTTTGAGGGGGCGGTAGTCCGCACTTCCTTAAATGAAGATATCGCGTATACCCATAATGGAAGCAATAAAGGTATTCAATAAATGAAAAATACAGAAGATTAAGGAAAACATAAACATATTATATATCATATATAAATATAGTGACATATTAATGGCCACCTTTGAAGGTGTTAAAAGAATGTTGAACAATCATCGTTTCAGGTGGCAAAAATTCACCTTCCACAGAAACTGTATGTTCTTTAACCATTAGATGTAGGTGTGTATAAGTTTATCTCTAATAATTCTTATAACAACATACTATTATATTGAATATACTGGATTTGTTACAAAATAAATGAATAAAAATAGTTTATCCGGTTGGAGAATCAAAATAAAACAAAAGGACACAAGTGAAGACATTACCTTAAAATCAGGTAACTCCCTTTGGTTTGAGCTCAAAGGCTTCCTTGGGAATCCTTCTTCCAAAAGTGAGGCTTCAAGGAGTTAGAGAGGGATGTGGAGAGACAAAATGGGTAGGGGTTGGCTGAGCCAAAGTCTTTTTAAGTGTGGGTAAGGTGGTAGAGGTGGGGGCCTTTTATAAGAGGAGAGGAGGGGCAATCTTGGAAAGGTATAAAATATAACTTTATATTCAAATGGGTTTCGGATTTTAATGGTCCCACATTGATGTGTTTCGAGTATAAGGTGATAAGGGTTCGAAATCCACCCATCCAATAGGTTTTGTACATGTGTAGATCTTATATATTACATTATATTTCAATTTTATTTAAATCGTTAAATAATGAGGTCATCGCTGCATTATCAAGATGTCATATATAATTTAATTTATTTAATGTCTAAAAATTATAAAAAAAATACTGTGATGTAGAAAATATTTTTAGATTTCTAATGAATATTTATAGTCCAAAAGATCATTTATTTAGACAAAATTAAAAATATTTTACTTAGGTGATACATTCTTTGTTACATTTAACATTCTTTAAAAATAAAAAGATAAAAAGTCACTTTCTCACAAAAGTGATTCCATGGGGCCCCCAAGTTTGGCACAAGGCATCCCATGGTCGGCCATGAGACAACCAGTATCCTTAGGACACTTTTTGTGGTCATTTTCTATTATTATGATATTATTTTATTATCTTTAACTACCTGATTACTCATTAATCAAGATAATTAAAGATAATTACCGTCATTACTATTCATAATGTCCAAAAACAAAAGAGTCTTTTTACATAATTTGAACCTTCTGATTCCAAATATTTAATCCATTTTACCAAATTCCAAACACATAAATTTCAATAATTAATTTAAACAAAGCTTCCCATTGTCAAAACAAATAGCGGGTTTTTTAGAAACAATATTTATGAAAAGTTTGGCACTTGTTTATGCCCAATTCCAGAGTAAAATTAATCCCAATGAACATCATTAGATTAAATGGTAAAAATATATTCCAATTACACTTTAAAAAAAAATTAAAAAATAATATAACCATATAATTAAATTACATGAAAAAGCAGTTTTGATGTAAAATGCAGTATTTTTCACTATTCATTGAAAAATGAACATTGTCAAAAAAATACAAAAAATTAACCAAAGGTAAATTTATATGTCCCAATCATAAATAATATTTTTATTTTAAAAAATATAGCTTATAAAATTTTCTAAAGTTTTATTTATAAATGGTTTTCCATCAAAAGGTAGTAAAATAATCTTTTAAAAATACTAGTGTATTCAATGTTTAAGATTGGATTCATTTGTATTTTAAGCCTCTAAAATTTATTGGATAAAAGTAAAAACATTTAACAAACACTTTTAATCGTAATTTAGTTATTTATATTCATTCCCGCCAATACAATGGCTATGTGTTAACTACCATTTAAAATAATATTATTTTATTATTATAGTGAAACGTAAGATTTCAAAGGAACTCGTTGTTGCGTATTGGGTAAGCCATCGAGCATAGCGTTCCATTTAAATTAATATTGACATTTTTTCCACAAATAGGGATAAATATAAAAATGTCATATTCTTTATTTACCTGGGGTGTTACAATATTATTGAAGGATAACATTCTTATTATTTCATTGAATGATTTATGTTTATGATGGAATTATATTAATGAAAATTGTTTCTCTTCCAAGGGTTATACTGTTATAAAATTTTTACGAGACCCACTTCTTTTTCAACGAGATATTCTATGATGAAAGGACCATGAAACTTATCTATTTTATATATGTTATGATATGATGGCATGTTTATGAAACCCATTTCATTTTATTGGTTATGATATGATGAACTATTTATATTGTTTTGTCACACATAAATATGGTTTTCATTATGAGACAGGTGGGACCTATATCTCCTTCCAATGATTTGATAAAGATTTGTATCTCATGAGATAGACATGAATGAAATAGGAAGTGGACCTAATTTTGTAAGGGAATTTGTATGCTATGACAAACTTTGGAGTAAAAATTTACTACTATGATGTTTTAGGGAGTGAACCCATTACACTATGATATCTTTGATAGCGAACCTTGACTACTACATAAATGATTTTTTATGCTTATGTGTATGAAAAAAAATATTTGTCTTATACCGATGTTATGCTCCAATGGATCATTTTCAATGATTTTCTTATGATTGATGTCTTATGAACTACCAATATTTATGTCATGACTTAATATTATAATCTTTTATATACATGGTGTGGTTTTAAAATGATATAATCATGTTCTCATATTCTTATGTTCATGTTATTCCCATATATAACCCTTGTCCACCCTTATTGAGCATCTAAGATCACTTTTTTTATTTTTCCTTTCCCTAGAATTATAATAAAGGTATTACATATGATATTTATAATAAAGGTTATAGTTATGAAGATCATAGAAGGATATGATGCATTTTACCTATGGATTATTTGTTTATATTTCCATGTTTCGAATGATACTAAACTATTATGAGAATTAGGTGTGTGTTTGTGTAATGTAATGAATATTAATTGAAAATGATGTAATATCTATATATAATAATCCTGGTTTGATATATTTGATATTAAAGGATAGTTTTAGTTAATTTTTAGAAACTAGGATGATAAATCCTTAGTGATATCCATAAGGGAATGTTTAAAGATAAGTCTAGGAAGAGTCAAAGTATAGGAAAATGTCCTGGAATTTTGGAAAAGGATAAAGAGAGTAGTTTCCATAAAATTATATTATTGTATGGCTACTACAAGTGGATGTTGATCTGGTATATATGTACCTGGGGGTATTGGATTTGAAAGGGGTGCATTGAGCTAGAATTGATCATCTCCTGGTGCTCAATACTGGGACTTGCTACACACCTGGTTTGACCCTCCCTAGGGGTACACTATAAAAATTCACAAACTCTTTATGAATCATCATATTGTATTTAAATTGTTAATGACTATTAATTCTATAAGATAAAACTAAGGTGTCGTATATTATATAAGGTGTTATAATTCAGACATCATATATATGATTTTTCATGATTATGTGGTTCCCCATCATAATTATTATTTATATCATTATTTTTTTTGGTTTTAGTCAATGGATAAAACTCAAAGAAACCATGTTAATGCTGATTTTGATGAAAAATGAAATGATTTTTCTAATAATAATTCAAATTTTATTGTATTTTTAATAAAAAACCTTTTTTATATTATCACACAACGTTTTCAAGATATGAATCATGCTGGAAATCCAAATGACCAAATAATGGAACATAATTTTATTGATTCCTTAATAAGGAAGCATCCAAATTCTTTTATTGGGTCTTCTGATCCACTAGTGTTTGAAAAATGAATCAAAACCATTGAAAAAATGTTTTCCATTATTTAGTGTTTATAAAATGAAAAATGAATTTTATATTTCTATCGTTTAGAATGTGATGTGGATAAATGGTAAAATCTTACTAAGAATATGAGGAAACAAGATGTAATTGAATTAATGGATTGTGATGATTTCAACAACTTATTTTCAATAATTTGTTTAATTGTGTTATTTTTATGAATATGAAGGAGTTATTTGAGAAAATAAAAAGGATGATGAATATATGGTTACCTAGGAAGAAAAGTTTACAAGACTTGTGAGTTATGCTTCTGGCATCCTCATCCAACATAAAAGTAACTTTGTTCAATTCTTTAGTGGCATAAAACGAATTATATAAACGGAATTAACCATATTATACTATAATATTTATTATTATATTGTTTAATGTTCTATAAAGGTTGATATTGATGTTGGTGTTATGTATCAATATCATGGTTTCGATAAGAAGAGAAAAAAAAAATTCATTAGAAAATATAAGAAACATTGGGAGAAGAATATGTGATTTTATTTATACTCAATGTGTGGGAATAATCATTGAGGAAAATTTTATAAGGGAATATTAAACGTTCTAGGTGTATAGGGGAATTTCATTAGGAAATTTATTATTGAATTAATGGGAATAAGTTAGCTAATAATGCGAATAGAGAGAAAGTTTCAAATAATGAATTACCCATACTCCTGTGTTTAAAATGGAAAAGGTATGGTAATTGTGCTAACCAATGGCCAAATATGATGGTAAATGATTATTATTGACTTTCTAAACATTTTAAGCTAAGATAAAAATGGAAATATCATGTGAACACTATTTATTATGAGGGTTGTGCTAACGACATTGTGAAAGGTACCCTTAAAATCCACTCTAGAACTGGTAATTTCTTATTTGACTATAGATCTTCCCATTATATCATATCTAAATAATTTTATAAGGGTATCTACATGACACCAAAATTATTAGATATATAATTAATAGTGAAACCACTAATGGTATATTTTTTCATCTCAAATATATGATTCCTATCAAGTTTATGTTGGTGGGAATATGTTTCTTTCAAATGTTATCATCCTTTTTTTGGTTGAATTTGATGTTATCATGAGCATGGATTGACATTCTCTCCATAAATCCCATATAAAGTTTCATGTATGGGAAGTTAAATTTGATATTTTAAACCAACCTATGATCATCTATCAATGTGACAATAAGTTTGAACATCTGATGGGTATCACATCCATTTTATTGGTTATAATTAGTATTCAGAAGGGGTGATTATCTCAAATGGTCGAGGATAAAATTAAAATTGGAGATACTTCTAATGTGTTGGATTTTTTTATGTATTTTAGGAAGAGTGTCCTATACTTACAAAAAAAGTGAAGTTGATTTCTTGATATAACTCAAACCTGGTACCATAGTAATTTTGAAGACTCCCTATAGAATGATCCAGATTAATTTGTAGGAATTAAAGAAGAAAATCCTAGAAAACATTGAAAATGGATTCATTTAGCCTAGTGTGTTACTTTGTGGTGAACCAATTATTTTTGTTAAAAATAAATATGGATTGATGTGACTATTCATTTATTATCAAGAGATGAACAATATAACAATTAAGAGCAAGTATCAACTTCCATGTATTGATGAATTATTTGATCAACTGTGAAGAGATCAATATATTTCTAAGATTGACCTTTATTATAGATATCATAAATTAAGGGTCAATACTGAGGATATAAGTAAGAAAACATTCCGTAAAATATATGGACACTATGAATATATAGTTATTCCATTCAGTCATACTAATTTATCCTATATCATCATTGATATAAGGAATAGTGTCTTCAGAGGTTACCTGGATAATATTGTTATAGTCTTTATATAAGATATTCTTATCTATTAAAAAATAAAGGAAAAACATTAATATCACATGATAATTAAATTAAATACCCTAAAGAAGGAGGAAATATATGAATAATTTACAAAATGTCAATTTTGACTGCCAATGGTTTCATATTTGGGTCATAAGAGAGGGTATATCAGTTGATCCATCAAAGAAAAAGGCTATTGAATATTGTCTAATAACAACCACGGTGACTAAGATATATAGTTTTTTCATTTATCTAGATATTATCGATGGTTTTTGGAGAATTTCACATAAATATTTAATACTCTGACCAAGTAAACTCGTAATGGATCCAAGTTCCTATGGACACATGAATGTTGTGAAAATTTCAATCAACTAAAGAGGAGATTAGTCAGCGTACCTAATCTAACATTTACCTATAATGGATAAGGGGTTTTAATCTATAATGATGCATCCAAGAAGGTATCTGGATGTGTTCTTATGTATAATAACATAGTTATATCATATTCCTCATGAAAATTAAAGATTGATGAGAAAAATTACCAAACTATTGATTTGGAGTTAGTTGTGGTAAAATTTTTGCATTAAAATATGGAGGCATTATCTTTATTGAGAGAAATGTGATATATATATTGATCAGAAATTTGTAAAGTATATATTCACACAAAAGAAGTTTAATATGTTCCAAAGAATAAGTTTACAGATGATTAAATATTTTGACTTTTCAATACAACACCACCCTTGAAAACTGAACCAGGTGACCGATGCTTTGATTTAGAAGGATCATGTAGCTTATCCCGGATGTGGATTACAAAAGATCCAATATTTTTAGATTTTCAATGGATGAATATTGAAATACTGAAGGAAGGGGAAACATATTATCTTTATCAATTAAATGTTCAACTGTCTATCTAAGTAAAGATTAAAGTGGTGAATGAGGAATATATAGATCTTCAAAAGAAGGTTATAAATGTTCCTAATTTTAACCCTGATCATGCTGTAATGATAAGTTTCTGGAACCATGTAGGTATTCTATGTATACCAGATATGAAAGAGGATTTGATAGAGGATATTCATAGATCTTCATCCTCTATTCATCTAGGATGTACAAAGATGTATAGATATTTGAAATTGTATTTCTATTGAGATGGAATGAATAGAGATATCATTGAATTTAAACATCTATTATTGGTATGTTAGTTAGTTAAGTTTTAAAGAAAAAATTACAAGGGTGTATTAAATTGACTACCCATACCATAATGAAAACGGGAAGATATCACCATGAATTTTGTTATTAGACTCCCTAAAAAATATAAAGGGAATAATGCTATATGGGTTATAGTCGATCACCTTACTAATTCATCCCACTTCTTTGATATCAAATATGATTTCTCTTTGGATAATATTTCTAGGATATACATTAAGGAAGTGATAAGGTTTCATGGAGTGCCATATTCAATTTTGTTCGATCAAGATATAAGTCTTACCTCAATGTTTTGGCTAAGTCTTAAACACACTCTTAGTATGAAGTTGAGTCTCAACACTATGTATCAACCTATGATAGATGGACAGTTTGATATAAAACATCAATCCCTAGAGGATATTTTGAGATCATTTTCTTTGGATTTCAAATTTTGTTGGGATTAACACATTCCTCTAGTTGAGTTTTCTTATAGCAACATATTTCACTCAAGCATTCAAATGGGACCTTATAAACCCCTATATGTAAAGAAGTATATATATTTAATGTTATGGATTGAATTTAGAGAAAAAAGATACTGGGACTTGAGATAGTATAATATATGGTAGATAATGTTTGATTCATTTAGAAACAAATATTGGAAGCTCAGAGTCGGTATAATATTTATGCTAACAATCACTGATGTAGTCTAGAATTTGAATTTGTTGATATGTTATTTCTAAGAATTTCTCCATAGAAGAATGTTATGATATTCCGAAAGAAAGGGAAACTAATTCATAGGTATATCAGTTCTATTTAAATTATTGATCATATCAGGATAGTAAAATATCTTTTATAGCTTCCACTGAACCACTCTCAAGTACATGATGTGTTTTATGCATCTCTATTGAGGAAGTACACACTTGAACATTCATATATACTGAAATCAAAGGTCATACCACTGGAGAAAGATTTTTCTTATGAGGAATAACTGGTAATGATTTTAGAACATATAGAGAAAATTATATAAAATAATACCACTCACTCGGTCAAATATTTGTGGAAAAACCATCAGTTTGAATAGGCTACTTAGAAACTTGAGGATATGATGAGGGATAATTATGCTCATTTGTTTGTATTAGAGGGAAGAATTTTAAAGAAAAAAATTAATTTTAAGGGGGTTAGAATGTAACAACCTATGATTTTTTAATTATAATAGTTTTTAATAAACTGATTTTATTTTATATCTTGTGTTTCACACAACATCATGTTTATCTTTCATTACATGCAACACTGAGTTTTAACAAGACAATCATATATTATTAATATAATAATATAAAAATGACCATTTTTAACTATAAATTAAATACAGAGATATGAATTATAATAATTACTATTTATATAGTAATTATAAATGGTTTACATAAAGGAAACATATTGATAAAAAGTAGTTAATTTTTAGTAAAGTGTTTATATGTTTTGAAACACTATTTTCTCAAAAAATGGTTTTATTTTTTTATGAACATTTATAAAATTATTTTTTCACAATTTTTGAAAATTTATTTGATAAAAAAAACATAATTATTGAAATTATAATGTAAAATTTATCTTAGTGTGAATTTTTGATAATTTCCTGAAAAGATTAATTTTTTGCTGAATAGTGGAAAATATTGAATTTTAAGTAAAAAATTCTTTTTAATTTAAATAATTTATAAAGATAAATTGTATTATAATTTGGATTTTAAGATAAAATAGTTCAATTATATATCCAATAATCTAATTTAGGCAATTTTTAGAATGTTTATATTGATTATTTATATAAAAACATTGTAAACCTTTGAAGATTTTCTCTTTAAAAACCTGTTTTCTCATCGTGTATGTTGGATTAATTTTAATTTTTTCACTACATATGTTAATAGAATTTATAAAAATGGATTTAATATTTGTAATAATAATAATTTCTATTATCTAATAATGTCATCTCAAGTTTTTTCTAAAATGAATAATAGAATATATAAAAAAATTAATTATTGTGGTTAAGTTAAAAATGGGTTTACTAGGGGTTAAACTAAGAAGATAAGGGTTAAAATGAATACAACACTTTTCAAATTCCTATTTTATAGAAATATTTCAATATTATCCTTCCCAAATTATAATATATGGTAATTTGGAATCTTTTTTCTCGGGAATGACTGTTTTATTTTTGATTCTTTTAGGAAATTTCAAAGTAGTTTCCATGGTGTTCATTTCCCCCACTTTTAAAAGGAAACCATCAACATTAACTTATTCAAAAATATTAAGAAATATAGTTTATCAAAAACCTTAAAAAAATATCTACCCAAAATCCTTATCGATGTTATATAGCTTCCCGTCCTCCCAAAAGACCAACACTAGGGTCTTTAATAAGATATCCAAAGGAGGTTCTTTCAAGAAAAGATAATTTTCTTCACTAAGCTCCTTTATTTTATTTATTATTTTCACACCATAAATTATATATTAAGACTTACAATATAAACAACCAATATCTATTATACACTGAGATATTATTATGTCAATATAATATCCTATATCCATCCCCACTTCCTTCAAATGGGTTATAAAATCACCGTTCTAATGTATGGTGGAATTCGACCTCACGAACAGATGTCATTAATTTTTCTATTACCACCTATCAAGGATAGAAATAATTTTGGATTTACTATTTATATATTATATTTATAGTATTATTATAGTATTATTAATTATTATATCACACATACCTTAATACTCTCTCTTTTTTTTGGGAATATGATAACGTCGATCGTGTGTACAGAGGACTACCGCGTCGCGAAGCGATGTGATTCGTTCATGAATTACATGGAGGGTAATAAGGATGGTTTTAATGAAAATTTGTGATATATATGAGAAGAAAATTATTCATTAATGATAATATATCATTTACCTTTATTTATTTTAATCTGAAATGAAAATGGAAACATTTTTCATGCCTATGTATGACCTACATTCTGCATGAATGATATATATGTTTTTCTATCACTAAATTTTATTGATTACTATAAATAAATGTATAAAAATTTAAGATATTTACATCATTTTAATATTATTAATATGATAAAATCATGATCAAAATAAGAGGATAAAAAACAAAAAAATCAAAACTTATACAAAAAACAAAGTGGTTATTACCAAAAATATAACTTTAACATGGAATTTTTAATACAATCGTAATAAAAATTCATCATAAAATATTATATGGTATGATATATATAAATTATTTTCTTTAATATTTTAATAATAAAATTATAATTATTATACTAGAGGTTTTAATGTCTATGAAGGAAGTCAATACTTAAGGTAAGGGATTTTGGCCTCAATTTTCCTTCTTTGAGATATAGATTATGTTATTAACCTATAATATTTCATGAGGTGTATATAAAGCCCCTTGACATTTAATATCATGATTTTTTAATCATCATATTTTATCTTCCATTTTATGTTGTTCCTTTATGAGGCTTATGATTCAATATTACCAAAGTGGTAATAATTTTATGGTACAATCTTAATATTTATCTGGATTTTTTATGATTATGATTCTGATGATAAAATATTATGATTAATATCTCAAGAAACTCATGAATTTAATTCAGCTATGTTTATTCATTATATTCTGAATTAATAGTATCATTTTCCACTCTTTAGTACTTAAAATAATTAAGAATCTATTTTTAAGAAAATCTGACTTTATTTATCTATTTAGTATGAAATGTATTTTCTTCCAAAAAAATATTTTCAAAAAAGTTTTATTTTTTTTTAATTATTGTCCTATTATTTTTAAAAGAAAATTTAACCAATGTTTTAATTTTTTACAAAAACTTTTTGAAAGAAGTCTTCATGTATTTTCTAAACAATGCATGTTTGGATTTTACTAAAAATGTGAAGGGAATATTTTTTTTAACATATACAGTATGAATGAAACTTCCCATAATCATGACCATTATTTATTTGTATATTAATTTATAATTTATCAAGGTTATTATAAAATAAATATATTTTCAAAATGTTTTTTGTTTTAAAATGTTTTTTTCGGTGGAAATGATATTTTCCTCAATAAATTGTTTAATTTATTGATCAAAATCATTTTCCATCTAAGATGACATCCATTGATGTTACCTCTACCTTACTAGGGATATGATCCTAGGATACCATTATTATTATTTCTCTGAATTGTTTATGTTTATTATGAAATTATTTTTATGGAAACCGTTTCTATTCAATGAGTTATGCCATTATAAAATTCATATGAAACCCAATTATTTTTTTCATGAGTTATGATATGTTGAAATGATGAGATGATTATGAAACCCTCCTCTTTTATATAGGTTATCATATGGTTAAATGTTTATGAAACACATTTAATTTCATGGGTTATGATATAAAGAATGTTTTATTATATTATGTTACACATAAATATAGTTTTTATTATGATATGGGTGGGACCTATATCTCATTCCATTGTATTGGGTAAAGATTTATATATCATGAGAGGTGGGATTGGAATAGAGAGTGAACCCATATTAGTAAGGGACTTTTTCTAGCTATGATGGTCTTAGAAGAGAACCTTGACTACTATGATGGTATTAGGAGTGAAACCATTACACTATGATAGACTTGGTAGTGAGCCTTGAATACCATAGAAATGATTTTTTTATACTGATGTGTATTCCATAAATCTATGTCTTATGCCAATGTTATGATCTCATAGATCATGTTATTTTATTTCCTTATGACTCATGTCTTTTGAACTAACAATCATGATTCCATGAATAAATATTATGATATTTGATATATAGGGTATGCTTTTCAAATATTATTATCATGTTCTCATACCCTTATGTTCTTTTTCTTCTTATGTATCTCACTTGTTTACCCTTATTGATCATCTAAGCTCACCCATTATCATGTTTCCTTTCCCTAGGTTATGAAGAAATATATTAAATATGATATATCAAAAAAGGGTTCTTGTTATGAATATCATAGTGGAAAATAATGTAGTTTACCTATGGACAAATTTTTTGTGTTTCAAATTTTCCAAAGGCACTAAACTATTACAATCTTTAGGTGTGTGATTGTGTAACAAAATTAATATTCATAAAAAATTATGTAATATTTATATATGATAATACTAGGTCACTATATTTACTAGATATTCTTTGTGGAGATTGTTAATCTATTTCCAAAAAACCACAAGAAATTCAACAAAATAAAGGATGGTAATATTATCACAAGGTATATTCACATAAACATAAATATTGGATACCATAATCATACCATTATATGTTTTTATTGGAATTATATATAATCATATAGTAGATGAATTGATGTTTATTGAAAACCTAATAAGTATAAATGAGTGGGTTGAGAACGATGAAAATAAAAAAGAAATAGTTCTTGAGTGGATTATCAGTTCTCTTCACTCCACATCATTTTAAGAATTTAATTTTGGATTTGTTCCTTCATAGGATTTACATTATTACATCGGTCTTAGAAATTTATGATACCAAAAATCCTCTTTATACATTAGAATAAGAAATAAATTTGGGAAATTCCCAAGTTCCATATATTTATGACATTGGATTATTATTAATACCTCTAGAAAAATATTATTTCAATTCATAGTGTCCAAAAATAACAACAATTTTTATTGATAATTTGTTTCACTATAAACTCCTTTAACACTTATGAAACATCTCCCAATTCCATTTATAAATTTCCATTAGTGATTCTTTCTATATTTTTGACATGAAATAAATTGATAATTCCTTCTTTAATAATGTTTTCCACTATATCTACCATTAGACTCCAACCTCATTTTCTATAGTGAGTCAAAAAAGGAAACTACGTTCACATTTTTAATCATAATAATCGGTAGATATTTTTTCATAATAAAAATATTTCTCACTCTATACCTTATACCATTATACTTATTGTGGGGAAAATATATATATTTTCCATATAATCTATTATTAATTTGGTTCCTTCAAGCTTAAACCATTAATAAAACTAATGCTGTAAACAAGAGTGAGGAATAAGTAACATAATAAGATAGTAATCATAAAAGATCTAATAAAAATATCATCCATTAAGTATATTATATTTTAAAACCATAAAATTGGATTTTAGTTATACCTAGGTGACTATTATTTCAATCTATGTTTTATTAGGTTGGGTTTTATCATATTCTTTAACCTAATTTTGTGACAAAATAAATCCTTAATGCTGGTTTTTTATAGAGAATTTGATTAACCAAAGAATATTCATGGGGGTGACTAGCCAAGTGTACAGTCACATGCCTACTAATCATGCACTACAGTGGTAATTGATTTGATACTCAATAAGACCCTTTTCAAGGTGATTACCCTGAGGTGAATCGATGCCAAACGAACATCAAATTTTCTATATCTAGATAGTGAGGAAATTTCTCAGAGAACCACACAATACTTTATTTATAATAACTTTAATATGTATTTATATACATAGATATATTCATAGTATTTTAATTAGTATTCTCTAATACTATCTAGAAAATAACAAAACTAATTACAAAAAATAACTAAACCCTTATCTGATACCAACTATAGAAATCCAATTTAATCATATGTTTTCTAAATCATTTCAATAATTTTACACAAAATCTAAAAAAATAATCCCATAGTCCGAAGCAAGGGAGGTTTAGTGTATTTAAGGACTAGCCACACAAGAAATTTACTTTACAATACTTGGAAAAATAACGATATAATTTACCAACACAATAATTCTTATATACTATTAATAAGTTATTGTCAACATAATAACAAAGGTAAATGGTAATATAAGAAAATTATGAATCAATATCAATGTAAGGGAAAACTTAACTGATAAAAATTGAATATTATTAGTGATAATATGATGATCATATAGGTATAATCAAGATATATATGAAACATATACCTATAAATAATTGATTATAAATCATTACATAAGGAATCAATAAAACTAATACAGGATTAAAAAGTGTGTAGAAATAAGAATTAATTAACATTATCCCTGAGATAATAACAGAATAATTGGAATAAAAATAAAAATGTGACATCTATCAAATATGGCCAAAAAAAATTATTTTAGTGAAGAATTACATTCATGAGTCACACTATCACTTCTCATTATTATGAGTAAGGAAAATGTACATGTGAATACATTTCTCATGAGATATAAATACTTTACTAATGCATTAGAGGGAGATATAGGTCCCCACCCATCACCATTCAAACTTATGATGACCACATGAAAATCATTCAATTATCACATCATAAAGACCCCATGGAAATAAAAAGGGGTTCATAAAATATTTAAATTAAAATCATTCAATTTTTATATGATAAATAAGCAATGTCAATAAACATGATTTAATATTTTTTATAATAAGTAAATCATTTACTATCATAACATGATAATCCCAATTAAAATAAATGGGTATGAAAATATATTTGACAAAAATATAGTAATAGAAAATTCAATAAAGAAAATAGAGTATGTACTGTTTATATAATATAGATAAAGGTTATATTGTTAAGTCAATAATTTACCCAATAAATTTATGAATGGATATAGGTGATTTACCTTAAATAATAGGAAGGAAATATATAGTGTTTATAGAATAATAACATTGGAAGATAACTAATATTTATACATAGTGGATTATTAGGCAAGAAAAAGGCATTGATGGATCATTCCCCCAAAATACCTGGAAATTATATAATCCATCTATATAAAGGTGCATGAAATCATTTAATGAATTATCATGATCAATTATAAGATATTTAAATGAATAAAAACTTAGATTAAAATATATTTTTAGGATTTGTAAAAGATTTTACATTGGAAATAAAAAATATACATAATATTTTGAGACAATTTTTAAAGAAATATTTTATAAAACTTGGAAAAAAGTAATTTATTTTAGAATCCAATATATATATATATAATGTTTCATATAAGATGATAAAGGCATCATAAATTATTATTCACATGAAAATCATTAAAAGAGTTGTTTATCACACTTTTATGAAAATAACCCGTACATGAAACATAAAAAATTTCATTAAATCCTTTAATTAAGGTCCGGTAGTTGAAAATTACCTTAATAAATTATTTATGAATAGGCAATAACTTTTAAAAATAACACCACAGATATAGTAATGAAAAATTTATATTCCCAACTAAAATGATAAGGTAGTGTTAGTTTCCTTACACCGCCTTGTTAATGATCCAAGTGGGAAAATAAAACAGGGATAAGAAAAATAAAACAACAATAATGATTTGAGGTGACTGAAATGATATTTTTTTTATATAAAAATGTATGAATATCAACCATATTAATTATATTTAAAAATAAATATCTATTTGAATAATATATATTTTCTATAAAAGACTTTTAATATTGCTAACAGAAGAATAAAAATATATTAAGTGGGAGATCATAAAATAGAAACTAAAATATCATGAAATGAATGATATCTTTTTACATGAAAAATATAGTTCATTGAATCACCATATATAATAAAAGTTTTTGTGAAATAACAAACATGTCTCTATTAGATAAATATGACACAAAAAACCCTTAAAATGTAGAAATTTTCAACTCAAATCTCCTTAAATGAGATGATTTCAAATGAAAAGTTTAATAAAATGAATAATGAGATGATAATTATACAATATATTAAATGGTTTATAGATACAATATTCCAAAAAATATTGTGTGTTATATGTAATATTTATCAAGGGGTGAAGATTTGAGATAAGAAACCGTAACAACCTTAGAAATGTTTAAGTCAAAATCACTTGAAGAATATGATTTAAAATGGAATATTAAATATTTAAAATATTGAGTGGATCATGATAAAAAAATAATAAAATGGAATTAGATAAACCATTCCAAAGAAAAAGTGGTCTATAATACGGAATTTGTCTCAAGGGTTAAAAACTAAGATAATAAATCCATACCTTAATTCCTAAAATCAACTAAATCAGTTGAATATCTTGTATGAAAAAAATAAAAATATTCATCATCTATTTTATAAACTTATTTATATATATTTATTTTTATAAAATTATTTTATAATTATTTTCTATATGTATATTAGTTAGTTATTATCTATTTTCTATATCTTTTGTGAGTAATCGTGATTGGTTTGAACTTGTTTTGTAATAATAGTAACATTCTTCAATCTTCTCCAAAATTTCATCATAAGAAATATTAAATGATACTAGAACTGATGTTTTATAATTATTTATAATTTTATAATATATTATATGGTAGATTAGGGTAAGGATCTTATAGATGATATTGGTTATAACCGTGTTTCATTATTTTTCAACAAAAGAACAATGGTATCTTAATTAATGAGTTTAATATTAATGTTACCATTATAGAAGAAAAATAATTTTTTTTATTTTCTTATTTATACCATATATTATAAATAATCATGATCTCATATTAATCCATGATATTATTTTATATCATGTTCTAATTAGGTTGTTAGGCAGTCCCAAACATTAACATAGCTTAATTAATGAATGATTATGATTATACATGCAGTTTTATATAGCATAATGTCACTATTACAGATGAATAAATATTTTTTAGATTATTATAATGTGGTGAATCAAATTTTAATTGATTTTAATAAATAATAAAGAAAATATTTGAAAATATGATATACATTACTTTATGGAGGCTGTATTTTTCTCATCACATGGTTAGTGTTTTCTCAAAGAAAGAGAGGTAAAGATGAAGGATTATAATTTTTATGCACATTATCAGAATAATAAAAAAATAATTAGAATTAATTTAACAATTCCACCTATATCATCATTAAATAGAGGTAGGGGTGAGAAAAATGAAAGTTGTTTATTTGTTTATGTAACTGTATACCCAACAAATGAATGTTAATTTTGTATTTCAAGAAAAAAAGGGAAATGAGGGTTAATATTAATTGACTAGGAATAATAATAATAATAAGTATAAAAAATACTATATATTTATATAGGTATTATATTAGAATAGAAGGAAGTAAAGAAAATGAGTTAGATGAAAAACATACTTGCATTGAGTTTTTAGTATTTCCCTTGGAATAATACAAGGATATAGAAGTATGAAGACAATATATTTTTACTAGAGGATCATGAAAATGGGGAAAAATATAAAATAAGTATAATGGAATTTTTTTTATATTGAAACAAATTTTTTTGATATAGTCTTGATTGGGTGGGGAGTGTCCCATTTTATAAGTTATGAGAATGAAATATGTATAAAATTTTCAACATAATATCAATGGATCACATATTAAACAAGTCATGTAACTTAAAAAAATTTATAATAATTGAGTTATGGATGATATAACTTATTTATTCTCTCAAAAATTTATTTTCACGCATGTATTGAACATGTATTTAGATACTTTACTCTCATAATTTTGTACTTTTACCATTTTTGGTTTTATTATGGGAACTGATTTTTACTTGAGTAATTAAAATTTAAGGACTAAAAATAAAATGGATTATATTAATAAATTTGTATCTACAAATTCCAAATATTATATAAATTTTATATACAATATTTATATTTTTTTGGAAATTCATTTTCAACAGTAGAACATAAAATCTATAAGATACTATTTTAGAAAAAAATTCTTAATATTAAAATTTATGTTTAGTGGAATATTTTCATGAACTTATCCATATTTACCAAACAATCTATAACCTGAATCAGTCCTAATATGGTTTGTAGTGCATTTTTGACTGCCATAGGCTGGTTATAAGTTATTGGGTATCAATAAATACCCTTTGGAATTATTTTTCCACAATTAATATAAAAACAAGGTGATAAATATATAGAATATGTAACTATTTAAAAAACAATTTTATAGGAGATAGACAAAATCATCATGAAAATTAGGTTCCAAGATCCATTAAAACAATTAATGTATAAAAAAGCTAAAAAACCAAACACCATATGGCATTATTTCACCCCCACCTCCTCACACCGTACAAATAAACAATTCAACTACCTCCCTATGGAACCTTTCACTTACCTGCATGAAATATAAAAAGTTATGCATACACCCAAAGGTTCATGTAGTTTCTAAGAAAAAGAAACCAGTTAAATCACACAAAATGATTCATAATTTTGAAATATAAAACAAATCTATTAATCTCAATTAATTTTAAACAAGGAATGAGATATATTTTAACATAAAACATATATGAAACCTTCCATTTAAAATTTCACAATGCTTGACACTATACATGTTTCTAAAGCATTTTTGTACACACACTAGTAAATCATTTCATATATAACCAGTAGAGTAAATAATACCAAGGGTAAAAATAATTATAGGTCAATGATAATCCTCTTTATAATATAGTGGCCAGTTAGACACCTCATGTGCACATTACCATAGTAGAATTAGTCTAGTGTGAAAGATGATACTTCCAAGAGTGGCCCCTTTCCACAAATTGGAAACCTAGTGCACACATTAACATAGAAGAATAGATATAGGGGGAAAGAGATCATCACTAAGTATGTATTGTGGCCCAAATATCTATCACATTTATGTTTTCCATAAAAAATATATTACATTGATCATTTCATCTTTGAAACTGAAAATTTCATGCTTTAAAACTATTTTTGTTAACCACACAAAAGGGGAGATCCATTTTCAACATCATAAAAAACAATCACGTTTTATCTAAACCTCTTTCATTTTATTATCTAATTTTAGAAATAAATTTCAATGAGAAATAATCCAAGGTTACCAAGAGAAACCCATGATATAAACCAACTTAACCTGAATAACTTGCAATTAACAATTTACTTAGTTAAATAATTATCCAAGATAAGATAAGGGCCTAGGGAACCAAGAGGATATTCAAGAAAAATAATTCAAAAACATAAATCTCCAAATTTACATATTCTAGAATGAATGAATAAAAAACGAATCACATACCATCACAATTCCTGATCAACACACCATAAGGTCTGATGATCAGATCAATACCCCTTAATCAAAAAATTGATCTATAAGTAACATGATTAGGATCTAAAACTTGTCAATTCTAGTCATTTATGAAGATGAACCAAAGAGATAACTAAATTAAATTGGAAGATGAATGAGATCCATGCTTAAAATGGATATAAACCTAACAAGATAGGTTTACAACATCGATCGAGGCTTTGATACACCAAGTAATTGATTTGAGAGATCCCAAAACACGTCAAGAGAGTCACTAGATAGAATTAACTAAATTGGAGTCTATGGGTATAGATTAATAATTAAAAAACACATTTCAAGTGGTAAAAATATGTAATTAACCCTCACATCATTAGATCAGAACACTACTACCAAAAAAGATGATGGAGGCCACTAGATGGCAATGAATTATAAAGATGTGCATAAGCCACTGGTTATCTTACTATTGGAAAATTGTGTTGGAAGAATTATTATTCCTCTGGACACCCCAACAAATGGTTAGTGGGATTCCACCAGCTAGATGGTGAGTTTTCTATAGGAAACCCTTACTTCAAGCCTCATATCGGCTGGCTAATAGACTTCATATAGCTTTCCAGCTACATGTTCATGTCTACCCTTATACCAGAACACATCCTTGACCACCCTTTTAAACTAAAACCCAACATAAAAATAAGAATAAAATTTTAAAAAACCAAATATAATAAGAAAATTAGAACATTAGTAGTGCAGTACCTAAAAATAATGGAGGGATATTACAATTATCCACTATATATTGATTTATATCCTTAAATATCAAAGATGAGGAATGCTATACTTCAATGATATAAGGCCACTAATCCCTCATCAACGACTCATGATCCCATGTTTCATGATACTTAGAACCATCACTTGAATATCAAAAAATCAAAGTGGTTGTTAGGCCATTGGTATATCAGTTTCTATGTTAAAGTCTTCCCAATTCAGAACATGATACATGTATAACTAACACTATTTTAGTTTAGAAACATGTAATACATTATGGACTAAAGATAAAATCGGTGGTAAATCCAAGAGATAAGTTAACATTAGAATAAATTCCATGACCTAAAATGGTCTAACATACCTGGGTGTGATATTTCCTTATTTATTGAGTCATGGGTGGCCCAATCAGGGAGATACATTCTATAACACTTTATTACCAACCAAAAACCAAAATAAACAATGGAATTTATCCACATATTATTTTTATATACGGAAATATGTCAAAAAAAAATTGAAAGGAAAACTATATCTATATATTTTTCTCAAAAACCAACCTTGGTCGAATAAAGGAAGCTTCTCTAACATTATACTTAAAAAAGGATAGATGCATGGAAGACCATAAAAAATATTAAATGGATTTCATAATGATAAGTAACCTGTAAAATTTATTATAATAAAACTAAAACACACCCAAATGACTATCACAAAAACCTATGGAGTCCAAGACATAGGCATGGAGCATATCATCCAGAATCTGATTAGCCCCTTTTGACTGCTCATCCATCTGAGGGTGACATATTATTCTCAACCTAACTTGATTTCTCATTGCCTCCTGCAGAACCTACCAAAACTGTGATAATTTTTTATTTCTGTAAAAAAATTGTGGATCAATCTTTTTTTATTATGAAATAAAATACCACTATTAAATCTGGGTAGAGGAAGACCAATTACATAGCCCAATGGCCCAAGGCTAAGTGAACTATGAACATGGCCCGAAGAACCTGTGCACCATCACACATGCATCATCCTACCTACATAACTAGACATGTGTTGTGTCAAAATCATCGCCTACCTGCATCACAAATGTGTTATAAATCCCCAAAGGGATTTCTTGGATTTGAACCCCAGTATTTTGGATGCAGTATTACAGGGTTTACCACTCAAGTTCCATCCCAACTACAATCAAAATCAGGATGTAAAATGAAGGTCCCTATCTAAGACAATTACTAATATAATCTCATGCATCCGTATAATCTCTTGGATATAAAACATTCCATAGTTCTCTACTTGAGTGGTATCACAAAGCACCATCAAATGATATGATATAGTGAACTGATTGATCACCACCCATATCATGTTTTTATTTTTTGGATTTCAAGATAACATAACACTGAAATCCATGAAACATCCATTCCACTTCTAGTTTAGAATGGTAAGAGGTTGAATAAACCATGATAGATTATGGTACCTATCTCTTATTTATCACCAAGTATAACAACATGATAAAAATTTAGGTTTATCTCATTTAATACTAGTCCACTAGAAAATAAAATTATTTCATAGAACATATTTGTGGTTCTTGTGTAGAAAAACCAGAATGAATTATTACAATCTCCCATAATGAAATTTCTTCTAAATTAAGGGATAAAATAAATACTCATGAAGAAAAGGATTACCTTTGATGAAAGATACCATCACTGATGGTCACACACTCACTTGCGACAAGATAATTTTTTTATTCAAAAAAGAGCATGTGGATCATGGGGGGGGGGGTGAAAATGGTGAAGTAAAAGCCTGTCACCCTTTACAAAGAGATTGTAGTGATGTGGTAAGGTCCCAATAAAATTATATAAGATGATTATATCATTGTAAATCCATTTATAAGCCTAATGTTGGGCTGTAAAGTTACCTTCCATCCATGTTTTTCTCACCCCAACGCATTGTTCAAGGATTATCATATACATCATGATAAATTTTGTTAGTCCCCAAGGGGTTATTGTTCTTTCATGAAGATAATCAACCACAATCTTAGATTCGAGCTCCATAAAAGAGAGGTTAATATCATGGAGACTGAAAAATGTGATTCCACTAAATATATATCATGTTTAAACCCTAATTAAGTTGTTTGATCCATAATTTGTATGAAATATAAAAAAACTAATGATCCCTTATCATCCCACACTAGTGGATCCTCTCTCATCTCACCTAGCACAAGGATCCATAAACATTCATATTCTGAACCATAGTAGGCACATTACACTTGAACCAAATCCCTTTATTATCCCTACCCACTTCAAATGAAGGGTTCACCATCATCGTAAGGACCCTACCCCCTAAGTGAAATAAAAGACACCCCTAGGAATAAGATCCATGTGGTCCACCAAAACTGACCTGACATAGATCCGAATGAAGAGGCAGTAACATCATATTTCTTCTCTTTAATTTTTTATATCCTCCCAGATAACACAAAAAAAAACACAATGAAAACCATTTCAATTATTTTAATATCCTTTATAAGAATATTTTCCCCATGAAAATATGTCTTGATAAACTATAACTGTGATTCTCCGCTTACCGAGATCACTAGGCACTAGCTAATGAACTCCTATATTATGTTGGAAAAATATTCTTTGAGAATGATGTTCCAAACTAATTCTAATCTAGGAGAATCATATAAAAAATTATTAGAGTCTAGAAAAAAACCAATACTTTTCACATTTTCATCAATGAGTATAAATGTGTTTCTCACATTCCAGAGCAGAAAATTATTTTTTTCCCAATATATCATTCCACCATAGTATGCTCTTCCATTCATCTTGATCACTTTTTTCATGGATTAACACATGATAATACCAGAAATATAAGATTATCATCATCGACTTTGAATTTTCTTCTAGTTTAAACATCAGAGAAATGGCCCCATAGAGGTTCTTTTCCTCCTCACTAAGAATTATTCTAATAAGACCGAGATAATGGATAAATTATATGAAAGATGAATCCATAACTAGACACCACTAAATGAAAATAATATTTAAAACCCTATTATGAATCCAAAATCTAATATCACCATAACACATAACCTACCACAATTTCTCCTTGAGAATATCTATTTGATAAGGTATGTAGAGAGAAAGCCTAAACATACTTCAAGTTTGAGTTTTCCACCCTCTCAAATACTCCCAATACTTATTATTTTTGAACATTTTCCATAACAGGTTCCCATAAATTATATCCCAAGATAACCTTTCATAAATTAAATACAAGGATTCTGAAACACTTCTTGAATTAATACCGCCTCTTCATCAGGCTTCACCATTCTCACCCTAGAATCCTAGTGGAATTTTCCAACCATATTATCATACCATATGAACATAATAATGATTTTACCAATTTAGTTGATAGTTCTCTTATGTTCCATGATGATCATAATAATGTGCATGTGGATACACATTAGAATAATCTTCACCAATGTTATTATTCCCTCAAATGATAAAAATTGGGTTTTACCATTATTAATGCACCCCGTGATTATGCGAAGGATTCATTCGAATATGAACTTTATTATACTTCCAAATGAGATAGGCACGTTGAGATATTCCATCAAAATTTTCTTTTTTTGAATACCAAGCTTAGTATGGATGTATACAGTATGTGTGGTTGAGATAATTTTTTTCAAATTTACATGCATTTTCCAATGATTGATTCTTTATCCACTCATGGTACCATAATCCTCCATGATATTGATGTATACATTGAATTAAATCATCCTAAAATTAATAAAAATATTATATCATTAGTAAAAAATATATGAGAACAAGTCCAAAACCTAACCTATTCATGTAAGGCATAATCATCCCTTCATCTATTCCACACTTGATATTCCTGATTAAATCCTCCTATTCCAAAAAAATAAAAGATTACATGACATAGGCCCCCCTTTACTTAGAAAACACAAAATATTTAATAATCCAAATCCCCTTACCATGATTAAAATAGCAATCCATGGGGACACAAAACATCTAAATAAAAGGTCACACATCTACTCATTAAAGACACATTATCTAATAACCTTACTAATAAATCACCACTCCATTCAATTATATGGATTCTTTATATCAACATTGTTCATAATATTGGATCAAATGTCATTAATATTGATTTCATATACCATTTTTTGGAAATTAAGATTTCCATTGTTTGCTCAGTGCTTTAATGAATCCATGTTTCTCATCTAAAATGAGATTTGGAATGACCCTACTAAATATTTTGTTCAAGATAAAGGTGAGTATCTTGTATGAGAATTTGAAAAGGTATAGAGGCCTATAATGGTTGACCATAATGGTATTCTTAACCATCTATATGAGGAACCCCATAGATACATAAAGTGTACTATTAAGTGATCTGCTAATAAATATTTATTGCATATCCTTGATAACATGGGACTTAATAATTTCCAAAGAAACCGTATAGATTGATCAAAGAAATTATTCATGATTAGGAGCACATTCTAGGATCAAGTTACAAATGGAATCTCTAATATACTCTTCTTTAGGAATAACCTATGAATCCTCATTATCTCTATTATCACCAACCTAGGTACAAGGATCATAAATATATCTTCCACGTTCACTCTTGGTTACCTCCCTCCCCTTATAATAGTACAACATTCTAGGAGATCCTCAAGGTTTTTCACTATAGCCTTCCCTAACACCTCCACATCACCATTATAATAGATTCTTATAATTATCCACTATTTAATCCACTATATAAAAAAGGTACCCAAACTTGAGATCGAACTATCACAGTAAACCACAAAACCCCGACTAAAATTTAGTAAAGATTAAATTTTTTATGAGGTAAGACACCAATTTTGTTTAAATAATTATTATTGACACATAGAATAACCTAATAACTATACCCTATTCTTGGTGAGAGTGGTAAAATGAGATACATGCATCAATAAATATATTCCACCAATAATAGCCTGCTAGACCTAGGAATAAATGAATCATGAATATGTTATGTTGTTATTCAAATGACATGATAATTGTCTCCTTATAAAGATCAACTTATATAGAATGTTATAAAATTATGTGTCCTAAGAATTTAGCATTCAATATTGATACAAGAACATTGATAATGTAGCATAAAGATAAAGATTTTTCAGAATTCCAAAAACATGCCTCAAGGGAAACACATGAAATTATTTGATTATATAGTACAAGGCGATGTCATCTATAAACACTATGAAAATAGTGTTAAGATACCCATTAATGATTCTGTTTATAAACTCCATAAATATTTTAGTTTAATTAGTCAGACCAAAAACCATATAAGGTTGATTGAAATGGATATACCTTCTCATGAATGTAATATTTAAAATATATAATTAATTGATTATATGCTTTTCAAAACCAAATAGAAGATTAAATTTAGAAAACCACTTTTCTTATTTCAACTGGATGAAAAAATACTTTCTGTGAGTAAAAGGGTATTTTTTTCTTTATCATTACTTGACTAAGATTCTAATAATCAATGCATAATAAAAGGATCCCATTAACCTTCTTAGAAAATTGTATTGTAGAAAACTAAAGTTAAATTCTTTGGATTATAAATACATTATCTATCATCTCGAGAACCTGAATTCTTAACCCCATTAACTCAACTAGATCAATATAGTATGATGACATCGATTTTTTTGAGTTATGGAACTATTTAATTTATTAATTCCACATCCTACACTATAGGAAAACCCAATAATTCATCCAGAAATACTTCATAAAACTCATTGAACACTAGAGAAGTGATATCACTGCTAATTATTATGCCAACATGACTATAAACAAAATTGAAAACTCATTAGGGTATAGAGGAGATACCCTATCCTGAAAGAAACTTTTATACCAATATCATTGAAATATATGGGAGATCCCATCTGAAGTCAAAAAGTGCTCCCGTTAATGATAAAAATCTATATGATCATTTTTAGTGATCAACCAATCCATTGGAAAATTATATCAATGATTTCAAAACTAAGAACTAGAAAATCACATTCCACCACTACATTGTATATAAAAAATATACCACAAAGAGAATTAGAAAACATTCTCCCTATTCATTTATATAGTCATAAATAATTCCATAATGAATGGCATGAGTTCGATTTTATATTTTATAATATCCACATTACAATTATATTTGAGGGAGTGTAATGCACCTATATCAAATATAATAGTTTCCAAAATAAAAGCTTCAAAAAATGGTAAATCTCATAGCCTTATGATTCATATCAAACTTCACTATAAACTCATCAACTATAGGTCACTAATTCCTTCTAGAGGAACTTGTATGAAACCCTATAGTCAATTAATAATATGAAAAAACCATTGGTCCATTTTTATTGTTGAGGGTGAATGAGATTGATAAGAAGATTGAGATAGGAAAAAATTCTATAGGTGACCATGATTCCCATATGAGTTGGAAACCTTTAGACGCATGTGTAAA
Source organism: Viscum album (assembly GCA_963277665.1). Lineage (NCBI taxonomy): Eukaryota > Viridiplantae > Streptophyta > Magnoliopsida > Santalales > Viscaceae > Viscum > Viscum album. The sequence continues at coordinate 855,936,217 of OY728145.1, forward strand.
AATGGATTTTTGTTTCATATATGGATATAATAGTAATATGTCAAGCCACTTTAAATTTATATTGGTGTAGAAAGATACATTGTGTAAATTCCACCACTATCCCCCTACCAATGTCACTCTATATCTTATAACCCTAGAATGGACCATTGGAGCTACCACCAAAGGGAAGAAAAACTCCGATAAATCTCATAACATGTACTTGTTCAAGCTATATCCTTAAATACATAGCCACAACTTCATCATAGGTGTTCATTTTTAACATGAATAATTGAGGTTGAATAATATATTAAGGACCCACCTAAAATTGTTGGTCCTTTATCTTGTCATTACAAACAACCTTTGGAGAAAATACAGATAGCTCATCAAAGTAATTATCTTACTCCATCACGGATCAATTACATTCCTCAATTTGAGAAACTCCATTGAAATCAATATATTCATAGATTATAGGTATTAATTATTGGTGAAAATAGCCTTTAGAATCTTACAGTGTAAGAACTTATGCTTTTAACCAAGACAATTGATTCCCAACACCTTTAAATTGGACCTTCAAGCATGAAAGGAGTTCACATTAATTTCACTGAGTTAGGAGTATCACAAAATTTTAAAACGTTTTGAAGAAATTATTAGGCCCTGATCCTGTCCTCATACCTTCATGAATCTACCTTAATATATTTAATAGGGAAGGTGATACACATTGGTACAGAACCTAGTCTTTGAGTACCACTAATTAAATCATGTTACTATCAAATATAGGGCTTCTATATGATGTTTTGTCGATATCACCCTCCTGAAAAACTAATGGAATAATTTTTGGGTGAATAACATTACACATGAACAAAAAAAGATACACTATGAAATGAGATCCATTAATCAATTCTAGTTTAGAATACATTAAAATAACTAAAATTAACAAATACTAGAAAAAATAAATCCTATGAATAAAAATCTCCATATCCTGAAAGAAATAAATTCCTAATAACCCATGGTAACTTAGGGCCCATTATGATGAGAGTGGGCCAATAAATCCCTTGTAATTCCACTTATGTTATCAAATTCTTATCTCCTATATACTAAGATATCCCAACATGCATACCGAAAAAATAAATTGGAAAATCACCCATTTATAGCAATTTATCAAAAATGAATCTAGATTTTTCAAATAGTATGTAACACATATCTCCCCTAACACAGCCCGAAGGGCGTTCCTGATCCCCATAGACTGGCGAAAAGTTCCACCACATCAACAAATACCTTTTGGGATAATTTTTACTAAAAGCACCATAAAAAAGTGATAGATATATTACATCTATTAGTATACCAAAAACAAGATGAAATCATAGAGATAAAATCATTAGGAGAAACGACTTCCAAGGTCTATAAAAGAAACCAAATTATGAAAAAGCTACAAAACCAAAGTCTATGTGACATGATGTACCCTATAAACTCTCAAACCATACTAAAAAACAACCTTTCCACCTCCCTATGATTTCTTTCACATACCTTAATCTGATATAAAAATATATACATTCACTAAAAGGTATATACTAGGTGTTAGAAAAAGGGCTTTGTTGGTTCCCACTAGGAATTTTAGAATAAGAATTTATAAAATTAACCAATTATGATCAAATAATCTCTAACAATAAATGCAATATAGTTAAAAATAAATTTTTTATAAAACACCCCATTTCCAATTTCAATATTATTACACATAATAAGTTCCCAAAAAAAATTATATACACACCATAACAAGGAATTTCAAGTAAAACCAATAATGTGTACAATACCATTGGTATAAAAAATTATACATTAATGATGTTCCTATTTACATTATAGTGATTATTTGGACACTTGGTGTGCCATTAACTTGGTAGAATATGACTGGGGGTAAGATGATGCTACCAAGAGGGACTATTTACTTGAGCTTAGGAAACTTGGTGAACACATTACCATTAAATACCAGGTGAAGGGGTTAATATTTTATCCTTAAGTATGGAACCCTACCTCATCATAAATCAGATTCATGTTTTCTATATAAAAATATTTTATTTAGAATTTTATCCTTAAAACTGTACATTTTATAGATGAAAACTATTTTCATTAACAAAAATATAGGGTGAATCAATTTATAAAACCATTACATTTTATCGAAACATTTTTCTTACTTTTAACCAATTTTAGTAAACTATTTCAAAATCTTAAGAAATAAATGATCATAAGAAAATACATTTTAGGAAACCAATTACCTTGATGTAATTGGAATTAACAATTCACATGGGTAAATAATGAGATTAGAAGAGATAGGGGTATTAGTAATTGGAAATGGATCATGAAATAAGAATTATCAACTAGAATCATCAAAATTGAAATTTTATAGAATGAAGGAAAACCAAAATGATAACATACCTACACAAATCCCAATAAGAAAGCCATGGGAATTGAAGATCTGATCAAGACCCCTAAATTCTACCATAAATCTATAATAAACAAGAATAGAATCATAAAATAAAAAAATTCTCATAGTTTTTGAAGTTGAACAATAGAGACAAATAGGAGGAATTGTATAAGGTTAGAGATTTATGATTAAAATGGAGATGAACTTAGCAAGAGTGGTCTAAAGATTCAAATTAAACTTCATTCTTCCAAAGAACTGAGTTAAGAAATCCTAAAATAACACAATAGTATTGAAAAGTCAAATTAATCAAATTGGGGTTGAAGGGGATAGATAATAAATTAAAATAGGTGATTCAATTGGTATAAATAAGAAACAACCCATTACTACATAAACCCATAACATATACACCATATGGCTGATGGACTATAAAAATTGGAAGAATATATGGGATTTCTTATGTGTAATCTAGTGGTATAGGAATAATTTATGTACCTATAGACACCCCACCCCCCAACAAGTGGTTTTCCTATAGGAAATCCTATCCACTATTCTTCTATGGGCTAGCCAGCGGCCCTCAACGGCCAGCTGGTGAACTACCTATAGATCTTCTAGCTACAAGTTTGAGTAATTTTTTTTCCATAACTTATAAACACACCCCTAAACACATTTTTAACTAAAACCAAATATGAACACTAGAAGACAAGCTGTAACATCTGTAGAAAACAATAAAATTAGAATATGAGAAGTGTAGTACTAGATAAATTTGGCATGAAACAAAAATAAATTTTAATTTTTTTAATATCATAATATAATGGGTATATTATAAAACAAATAAAAGTCACGAGGATTTAAATAAAATGTAAAAAAATTTACAAAAAAATATTAAATTAAATGAAATTTCAAAATAGAGTTTTTATTGTAAAATATTAGTTAAGTACATAAAATGATATTAATAGGTTTTCAAAACTAAACAGAATATTTTTAATAAGTATTTTTTACTTATTAAACACATATATAATAAATTAAAAGGTTTCAAAATAATGACATATTTCATATATAATTATAATGTTACAATTTTGGAAAAACTAGTATTTTCACTACAAACCTAAAAATAAATTATTTTAGAAAAATATTAAAAATGATCTTAATTTTTTCGATATTATATATCTAAAAATGAAATTTATTTTATTAAATTAAATTTTTATAATTTTCTATTTCATCTTTTAAAAAGACTCATAAATTATGAATATAAATTGTTTTTTGTATGAAAAAAACTTTTCAATGTATTAACCCTTCATAGTCTTATTTCTAATCAATTACTATTCAAATTAGGATTATTAAATTATATATATATTTAATATATAAAATATAAAATATATTTATTTTAATTAATTAAGGAAAATTAAATTAAATTAATTTTTTTAGGAATAAAATTATTCTGTTAATGTTGTCAATGAATTAGTAAATAAATTTTTTTTTTTTCTAAAATTCAAAATGAAAAACATGTAGAAAATATGTAATAAATACAATATTACAATAGTAATTACCTAATTATTTCCTCCTAATTTAAACATACATACCACCTAAATATCTCCACATAAGTTTTATGCATAAGGTAAAATCTAAAGGAACTCAAGGGTGGTGATTCTGCTAGCATCAATCTCATGGGAAATCTCCATGAGTTTGAATTTCTACCACATATAATTTTCCCATACCATAATTATTCAAGTTCAGCATAGGATTTTCTAAGGAAATGTCCAGTCAAGATACTCACTATCCAATATTGAAAAAAATGAGCTCCATATGGGAGATTTCTGTTAGCCAATTCCATTTATCTCCTTATTCAACATAGATCTGTTAGTATAAATACGTCCTTTTATATGCTCAAATTTAGAAACTATTATTTCATGGGAAAAAAATTAATGTATCATGTTTTCATTTTTTTGATATTTCATTTAAAAAATCCATCAATATAATATTTACTTTAGGAAAATACATAGTGAAATTTTGGTTAATTACCACTTTTATTATTTCATGTTCCTTTTAATAAGATATTCCTCCCATATATTGTTTTCATATATGTTAATGATTTAAGCCATTTTATTACTCATTAATAATTTTTAATAACTGATAATTTGATCTCGCCCCATTATGAAGTTTCTATTTACTTGGTTAAGAATATGATTATATCTTATAAGATATCTATAAGGGGATTTAGTATGGGGTGATTATGGATAAATGTACACCATTACATTTTTATGTATCTAATCTCTAAATACACTAAAGATTTCGGTTCTAAGATTATGTGATTATTGTGAGATGTAAAGTTTAAATTATGGAAATATATGTATTTTTCCTTAAGTCATATATATTTTTATCAAATCCAATTTTTAATGAATCCATTTTTAGTACTAGAAACTGGATTATGGGTCTGGAACACACTAGTTGGTATTTAGGATGCCCCATTGAAGTGATCATCTCAACTTTCTGACTATAAAGAAAATATTTCATTACAAGACATTCCCATAATCTTTTAGGTTTATAGTTTTAGAAAATTTGGAAAAATAATTAACTATAAAACCCCATTTATTTTTCAACCAATAGAATTTTACCCACTATATATGAAATGGATTAATTCTTAATAAATTTTCTACATATCTTAAAAAGTATCGACATTATATACTCTTATAAACACATCCTATGTATTACTTTTCTTCATAACATTTGAAAATGAAAACATAATAAATGGGTGATCCAAGATTCTTAGAAAGGGTAATCATAAAAGAAAACAACCAAAGATCATAAGAGATCATTTGATGAGAATATGGGTATAATTAAGATATATAGTAATATGATACCAAATAATGTATTTAAACAAAATCATTATTCATGGAATAAATAAATTGATGATACAATACATTAATCACAAGAGTGTGAAAACACATTCCATTAATCACGATCCATGATAGATTATCAACAACAAAATAACAAGTATAAAAGTGTAACATAGAAATGTTACAGATCTTAGAAATGAAAAGCACTATAAAATTATGGATTAATATGAAAAACAATTAGAAATATACTAAAACCATAATCATAGGAAAAACATGTGAAAAAACTCATTATTTGCAATCATATGTGAAGAAACTAATTATTTCCACACTTGAAAATGTGATAAAACTCATTATGCACATGCCAATGTAAACAAAATCATTATGTCCATTCTTGAATATATCATAAAAAATTAAGATAAACCAATTCATTGGAGGGTTATATAAGACCCCACCTTGCATCATCCTTATATATGTGTGCTATAAGAAATCAATTATTCAATATATAGAGACAATGTAAATTATATAGGTTTCATACCCCCTTAAAATAGAATCATATTATAAAAACATTCATAATTACATCAATAATTATAGCATGATATACTTATGAAAAAATGGTATCTAAATATATTTATTAACATTATAGGAAAATACCCTAAAATCAAGATAATATATCATATGTTATTTTCATTTTATTGATAAAGGGAACATGGTTAATTCAATAATTTACCCAATCAATCATTGTATAGGTATCTTGGTTAATACAATTCAATCACTAGAATTTAAAAAAATGTATTCACAGGGAAAATGAATGGGATTAAAAATTATAGTCATACACCAAAGATGATTAGACAAGATTAAGGCAGTGATGAAATATTTATATTATAGATATTTAACATTTTTCATTATTTAACATATAGAAAATTAATCAACAAGTAGATGAAAAATATTTTAGAAGAATAGATGAATTTTACTTTGAAAATCATGATGAAAACTAACCATTTATGTGATTGTTTTTTAAATAAATCCATTTTAATAACTAAAAAATAATTTACTTTGTGAATCCATGAACCATGGTAATGAATTTTTAAAATAATGGTAATATGTTCCAATTAAAATGTTTTAAAAATAAGTTCATTTTATTATATTTCTAAAAAAATATATAAGAAAAAAAGTTTCTAGTTTATTTTAAATATTAATTTTCAAACTAGATGAAATGAAAATATTTAATATTTATTAAAACATTAAATTTTAAGAAATATATGATAATTGAGCCTTTAAAAAGATATTAAGGTTTTATATATAAAACCTAGAGTGGACAAAAAAAATAAATGCTTAATATATAGAACCTTTTAAAATTTTGAAGCATCATTATTGAAAACCCGCATCATAAATAAGGAAATAAAATTTCCGTTTCAAATGTGGTGATGAGAAGTAATAAAAACACATTAATTTATCAATATTTGAGTTCCAAAAAACATAGGAAAACATTTACGGGATGTAAAATATAGACATGTAGGGGAAATAATCTTTAAAGATAATTGGTATTATTCTCAACAATTATAGAATTGTTTAGAATAGATTTTTTCAAGGAATAATATTTGAAATAAATAGAAATTTTCCTCTAGAGAGGGAAAGAATTTATAGTAAAATAAAATCTTCTAATGGAAGAAACCAGTCGTAGAATAAATATGTTCAAGAATAAGCACTATATCTTAATGAAGAGATTTAAGTTAACAAAATCCCTTGCAACTTTTATAATTTTTGAGATGAATTCCATTTAAATAGAGAACATGATATAGAAATTTAAGAACAATGAATATAATTTATATGGGAAAATATATTTATAGGATTTAATAACACCATATTACATATATCATGGTTCACATGAATGAATATGTGTCATGATATTAAATTTGAGACCATAACACCATACCGTGTATTTTAGATAACTTGAACAAACTTAGTCTCATACAAATTTACCCTATAAATGAAAGTAGTCACTTTTACAGGAGGTAGTGTTTAATTAATCCATAGATACATAAGAAGTTATCTAAAGATACTTGATAAACTTATGGGGATATATTTAGAAATAAAGTGGAAACATTTGGGTTGATTGGAATTGGGATACTAAAATACTAACATACCTCAAAGAATGATTTTAATTAAATAAAAAACCCCAATTATTTGAATAAAAATTATTATGGATGAAAGGTAGATATTATGTTTCTAGGTGGAGTAGATTAAATGAATTTATTTTCAAATACAATTTTCTCTAACTGATTCAATAATTACCCACTCAATGAGACAAGTATCCCTATATCATCCACTAATTTAATTCCCAAACAATTCCATGGATAATATCCTATAAAATTATAAGATCACCTTAATGATCACTCTATATAAAAGGATCATACTAGAACCCAAAATATTTACTCCTTAAAATTAATGAACAAAAAGATGAAAACAATCATAAAAAGAGACTCCAAAATTAAAGAATGGGTTTGAAGTTTATATACCATGAAGTAACACCTAATTTATCTCCACACAATTGACTAGGGTCAATATATAAAATGTGTATCCTTATATTGATAAAATATATCAGTAGAAGATGAAAGAAGAATTACAGAATCTGGATAGAAGAAGTAAAAAAATGAAATAAAGAACACCCCAACATCATGTAAATAATTTCACACAATGTTGTGTGAATAAATTCACACCTTAAAAAAATAATATAAATATATTAAGAAAAATTAAAAAAAAGGTTAATATGAAGAACTTTTATTAATATTCTAGTGTGCTTTATAAAATTACTTGAGAAATATGAACTTGAGATTACAAGATGACGGTGTAACATTTCAATTAAATGAAAAAAATTGATCTCTCAAAATACATAACAACCACCCAATTAAATAGGAAATATTTTAGCCTTTGGTTGATACCTCAACATTCAATTTAATCCAAAAAAATTTGGGTATTCAAAGGTGTGTGTGAATTAAACTGTAATATAAACATTTCCACATTTACAATAAAAATTAGATTATATTCATCTCCCTACTTGACACATAAAATAAAATTTGAAAACAAGAGTATCCATATCAGTTATAAAAGTGATAAATGTTAATCCATATGTAATATAATAGTTATAAAAAACATTCCCTATAGTACCATCCTTTCAAAATTTATAATCAAAATGGTAAGATAACTTTTGGGTCCTAAATTTATTCTCCAAATTGGGCCTCCTGGATCACCATTGAAGAATTTAAATAATCTTGGGACATTTTTGAATGAAAATTTCCCCTCATAGTTTTATATATTCATATAAAATTTCATCTTAATTAGAAAATAATTGAGGGATCCACTTCCATTTTATAGACCTATGTTCAAATATATGTTTCCCAAAAATATCATCATTTAAGAACAAATATACACATATTTCATTGAGAATAAACTATTAACACATGAAAACCAAAAATCCCCAAAATTGAGCAATAATATCATGATATATCAAATTTAAATCATAAATATAATGTTTTTTTCATGATGAGTTCAAAATGATCTCAGATTAATATAATTTAAACATAAATTACACACATATGGAGAAATTATTTTCAAATTCCAAAATCCAATAACCAAAGAAATAATGAAAAATCAAAAATATAAAAACTAATAAAAAATTAATGATAAATATTTTCTTTTATTGGATAATCAAAAACCCAAACTTGAGTTTTTATTCCTTATAAAATTTCTTCACTTAAAAATTAAACTCACCTTTCTAAACACATTTTAATATACAATGTTTGACACAATCACCTCTCACATAATAATCATGAAGCCCGTCAAAATTATTTATAACAAGTCATGTACACAAGAATATCCCAATACCAATCCCATTCAATTTTCAAATTCAACACTTTATCATCACCTAATATCAATTAACCATGAATATTTATTATGAATCCCAAAATTCTTGTTGTTCATTTTTTTTTCAAGGGAAATGATGACCACTAACCTAGATGATGCATGGGAGGGAACTAAATGGTTGAAAGTAGTCCATGACAAGTATAATTTTATTGTTTGGAGTATCAGTAATCAAGAGATACCAACCAATGATAAAATTAAAATAATTGGCTTCATCTAGAATCTGTATGCACTTACTGCATGGAGAGTGAATATGATATCTTAGATATTCTATTTTTTCAAGGGTATTGGGCTTGTGATGTGTGGTAATTTTTGGGGACTTTACAAGTATCACCTCCCCATAGTTGTTGGGTTCACTATTTTTTTATCATTGGTTTTATAGTGGGGGTGTTAAGGGACCTGAGTTTAAGGCTTGTGCTTTGGTGTTTTCTGTAGGATGCTAGTTAATTTGGAAAGCTTAGAATAATGATAATAATGTGGGGGTTATCTTCACCAAAATAGATATGATTACATGAATCGGGAATTTGTTGATTGATATGGTCTGGCTAGATAAATACTAGCATGAATCTCCTACCCTTAGGTTGATCAAGGTTGATGATTTTCTTAATCTTCCCACTATAAGAGACATACATGGGAGTTGGGTATGTTGGCATCCTCATACTATGAGGCCCAAGATGAATATAGATAGGTCATCCGTTATGGGAAACATGAGGGGTGGTTGTGTGATTCATGATTATGGGGGCTCAGTTCATACTGAATTCACTACTCACTAAGGAAATTGTTATTCATTTTAGGCTAAAGTCATGGAAATTATTACCATCCTATACTTATGTAGACAAAGAAACATTATTTTAGGTGAAATGGAGACTGATTACATTATCATTTATAACTCGCTAACAGGAAAGGGTACCAACCCATGGTTAATCTCATATCTTATTATACAATTCCCCAGTCTCATTTATAACCACACAGACATACTCTATACATGGTGTGATGGAAAAAAGGTTTCTGATTATCTATCATTATTGATGTTGCACTGGATGAACATTATATGCTCTCCAAACATCATCTCTATGAATCCAGAGTGGGAGAACATAGTTAAACAAGATTCTGTTGGGTTAAATCATTTAAGAGCCACATAACGTTTTTCCTTTTCTAGTTATCTAGTGGTATTCTTGCACTTTCCTTAAAAATAAATAAATAATGATTATTATTATCCACATGTGATGAATACCACATATTAGGAAAATATATTTTTCTATGTGTTTCATTTTTTTTCTTCAATTTTTTTGAATTATTTTTTTCCCTTTTTTGTATGCTCAAATTCAAAATAAGGTGACTCCATATAATATCAAATAAATAATGGACCCCTAGAACTCAAAATTCCACCCAAAATCCAATATAAATGGAATATTTCATTTTTATCTAATGGATTAAAAATTTGGTCATGGAAAATAACATTAAACAAAAAAAAATTAATTAAATTTACTATTTTGAACATAGAATTCAGTAAATATCATAATCAAGGAATGAGAAATTCAATAATTTTATTTTACAATGTATATTGTCAAAAAAATGACTAGGAAATTAAAATATCTAGAAATGACCAATTAGTTTTCATAATTTATTTGATTTTCACACCCCAACATAGAACTACAATGAACTCGATTTTGAATGAGAAAAGAATAGATAATTATGAAAAGGTAATATCAATCAGAAAAGTTTTAATTTAAAATAAATTAGGGAATAAAATAAACTTCTTTGAAGTGGAATACCCAGTAGTAAGAAATTTATCACTTTGGCATCATGTCACCTATAAATTTCTCATAGATGTTTAGAGGGTTTCTTTGATCTCGGGAAAACATGTGGTTATTTATAAGATATTATAATAATTTGGATACTAAATCACATATAAAATAAACATTAGACAACATTGGAAACCCCATGGGGTTCCCTTGTATAAAAAAATAAAAACACATAGAATATTTTGAAACAAAATATAATCAATGTAGAAGCTGGGTTGCCTCTCAAAAAGATCTTTTTTTTAATTTGTTAAATTGATGTAGACACCTCAATATTACCAATATCAAATTTCAACATCTTTGGTATTTTATTTTCCAAAACTTAAATAATATTTATATTGATCCTTTATATATAATAAGTTTTATTTATAATTCTATAGTTTCTAATGAGTAGGATAATCCAAGGAATATCAGAAATTATTTGTCCAATTTCTTTATTACTCTTGATTAATATGTCAAGGATCATTCTTCTTTTTATGTAGTTGAGAGAATATAAAATTTCAATAAGAAGGTATTTATTATCCACTATGAATTCATGTATGTAAAAGGAAGTAAAACAAAAAAAAACATTATTTTATTAGATACAATCACATGAGATAGACTGAGAGTTGGAATGAAACTCAGTTGTATATTCCAAAATTATTTGAGTAGTTATTTTCTTTTAAAATATATTTTTTAGGTCCTAAGATTTATTATTTTTGGAAATTAATTCATATATAATCAAATTCAATTATTTTTAAATGGGATTATAAATTGGTTTCCCATATATATAATCAAAATCAGCCATATAAAATATATTTATAATAGTGATACAGTTCCCCTAAGATGAATAAAAAGTTAATTTCATCTTGACTTTAAAATCCATAAATAATTCCTTGATCATCCTCAGGCCCACTTTTAAAATTTCCCTACCAATTATCCTTACCAATTGGATATGTTTTCTTAGATTACAATATAAATTGTTCACAACTGTCTTGAGATTTTGAACCATATGATGGTTTATAAATAATTGATTTAGGGTATTAATTTTAATTTCAATTAAATAAAATAATCAAAACTTTTAATTTTTCATAAGAGGTTTTGTGTAACAAGATTCATCCTTTAAGTTTGAGGAAGAAATAGCCTGTGTGGGATTAGGTTTCTCAAAAGTTTCAATTTTTTTTTATTCTAATCATAATAAAAAACTCACAATTCATTTTTTACATTTGATAAACGATTTATCATGTAATGGTGGTAGAACATATTAGATTTAGGGATGAGGTAGTTGATCTATTATATGAAGAAATTTAATGGGTGGTTGAATGTGTTATTATAATATATCTATAAGAAGTAGTAATTGGGTTTTCTGTATTGGAGAATGGTTATATAATGCATATTTTTTAGGATATTAGGTATTTAAAACTTATAGTTGATTTAGTTGTTCATTTTCCCGATATAAACTTAAAATATGGTCATCATTCCTTGGATTGAAATATATTTGTTTTTGAGGATTTTGAGAATTTAAATAATTAAAATTAATTAATGGTAATCCAAGAATACAATCCTTTATTGAAGGAATGGTTGGATAATTATTATTCATATGGTAATGTTTGTCAAAAATGTTTCAAATCGGTTGAGAATTTTTAACTTTGACAAACTTTCATAAGGTTTATCTATTCTTACTTCCTAGAGATGGATGCAATTTTATCCATGAGACTTTCATCATCCCAAATAGTTTGTATCCCATCAAGTGTTGGGTAATTACTCAAGGATTAATCAATGAAATCCACATAGTTAAGGGTTTTGATTCTTAAATTTCCTATTTGATTCCCACATAGGTTTAAGATAAATATATATTTAAGGTACTCTATTGGAGTATATTGAAATTTAGATTTTGAAGTTTTATTATTATTAGGATATAATGGAAGTATAATTATAGGTTTAATTGATATCCCAAACCTAGCATTATAAACCATAACCAAGCATCATAAATGTTCTTGGTGTAAAAGGAAATGAATTGATAAAAAGGGGAAAAATAAAAAAAATCAGGGTAGGAAAAGATAAGTAGTGTGAGAATAGAATGTGAGTGTCTATGAAAACATAATTATGTCCCTCGAAATGTAACCAATATTTGGTATAACCCAATTCAATCCTATGGGTATATGTAGTCACTTAAAGTATAGGCAGAGATTATCAAATCCAAAGAGACACATGAAGTAATATAATGACTCTCGAACCTCCTATACAGAGATATGTAGCTATAAAGTGACCATATTGGGGGTTGATTGGAATTGAGATAAAGAATAATGAAATACCTAAGTGATTTATTTTAATTAAATAAAATCAACAAAAATATTTGAATGTAAAAAAATAAAAAATATGGGTGCATATCAGGTTGTTGTGGGGGTAGATTAAATGAATTTATTTTCATAGGAAATTTTTTCCGTATAATTCCTGAAGTATCCACTAAATGAGATAATCTCCCCACATCATTAAAAAATTTAAATCCTACACAATTACAATTATAATAACTTAAGAACTTAGAGGCTAACTTCCATGATCACTCCAAATAATAGGATTGCACAAAAACTCAATATATATATATTCATTATAATTAGAAAATTAGAAGAAAATAATCATAAAAAGGATATCCCAAATTAAATAATTGATTAAAACAATATAACATAAGAAATGAAATCCAATAAATCTCTAAAAAACTCCCTAGGATTAACCCATATGAATTATATCCTTAGATTGATGTACATAAATGAATTGAGTATGGATGTATTCATAAAGAAGATATATTCAAGATGTGAAAGCAATGAAATAACAAACAGTATAGCTTTTTGAAAAAATTTTCAAACTTTTTTATTTGTATAAATTAACACAATTAAGAAATAATATTAAATATTTAATAAAATGAATAGTAAAATTGAATTTTAATAACTTTTGTTAATAAGATAGTGTGATTCAAAAAATCTACTTGAGAAAAATGAACTTGAAATTAAAATATTTTAGTGTAACATTAAAATTGAACAAAAAAGTCTTGAACCCCACAATTCCTTCACCACCACCACCTTAAATAGGAAATATTTAAAAATATGGTTGATCCACCATAATTCAACATCATCACAATTAATTAATGTTGTTGAGGTGGGTGAGAATTTGACTTGAATGTGTACTTTTAAACACTGACAACTTTTTTGGATTGATTCATCTCCCCACATGATGTGTAAAATCAAATTTAACCACGAGAAAATAAAGCTCAATAGTATAAGGAAAAAATGTTGATAAAGATATTCTTTAATAGTTCAAAAAATTTGATATTGATTGGATATTATATTAAAATATTAGGCTCTAAATAGGTAGATTAATTTTTGGGCGTTGAAATTTGGTCTAAAATTTATAAATCAACACAATTAACTAAGATAACCTTTAATGCACTATAATTTTCTTAGGACATATATGAATGAAAATTTTAACCAGGTGTTTATATATTAAATTAAAATTTAAGTTTATTTTATTTTAATTGAGGTATCCACATCTATTTTATGGGACTAAGGTTAAATCCTATTTACATAGAAATTTCTTCATTAAAAGAATAATATGCACTTCTTCCTTCTAAAATAAACTATTGTTCCATATGAACAAAATAAACATCATTAATTTAGAAATAAGATCCTAAAATTTGAAATTAAAATCAAGAATAGAATTCATTCCACATGATGAGGCTAAAATGGGACCAGATTAATACACTTTAAAAATTAATTTAATATATGATGGGAAATGATGTTCAAATAATTAAATGAAATAAAAAGTGAATTACCAATGAGCACATACCCAAGTGGTAAGGGCTCCTACATGTCATATAATAGATTTAGGTTCAAAAATGGGTGGAGGTGAATTTCTGGGGTACTGTAGCAGTACTGTAGTAGTTACTGTTCGATACTGTAACAACCATAACTATTCACCCGATTTAGGCCTTCGGGCCACCGGTTTGGGATTAGGGGTCAGAAGGGCCTTCGGGTCATCAAAGAACTTTAAGACACAGGGCCTTCGGGCAATAGAGAACATGGAGTAGCCCAGTTCATACAGAACAGGCCCTAGAAGAGTATTAGAGAAACAAGAATCACATCTTCCAAATGCAAAGCTAACCAGATTCGAAGAATGGGAGGATACGGTAACCGCTGCTGACGCTACTTTCATCACAGAATCTAAAGATCGGAAAAGGGAATATCTGAGCTCAAAGTGATTCAACCTTTAAAGAAAACATCAAAAATCGACAAAGGCATGAACAAAGGATCGACATCAACTGCACCACGCAAGTTTTATCACTGTTGCTCAAGTACACTTGCGTGACACCCTTGGTCGCGCAGGTGACTTGCGCGACCTAAGTGGTAACCGCCCGGTAACCGCCCGAGGTCTTCTTTTGCCTATAAATAGACCCTGTGGGCCCCCCATTCGAGAGGATCTTTTTCCAGAAACTCGGATTGAAGATCCCGACGCCCAAGTCTCTTCTCAAAGCTTCCAGAACACTTCTAAGGTAATTTCTTACCTAGAACGGAAGATCTAAAGAGAAGAAGGAAGGCCTAAGTGTTGAAACTTATCAAACACTTGCGCGCCGACTTATTTCCTTCAATATAACTTGCGCGTCCCTTTTCTGGAAGAACCTCAAGAAAATTCTAAAGGGTTTAAAAAAGAGTCGCTCAAGTATTTCAATGCTGGTTGAAAATCGCGCAAGTACACCATGTGTCGCGCAGGTATACCTGCGCGACCATACTTTCGCGCCCACGGAAGACTTTCGCGCCTTGCAAGACTTGCGCGCCCCTATCTTTCTGGGTGCCCATCTTGCCCATTTTTACCCCTCTTAAGCCATCACACCTTTCCTTTTAAAGATTCAGTCTTCAAGACACTCTTCAAAGCCGTTTATGGCATGATTTCTTGATTTGACTTCCTTATCTGAAAGGAATTCTGTGGAATCTCTCTCAAAGTCTAGTGATTTAAATATCCTTATGTCACTAAATATGGAGAGTTCATTCATTCAACCTCATCCTTTAAGATGAGAGAATCCTAACCTGGGTCTCCTTTTTAGGAATAAGACTCAGTCATAACCTGGGCCTTCTTTTTTTAAGAGTAAGTTCCAGTCATAATCTTGGGCATCCTCCTCAGGAGTAAGCCCCAAACCTTAATTCCTTAACCTGGGCCTCCTTTTTAGGAGTAAGTCCCAGTCATAACCTTGGGTTTCCTTTTCAGGAGTAATCCCCAAGTCCCCTAACCTGGGTCTCCTTTTCAGGAATAAGACTCAGTCATAACCTTGGGTTTCCTTTTCAGGAGTAAGCCCCAAGTCCCCTAACCTGGGCCTCCTTTTCTAGGAATAAGTCCCAGTCATAATCTTGAGTTTCCTTTTTAGGAATAAACCTCAAGCCCCCTTAAAATTCTCTTAACCAGTCATAATTTACCTTTGATTTGGGTTTTCTTTTCAGGAGTAAAACCCAATCATAAGTCCCCTCCTAACTTGGGCATCCTCCTCAGGAGTAAGCCCCAAGATTAGAGTATTCAAATCTCCATAAAGCACATATACCTTTATGGACCCTGTTCCTGGATTTTCTCCCTAAAAGTAAATCCTAAACCTTCATCTATTTTGGGCAGTCATACATATATAAGCCCCAAACAATTTCTTATGATTGCATCTTTCATGGCACAATTGTCTAATTTTTACCAATACCTCTTGTTTCTCACACCGAGCATGAATCACGTGAGCTTAGAGTGTAAAAGTAATTATGAAATTCTTCTTTGAGCCATCAATCATAAACATCATACTCCATAACTCGAACTACGTGGGTTCTGATTCCTTTTCCAAAACAAAGGATACGTAGGTAGCCCATTTATGGGTTCGATCCCAACTTTGAAATAATCTCTGTCCTTCTGAATGACGATAAACTTCAAGTGCCCCACTGAGTGGATTTAAAACCAGCCTGGTCATCATAATGACCAAGAGACTTTTATATAAATGTTTTGAAGGATACCATTGACCAAGAATCTCTAAACAGATATAGATGAATCTCTATTGATGAAGAACCTCGAATACATATAAAAGATTCTCTAAATTTCTTGCATATTTAATCATTGATTGTTAAAACTAAAGGAAAGCACATTTTATACTTGGTAATGTAATAAGGATTCACAAACATAACTTAAATCTATAAAGAGAGTCCCGGAGTAGACAATAATTCCCCTCAAAAAGGTGTGATGAGTCCGACCTCCCATCCTCTCGACCAATTCAAATTCCTAAGCCTCATTAGTCCACAAGCTAATGAGCGCCTGCCTTTGGAAAGTAGGTCCAAACGGATGTGGAATCATTGGATGTTTCCGGTTCTACGAACAAACCCGTTAGAAACCGATCAGAACGTTTGAATCTCCCGTCCAGGAGGTCATCCCCGGATTCCATGACGAAACAAAAAATGGTGAACCCGACGTGAATCCTTAACCAAGTTAAAGTGATATTCTTCTTATTTGTTAGGCCCCTTGGGCCAACAAAGCAATCATTGACATGTGCTCATCCAAAAGATGCAGTGGCCGAATTCATCTTGATTATGTCTGTTATATGGAACAGACACTCTTTTTTCAAGATCTTCTGCAAAATGGATTTCATTAAATTCACCTCTGTGAATACTGCTGCTGTGAACACCTCTACTGTGAGGTCTGCTGCTGTGAAAACCAATGCTACTACTCCTGCTGGAACGTCGTCCGCTCTGAGGATGACATCACCAACTCAGCATCTTCAACGCTGGGTTTCTAATGCACTGGTTAAGGAGTACCGTCGCAACGGTACTGTCCCAACTCTGGAGGCCGCTCGTCAAGCCCTCCAAGTTAACAACTCTACCTGGTCGTCCGGACAACGGCGGCGAGCAATCAAGAAGCAGGCGGTGCTGACTACCGTCTCCAACCGTTTTGGTTCGTTATCCCCGGAACACAATTTCCATTCACTCCCTTACTCTGAGGTAGTGAATGAGCAGGTCCCGCAGGACCTTAATTAAAAAAGACAAGAGTCCTTCTCAAGGGATCCCATCAACAATCGCCGCCAGACTCGTGCGGTAGTGCACCCTCAACATGATGAGGGTACCGACTCCAGGAATTCAGCTCAGGTTCCTCGAACCCGAGTAGGCAAGATGAACCGCCAGAGACGGAATCCGGTTAACAATAGGCAGGTTGTCATCCCTGCCATCTCCGGAGAAGTCCACCAACCTAACTTGGTGGCAAATAACGAGCAGGCACAATCACCTACCCATTTTAATTCCGCTGTCCAGCAGACTCTTCTGGCAGCATCAAGCCTATCCCGCCAGGCAATTCCGGCGGAGTACCATAGGCAGGAACATACACCTGCTTATACATCACCAGTTAGTCAGCAGGCTCATCTGACTACATATGATGGATCTCGTCAACTGCGTTTGGCGAAGTGTAATCAGCAGGCACATACACCTGCTAATACTAATCAAGCCTACCAACAGTCTCGCTTGGTAGCGCACGGAGAAGTCAGTCGGAAAGTCCCGACGACAAACAGGAAGCAGACTCAACTCTCTACCTCCACACTTGAGTACTGTCAGGATTCACTGACAGGAAAAGGAGGACAGGAGCAGGCACGTACACCTACTCCAAGCCCGGAATGGACGTATATCCCCGTTCCGGCGGCTGAAGTCACCAAGCATATTTTTTAAATGGTGAAAGAGAATAAGCAAATTCCTGCTCATATTCTGGATGCTTGCCAGGATATCATAACAGCTTCAGCATCATCACAGGGACAGACACATAAATCTATCCCTAGCAATGGAGTGACACATCAACGATTTACTCCGGAACAGACACACACATCTGTTCCAGTCCAAGAGGGTTATGGGGCATACTCCCCCATATCATACGGACAACCAAGTCAGGCACATACACCTGATTTGAGTGGAGATTGTCAGCCTAACCTGACCATCTTTCCTGATCAGGCACATACACCTGCTCAGAGCAATCACTGTCGTCATCAAGTGGTTTCTAAAGCGAGTAAGAAGACATATAAGAAAAAGATCGGCCCAGCACAGTCAGGAGATCAAAGGCCAATCTGCAACCAAGCCTTACTCGATGCTGGAGTTCTTGAAGCCCTCAGACATTTATCTGTCGGAATTCAATATTCTACTCCCTCAGTTCCCAATAACAAGAACATTAATTCTGAAGGTCTTCAACAGACACTTCCTCATGAAGACTTGCTTCATGAAAATTCGTTCAATATTGAAGTTTCTTCTTCAGATGAGAGCCACAGGAACCCTCTGTGTGGTCAGAAGACCAAGGATCAAGAGATTTCATCTTTTTCTATAACCCATCATGACGGTCCTCCTCATGGTGATGAACTTCGCTGCGAAAGTCCTCTCCGTAGTAGTGATTCACGTTGTCTCGAAAATTCTTCAGAAGGCAATGTAGTGACGAGAAAGCCCCCCTATCTTGAGGCACTTACAAACGTAAAACCAGTCATGTCTGATGCTTTACTATCGGCAGGTGAAACTCTTTCTCCATCAGAAGATAGCCTGGGGTTCAGGTTATTCTCCGAACCATCCCTGGGTCATTCATCTTCCAGCATGAATAGTGATTTCTCTACCAATCTTGTTGAATCTGATGAAGCAACAAGGAAACACCAACTCTGGTCCAAACAGGTAGAAGAATCTTCATTTAATGATAAAGAGGAAATGCTGAACATGAGAAAAAAAACTGGCAAAAGGTGAAGTACCAGTCATGTTTTGGCCTTTGGCTGACTCCCAGTACGACATTCCAAAGATGTTGACGGATGATGGAATCCATGATATTCGTATCAACATATGGAAAACTCTTTGTCAATTAAAGAAGAAGGTATTATCTTACGATGAATATGAAAATCATCTTAAGATAATAGAAGGGCTACAACGTCAGATTGATTTGGAATATCTATCAGTCTCTCGGTATCCAAAGGCTGAAAAGAAACAGAGAACCCTTCAACGTTCATGCCTTGGCGCACTAAGAAAATTGTGTCAGTTAATTGCCAATGTTCCATCTGATGTTCATATCAGAGGATGGGGTTTTCATGGAGCACTACATTTCACAGTACTTTCCGGTCAGCAAAGCCCGCCGAAAATGGTCTCATGCAATGTTATTGCCCATGGCCGGCCACAGTCAATGGGCTTTGTTCATAATCAAAAGCTTGCCCAAGAAGAGGCTTCAACTAGTTCCTCTCAAAATCAAGTATATAGAGAACAAGTTGTTGTATTTCTCCTACATCAAGCAGGCGAGAATATTGTACAAGCCTCTCGTCTGGAGCAAACACGTCATCAAATGACAGAAGTTTCGGAAATCATCCAACAGTCTGTTGAACCAGGTGATAAAAGTGGATACAGGTTAATGCATCCAGCTAATTTCCGAACTAAAATTCGCAAGATCAAGAGAGATTTTAAGAAGATCTCAGACATAGCATGTCAAGAGACACCCCAGCTTGCCAGACTGAGGACTTCTCTAACCCAACCCTCAGAGTCAATAAATGGGATTCGGGGAGTTGAGCGGAAGCAGTAGGAACATCCCCAGTCTACCGGACTGGGGAATTTTTCAAATCCTCAATCCCTCCCTAAGAGAAAGTCAGTATTATGTCGATTAGGTAATAAGCCTCAAGAGGAACGAAGAGCCAAGCTATCAGGAGATTCTCTCCAAGTGACGGTTCTCCATGAAATTCCTAAGGGATGAAGTCAACGGAATTCAATGTCTCATCATGGACATGGATGAATACAATATCATAGAAATGCTGATAGAAAGGATTCCATTCAATATGCATCCATTAATGTCATCAATGCCGTTGCTGCTGATTCGCCAGATGAGGCTCAATCAGAGGGATCAGACGAAGAGGTTCCTGCTCAAGAAGTTGCGCACACAGACCTAAATGAAGAAGGTGTGCGCACACGTAATCAAAGGCTTACCCAAAATCTGGGTATTCCTTCAAATAACCCACTTCCCCCTCTCCGAAAAGGATCCAATAAGGGGAAAGGAAAGAATCAGGTTACTTCTCACCCTTCCTCTGAAAGAGGTCAATCGCTCTCATTAGAGCAAAGGTTTGCACAACAGGAGGAAGAAATGAAAGAATTAATAAGGTTGAATGCAAAACTACTTCAGAGTAGTCTTCTTCTTAAGAATGCTGAAGTCCGACAGCCGAAGGAATTTGTTGTAACTACTAAGATGGATCAAGAATATCCTCCTTTATCAGTACACCCACAGAGGTCTAATATTACGGGTCAAACGCAACAACAGTTGGCAGCACTACCATCAGTTGCAGCACCAACCACCACGTCTGTCCAAGCTCCATTCATTGCACCTACCCAAAACCAAGTTCAACCTGACGTTTCTCAAAAGTTAATAACTACTATTGAGTCATTAACAGCTCGGTTAGAAACTATGGAAGGGAAACGGGTGCAGGTTCAACCTGAAAAGAAAGTTTACCCTGAATGGGTAGATTCAATTTCTCCTCCATCCAGTTTTGGAAACCCTGTTTTCCCTACTTTCAATGGATCAGGCGACCCCGAACAACATTTGACGGATTACGTGTCTTGTTGTGATCCTATGATGGGAACTCCTGAGCAGCAAGAAGCAGTGAAACTCATATGCTTCGTGCGAACCTTGCAAGGACCAGCTTTTGTCTGGTATACAAGCTTGCAATCCCAGTCAGTCATCGGATGGGAGGATCTTCGTCAAAAATTCCTTCTTTAGTTTAGCTCAACTTTGCCAAAAACGACAGTTTTCGATCTTACAAACTGCAAGCAAAGGGAGAATGAAAGAGTCTCTGATTTCATTGCTCGTTGGAAGGGATTAACGTATTCCTTGAGTTTATCACTCCCTCAGGAGGAATTTTTGCCAATCTATGTGGCAAATTTGCATGACGAATTACGCACGCCATTGATCCCTTTGAAATACACAGGAGGGTTTCGAGACCTTACTTCAATCGCTCAACAGATTGAAGATTCCCTTATACAGGCTATGGTTAAATCTCGTATAATTCCATCAGCTTCAGGAAGAAGAATGGGTAAAGCAGAAACTGCTACAGTTATGCTTAAACAAGCACCTGTACCTATTTCTACTTCAAAACCTTCATATTCTCGAAGGGATCCACCTCCTGAACGCCAAAAACAAAGGCTGTTTCGTCCAAATGATCAAAAAGATCAACGACGGAAACAATTTGAGGATATGAAGAGTAAAACATACTCTTTCCGAAGTGAGAAAGTTCCTGGTTACTTCATTTCAGCTCTGGAAAATAATTTTGTTCAATTACTAATGCCCAAGAGACCAAACAAGGAAGGAGATGAAGACCGTCCCAATTATTGTCCCTTTCATAAAATGTTGGGGCATCCCATCCAGGAGTGTTTTGTCTTTAAAGACCTCCTGTAAAAGATGGTCGATTTGGGAAAAGTCAAATTGAAGGGTTCTTCAGCTCATGTAGCATGTATTACCGCTACAGATCCAGAGGAAGGAGGTGAGTGGCAGGAAGTCAAAAGAAAAACTGCGAAAAAATATGATGATTGGATGGTCAGAAAGACAATCAATCGGACCCATTCCATTTTGCGAACACAATTGAAGAAGCCAATTGTGTCTCCTACAAAAGCTGCAGTAAAGCCTCCATCAAAAGAAAAATCCTCAAAAGGGCAGCGCAATTCAAATAAGAAAGAGGAATCAGGAGAATATGAGTACGTATCAAAGCCTAAATTGTCTTTGACTCTGGCAGATTTCATGCCATCTACTTCAAAGCCACAGGCACCGCCCCATCAAACGGCACAGCCTAAACAGGCGAACCAGGCAGAGTCTTTATCAGATGAAGAGTTAATCTTTGGTTCTGTTAATATGATTCAATTAACAGATCCATATTCCAGTCTTGATGAGCCTGAATTCCATGTATCAAATAAGGGAACCCGAGGAAGTTCTAGAGGTTCAGGATATAGGGGAAGAAGTGGATCTTTCCGAAGCCACTACTCTATTTCTACCCCTGCTAGCACTGTATATGCAACAGAAACTCGTGGTAGAGCCCTTCAGCGAGCTCAAAAAGAACAAGCAAGTTCTTCTGCCAATGGCCAACTCAGTTTTGGTACAGTTATTTTGGAATACCGATTAAAGGTTCCATCTTCTTTATCTCAGCAAGTAAATGGATCTAATCAGTCTAATCTTCCAAAACCAAGGATGTTTCCAGCTTCAATACAAGATACATCAGCTTCCAAAGCATCTGCTTCAAAGGTACCTGCTAAACCGCATATTACTATTGGGAAACGCAGACCTCTAGATCAAAAGTATGATATATTGAAACACTTGGCCCAAGTACCATCCAAGTTATCAATTTTGGATGCTTTGAATCTGTCAAAAGATCTTCAGGAAGCACTCATCGAAGATTTGTCAAGTCCTCAGGAGTTTGAAGCAGAAATTTCTGCAGCTGAAATCTATCACATAGAGAATAATCCTGCAGAATTTCATGTAGTGATATCTTTTACTGATAAAGATGAAGATGATGTTGTGCATGGGCACATAAAACCTTTGTACTTATCTGGCAAAGTCAATGGTATAGATGTTCGAAGAGCTTTCATTGACAATGGTTCAGGAGTCAACCTCATGCCCATTCGTACACTTCGTCGATTGGGCCTCACGGAATCTGATTTATCTCCTTCTACCATGATGTTGCAAGGATATGATAAAAATGAACAAGAACCACTGGGAGAAGTTACACTCAGAACTCAGTTTGGAGATCTTATTTCCAATTCGGATTTCATGATTGTTGATCAAGACTCAGCTTTCAATATCTTTCTTGGAAGACCCTGGCTACATCAGCATGCAGCTATTCCGTCATCATACCATCAATGTCTCAAATACTGTTTCGATGGTCAAGTTGGAACATTGTATGGTGATAAGTCCTCGTTCAAGACATTGAGGCGGAATTTTATCACATTAAGGGAAGAGAAAAATCTACAATGAAGGAAATTACCAAAGTTAATGCTCCATATGGTTTGGAAAAAATTCCAATAAATCCATTTTCACATGTGATTACAGATTATGTGTTACCTATCAGTCAAATTGACAAAATAAGCCCAAATCAAAATACTCTTATGGAAATATCCATAATGTCAATTACAAAAATCGAGCCAGACAACATGGGAGAAATTGGTAACTTACCAATCAGTGATGAAAGCATAAGTGGTGACGTTTTCATTTCGTCTGCTGAAATCCAACAAGTCTATACTTCGCTAATCAGTCCAGAAGAAGTTATAGTAACACCAGAGGTGAATAATGATGTCGATTATCAATCCATAATCTCCTCTTTATTTCCCAAAGAAGACCCTTTATCATCAATAGGGTTGGAAATGGAAGCTTCTTCTTCAAAATGTGAAAATTTTGACATCTCTTATGATCATGAGAATTTTGTTTTTTCATCTAATTTGCAAGTAGAAACGGAAGAAATAACACGTGATGAAGAGGAAGAGGAAGATCTTAGAGATGCTCCTCCAGCATTTGAAGATGGTATCTCTACCACTGTGGATGAACTCAGAGAAATAAATCTGGGTACAGAGAAAGATCCACTCCCCACTTTAATTAGTGCGGCCATGACCCTTGAAGAGCAAGAGATGTATATTTCTTTTATAAAGAAAAATAAAGATACTTTTTCTTGGAATTATACAGAGATGCCTGGCCTTGATCCTGATGTTGCTACTCATCATTTGGGTTTACCAAAAGAACATCGAGGATTCAAGCATGCCGCGAGAAGAACACACCCAACCTATGCTTCCAAAATTGAGGCTGAAGTGGATAATCTTATCAAAGCTAACTTCGTCAGAGAAGTTCAATATCCCAAGTGGTTGGCTAATATTGTCCCTGTAAAGAAGAAGAACGGACAAATTAGGGTTTGCATCGATTTCAGAGATCTTAATCGGTATTGACCTAAAGATGATTTCCCAGTTCCGATTACAGAACTCTTAATTGATGTGACGGCTGGCTATGAAGTACTTTCTTTCATGGATGGATATTCTGGATATAATCAGATCCGAATGGCCCCAGAAGATGAGGAATATACAGCCTTCAGAGCTCCTCATGGTGTGTTTTGTTACCGGGTAATGCCCTTTGGTTTGAAGAATGCAGGTGCAACATATCAACGCGCCATGCATCGTATCTTCAAACCCCTTTTAGGGAAGTTTGTTGAACGCTATGTAGATGATTTGGTGGTTAAATCCAAACAACGTTCTAATCACTTGGCTGATTTGGAAGTCATATTCCACAAGCTTCGACAACATAATTTAAAGATGAACCCCTTAAAATGTTCTTTTGGGGTAACCTCAGGAAAATTCCTCGGCTTTGTTGTACGCCATCGTGGTATTAAAGTCGATCCTAAGAAGACCAAATCAATCCTTGGTATGTCACCTCCTCAGAATTTGAAATAATTAAGAGTACTTCATGGGCACTTAGCCTATATTTGGCGTTTCATCGCCAATTTGGCAGGAAAAAGTTTACCCTTTACCAAATTATTGAAGAAAGGAGTCACTTACCAGTGGACTGAAGAATGTCAAGAAGCATTTGATGTTCTCAAGAAATACCTCTTGAGTCCACCAGTACTCATGCCACCTGTTGAGGGTAGACCTCTTATCCTCTATGTGACAGCTTTAGAGCGATCATTGGGTGCCTTTCTCGCTCAAAAGAATGATGCTGGGAATGAAAATAGTCTCTACTATCTCAGTAGAACTATGCTTGAAGCAGAAACCCGGTATTCAAGTATTGAAAAGTGCTGCCTAGAATTAATCATTGCAGTTCAGAAACTGAGACACTACCTGCAACATCGTGAGGTCCAATTGGTATCTGGTAATAATCCGCTCAAATTCATCCTTAGTCGTCCAATGCTTACAGGACGTCTGGCAAGGTGGGCGGTTATTCTACAGCAGTTCGACATTCATTATGTGTCTCAAAAGGCAATTAAGGGCCAAGCTCTGGCTGATTTCCTGGCTGAACATCCTTCAGTGGAAGACACGTATTCAGATATCGAACTCCCTGATGAGGAAGTTTTCTCTATTCAAGAAAGTCCTCAAACATGGGAAATGTATTTTGATTGTGCATCTAGAAGTCCAACAGGGAAGAAAATGGAAAATCCTAAATTCAATAAATTTGGTTTAGGAATTGTGCTCATTTCTCCAGATAAGGCAGTGTTACCTTATTCCTTTTTGTTGTGGGAAGGTGGTACCAATAATGAAGCTGAATACCAAGCTCTCATTATAGGCTTGGAGTTAGCACTTCAAGCACAAGTGAATCACTTAAAGGTGAAAGGTGATTCAGACCTGGTAATCGAACAAGTCAATAGGGATTATGCCATCAGAAAAGAAGAATTAATCCCTTTGTATGATTACGTCAGAGAGTTAATGTCGGAATTCCCTTCAGAACCGACATTTTCTTATGTCCCAAGATCACAAAATGCTCAAGCTGATGCACTGGCTAATATAGCCACAACTTTAGCAGATCCAAATCGGGACGAGACAACCATCTGTATTGCCCACCGTCGTGCAATTTCACCTTATGTTCAAGCCAGAACAGAGGAAATTAATGAAATTAGTCCCATTCCTGAACCGTATGGTCATACTACGGGATGGATGTCACCTATCAGGGAATACCTTCAAAATGGAACACCTCCACCTGATAGAGCCGAGAAAGAACAAATTCGGCGACGTGTGGTCAATTTTACTCTTTATGATAGCCCAAACCACCTCGAGAAAATTCTCTACAAACGTGGTTTTGATGGAGTTCTCTTCAGATGTATTGATGGTGAAGAGACAATGGCTGTCATAAAAGAAGTGCATGCAGGAGTCTGTGGTGCCCACCAGTCTGGACATAGACTATCTGATCAAATTCGAAGGCTTGGATACTTTTGGCCTTCAATGATACAAGATTGTGTTAATTTCACAAAGAAGTGTCATTCATGCCAAGTATATTCCAACTTCATTCATAAACCTCCAGAGTTTCTTCATACAACTAAATACTCATGGCCATTTTCCACATGGGGAATGGATGTGGTGGGACCTTACCCTTCAACTACGGCCAAGCAGTTTAAGTACATTCTTACTGCTACTGATTTCTTTTCCAAATGGGCAGAGGCAGTACCTCTCAAAAAAGTCAGTTCTAAATGCATTGTTAGCTTCATCAAGTCTAACATCATCACTAGATTTGGTGTCCCTCATACCATATTGGCGGACAACGACACCAACTTCTGTTCTTCTGAGGTAAAGAAATTGTATCAAGAATACAACATTAAGTCCAACCATTCATCTCGATATCATGCAGCGGCTAATGGACAGATAGAGGCCTTTAACAAAACTCTTTCAAATATACTGCAAAAGATGGTGGATAAAGATAAGAGGTCATGGCCTGATAAACTCTTTCATGCTTTATGGGCTTATCGGACTACCACTCGCAATGCAACGCGGTCAACTCCATATTAATTGGTATATGGAACAGAAGCAGTCTTGCCAATTGAAGTTCAATTTCCCTCACTCAGAATAGCCTTTTGTGATCAGTTATCAACAGATGAGCAATCCCAAAAGCGGTTGAATGAATTGGAACAGTTAGATGAGAAAAGATTGTGCACTTTGCACCACTTGGAAATCTATCAGAATCGAATAGCACGAGCTTTTAACAAAAAAGTTCTTCTTCGTTCATTCATTCAGGGAGAATTGGTATTGGTTCTCAGAGCACCAATGATACCAGGAAAGAAGCCTCCCAAGCTTGAACCAAAATGGGAAGGACCTTATTCAATACATAAGGTCTACTCCAATGGAGCATATTCTCTAATCTTAATGGATGGAGAACACATTACGACTCCAACTAATGCCATATTTCTGAAGAAGTATTTTGTATAAACACAAAATATTGTCCCCAGATCCAAAACAATCACATTGGTTCATGATTTTGTCCTACATGACACTAAACTGTATTATTGTCCTACATGACACTAAAATGTATTATTTTACAACATGACACTAAACTGTATTATTGTCCTACATGACACTAAACTGTATTATTGTCCTACAAGACACTAAACTGTATTATTGTCCTACATGACACTAAACTGTATTATTGTCCTACATGACACTAAACTGTATTATTGTCCTACATGACACTAAACTGTATTATTGTCCTACATGACACTAAACTGTATTATTGTCCTACATGACACTAAACTGTATTATTGTCCTACATGACACTAAACTGTATTATTGTCCTACATGACACTAAACTGTATTATTGTCCTACCTGACACTAAACTGTATTATTGTCCTACATGACACTAAACTGTATTATTGTCCTACATGACACTAAACTGTATTATTGTCCTACATGACACTAAACTGTATTATTGTCCTACATGACACTAAACCGTATTATTTTCCTACATGACACTAAACTGTATTATTGTCCTACATGACACTAAACTGTATTATTGTCCTACATGACACTAAACTGTATTATTGTCCTACATGACACTAAACTGTATTATTGTCCTACATGACACTAAACTGTATTATTGTCCTACATGACACTAAAATGTATTATGTCCTATCTACATGACATTAAACTGTACAGAAGTTCCATATTTTTGTCCGAGATGACATTAAACTATATTTTGTCCGAGATGACATTAAACTATATTGTGTCCAAGCAACATGACATTAAACTGTGTGGCACTTTCATCGTCCAGCATGACGTTAAACTGTAAAAAGTCCCCAGAACTGATATCCTCATATTGGTTCACCTTAGTCCTAGCTACATGACTTTAAACTATACAGCACCAGTTCGTCCTTCCTATATGACGTTAAACTGTACAGCAATGGTCTAGTATGACTTTAAACTGCAACTTCGTCCCACACGACATTAAACTGTGAAAACGTTCCCTAAACCGTCCAGCATGACCTTAAACTGCATCATCCCTGGTCCATCAAGACGTTAAACTGTGACGTCCTAACTACATGACGCTAAACTGTATGAAAGTACCTCACGTCCGGAAAGACGTTAAACTATATAATCATCAAAGGTCCAGTATGACATTAAACTGCACCATTCACGGTCCATGCATATGACCTTAAACTATTCGCACTTTCGTCCGACATGACGTTAAAATGGTACACTCTTTTGTCCTTATTGCATGACATTAAACTGCACAATCCCCCTTTCGTCCAATATGACGTTAAACTATTTTATCCCCATCGTCCTAACTACATGATGCTAAACTGTACAGAAAGTCCTTGATATGTCCTACATGACATTAAACTGTTATTTTGTCCCTGCTACATGACACTAAACTGTGTAGCACCAATAGTCCTAACTGCAAGACTTTAAACTGCATAGTCCCTTTTTTATGTCCTACATGACATTAAACTGTGCATCGTTAAGGTTGTTATTACCTCTTGTTTCTCACACCGAGTATGACTCACGTGAGCTTAGAGCGAACATCAACCATAACACTCCCTTTGGGCCACTAACCATGTGTAAGTCCCAACAACATTTTTTATTAGATCATTGTCCCCAAGAACAACTTTATCATTAATTCATTCTTTAATTGAACTACAAAGACTTTGATCCTTGCCCTCCAGGCTGGGTATGTAGGCAACCTCCCAGGGTTCAAGCCCAAAAATAATCTCTTCACATCGGTTCACCACCATCTCATATGATGTGGATTCATGAAACCACCCCTAGAATCAATATTTTTTACATTGATTCACTTTCGTCCTTGTTATATGACGTTAAACTATACAACACTTTTGTCCGGTACGACAATAAACTACAATATTCTTTGATTTATTCATTTGAGAGAGAACTATTATTGACATTGATTTTTCAATCATGGTTTTCATTTTCAAAAGACTACACGCATACATGGTAATGCCTAAACTACTTTAGGTTAAACAATCATTGCACTAAAGTCCCCTTTCACCCTTCACACGTACGAACCAAATTTGTACAAAGGGCATTTCTAGAACTACGTGGACTTGATTCCCATCCTTATGGGATACGTAGGAACATTCGAGTATCCCTCGAATCCAGTCCCAAGTCTTTTGGGGCTAACCCCAAATTTCACTTTCAGTCCCTTGGCTGAAAAGTCCTCCTGAAAACACACACTGTGTATTCATTATTATGGTCCGAATTCTATGACCCTAAACTAAGATCACTCATACTTTCGTCTTGCACGACGTTAAACTGCATTTCAAGAACTACGTATGGCTTGATTCTCATTCTTATGAGATACATAGTGAAGTCCAAAATTTCAACTCAGGACCCAGCCACAACATGATTATGGTTTTCATTGACCTATGTATCTCTATATACATTGGACAATACCCATCTTTATGTATTATAATCCTAACCTTAAATATTTTCATATCTTCATAACCCTTTTCATGACTTCTAGTCACAAAAATGTCAAACTTCTGAGAATTATTTTGCCTGACTATGCAGCACGTGCCCATAGGTGGCCTTGCATAAACAGTCCACATAACAGACTTGTCAGCCAAAAGATTCTATTTATTTGACCATGCAGCCAATGCCCATAGGTGGCCCTGCATATTTCAACCCCCTAACGGGTTTTGTTAAATAATAGTAACTTCATTCTTGGAAACTACTTATTCTAATGCCTTTTAGCTCTTTTTCATATCATTCCTCAGATTCAAATATTCTTAAGCCATAGTTTACATATTTTCTCTCATACTTGAGTTTGGTAATTTGTTTTCAGATAAATTTTCAAGGAATTGAATCAATTTTAATCCATTTCGGTCAAAGCTATTTCGACCATAAACATTAGCCCCTTTATGTCCGGCATGAATGACTTTAAACTGCCCACAAAAGACAAAGGAACTCTGAATAAAAGTCAAGTTCCAGCACACTTGCGTGCTGCCTTCTGTGAAATGAAGACTTGGAAACCACCTTTTCCTTTGGATGTATTTGATTTCCTCAGAGTCAAATCCTCATTTCTCTCCAGATCCAACTCTGAGGGGGGACTTTTGTTGACGCTCCTTTCGTCACAGAATCTAAAGATCGGAAAAGGGAATATCTGAGCTCAAAGTGATTCAACCTTTGAAGAAAACATCAAAAATCGACAAAGGCATGAACAAAGGATCGACAGCAACGGCACCGCGTAAGTTTTATCACTGTCGCGCAAGTACACTTGCGCGACACCCTTGGTCGCGCAGGTGACTTGCGCGACCTAAGTGGTAACCGCCCAGTAACCGCCCAGGGTCTTCTTTTGCCTATAAATAGACCCTGTGGGCCCCCCATTCGAGAGGATCTTTTTCCAGAAACTCGGATTGAAGCTCCCGACGCCCAAGTCTCTTCTCAAAGCTTCCAGAACACTTCTAAGGTAATTTCTTACCTAGAACGGATGATCTAAAGAGAAGAAGGAAGGCCTAAGTGTTGAAGCTTATCAAACACTTGCGCGCCGACTTATTTCCTTCAATATAACTTGCGAGTCCCTTTTCTGGAAGAACCTCAAGAAAATTCTAAAGGGTTTAAAAAAGAGTCTCTCAAGTATTTCAATGCTGGTTGAAAATCGCGCAAGTACACCATGTGTCGCGCAGGTATACCTGCGCGACCATACTTGCGCGCCCCCAGAAGACTTGCGCACCTTGCAAGACTTGCGCGCCCCTATCTTTTTGGGTGACCATCTTGCCCATTTTTACCCCTCTTAAGCCATCACACCTTTCCTTTTCAAGATTCAGTCTTCAAGACACTCTTAAAAGCCATTTATGGAATGATTTCGTGATTTGACTTCTTTATCTGAAAGGAATTCTGTGGAATCTCTCTCAAAGTCTAGTGATTTAAATATCCTTATGTAACTAAATATGGAGAGTTCATTCATTCAACCTCATCCTTTAAGATGAGAGAATCCTAACATGGGTATCCTTTTTAGGAATAAGACCCAGTCATAACCTGGGCCTTCTTTTTTTTAAGAGTAAGTCCCAGTCATAATCTTGGGCATCCTCCTAAGGAGTAAGCCCCAAACCTTAATTCCTTAACCTGGGCCTCCTTTTTAGGAGTAAGTCCCAGTCATAACCTTGGGTTTCATTTTCAGGAGTAAGCCCCAAGTCCCCTAACCTGGGTCTCCTTTTCAGGAATAAGACTCAGTCATAACCTTGGGTTTCCTTTTCAGGAGTAAGCCCCAAGTCCCCAAACCTGGGCCTCCTTTTCTAGGAATAAGTCCCAGTCATAATCTTGAGTTTCCTTTTTAGGAATAAACCTCAAGCCCCCTTAAAATTCTCTTAACCAGTCATAATTTACCTTTGATTTGGGTTTTCTTTTCAGGAGTAAAACCCAATCATAAGTCCCCTCCTAACTTGGGCATCCTCCTCAGGAGTAAGCCCCAAGATTAGAGTATTCAAATCTCCATAAAGCACATATACCTTTATGGACCCTGTTCCTGGATTTTCTCCCTAAAAGTAAATCCTAAACCTTCATCTATTTTGGGTAGTCATACATATATAAGCCCCAAACAATTTCTTATGATTGCATCTTTCATGGCACAATTGTATAATTTTTACCAATACCTCTTGTTTCTCACACCGAGCATGACTCACGCGAGCTTAGAGTGTAAAAGTAATTATGACATTCTTCTTTGAGCCATCAATCATAAACATCATACTCCATAACTCGAACTACGTGGGTTCTGATTCCTTTTCCAAAACAAAGGATATGTAGGTAGCCCATTTATGGGTTCGATCCCAACTTTGAAATAATCGTTGTCCTTCTGAATGACGATAAACTTCAAGTGCCCCACTGAGTGGCTTTAAAACCAGCCTGGTCATCATAATGACCAAGAGACTTTTATATAAATGTTTTGATGGATACCATTGACCAGGAATCTCTAAACAGATATAGATGATTCTCTATTGATGAAGAACCTCGAATAAATATAAAAGATTCTCTAAATTTCTTGCATATTTAATCATTGATTGTTAAAACTAAAGGAAAGCACATTTTATACTTGGTAATGTAATAAGGATTCACGAACATAACTTAAATCTATAAAGAGAGTCCCGGAGTAGACAATAATTCCCCTCAAAAAGGTGTGATGAGTCCGACCTCCCATCCTCTCGACCAATGCAAATTCCTAAGCCTCATTAGTCCACAAGCTAATGAGTGCCTGCCTTTGGAAAGTAGGTCCAAATGGATGTGGAATCATTGGATGTTTCCGGTTCTACGAACAAACCCGTTAGAAACCGATCGGAACGTTTGAATCTCCCGTCCAGGAGGTCATCCCCGGATTCCGTGACGAAACAGCCGCTACCAGGACTAGCCACTATGATGATTTGTATGGGGCAATGCTAGATGATCAGAAATGCCATGTGGGGAGATATGTGATCAATGAAGTAGAATTTGGGGAGGGGAAGTTCACGTGGGGTGGGCCTACAAGTCATGTATTGGGCATGATATTCCTCTGGGCCTTCGGGTCATGTATTGCGAGTCAGTCAGGCCTTGTGCCTTGGGCCTAAGGGTCATGTACGGGTTCCCCTTAAACCCTTAAAAGGGGGATTATCCATAATAAAATAAAAAAGAAGGAATTTGGGAAATTCAGGAAAATAAAAAGTGAATTGATTAAAATGAATCACTAGAAAAATAAAAAAAATTAATGAAAATTATATACTTTTAGTTAATTCTAGACCTCTAACCTCTTGTATAACCAACATAAATTTCTCAAAATTTTATTTTATAACCTTCTTAATAACATTATCTTATATATTCATGATTTACAATAAATTATTTTGAATATATTAGTTATTTAATTCTTATTTTTATAATCATGTGTTCGTAACATTAATTTTTTCAAGAATTATATAGGTTATCGACTTTAATACCCATTATTTGATACCTAGATTATAATTACTTGAAAAAATGAGTTTCTTGAATAGAAAAACTATATTTATTTATAAATATGTCATCTCATTCCATAATTTCATTAGTTTTTCTCTATTAAAATGGAATTGGTGTCTGCTTATTTTTGAAATTTTAGGGATCGAAGATTATATTTAAATTTTTGGTTAAAAACATAATATAGAATTTATAGAAAAGTAAACCAATCATTATTTTCATGTTAAATTATAATAATATTACTATTTATGTTCCTATAGTTATCCAGGATATAGTTTTATATCATTATTCAAAATAGCTCTGAACCCGCACTCTCAGATTTGGTGCTAACAAAATATTTACATTTTTTTGATTTGATACCAATAAATGAAACCCAACATTAAACATTCCAAACATATGAAATAAATCTTAAATATTTTATCACTTACATTACTATAGAACTTTATGGTTTAAAGTTTTATATAATTAGGTAAAACTCTTCCAAAGTGGCCATTTCCACACAGTATCCATTTTTCTGTCAAAACAAGTTCCCTATAACATAATCATTTATTTGTTTATGATAACATCCATATCATGAAATTTTGTATTGTAAATTTTTATAATAAATCTTAATACCTATGGTAAATCATTTTAACACATGGTATGATCATAAAAAAATTTATTATGGGAATTAAAATTTAAAAAATAAGTTAGTATAATGAGAAACATGAAAACCCACAAAATATTCAGCTTTTGAATTTTACTCTTTGAGGAACACAAATAAATCATATACAATTATAGAATACACTTTTTACTAACTAAAATCCTTTAAAACACATATAAGAAAATAGAAACCCTTATAAGAATCTTAGAGAATCATATTTATAAACCATGTTCACTCATGTCAGAAATAACTTGATCCTAATTAAATTAATAAAGGAAACAACCATGGTTAACTAAATACTTATTTATATTTATGAAAATGAACATTACCTAATGAAATTGGGATCTATACCAAGATCAAACTTCATAAAAGTTGTATCAGAAAAACTAGTTCGTATAAGTTGTATCGAGCTCACCCGTTCGTATTATATTTATCAGGATTACCTATTCATAAAAGTTGTATCAGGGTAACCAATTATCATCTATAATGATCAAAAACCATGTCATGAATAAAATATTTTACAAATACACATTTCCATCATAAATCCCTTTTAAAAATACTTTTGAACCCATATATAGAACACTTTTAGATATTAAAATACCTGTTCCTTTTGAAAACCCAATTTTGAAACTAAAATACCCAGAATAAAGGGATAAATGGGTTTTCATTTAATAAAACATGGAATATTGTAAAAGAAGAAAAATATCAAACAATATATGTGGAAATAAAAGAAGTTAATCCTATATATGTTAAAATTGAACATCCCATTTTCCTTTTGTAAAGAAAATCAAAATTTTCTGTATAAAATATATATAATGACTCCTTTTGAAAAAAATGTAGTCAATTAAAAAGAGACAAAAATTTAAAATATAATTCAATTATTTTTATATAAATACTTCCATAAAATAATTTTAAAAATAATTTAATGGATGAAAATTATTCAGAACATAAATTATTAAAATATTTAAACCGAGGTTTTATAATAAAGTGTCCCTTACATTATCTCTCAAATTATCACATTCAATATTTAACTCATGTATAATTAGATTATATTAAATTTTTACTATCATTATAACCATTTAATGAAATAATATCATAATATTATATAATATATTTCATTTATTTCAATAACACATTTAATTACTTAATTGGATAAGTCTATGGTGTTTGTTTTGAAAACATTCGATTCGTTGTTTCAAAATGGATTATATATATTGAATTTGGTAAAAAAATTTAATTTTTATAACTTCCATAGAATAATAATTCAGAAATATTTAAAATTTTATATATCAAATATTCTTTTAAAACCCACTATGATGTATGGTTTTAAAAAAATGAAAAATGTTACAACCATGGAGATGATAAGATGTACAAATTCATGAGTAGCACCACCATTTTTCAATGAACATGAGGGAAAGAATAAAAGTATTATTCTATATTTCCAAAATGATTAATATATCATAAAATTTATCTATCACAATAAATAATTTATATATATCAGTCATGTGATGTAGTGATGAAAAATGATTCTTATCGATTCATGTGTGTGGAAATCCATTTTTACACATAAACAATGTAATCATTTTTAAATAGATGGAACTGTAAGAGAATGGATAATATATTATATTTAGGTAATTATAATTATTTCATAAATAAAATATATACACATTAAATCCATTGTTATAACAAACTATTATAAGTGATGATGTAAAAAAAATTACATAGGTTTGTTAGGAGGTAATCTAGTCTATGCACGAACAATGATTTCAATTATCAATTAATGGAAGAAGGAAATATATTAAGGTATATAAATGTAACACCCCGAGATTTTATGAAAAATATTATTTTTAATTTTATTGATGTCTTGTGTTGTACGCTACACCAAAAAATATTGTACTACACACATCCCTAACTTGGCTTTCATTACACGCAATCACAACCTTCCACGATAGCATGTGTTGTACGGAATAACGAGTTTCACTAAACAACGATATGTTATATAAACTACTCGTTATGAATAGTAATACCCACTTTTTAAAATTTTATAAATTTTATCTTTCGAAATGGAGTTCATTTTTGGATACGTAATATTGAAATTATCCTAGGGTGAATTTTTGGAATTTTTCTGAAAACTTTCAATTTTTGATGAATAGTGAAAACACTGGGTTACTATTTAAAAACCGACTTTTTATTTAAATAACTATTTATTTTATTTAAATTTATTTTAGGTAAAAATTGATACATAACACCTATATAAGTTCAATGTAATTCATTGGAGTCATTTTATAATAATTTTAGATATATAAAATTTTTTATTGAACTTTTCACAGTCTTTTACCCACCTCCTAGGAGAATTTGGAAATTCACATAAAACTTAATTTTACCACTTCTATGAGTGGAATTTCAAAAATCTGAGAGACACAGTTAATATCAATGACTACAATGTGGTTCAATGCGATGAAAATAATTTTTGATGAATAGTAACCTTTTACTTTTATTTAACACGGTTAAAAGTAAATAGGGTAATTAAGGGTAACAATGATATTATTATTACCCTAAAACTTGTCCTAATTCTATTGGATAAGTTTAATTCGACAAAAAACAACCTTAGAAATAAAATATGACCATTTAGGTCCTCTTGGATTATATTAGGACATTTATTATTAATTTATTTAAAGAAGGGTTAAAATAGTTAAAATCAAAGTTTAATAACTAAATCATTTTTAATATAGGGTTATACATAAGATAAATTCAACTATAAATATTCATTAGAAATATAAAAAGAGTTCCTACATAATGGTATTTTATTTATAATTTTTAGAAATTAAATAATTTAATTTATTTATGACACAATGTTGATACATTAATTATCTTATTAATGAAATATTAACATAATTGATGTTATAAATACCCAAATAAATGTAATCTGAGACTTTTTATGAATTAAACTAATTTTATAGGTTAATATTACATGTTAGTATTGAGTTAATTAACGTTTTTTGAACTAATCATGCTGTTATAAATTTCACAAAAATCAAGTACCAAATAGTGTCAAAATTGACATAAAATAGTTTTTAAAACAAATATTATATTATTAATTGTTATTTTATTCTTAATTTTATAAGGTTAGTCCAAATGACATATATAAGGATATATATATTAATAATTAACCACTTGGGGTTCGTTTGGATTGTTATAGTATGTTTATTAACCATATAGTGTAAGAAAACAAGAAGAGACGGTAAAAGTTAAATTATTTAACTTAGAGTTAAATCTAAATGACAAGGTTACAATTGT
This sequence comes from Viscum album, assembly GCA_963277665.1. Taxonomy (NCBI): domain Eukaryota; kingdom Viridiplantae; phylum Streptophyta; class Magnoliopsida; order Santalales; family Viscaceae; genus Viscum; species Viscum album. Next base: position 855,973,993 of record OY728145.1, read on the forward strand.
AACCTAAACTTGTCTAAAACCGATTGGTTGAGAGGCTTTCGACCCATACACACTTTAGCATCTAAATAAATCAATTTTGAACTATTATAAACCGAATATGACTTTATTATAAAATAATATTGTAAGTTTTTCCAAAGGTGCCCCTCTCCTCCCTTATAAAAAGGGCACCCCTTACCTCTTCTATTAAAACCCTTTGAAGCCTTGAATCTCCTCCAAAACCTGCCCATTACTCTTCTCCACTTACCTAAAAACATTCTGGAGGTTCTGGTCTTCTCAAAAAACCAACTCTAATTCCTTAAGAGAAGGCTTAAAGGAGGTGCGTCGAAGAAGAGGTAATCTCTTCTTCCTATTCTCTCAAGTTTCTTTCTTCTTATACTTATTATTCTCTAGTTGTCTCATTATAAAGTAATAAAATCATATTACTTATATACTGATATGTTATTATAAATATGAAACAAACATATTTTACCTCATATCCATCCTATGGAAAATGAAATCATCGTGCGTGCGTACGTACGAAATGCCCTCTACACGCCATGGTGTAACCTGTTTTCGACCACCACCTTACTTGGATGGGTATAATGGTGTAAATAAATAACCATATATGATTATTTTAAAGTGATATTTATTCTAAAATATTATACATACGCTTCAATACAATTCCACGATCAGGGGAATAATATCATCGCTCGTGCGTACGTACGGACTACCGTCTCCATGACGCGATGAGATTCATTCTCCATGTTAACCATTCATGAGTGATTATAAAGTATTTATAATGAATAATAATGAGTTATATGACATAATAATGATACTGTATTCATGTATATATATATGTATTTCATCAACTTAATTCCATTCAATTCAAAAAGGAAACGAAAACAGCGTTCATGCGTACGTACGGCCTACCGTCTCCATGAACGATGTATTTCATTCCATTTATCGATCAATCATATATATATATATGTATATGATGAATATATATTATATATAAATAATGTTTTACATTCTGTAATTAATTAAATCATGATATAAGTAATAATATCAAGAACAACAAGTCGAAACACATACAATAAATGAAACGATTTTACCCAAATCGCTGCTTTTACATCGAATTTACAAAAGAACAGGTAATATAAAGTAATAATTAAACTATATATGATATCATAACAATTAATATGATTCTTTAATAAGTCAATGACATTATTTAAATCATTATATATGAGGTTCAGATACATATGAAGCATATCGGACATAAGGTAAGGGATAACTATTCCAATCTCGCTCTTATCTGAGATTGTTTATTCGTAAGTATGTTCTGGGGTTTTTGTTATTATACATGTCCATATTTTCTAAAAATGTTTTCATGTATGTTTAATGCCCTTTTTACCCATTTTTTAATCTTACCACATGTTATGAAAGGAATCTTACTTTTTTTTAACACACGAAGAATTTTTTGACTTTTCCTACAAAAGTACGAGGAGAATGTTATTTTTTAACTTATACAGAATGAACGGATTTTTACGGTTTCATAATGCCTCATTTTCATGATTCTTCCTCTACAAGATTGCATGATTATTTTCAAAAAAACCATTATTTTTAAAATTTCATGGAATTTTGTGAAAATAAAATGATTTTGAAGAAGAAAGGATATTTTCCTCAAGAATTCATTTCAAGTGTTTTATCAAAACTATTTTCCATATAAAATTTCAATATTTAATATGTTTATATTTCCAGTATAATGTATCCATTATTTACATGGTTTTATTATTCTTATGATGAAATGATATCCATTTATTTTTATATGGATTATGTTATGATGGCATGATGTTTAAGAATCCCATTCTGTTACATGGGTTATGCTATGATGCATGATTTATGATTTTGTGGCACACAAAAGAATGATTTCATTATGAGATGGATGGGAACTATATCTCCCTCCAATGAATTGGGTAAAGATTTATATCTCATGAGATGGACATGGATGGAATGGTAAGTTAATTCGGTTCAGTGTTACATGATTGGAACGAGGAGTGAACTCGATTTAGAATGGGAATTCGTCCACTAAGATGGTCTTGGTAGCGATGCCTTGGCTACTATGAAAATCATAACATGTGCTTAATGGATTCCAAAATTACATGTTTTATTACCATGATAGTTTATCATGACTAATGTTCCTTTTATGATCTATGCCTTGTGTACTTCCATGATTTATGTCGTTGCTCATGATTTTGATGTTTAGATTTTATGTTCAAGTTTTTTCATTCAAATGTTTATAGATTGTTTTATGTTCTCTATGCTTACCCTTACTGAGCATTTGAGCTCAACCTTTATATGTTTTCTTTTCCCTAGGATTTAAATAAAGGTTTTAGGTAAGAAAACAAAATGGGAAGATCTTTATGGGAGATGTCGAAGATCTTTCACCACGATTAGAAGATTATTTTCCGAGTTTCCAAAGACACTAAACTATTATGGTCCTTATGTGTCTGTTTTCATTATGTATTAAGTATTCCGCAAAAGTAATGTAATGTCCATGTACGTCATGATTTGGGTCTCTACAGTTCGTATCAGAGGAAAGGTTTAGTTAACCTTTAGAAAATAGGATGTGAAAACTTTAGTGAGATCTCTAGATATATTTCTAAGACATGTCTAGGGATGTCCCTAAGGTTAAGTATAAGTATAGGTTATAGTCCTAGAATTATGGTAACAATATTAGATTCAAACCTATGATTTTAGACATTAAATGTACTCCCCCTTTATTATGTTATTTCCCTAGCATTATTTTTTCCTCTTACACTATTCTTTTTGGGTTTTAGACGATGGATGGAACCCGAAGGAACCATGTTGATCAATGTAATGGACAATGCAATGATTGTCCTCCAGAACAACCAAATGTGATGGGAGATAGAGTACAAAATCTTATTTCTACACTTACACAATCTATGAATCATTCTGGACTTCCAAATGAGTAGGTAAGGGAACAATATTTTATTGAGTCCTTCATGAGGAAACGCCCACCTTCTTTCAGTGGGTCTTATGATCCGCTTGTTGTTGAAAAATGGATCAGTACCATTGAAAAGATATTTTCCATACTTTGATGTTCAGAGCATGAAAAATTCATTTTAACTGTTTACTGTTTAGAAGGTGAAGCAGACCAGTGGTGGACTCTAATTAAGAATACAAGGCCCCAAGATGAAATTGAATCCATGGAATGAGATGAGTTTAAGAACTTGTTTTTCAGTAAGTACTTCCCTTGTATTCTTCGAACAAAGATAGGAAAGGAGTTTCTTGAGCATAAGAAGAATGATGATGAATCTGTTGGTATATATGAAGTGAATTTTACAAGACTTGCAAGGTATACATCTGGGTTTATCATCCAACCTGAAAGTAAAGTTGATCAATTTTTCAGTGGCTTAAAACCAAGTCATCGAAGGGAATTAGCTATAATAGACTTTAGTAGCTATGAAGAAATTGTGCGTTGTGCTATCAAGGTAGAAATGGAAGTTAGTGTAACATATCTATCTCATGGTTTTGAAAAGAAACAAAAGATGGAGTTCAAGGAGAAATCTCAGAATAATGGTGAAAAGAAGATGAATGTTTCTTTATGCTCGAAGTGTGGAAAGATGCATGGTGGAGATTGTCTTAAAGGGACGAGAAAATGTTTTAAGTGTGGAAAAGAAGGTCATCTAGCAGCTGATTATCGATGTAATGGAAAAAGGGTTGCTAATGATGTGAATAAAGAAAATACTATAGAGAATGCACCACCAACACTTCAATGCTTCAAGTGCAAGGAAATGGGGAATTATTCTAATAAATTCCCTAATCCAAGGGTTAATGATGATCGACATGAGCAACCACTTAAGCCAAAGGATAAAGGGAAGTCACATGCAATCACTACTGGTGATTTTGAATATGACAATGATTTTGTGTAATGATTAAGTATTAATGTAATGGGATTTCAAAATAGTATCATGGAATCTCATTTATAGTATCGTGGAATTTTGAAATATCTATGTATTGGTCCATTATGGTTTTCTATAAGAATATGGTACCGGTAACCATGAAAAGTGATTCAAATATTTTGGAAAGAAGATGATATGATCATAATGAAGGGATAAGGAGAAAATAAAATGTTTGATAGTATTCATGAACTCATGATTGATATAAGGACTAAGTGATATCATGGTTTGAGTATATAGAATGTTGGGGATTTTGGTATGTGGAAAGTGTTAACATTTAACTGCATTCATGTTTTTACTAAAGTTCAATGGGTATTCATTTTTGAAGAGAATACATGATTAAGGCCTTCAAATGTTTGTAATTTGACCAACAAGATATATCGTATGATATATGGGGGATAAATGATGGTATTCACGTACTTGTTATGTGACCTCTCAAGTAATCATTTTCTTTACACTATGAGATTGGACAGAAGTATTTTTGAGAAGATTAAAGGTTGGAATGGATTAATTTAGAAATCAGATAGAATTGTTTAAGGCTAGAATTTTTTTTGATATTATTTATAGAATGTTATAATAATGTAGTTTTAGAAAAAAGACAACCTGCAAGACGGGCGACAACCCGTCGCATCGGACAAGGCTGTGGAAATCGATCCCACAACCGAAGTGCAACAGGCCTTTATCACCTACAACTGGCCTACAAGAAGTCCCTATTTAGTAGAAACCAGTTTTATTATATTAAGAAGTATGATATATTAAGTATAAGTCCATTTTAGGAATGATATACAATTAATCTCACCATAAGATGGAATTATAACTTTTGATAACCTTTTGTTTGAGACATATGGAATAAACCATCATTCTATCACATGATATGCTAACACTTCAAGAATGACAAATTCAATTGAATTTCTTTAAGAGATGGTTTGGAAATTGTTCAAGGCACAAACAACAGTGATATTGTACCAAAATCAAGTAAGTATTTCTTTTAATTATTCTTCAACTTGTAGGGAATGATCTTGAAAACCAAAAATGTTGTCCTAATATCCTCATATCTGATGAATTAGATGGTATGTTAAATCATCACAAATTTATGGCTTTGTGATCGATGTCTTTTTCATAGCCATGTTCTCTACCACTCTCCACTAGAACTTGATGGTTAGATTTCTCTTCCATATCCATATTTTCACCTATGATTGTCCTATGTGGAAACCCAGTGCTGAGTTACTTTGGGTGACCATTATGATTCTAAATTCCCTTTTTAAAATGAAGTTTTAGTATTCCATTTTACGATGTGGGTTTCTATTAAAACTTTCGAGTAGTAAACCAATTATAACCCCGATGAAATTCGAGGGCGAAATTCATTTTAAGGGGGGTAGAATGTAACACCCCGAGATTTTATGAAAAATATTCTTTTTAATTCTATTGATGTATTTTGTTGTATGCTACACCAAAAGAAGATTGCACTACACAAATCTCTGACTAGGCTTGTATTACACGCAATCGTGACCTTCCACGATAGCTTGTGTTGTACGCAATACCGTGTTTCACTAAACAACGATATGTTATATAAACTAGCCATTATGAATAGTAATACCCACTTTTTAAAATTTCATAAATTTTATCTTTCGAAATGGACTTCATTTTTGGATTCAAAATATCGAAATTATCCTAGGGTGAATTTTTGGAATTTTTCTGAAAACTTTCAATTTTTGATGAATAGTGAAAACACTGGGTTACTATTTAAAAACCGAATTTTTATTTAAATAATTATTTATTTTATTTAAATTTATTTTAGGTCAAAATTGATACATAATACCTATATAAGTTCAATGAAATTAATTGGAGTCATTTTATAATAATTTTAGATATATAAAATGTTTTATTGAACTTTTCACCATCTTTTACCCACCGCCTAGGAGAATTTGGAAATTCACATAAAACTTAATTTTACCGCTTCTTTGAGTGTAATTTCGAAAATACGAGAGACACAGTTAATATAATGGACTAAAATGTGGTTCAATGAGATGAAAATAATATTTGGTGAATAGTAACTTTTTACTATTATTTACCACGGTTAAAAGTAAATAGGATAATTAAGGGAAAAAATGATATTATTATTACCCTAACACATGTTATAATTATATTGGATAAGTTTAATTCGACGAAAAACAACATTAGGAATAAAATATGACCATTTAGGTCCACTTGGATTAGATTAGGACATTTATTATTAATTTATTTAAAGAAGGGTTAAAATAGTTAAAATCAAAGTTTAATAACTAAATAATTTTTAATATAGGGTTATAAATAAGATAAATTATACTATAAATATTATTTGGAAAGCTAAAACGATTTCCTACATAATGATATTTTATTTATAATTTTTAGACATTAAATAATTTAATTTATTTATGACACAGTGATAATGTAGTAAATTTCTTATTAATGAAATATTAACATAATTGATGTTATAAATACCCAAATAAATGTAATTTGAGACTTTTTATGAACTCCACTAATTTTATAGGTTAATATGACATGTTAGTATTGATTTAATTAACTTTTTTCGAACTAATCATGCTGTTATGATTTTCACAAAAAATCAAGTACTAAATAGTGTCAAAATTGACATAAAATAGTTTTTAAAACAAATATTATAATATTAATTGTTATTTTATTCATAAAAATATAAAGTCTGGCCAAATGACTTAGATAAGGATATATATATTAATAATGAACCACTTAGGGTTCGTTTGGCTTGTTATTGTAAGTTTATTAACCATGTAATGTAAGATAACAAGAAGACAAGATAAAAGTTAAATTATTTAACTTAGAGTTAAATCTAAATGATATGGTTAAAATTGTAACCTAAACTTGTCTAAAACCTATTATTTGAGAGGATTTTGACCCATACCCACTTTATCTTCAAAATAAATCAATTTTGAGCTATTATAAACCGAATATGACTTTATTATAAAATAATATTTTAAGTTTTTCCAAAGGTTCACCTCTCCTCCCTTATAAAAAGGACACCCCTTACCCCTTCTCATCACACCCTTTTGAGCATTGAAGCTAGGAAAACCCCTGCCCATTACTCTTCTCCAATTCCCTAGAAACATTCTGGAGGTTCTGGTCTCCTCAAAAGACCAACTCTACTTCCTTAAGAGAAGGCTTAAAGGAGGTGCGTCGAAGAAGATGTAATCTCTTCTTCCGATTCTCTCAGGTTTTGTTCTTCTTCTACTTCTTCTTCTTTAGTTGTCTAATTATAAAGTAATAACATAATTATTACTTATATACTGATATGTTATTATAAATATGAAACAACCCTATTTCTACTTCTGTCATGACCCGTCCCGATCGGGCCCGAGCCACAACTCCCCATGCCCGCCTCCAATAGGCCAGGAGCTGGTGACTAGCACCGAGTAGGCATGCTACTAACATGGGAGGAATTGCCTATAAACCTGTAAACACGCACACACATCTCCAAGCCCACAAAGCTGAATGAAAAAACTACTAAAAAGAAAAGATGCATGCATACACTAAAACCCAACCACAGATTACGACAGGGAAGTAAATTACAGTAAAGTAAAACCCTGGGCCAAAAGTACCATGCCAAAAAAAGAAAGTCTGAAACAAGGACCAACCTGTAGAGAAAAGTACTGGGACTACAATCAGCCGCCCAAGGAACACACCTCGGCCTGTCTGATCTCACTGAGGACCTTCTGGTCCTGGTCCGTTTAGAATCATGTCAAAGGCTCGCTCGTCTTCACAAGACACGACACGTGCAGGAAAAGCCCGTGCATGGGTGAGTATAACAATACCCAGTAGGACACCCCGAAACCAAAAATGAAATAAAACAAAGGAAAATACCACAAAGAAAGGTACAATCAGCTCTACATAGTATATGTCTATGGAACATATAACATGAATATCCAGATATACTCATACACATGGAACCATCGGGAAACCACCACTAAGATCCATCTCGAAGATTCCACTAAGCATACTGCTGGGAGAACACACTCCTAGGTCTGAAGAGAGATACGAAGTACTCGTTCCTAGAGAACACACTCCACAAGTACCTTGATGAAATGATGCTCAGATGAGGATAATAGCCAAGTCATGCGGTGATTCTGACAACTCAATTTGAGATAATCCTCTAAGCAGAGGATCGGCGCCCGAGTAAGGTTGGTCACGTCGATACCAAGAACTCTACCTAGGGTTCCAGGAATGAATAGAGGATCCGACACTAAGTCTCATAGAGGGTATAGCAAAAACTATATTCAGGGAGTTCTACTGAAGGGATCATACTCATGTGTAAAGGAAATGATACCAGAACCTTCAGGGAAAATACTAAGGGTACAAACCCTAGGAGAACTAGTCCAAGTCACAGAAGGCAACTGGATCAAGCCTTGAAGAATTTATTACACGGTGTATAGTATGGTTACATGCCATATTCCTTGACCCCGGGTACTGCCCGTGTAAATGGCCCGTGTCCTTCGTTCAAGCCGTGAAAAACCAAACTAGACGGCATGTAATAAATTATACGCTGTGTTCCCTGACACCGGGTACTGCCCATGTAAACGAACCATGTCCCTCAGCTTGTCGGATAGAAAGCAATTACAGGGCATGTAGAAGAAAATAACACGTCGTGTTTGAGCACCTAGGTTTGCTCCATGTACGCTGTCCATGTGACCGTACACGGTCTCTACCAGTGTCTGTGTCGCCTGCCCGTGTACTAGTACACGGGGTACCCTGTGTATCTGGATGGGTCTGGCTAGGGAGGGGTTTACACGGCATGTCCATGGCAGTGTATCCTTCCCATGTCCGTGTACTACCAGTGTATATGCTGGGTAACCCTTCCGACGAACACATGCCATGTAGCCCATACTACACGACATGTAGTCAGAAAAATTCCAGAAACCGCATCTTCCTCCGCGCGCCTCGGATGATCTTTCGGATCTTGATTCTATCATCTGTTCGCCACGAAACACTAGATACCGGGTCACCTTGTCTCCGTGAATCCGACTCCATGGGTTTCAGGCCTCTAATTAGCTCCAAAATCCGATTCCGGCCATCCGAGTAGAAATCGTCCGAATAATGATTTCTTCCGTTCCGCTTCGATCCGTCCGCCGAAACCATTGTCACACCTCCGAAAGATCGCTGCGGTGTTGATAACTCAATTTGGGATCGTTGTGTCACAGAATGGATGCACAACGATCTGTTTTTCATCGTACCGCGAAGAACGTGAAGAACGCTCACGAAGAACGCGGGAATTTGGGGAAGAACACACAACAAATCGAGAGGGATGAACCTCGATCGATGTTCGTGTCGATCTTGGTTCATCACCGTTAGGTGGTTGAACGAAACCAAACAAATAACAAGATTCAAATCCCAAAAAAAATCCCCGCAAAATACCATCTTGAAAGAATAATCGATCCGTGGGATAATCTCTTTGTGGATTAGTCCGCGTTCGTCATGGAAGTAAAAAACGGGGAAGAATTAAAATCACAACAACATCCTAACTGTATTCGCATCGTTTTCCAGCGAAGATCCACTCGCCGCATCATCGTCGCCATCCAAATCCATCAAGAACGTCACCATCGCCGCGTTGGGGGTTTCTTCCAGAACCGCCAAGGGTTTTCAGGGTAATGGGGTTTGTAACCCTGGACCCTGGCGCAAGCCTCTATTTAAAGAGGAAAAAAAAATATTTAAAATATCTCGCTACAGAAATAAAATATTTTTATTAAATATTTTATTACCGTTGCATCCAAAAACTAGATTTCACCAATGACCCGCGTTGGCCGAAGTTAGGCCTTGCCTAAAGTAAAATCATTGTTCTGAACGCAACGGTGCCCTCATATTTCTGATCCGAGATCCCGTTCGGGAGTAATCCACTTTTTCAGGAAAACCGCACACGCACGTAATTTAATTATTAAATTAAATTCAAACATTTGTTATGTGCTCACTGGGCCTCGGAACTACACGCCGTCTTAGATCCTGGCCTCGAAAAAATTCCCATATAATATTAAATTAATACATGGAAAAAATCCGGGACATTACATCACACCCACCTTAGGGCTTTTACATCCCCGAAAAGCCAAAACAAGGGCTACTCAAAAAGATGTGGGTACTGCACCCAAATCTGAGCCTCCCGCTCCCACGTGCTCTCCTGGAGATTCCCGCACAGCCACCAGACATGCACCAAGGGAATACCTCATCCACAAAGGATCTTCTACTGCCGATCCTCGATCTCCACTCGATATTCAGCAAAGGTCTCTTTATTGTCGATGTCCAGCTCGCCTAAGTCGATAACGTGCAAGGGATCATGCACGTACCTCCGTATTTGTGACACATGGAAGACGTTGTGTTCCAGATCCATCTGAGGAGGTAGATCCAAGTGATACGCCACCTCACCAACTCTTCTCAAAATCTGAAAAGGGCCAACGAACCTCGAAGTTAGCTTTCCGCCTCAGCCAAATCTCTGCAATCCCTGTCAAGGTGAGACCCGAAGAAACACATGGTCTCCTTCCTCGAACTCCAAGGGCCTCCGTCTCCAATTCAGATCCTTCTGAGAAAAGATATTTCTGAGACTCTTGTGATCAGAGTAGACAGTAAACCTCTCGCCCATCAGGTAGTGCCACCACATATTCAATGTGAAGACTACCACTGCCAACTCGAGATCATGGGTCACGAAGTTCTGCTCGTGTGGTCTCAACTGACGTGAGCCATAGGCAATCACCACTTGCCTCTACATCATGACACAATGAAGCCCGGTTCCTGGTGCATCGCAGAACACTAAGTACTCAACACCCTCCTCCGTTAATCTCAAGATTGGGGCGCTTGTCAGACTCTGTCTGAACTGCTGGAAAGCTTGCTGGCACCTCTCTATCCACACGAAAGGCTATCCCTTTCTGGTCAAAGCATTCATGGATGCTGCAATCCTAGAGAAATCATGGATAAATCTCCGATAGTTGCCCTCCAAACCAAGGAAGCTACGCACCTCCGTCACACTTCGGGGTGGCTCCCATGTTAGCACTGCCTCCCCCTTTGCTGGGTCCACTGCTACACCATCTGCTGAGATAAAATGACCCAGAAAGTGGACCTCCTGTAACCAGAACTGAAAGTTTCCCATACAACTGGAGCTCTCGGAGTGCGTCTAGAACCATCCTTAGGTGTCTCGCGCGCTCCTCCTCAGACGCAGAGTACACTAGGATATCATCGATGAAGACCACTACAAACTGGTCTAGATAGGGATGAAAGATCCGGTTCATGAGTCCCATGAACACTGCCGGGGCATTCGTCATGCCGAAGGGCATCACCAAGTACTCATAGTGACCATAGCGACATCTGAAGGCCGTCTTCGGTATATCCTCCTATCGTACTTGCAACTGGTGAAAGCCTGATCGTAGATCAACCTTAAAGAACCATCATGACCCTCTCAACTGGTCGAAGAGGTCATCCATCCTCAGTAGTGGATACCGGTTCTTCACGGTCACCTGATTTAAGCACAGGTAATCCACACACAGCGTAAAGCTCCCGTCCGCCTTCTTGGCAAACAGCACTGGGGCTGCCTAGGGTGAAACACTGGGTCTCACAAAGCCCTTCTTCTGCAAGTCTTCCAGCTACATCCTCAGCTCAAAAAGCTCTGTAGAAGCCATCCGATAAGCTGATGCTGACATCAGGGTCGTCCCGAGTTGCAACTCAATGCAAAAATATTTCTCCCGACAGGGAGGTAGCCCAAGGCCATCCTTCAGAAAGACGTCATCGTACTCAGCCACCACTGCTGGGAACTGGAAACTCATAAAATCTGTCGCACCAAGGGCTAGGCTAGCCAACTAGTGTGAAATCGGCTATCCCCTCCTATGCACGAATCTATCCTGCGCTGCCTGGGTCTCTCTTTCACCGAAAAAAGAGAACCTCGTTCCATCACCGCAGATACACCGCACCCTTCAGCTAAAATAATCAATCTGGGCATGAAATGGGGATAACCAATCCATGCCATGAATGACATCATAAGGCCTTGATGCCACCACCAAGAGGTTCCAACCAAAACTCTCACCTCTAAGGGTCCGGTCACACTGCCTGAAAAGGTGTGTGATCTCTAAATCTTCTCCAGTCGGTGTTTCTAAGCGTAAGGGTCGAGTCAACGACTCAATTGGAATCTCAAGGTATCGAACATTATAAGTAGCCAGAAAGGAATTACTAGCACCTGTGTCTATCAATACGGCAGCCAAAGTAGAAAAGACACAGATAATACCTCTAATCATTCCGGGAGTTCCTGGGTCATAAGCCTCTGCCTCCTGCAGCTGCCCCTGCCTCTGTCCACCAGCTCCCTGAGCCTGGGGTGGACCTCTTGGTGGTGGTGGTGGTAAAGGGTCGAAACGCCGAACACCTATAGCTGCTCTCCCAGATCCTCTTCCACGTCTGCCGCCTCACAGATCTGCCTGCTCCACACATTTCCTCTGCCTCAGTGGTCCATCCACTTCTCCCGTTTCAGTAGCACGACGGGTCGGACAATCTCGAGCGAGATGTCCCCTTCCATCACATGAGTAACATTGCCTCTCTCGAGGCTGGATGGAAGCGCCATGTGAACCCTGTACAGCTGATCCCTTGTCCTAGGATCTCCTCTAGAAACATCTCCCACACCTGGGTCCCTGACGTCGGCTCCCTGCCGCCGAGGTCTCTGCTCCAGCTCGCCCACTACTGACAATGGTCGGCTGTCCCTACTTTTCCAGGAAGCTCTCAACCACCAAAGCCCGCTCAAGCACCCCATCATAAGTAGTAATGATCAAAGGGATGATGCTATCTCATATATCTCTGTGCAAGCCTCGCTCAAAAGTCCGAGCTCTGAAGTACCGATCTCTGACCATATCCATCGAGTATCGCGAGAGGTTGGTAAACCTCGATGAATAGTCAGCCACCATCATGGTTCTCTACTGTAGCTGAAGAAGCTCCTGTATACATACTTATCTCAGGGTAACTGGTGAAAACTCCTCTCTGAAGAGATGCTCAAACTCCGACCATGCAAGAGTCGCCTCGTCGTGAGTCTGGATGACCAAACTCCACCATCGCCCGGACGAGCCCCGCCAAAGGCTCGCTGCCAGGATCACCATCTGGTCTGCTGGTGTCCGGACCAAACGGAAGACTCTGGTCACTACCTCAAGACAGTCCTCTGTTGCCAGAGGGTCAGGATCGCCTCGAAACCTGAGGGGTGTCTGTCTCTGAAACTCGTTGAGGGTGCTCAGCCTGCACTCCTCCACTGGTACAACAGGCACTAAACACTACCCCACAGGTGGTGGAATAACTGGCACACCACCTGGTGGTAGAACTGGGGGATCTGGTCCCTATATCAAAGCTTCATCACTGAGGGGGTAATCCTCGTGATAGAGCTGCTGGATCCTAGCAGGTACAAGTCGTGGAGGCATCCTGTTTATAAAACAAGATGTATCACAGTCAGTGAGTATATCTGGAGAGCTGACTCAATAAGGACATGGAAACCACAACCCATTTCTATATGATGCATGTACCATTATTTTTCCCCATGCAACTAGTGTTTTCATGTTCCGAGTCAAAAAATAAGTTATCAGAGTCCTGATGTATGGATACGTCGGCCGCAGCACCAACACTTCGGTCTCTGGCCTGAGAGTTGAACTCGAAACACTGAACACTGTTGCCCCAAACTAACTCACAGAATCTTGGTCCTAAGGTAGAACTGACCACCTCTGATACCACTCTGTCACAACTCGTCTCGATGGGGCCCAAGACGCAGCTCCCCAAGCCCACCTTCAATAGGACAGGGGCTGGTGACTAGCACCGAGTAGGCATGCTACTAACATGGGAAAAATTGCGTATAAACCTGTACACATGCACACACATCTTCAAGCCCACAAAGTTGAAAGTAAAAACTACTAAAAATAAAAGATGCATGCATACACTAAAACCCAACCACATAGTACGACAGGGAAGTAAAGTACAGTAAAGTAAAACCCTTGGCCAAAATTACAAGCCCACTAAAAGAAAGTCTTTAACAAAGTCCAACCATAGAGAAGAGTACTGGGACTGCAATACGCCACCAGGGGAACACACCTCGGCCTGTCTGATCTCACTGAGCACCATCCTGTCTTGGTCCATCTAGAATCCTGTCAAAGGCTCGCTCATCTTCACAAGACACGACATGTGCGGGCAAAGCCCATGTAGGGGTGAGTATAACAATACCAAGTAGGACACCCTGAAACCACAAAAGAAAATACAAAAAAGGAAAATACCAAAAAGAGAGGTACAGTCAGCTCTACATAGTATATGTGTATGGAACATATAACAAGAATATCCAGATATACTCATACACAGGCGACCATCGCAAAACCACCACTAAGATCCATCCCGAAGATTCCACTAAGAATACTGCTGGGAGAACACACTCTTAGGTCTGAAGAGAGATACGAAGTACTCATTCCGGGAGAACACACTATACAAGTACCTTGAGGACATGATGCTCATATGAGGATCACAGCCAAGTCATGGGGTGATTTCGACAACTCAGTCTGAGCTAATCCGCTAAGCAGAGGTTCAATGCCCGGGTAAAGTTGGTCACGTCGATACCAAGAACTCTACCTAGGGTTCCAGGAATGAATAGAGGATTCGGATATAAGCCTCATAGAGAGGATACCAAAAACTCTATTCAGGGACTTCTGCTGAAGGGATCATAATCTTGTCTAAAGGTAATGATATCAGAACCTTTAGGGAAAAGACTAAGGGTACAAACCCTAGGAGAACTAGTCCAAGTCACAGATGGCAATTGGCTCAAGCCTTGAAGAATTTATTACACGGCATGTAGTATGGTTACATGTCCTGTTCCTTGACCCCAGGTACTGCCCATGTAAATGGCCTGTGTCCTTTATTCAAGCCGTGCAAAACCAAACTACACGGCGTGTAATAAAGTACACACCGTATTCCTTGACACCAGGTACTTCCCGTGTAAATGACCTTGTCTCTCGGCTTTTTGTATAGAAAGCAACAACACGACATGTAGAAGAAAATCACATGCCATGTTCGAGCACCTGTGCTTGATCCGTGTACGCTGGCCATGTGCCCGTACACGGTCTCTTCCCATGTCTGTGTCGCCTGCCCGTGTACCAGTACACGGGGTACCCCGTGTATCTGGCCGGGTCTGGCTAGGGAGGGGTATACACAGAGTGTCTGTGTCCGTGTATCTTGCCCGTGTCCGTGTACTCCCGGAGTACACGCCGGGTAACCCTTACGATGAACACACGCCGTGTAGCCCATACTACATGGCGTGTAGTCGGGAAAATTCCAGAAACCGCATATTCCTCCACGCGCCTCGTCCGATCTTCTGAATCTCGATTCTGTCGTCTGTTTGTAGCGAAACTCCAGATACCGGATCGCCTCGTCTATGTGAAGACGACTCCGTGGGTTTCAGGCCTTCAATCGGATCCAAAATCCGATTCCAGCCATCCGAGCGGAAATCTTCCAAAGAATGATTTCTTCCTATCCTCTTCTATCCATCCACCGGAACCATCGTCGCACCTCTGTAAGACCACTGCGGTGTTGATCCTTCAATTTGGGATAGTTGCGTCGCAGAACGGATGTACAATGATCCGTTGTTCATCGCCCCACGAAAAACGCGAAGAACGCTCACGAAGAACATGAGAATTTAGGGAATAATAGACAACAAATTGAGAGGGGTGAACCTCGATTGAGGTTCATGTCGATCTTGGTTCGTCACCATTAGAAGGTTGAACAAAACCAAACAAATAACAAGAATCAAATCCCAAAAAAAATCTCCGAAAAAGCCCATCCCGCAAGAACGATCGATCTGTGGGCCAATCTGTTCATGGATTAATCCGCATTCCTCATGGAAATAAAAAACAGGGAAGAATTAAAATCACAACAACATCCTACCTAGATTCGATGCGTTTTCTGGTGAAGATCCACTCGCCGCGTCGTCGTCGCCGTCAAAATCCGTCAAGAACGTCACCGTCCCTGCGTTGGGGGTTTCCTCCAGAGACGCCAAGGGTTTTCAGGGTTATGGGGTTTGTAACCTTGGAACCTGGTGCAAGCTTCTATTTAAAGAGGAAAAAAAAGATTTAAAAGATATCGCTACAGAAATAAAATATTTTTATTAAATATTTTATTATCGTTGCGTCCAAAAACTAGATTTCACCACCGACTAGTGTCATCTGAAGTTAGGCCTCGCCTAAGGTAAAATCACTGTTCTAAACGCAATGGTGCCCTCAGATTTCTAATCCGAGCACCCGTTCGTGAGTTATCCACTTTTTCAGGAAAACCGCACACGCACGTAATTTAATTATTAAATTAAATTCAAACATTTGTTCAGGGATCACTGGGCCTCGGAACTGCACGCCATCTCAGAGCCTGGTCTTGAAATAATTCCTATATAATATTAAAATAATACATTGAAAAAAATCCAGGACATTACACCTTCTATCCATCCTATGGAAAACGAAATCACCGTGCGTGCGTACGTACAGAATACCGTCTCCACGCCGTGGTGTAATCTATTTTCAACCACCACCTTACTTGTATGGGTATAATGGTGTAAATAAATAACTATATATGAATATTTCAATGTGATATTGATTCTGAAATATTATACATATGCTTCAATACAGTTCCATGATCATGGGAATAAGATCATCGCTCGTGCGTACGTACAGACTACCATCTCCACGACACGATGAGATTCATTATCCATGTTAACCATTCATGAGTGATTATAAAGTATGTATAATGAATAATAATGAGATATATGACATAATAATGATACTAGATTTATGTATATATATATATGTCATCTACTTCCATTCAATTCAATAAGGAAACGAAAACAATATTCATGTCTGCGTACGGCCTACCGTCTCCATGAACGGTGTATTTCATTCCATTTATCGATCTATCATATATATATGTATATGATGAATATATATTATATATAAATCAGGTTTTAAATTCTATAATTAATTGAATCAGGATATAAGTAATAATATCAAGAACAACAAGTCGAAACATGTAGAATAAATGAAACTATTTTACCCGAATCGTTGCTTTTACATCGAATTTACAAAAGAACGGGTAATATAAAGTCATAAGTAAACTATATATGATATCATAACAATGAATATGATTATGTAATAAGTCAATGAAATTATTTAAATCATTATACAGGAGTTTGGGATACATACGAAGCATATCAGACGTAAGGTAAGGGATAACTACCCCAATCTCGCTCTTATCCGAGATTGTTTATTCGTAAGTATTTTCTGGAGTTTTTGATATCATCCATGTCCCTATTTTCTAATTTTTTTTCATGTATGTTTAATTTCCTTTTACCCATTTTTTAATTTTACCACATGTTATGAAATGAATCTTACTTTTGTTTAACACACAAGGAATTTTTTTACTTTTCCAACAAAAGTACGAGGACAATGTTATTTTTTAACTTATACGGCGTGAACGGATTTTTACGATTTCATAACGCCTCATTCTTATGATGTTTCTTCTACATGATTGCATGATTATTTTCAAAAAAAACCCTTTTCTTTTAAAATTACATGGCATTTTGTGAAAATAAAATGATTTTGAAGAAGGAAGGATATTTTCCTCAAGAATTCATTTCAAGTGTTTTATCAAAATTATTTCCATATAAAATGTCAATATTTAATATGTTTATGTTTCAAGTATAATGCCTCTATTATTTACATGGTTTTATTCTTCTTATAATGAAATGATATCCATTTTTATTTATATGGGTTATGTTATGATGTCATGATGTTTAAGAATCCCATTCTATTACATGGGTTATGCTATGATGTATGATTTATGATTTTGTGGCACACGAAAGAATGATTTAATTATGAGATGGGTGGGACCTATATCTCCCTCTAATTCATTGGGTAATGATTTATATCAAATGATATAGACACAGATGGAACATGAAGTTAATCTGGTTCAGTGTTACAGGACTTGAACGAGGAGTGAACTCGATTCGAAATGGGACTTTGTCCACTAAGATAGTCTTGGCAGCATTGCCTTGGCTACTATGAAAATCATAACATTTGCTTAATGGATTCCACAATTAAATGTTTTATTACCATGATAGTTTATCATGACTAATGTTCCATTATGATCTATGCCTTGTGTACTTCCAAGATTTATGTCGTTGCTCATGATTTTGATGTTTAGATTTTATGTTCAAGTTTTTACATTCAAATGTTTATAGATTGTTTTATTTTCTCTATGCTTACCCTTACTAGGCATTTGATCTAACCCTTTATATGTTTTCTTTTAACCAGGATTTAAAGAATAGTCTTACGTATGAAAAAAAGGGGAAGATCGTTATGGGAGATGTCGGAGATCTTTCACCACGATTAGAAGATTAATTTCCGAGTTTCCAAAGACACTAAACTATTACGGTCCTTGTGTGTCTGTTTTCATTATATATTAAGTATTCTTCAAAAGTAATGTAATATCCATGTATTTCAAGATTTGGGTCTATAAAAAAAATTAACATAATAAAAAATAAATATATTTTTATACTAGAGTTATTTTTTCACAATGGTTAGAAAATATTTGAAGGATGTAGAAGAATAACCAAATATAAAATAGCCAGTTAAAAGTTATACCACATCTTCAGATAACTTTTTATTATCTACGCATTAATCTGTATTATATTTATATTGTTCCAAAAAGAAGTCCCATATAACATAGGGAGATATTCTTAGAATATTTCTTAGAAGGTATTTGATGAACTATAGTTCTCCAAAGATGTAAATAAGAGAGGAGATGAGGTGATCTATTATTAGTGATGTGTGGGGAATCTTGTAATTATAGAAAGTATTAAATCAATATAAATTAATTTTCTAGGAAACATGTAAAAAATTGATATTGTTATAATATAGTATGAGTATGAATCTAAATTTTTTCGTAGAATAGAATTTGGAATAGTTTAGGCGATGCCTTCACCCTTATACCCTTTTAACCCACAATTAATGTAATGCCCCATCGTTAATTAGGTACAAACCATTTTTACATTATTTTAGTCTAATTAATTAAGTGACCAGGGGCACGCGCCTATGCACCTCACTACAGGTCTCGGGTAGCTTTTTATTTAATTTGAATAATTACAGATGTTTCATGAAAAATGTCACGTCACGCATTGGCATGAGGTTTGAGGTTTAAATAATTAATTAAGGATTGGGAAAGAGTAATAAGGGATTTAAAGAATATTTAAAATAAATATATAAAGGATAAAAAGAAATTCTAAAATAAAATAAAGAGGTAGTTATGAAATAAAATGAAAATAATTAAAATGGGGGATTCCCATTTTTAATTGTTTTTATTATTTTCCTTTTTATTCTTCTATTTTATTTTATATTTTTCTTTTATTTCCTTTTTTCCTTATCTTTTATTTTTCTATTATTTTATTTTATTTTATTTTCTTTTTTTTCTGTATGATCTTTTTTCCTATCCTCTCTCCCTCTCCAACTCATCACGTCGCACCCCTCAATCCCATCACACCAACCAATAACCCATTCGGAAGGCCATTGCTTTTCCATCTAATTCCTTCATCGTTAGGTGTGCAATAAATCTTAGAGAAACGTTAACATTGCGAAAGTGGAATCATTCGATTCCATTGAGTATTCTGCGCGCAGTTCGTCATAGAAGATTCTTACCTTATATTGGGGATTTTCTAAAATCCGTTGTTTTCATCCATTTTAGGTCAAATCAAAGTCTACCATTGATCTTAGAGTCATATACGACTACAAGGTAGGGTGCCTACTTGATTTCCCTCCATTTCATTGTGATTTATAAAAAATGTACTGTGGTGATGTTAGTCGGTGCCTACCGGCTTTGTGAAAATTTACCCATTTTAATTACTTTTATGGTTATGTTTAATTTTTGTAGCCTTAATCATCTTAAATAAATTTGTTTGAATGGTTTCAACAAGATCATACACCAATTTGGGTGTTCTGACATAGTCGGCGTATTTTTTTGTCAGCCAGGTTATTAATTTAATTAGCTGTGGATATTACCCAACCCATTTTTATTGTTTTTAAATTTAATGAATAGTTATTTGAATTATTGCAACAAATTTGGACACCCGTTTGGGCATGCTGAAATGATAAGTGTATTCTATCACTTTTTGAGTTTATTGTTTTGATTAATTGCGTGTGTTGCAAAGAATCTTTTTATAGTAATTAAATTAAATAAATAGTTTCTTGAACATGAACTTCAATTGTTAGATCATTGAAACTTGTTTTTTCTGAACTGTTTATTATATAAATATGAATTATTGTCTGAGATTGATATGATATGCTTATTGCCTTGCAAGTTTTTGTGTTGTACTGTTAAATTTAGACCTTGTGATGCACGAGTGTATCTGGTTAGTTTTTAGGCTGTGACTTTACATGTTGATTATGTCATGTCTTCTATTATGAAAACTTTAATTAAATTTAGAGTAGGGAAAGGAGGTGAGTCCCGTATATAGGGCCATGCTTAGATCCTCTGTTCTTGATGGGTTACCTATATGTGCCGGG
This sequence comes from Viscum album, assembly GCA_963277665.1. NCBI lineage: Eukaryota > Viridiplantae > Streptophyta > Magnoliopsida > Santalales > Viscaceae > Viscum > Viscum album. The sequence goes on from OY728145.1 coordinate 855,994,532, forward strand.
GGGGGGTGTCGTTGGATTTCTGGACCAAGGCTTCCCCATACTTTCTAATACTTTTGAGTGATACCAGTTCGAAAAGGGCCCATTGGGACAGATCCATTGGCAATGTGGCTAAGCTATCCTCAGATGACACTCGACCCCTTTTTTGTGAGATCAAGATGAACTTAGGGTAAAGCCATGCCTCGGGCGATACGTGGTCTTTCGAAATATTTCCTTGGACGAGCTTAGTGGCATTGGATAAATTGACAGATGTTCTGTAGCGATACCTTCGAGATGGGCTCGGACTCCAACTCTCATCTTGAACCTTAAATAATGATGCAATTAAGGTTTATGTTATTGATAATTGAGTCTATTGAAATTTGAGATATTTCCCCTGATATTTGGAAGTGTTCATGGTTGACACTGGATATGACCCCCCAAGTTAAAGCATAAGCTTAGGGTACACTTTTCCCTGGTTTTACCTTGCTTTATATGTTATATATATATATATACACGTGTTCATGCATTTATGCTAGAAGATACCCTTTCAGAATAACAAATTAGGCAGAAACAGGTGACCAGGCATGAGTGCCATTTGGGACCTGAGCCAACTTATTTATTTCATTGCACTGCAATTAATTTATTAGAAATGGTTATGTAATGGAACACTACATTTTTATTTTTGAACGAAATGGAAAGGTTTAGACACTATGGATTCCAAAATACATGGTTTTTATCTCACACCCCTCTCGAGCGTCATCGACACCCGAGTAGATTACATGCTCGCAGGTATTGACAAGGGGAAGCGTGATGCTTTTGATGCTTGAATATTCATTACTACTTAGGATAGAGACTAGGGTATAGGATCGAGCCTTGCTCACGATACAATTTCGGCTTGTGTATTTTCTTTTAGTTGAATGTGTATTTGAGTTCTGTTTTCTGTACTTTTTGTTTAGACTCATATCAGTGCATGACACTCTTTTGTGAGTTTCCACACTTGGTTTTATTATTTAGTTGGATTATTTACATTGCTTATACTACAGTTTTTTTATTCACATGCTTTTGCTACATATTAATTGTCGTTGTTTACTTCTACTGTGGTATTATCTATTACCTGTAAGGGTATAGTCTCCCCCACATACACAAAAGGGCCCTCACTGCTAGTTGGTAACCTCTAGCGTTCGGGGAGATGTGCTTGAGGTTATGTGACACACCGGTTCAGCCACCATCTTATAGGTGATCCGGGTCGGGATGTTACAATTAACCCTTTAAATGATTACCCTGATATCAATGTTTTTTTACTCTTTATGAGTCATGAAATTGCCTATGAAAGGACAAGTGACCCATAATTAGACTGAGGGTGATATTATAAACCATATAAATTTCACTTGGATGAATTTATTAATTTAATGAATTTAAATCATTTAATAAAATATTGTTTATTGTAAAATATCATTAATTTCTTTTTTTGAAATTTTCATTTACTTTGAATTTAGTGTTATCAAGATAAAACTGGAATTCAAATATATAATTTTCATGAATACCTAATATATTATATATATCTATTAGATTCGTGGGACACTATAACTCACAAAAAAAATACATTTAGTTTTTTTAAAAGATTTTAATTAAATTTTTTACTACCAACATAAAATATAAGTTTGCACTATGAAAGAATTTAAGGTAATTATTTCTTCTCTAAAAAATGAAAATAATTTTTTTACATAAAAATAATTCAATTATTCTAAAATTAAATTTTAATATTATCCAAAATATTATTTTTATCCATAGGTTAACATATAAGATAAATTTTAAAATAGGAGGGTGACATTTGTTATTTTTCTCTAGTTAAATTTATATATATGTAATTATCAAGGTAAAATGGAAAAAAATTATCATATTTTGGAGTCATGGATGAGGATGGTGTATCCCTAATCATCCAATTTTTTAGAGGCAAGTGTTAGGGTAATTTTTTTCATTTTCATATTATTATTATCCTTAATTACCATATTTACCCTTACCAAGATGAAAAATATATTCTACAGTTACTATTCATAATAACTAGATATAAAAGGGAACTATTTTCTAAATTTGGACATCCTAATTTTAAATATGAAATCCATTTTTCATGATTCAATTATTATAAGGGTATGAAATTAATTTTAGATAAAAACATAAAATGAAATGAGGCCATGTTTTTTAGAAAAATACGTTTTAAGCAAAATTTAAACTTATACCAGAATTAAGTATAATGATGACTCTTATGAAATTTATTATATTATTTATAATTAATATTCGGTTATGTTAATTTCAGATCAAATTAAAATAATAATGGTAAATCTAAATTAAAAACAGTGTTACAAAAATCTGTATTTTGTAATATTCACGAGAAATCAAGCTTTTCAAAAAATCCCAAAATATCACGTTCTGAAAATTTTAATATTCTGAATTCAAAAATGATATTATTTTAATCAAACAAAATTTCTCAATTTTACGAAAGTAAATTATATTATTTACTCATAAGAAGCATTAAAACCCATTTTTTAAGAAAATTTATTTTTAAAGAATAAAATGACTTTCCTAAATAAATGAGTTCTTATTTCTTAAGAATTATTTAATAAATATTCATTGATTAAGACCTTTATATATATATTTCATGTCTCATTTAATTTCAGTTTTATTTTTGTATCTTCTATCAAATTGAGTGTTATTTTAAAATATAGAGGTGCTATATTCTCGACCTATTAACAACTTGTATCCTTGAAAGTTGAAGCAATGTTCAATAATCAAGGGATTGAAATTTGAATATACATTTATAGAAAACGAAAATAATTAAAATGTTTAATAAAAAATACTCTTGAAAAGTTTTAAATTAAAATATGATGGTCATCTAGAATAACACATAACTAGTTTTCTAAATATAATAAAATAAGCAGGAAGGGGAAATAAATACATAGGGGAAAAAGTAATGTTCAAATGATGGAAATTGAAAAAGAAAGTGGTCAAATGAAATGTAATGAAACAAAACAAAAAATCAATAATATATAAAAAAGATTACAATTTCATCATAAATTAAGTTAATATTAGTACATTTTTATTTTATGATAATTTTTTTAATGCAGTGGAATTCCATTACCGTCTAATTAAGAACGTATGGAAGTTTACTTACTTGATTTTCTTCAGATCCATAAACACATTTTCATCCCTTTATTCCATTTTTGAAAAATATTACAACTTTATCTCATCTTTTAATCATCGGGATGGGTATGAATATTTAACGCCTAAATAAATAGAATCAACTTCTGATTGATAGTGCGATATATAATAGGATGAAAAGATATTCTTACTATCTCCACTAAAACTAAAATGGTTAGAACCTGATGAGATAATACCCAAAATAAACCAACCATCATGTGAAGAAATAATAAATTAAAATAAAAAAGTCAAAAATAACACCCAATGTTAAAATTCAATTATTCCACAAATAAATAACCTAGTATCCTAAGGGTTTTTAAAACTTATGACATAAATTTTAATATATAACCCTAAAAATATAATATCATTCTTTATAAAATAATACTTCATGTTAAACCTAAGGGTTATATATATCTAAACTGAATAAATCAATTAAAAAATATCATTAATCACCACATAATCATATCACATAAAACCTCAAAAGGGGTTTCTATTCCATTGAACTTATAATCAAACATAAAAATATAAAACTATGATGGTTTCCATAAAACTTAAGTTAACTTTAGATGAAAACATACTAATATATAAAGTTATATTAACCCTCCTATGATAACAACTATAAGAAACCAACCTTAATACATTATGTAATATTGAGTTTTCAATCACGAATTCACTTTCTTACATTTCATGGATATTTATATTTTATAGTTTTATTAAAATGGGAAAAAATAATTCAAAGTGGACATTTACATAGAGTATCCATTTTCCCATAAAAAAAGTTCTTTATAATGATATTCTTGAATCATTCATGGAAACTTATATATTTAGAAATATGACATTACTATCTTTTGTATTAATCCTTAATCCACCTGAAGAATCAATTGAAAACCAAAAATGAGAAAAATAAAATTCATAGCATGTGAAAAAAATATAAGAAATTTGTTAGTCCCATGAAAAACATAAAAACCATAAAATGTTACAATTTATATGTTATTCCTTGATTACATAAAATAAATAATATCCACATATAAAAATACCTTTTTATGAAATAAAACTTTCATATCAAATGTTAACCAAATAGAAACTCTTGTAGGAAACATAGAACATCATATTTATAACTCATGTTCACTAATATAAAAAATACCTAGATCCCAGTTAAGTCCATAAGAGAAATAACCTGAGTTCACACCCTACATATTTACATTGAACATAAGGAATACTACCCAATGTATTGGAGAGATATATCAAGATCACTTATCATATAATCTGTATTGTGATCACACATTCTTAAAAGTTAATTTAGGCTTACCCATCCATATATGCTCCTTTAGGATCACCTATTTTTATAAGATGTGTCAATCTCATTTGTTATCATTTTTAATTCTAAAGTACCATATAATGAATAAAACACTTCAATATTGAACCATTTTATTATAAATACCTTTAATAACAATTTTGAAACCCTATGAAAAACAATTTTAGATATCGAAATACCATTTCATTTTAAAACCCCATTTTTAAAAATAAAATACCCAGAATAAAGAAAAATATGTTTCTTATTTTAAGAAGAAATACATTATTTTAGTGGAAGAAAACCAAAAAATATTTTGTTTGTTGGTAGGATAATTTATTGATGCTATATACATTGAAATAGAGCATTACTTTTTTTCCTTTCTTACTGAAATTCAAATTTTTTTGTTTGAAATATATAAAAAGATTATTTTTTAAAAAAATTAATAAATTCAAAAGAGACGTAAAATTTCCTTTATAATACATTAATTTTAATAAAAATAAATCCATTGAATAATTTTAATAATATATATATAGAAGGAAAATATTTTTGAAAATAAATCTTTAAAACATTTTAAATGAGGTTTTAATTTAATGTTTCCTTTACCTCGTCTCCCAAACTATCACATAAGTTATTTAACTAAAACATAATGAGATTATATTAATAATTTTTTTTTATGTTTAATCCTATATCATAAAATAATTTATTTCATTTGTTTAAATGTTATATTAACTATATAATTTGTTAAGTCCACATCGTGTGTTTTAGAATATTTTGTACACACTTGCAAAACAAATTCAACATATTGACCATAGTAAAATAGTCAATTATTCAATAATATCCAGAACAAAATCATGAAATAGATATATTTTTACATTAATTATAAATTTATACCCAATTAATACATATGGTTATGAAAAATTAATTTCATGACAATCCTAGAGATGGAAGGTTGTACATAACATCTCGATTTTTCAATGAACTTGAGGGAAAGTAGGTAATTATTATTTTTATCAATATATTATTATAATTATATAATAAATATAATATTATATCTCAAAATAATTTATATATACCATCTATGTGATGTGGTTATGAAAAATTAATTACATCACTTTATAGATGTCGAAATCCATACATACGCACAAACGATGTTATCATTATTCAATTGATGGAAAGGTAAGAAACATAAATGATATATTACCTTAATATAATGATAATTATATCATGAATACCATATATTCAATTAAATATATCATTATAACCACCCCTAATAGGTAGTGATGGAAAATGAGTTACAACAGTTTGTGAGGCGATAGTCCATCATACACCTGAATGATGGTTTAACTTCAAATTTTAGTAAAAAGGAGATTCATTAAGGATAATAAATTAATGTAATAATGTTTTAGTGTATTGGAAATGAGTTTTTTATTATATCCCAATGTTTTAAAGTGTTTTAGAGGAGGTAGAATAAAAATAAAACTAAACCATTTGGTTAAAATATATATCAATTCCTCATACAACCACCTTTGCTTTACACCTTAAGCTATATAAGGTTGATATTATGGCCAAAATAAGACTACATTAACATGGGTAAGGATTTATGTAAGTTATTTGGGTAGGTATTGTCTGAAATAGATTTCTCAAAAGGTGTGAGTAAGATAGGAGAGAATGCTCCCTTTTATAATTGAGGGGACGAGCATTCTTGGAATTAATTATTGTGTTAAATTAATATAAACTTATTTAATGAACAAGTGGAACAAAATTTATATGTTTAAAATATTGGATTATGATGAGTCTAAATCCCATCATCCAATAATATTTGTACATATTATGCAATATTTTCACCCCTATTTGTTTGTTTTAATCCCTTGGTAAACCCACTTTATGATTACTGTGATATCAAAGGTTTTTATTATTATTTTAGGGTCAAGAAAGATACAATAAAAGGAAAATATGACCATAATTGTACCATGATATACCGAGAAAGTCCAGGGGCCATCCTAAACCGGTCCCAAGTGAAATTAATTAAATATAATAAAAAGAAAGAGTTAGACAATAGAGGGATTATTACAAAACTGAGAGTATATATCACCATGAATATCTTCCTCCACCAGTGAAGAGCATTACACAGGAGTAATAAACAACTATGTCATATCCATCACCAGGATTACCTTCTTGGAGAAAGCATCCTTCACCTGATTGGACTCCCTATAGGCATGTGAGACAATCAAATTTAGATGATTTTTTTGATTGAGACATTCAATCCATTTTGAGAGTACCCACCAGGGCACATTCCGCATTCTTGTTTGTAAAACATGGACCGAATGTTGAGATTATAATTCAATCCATAGCATACTCCAATTATAGTGGAAAACATACATGACAGCTTGAACTATCACCCATAACTTAGCTTTGAAGGCAACACCAATGCCAGTTAATTGATAAAAACATCCTTTTACAAATCCACAGTAAGTGCATAAGCCATGGTATATATTTTTACCAATTTAACATTCACTTGTATTGAGAATTAAATTATATGAATTTTAAATCTTTTAATAGGATATTATTTATTATTAAATATCATTAATTTAATTTCTGAAACTATTCATCTACTTAGAATCTAATGTTTTCAAGATAAAAATGGAATTTAAATATATTATTTTAACACAATTAAAATATTTTTTATATATACGAATTTTTTGGATATTATAAATCAACCAAAATAATTAAATTTAGATTTTTTATAATCATTTACCTGATTTCTCTACTACTTTCCCAACCAATATGTCAGTGTTGCATAAGCATTTAAGATAGTTATTTATCACTAAAAATTAAAAATAAATTACCATAATAAAACTATGTTAATTATTGTAAAAATAATATTTATTATTCATTAAAAACTTATTTTTATCCTTATGTAAAGATATCAGATAAATTTTAAACCAAGAGAGTGATATTTTATATTTTTCATTACAGAAAATAATATAAATGACATTTTTTAAAAAATGGTTTTTTTCCATAAAATTGAATATTCGAAGATGGTGGTAGAAAAAGACACATAAAATATATTAAATGTAAGTTATAGTTTTATTTCTGGTCCTTATAATTATATTTTTAACCTTATTTACCTGGTTTACCCTTTTAGAGATGGTAAATACTTAACATAGTAACTATTCCTAAAAACTAAAATAAATTGAAAATATTTACCAAAATTTTACTTCCTAATTCAAAATATGGAATATATTTTTCAAAATTAAATTTATAAAATTCTTAGTAAATTAAATTTATATAAAAAAAACCAAATAAAAAAACTTTATTTTATAAAAATGTGTTTTTAAGACCAAAATGCACTTAAAAAAATCAGGTATAACTATTATTCAAATTAAATTATTTATATTATTTATAAATAAATGATTTTTTTTTAATTTTCGTTAAAATTAAAATCAAAATGATAAATGTAAATGGAAATAAATTATAGTTTTATAATAATCGTTATTTTCACTATTTACTTTAAAATCAACCTTTTTAAAAAATCTCAGAATTTCCCTTGAAGATAATTTTGATACGATGAATTAAAAAATTATTTTATTTTTATCAAATAAAATTTATCAAAATTCCCCAATTTGTTTTATAAATCTCCCTCCCTAAAAACTAATAGAACAATTTTGGATGAAAACATATTTTTAATGAAAAATTCACTTTACAAAAAATTGAGTGGGTTTTAGAAAGAATTTATCAATATATTTTTTTTCATTAGGACCTTAATAGAAATATTTAATGTTTAATTCAAGTTATTCTTTTCTTTTTTATGTTCAATGAAGCATAGTATTCTTTTAAAATCTTAGGACGTTACATTGTTAAAGTAGGTGGTCGGATCAATAAAAACATTAACATACTATAATTAATGGATGATGATTGTTATGAAAGTAGCCTATTTTTTCATTATATCATAATAAAAAAATTATATTATTTTGATATTTTTACTTTTTTTAATAAAATTTTAAAAAATATTTTATTAATTATGTAAAAAAATAGATGAAAAATGATATACGTTACTTTTTAGAGGGTGTAGTCCACACAATGGCTGTTAACATTTTTTTTACAAATGAATGAGAGAGAATAATGGTGGATTATAATTATTTTAATCATAATCATAACTATATTATATATTTCACACTTATTATTCAATTCCACCCTCATATACAATGAACATAGGTGGTGGTGATAAATAGAAAACGTCGTTTCGTGGAGGTGGTTGTCTGCACAAATCCATGATCAACAATATTTTTTTTTCTAAATAGATGGGAAAGACCAAATAATTCCTATTAAAATAATATAATAAGACCTCAGTATACCAATCATAATGATGTAATTATATTACTATGATTAGTGTGGGTTTAGAATGGAATGATCAATAACCAAATATAGGGATTACATAATACTCATGTTGGTACCATGACATTCCTCTCGAATGTATCCATGGAAATGAAGGGAATATGATAACTTATAGTGACTAGAGGATTATAATCATGTAAGAGACATCTAGGAGTGGGAAAGTGGGTCAGTTTTCTAGGAATTTTCAACGTGGTTGTGTATCATTATGGGGGTTAAATGGATATCTTTTTATAAATGATGCATATGGCACTTTTTTGAACACCGATTAATTTTCAATAATAGTATCACACTATTCATGGGTTAGTGGTTCGAAAATTAAAAAATAAAGGATTTTTTGGGTGAGATAAGTTCGATCAAGCCTCTAGAATTGATTTAAACACATTTATTAATCATGTTTCATGTCATTTATCATAAGAGTTTTACATTTTAATATTTTCAAATTTACCAAGGTAACTTTTCTTTAAACTAATTTATTTATCTTTTATTTAAAATAATATACAATATTTAAAACATTGGGTGTTATGAACCTATATTAGTACTATATTTAAAAACACTCAATTTATAAATATTTAAGGGTTATATTTTAAATTAAAACAAATAATATATAGAAAAATAAATTTAAATTGAAAAATAATTTCTTGTTCACTAAGAATTACTAACCTTATTTTGTATTGTTAAAAAAATTTAATAAGTGTTTATATATTTAAATATTTGTTAAAACATTATATTCGAGAAATTATTTAAATTACATTAATTTAATTGAAAAAAATAACACAGCGTCTAATAAAAGAAATATTAAAAAATAAAATTTTCACCAATATCCCAATAATTAAATATAATCTTAGTAAAATAATTTTTTATTTTAAAAAACTTTTATGTTGTTAACTGATAATGAAACTTTGATCTCAAATTTTAAATGCATTTTGTTAAATTTATTTTCTACAAGTGATAAAACTAATTACTACTGTTAGGGCATAAAAATATTTTTTAGTGTGAAATAATACACCAGTTTCCAAAAAAAGTTAAAAATGATTTTTACAGATTCAATATAGTATTCTTAAATAATTGATTTTTGTTATATATATATATGTTGTAAAAAATTAGATTAGTAATTTTCATGATAATATTGTTTTATAATAATTTCATAAATGTTTGGGTTTTTTGAAAAAATACTATTTCTCTATTCATTTAGAAATCAATTATTTTTGAAATATCTAAAACATTTATCATAATATAATTGTAAAATTCTGAATCCAAAAAATAATTTTATTTAATTTTCCAAAATATAGTTCTAAAATGTATAAATATATATTTATATAAAAAACAATATATAATTAAAAACAAATTTTACTGAAAAATTCCCATTAATGTGTTCTTGATCCTATTTTGTAGGAATTTTTTAACTTATTCCTTTGTTTTTAATTACAATTGTTTATTATTTTTAAGTTTTAATAATATTCATTTATTTTGTCACATCCCATTTTATTTTGACATTGAATATGAATAGATCTATCAAACATAATATTTATTTAAGGAAAATATAATGTGAAATATTAATCCATTACATTTCCCCCACTTATATAAACTAAATCAACAAAATTGTAATTATTCCTAACAAATTAAATAGATAAGGGTGTCCATAATACAAACATGAATCTTGATTTATTTTTTAATGAGGTTTCCTCCTCACTATCATTATTATGACTAGTGAACTCTTATTTTTCATCATAATAGGAATATTAATACAATTTATTTTCCAATTAATCCGTTGTGAGGAATACCCCAAAATAATGGGAGTGATTTTTCAATAGGAGTTAATTGTCATCCTTGTATTTATGGGTGTTCATGGGTTGTTTTTAGTTGTGATTTTATTATATTTAAAATTATCAGGCACTCTATATCAAGATATGAAACCAATCCCTAACATCACATAAAATTCGACTAATGGAAAGGAAATAGGATTTCACGGGAATAAAATCAGTATACAAATCAATTAGCTAAGAGTGTTATTCTTGGGATATAATAATATAACCATTGAAAATGTTTTTTATCAATTCAATATCTACTCATCAGGGTGTATATTTTCGGTTCTTATGTATAATGGAGCATGTTGAACAATATATGAATAAAAAACTCATTTTTCTTGAGCGGGTGATCAATGCTCAAAATTCTATATCATTTTCAGAACCCACTTTCATAGTTGTGGTTTCATAAGATTTCTCTTATCTAGGAAGTTTGTGGTTCTTATCATTATTTTTATCACTTTTATATAGAAAATTACTAGGATAATTTCCTTGTTCCTCACATTTAATATATAGAAATATTAGTGGTATATCCATTAAAACCATATTTTCTTTAATTATTTCCACTAATCTATTTACCTTCCCATGAAAATTGGTTGTATTATACCTTCCTTTTCAACTTATAAAACATCTATCAGTTCCATTTATACATTCCCCTTGGTTATTATTACTATATGTTTTATATAAATGAAATTTAATCTTATTTCCTTCATCATCTTTACTACATAAAAAAACATAAGACTCGTTAATTTTCTTCCTTAATGTGTTTGAAACTCAATTAAGGTCATTCTCTTAGTCATGATTCATAATAAAATATTTGGAATAAAAAAAATATTTCTCACTCAATATCTTATCCTATTATGGTTATCATTGGAAGAATCATTGGATTATCCATATCATACACTATTAACTTGATTCATATGGGATGTAGCATTTAATAAAATCAAATAGTCTTATGATTACTCATAAAAACATAATACAATTATCCTAAGATAATAATATGTCAAATTATACCTCAAAATATCTTACCATTAAAAATTATTACATTAGATTTTAGTTCAACCTAAATCACTCTTGGTTCAATATAGGTGCCTTTTGTTGGGTTCTCTCGTACTTATCCAAATCCCTTAAAATAATTGAAAAATAAATCATTTATAATATACTATCAATCCAATGTGATAAACCAAAGAATATCACTCGATATTGTCTAGAAAAGTGTGAGTTTTTAGGCCCACTCATTTTTCACCAGGATGAGGACTGATTTTATAATAAAATATCTTTTTTCGGGATGATTACCCCTAGTTTCAACTGTAACTCCACATCCACTTTTGACTATCCATACATGGATGTATTTTCTAAGAGAACTAAATAATTTCTTCTTGAACAAAACTTTGGGGTGTTATAAAACACATAAAAATATCCCTTAGTATTATACCTAGTGTATCCATTAAATTTATTATATCCCAATCTATAAAATATCCAGTATTAGCTTAACTATCCTAAAGTGTTATCTATACCATCGAAATATGGATAATCATTAACTTATCACCCATAAATTATCCTGAACAAGCATCCTAACCAATAAAGTTATCTAAACCCTAATATGATATAAACTATGAATCCATATTTATTTTATTATCTCAATTACATTACTTTAAATAAAATATTTCATTATAAAAAATCCCCAAGATATTTAAGTTTATTGTTTTAGAGAATGAGGAAAAAACATGAACTAAAAAAACTCATGTATTTTTCAACTAATGAATTTTTTGCCACTATATAAAAAATTTCTAAATACTTACTTAGACTTGAACATATTACTCAAATTCTCTATACCAAATACTCTTTTGGACACAATATACCTATTAATATTCATTAAAACTTTGGGAAATGGAAACATAAGGAAGGGATGAGATCATATACTCAGTAAGGGTAAACATAAGAAATTATGATCAAATATCATAAGTAAACATAAGAGGAAAATATGACTATAATATCTATATATAAAAATTTAAATACAATAATCTGTAGATAAAAGATCATGCATCATAAATTAAATCTTATAATAATATATGAAATTAATTAATAGAGTGTAAAATCATGTGCCAATAGTCATGAAACTTGAGAGCATATCATAGAAAAAATAATAAGCCTAAAAGTGTAACATGGGAATGTATAATAACATAGAAATTCAAATTAACATTAAATAATATCAAAACATGAAAAAAAACATAGAGATATAAACAAACATAATCACAAGAAAACCATGTGAGTAAATTAATTATTCTCACACTTATGTGAACAAACTCATTTTGACCATTCCTAAAAATGTGAGAAAACTCATGATTCTCATGTCTATGTGAGCACACTTTTTATTTACATACATGTCAATTTCATGAGATATCAACATAAATAAATGGATTGGTAGAATAGATATGACACCATATTTCGTTATAATTATATATGTGTGATATAATAAATCAATTATTTAACCAAATAAATCCATTGAAAGATAATGTGTTTCAAATACCATTCAAATTGAATCATATAATCAAAAAAATTATAATTCCATCGATAATCATAACATGATATGCCTTGGGAAAATGGGAATACAAATATATTAATTAACTTTGTAGTTAAATACCCATTAACAAATATAATAGAGTGTATAGTATTGAATCCATATAGATAAATGATATATAATTAAGTTAATAATTTTCCAAGTCAATTGATGTTTATTTATCCAGTTGAATACAATTTAATAGAATTAATAAAAAATAGGTTATTTATAATGGAAATTAATTGGACGAAAAATTATGGTCATACACTGAAGATTATTAGGAATGAAATATGTAGTGATGGATCATTTTTATAGTTATTTTTTGTCTCAAGGAATGATTACAACTAAGATACAAGTGGGGGGGATTTCAAGTTTTAGAATAACCTAGAAATTTTCATCCTCTTAATGTATTAATTTGGTTCGTTTTTCGAATTATTGATGAAATTTAAAAATAAGTGTAAGGGAAATATAAATTATATGAAGTATAGTTAGCATAGTGAAAATAAAATGACTTGTATTTTGTATCACTGATTATAATTTAAAATATGTGTAACTTCAAACCCGATTTATTATAAAAAATGATATACAAATTAACTCAACCTAAATTAAGAACGATTTAAAAAATGATCTATATTTTAAATTGTAGAAAAAAATTCAAAACACCATAAATTTGAAATCAAAACATAGAGTATTTGTTGTAAAACCAAATAATCCTTCCAAAAAATATTATTATTGAAATTAAACTTTTAATAAAAAATTATATGTATATCTTTAGACCCTATCTAAGGTATTAGTTAATTTTAAACTATCATAAGGTATCCACAATTTTATACATACCAATATATCTATCATTCTTTCCATGGAAACTATTGTCCATTATTATGAATATGATCTCACATCCATGAACTAAAATAACTTGAGTTTGTTCTTTATATCCATAGAATCCCTTGAACAAATAAATTCATTTATTATCTTTTTATCCTCTGAATATATAGAATATAACTCTTTGTAGAAGCTAAATTCCAGGAACAATATTTACATGGGCTCTATATTCCTATCCAAGGAATCCATTAATCAGATGGTCTTATTTTCTATCTTCATATCCATGTAATCCCTTTATCATATAAGATCAATAGTAAATTTATTAAATGGAAACACTAGAAAATTTATAATGAAAACATCACAAAAAAAATTTCTTAGCAGAAGAACATAGAAAGAAAAAGATTTCACAAATTGGTAGGTATCTTAGAAATAAAAAATTAGAAATCATCATAGATAATAATTTTGTTTAGAATTATTGATGTGAATTTTATTTAAATAATGTTTGAGAATAGTTTTTTATTTATATTATTTAAAAGAAACATTAATAGTTGGATTCTATAAAACTTAGATCCATTTCTAACTACACTGATAGAAACTTATCCGTCATCTAATGAAATCATTAAATTATTTCATCTACTAATGATTTGTATAATAACAATTATAGTTCTTTCCAATTTAATATGAGTAATCTTAAATTAGATCACCAGCTCACTGGATTTAAATTTTTTTAGAGATCAAGTATTTCATTTACAAAAAGTTAATTCTGCATAATTAAAATAACATAAGAAAAGATAGCTGAATTATTTTTATTTAAATTATATAATGATTTACTAAATAAATAAATAATTTTATCATTTAATTAATATTATTCTTGAAAATATCCCAATTTTAAAAACTATAATACACAAAAGAAAATTTAAAGAGAGAAATCAAATTTTAATTGGTTTCTCTCAGCAGTCTTCATGGTAGAAAATGACTCTCCATTTGTTTGTCCCATTCTTATTTTTAAGATAACCAATCATTTAGATAAAAAATTAGACAATAAGAAATATTTTTATTAATAAGTAAAATATTTTACACACATTTAAAACAATTATAGAAAAAAAGAAGATAAACCAAAGAAACAACATATAAATATTCATAGATTTCATCTACTTTATGATT
This sequence comes from Viscum album, assembly GCA_963277665.1. Lineage (NCBI taxonomy): Eukaryota > Viridiplantae > Streptophyta > Magnoliopsida > Santalales > Viscaceae > Viscum > Viscum album. Next base: position 856,009,740 of record OY728145.1, read on the forward strand.
TTCAAAAATATAAAAAAGAGAAAATTATAATTGGAAATTTTAAAAAAGAATTATATTTGATAATTTTATGATCATATGTTTGGGTTTCCTTTATAACTACTATATATATTTATATCTTCAGTAAAAAAATCCTTTTGTTATAGATAATGTAATTGGATTTTCTTACATTAATACCATTTTTAAATTGCTTAAATATATGCAAATATCTTCTCATAATGTGATTTCAATTTGAACTTCACTTTCTCCAAAAACCTTATGGATATTATTAAGAATCCCCATATAATAAAATAAATGATATCCTATTACCCACATTTGAGATTAAAATTATCTACCAATATGAAGAGTGAGCGATTTTACTACAATTGATGCTCTTACTATAGAATGGTAAAATATTATCTTCATTAAATAACTTCTAATTTTCTTTAGAGAAGTTTTCACGAACTATCCCAAATACCATGGTACCCTGATACCTAAGATGAATATAACATATGTTAAAGGGAATTACCAATCCCTATGGGTTAGGGACTAGCACCTGACATCATAAAAGATCAAAGAGGGAACAATTTTTCCACAAAACAATAGAAGATAAAGATAAAAATCAGTATACTCAACACTCTAAAGAGAGAATGTACCAAACAAATAGATGTAACAAAACCCAATGTTGTATATAAACAAAGTAATATATATATAATAAGTTGCTAAATGAAAAATCCCATGAAAAAGTGGATAATATCTTCATAGGCCACCTTCACTATTACTCCATTGTCTAAAGGGTGAAGAACATCTTCTGACTCTAAGTGGAACATTCCCTTTTCTTAGACCTAGCATAAGAATGTCAACAAACACCTAAAAGAAATGGTTGGGTGTGAACTATAAATCCTGGTATATTCTCACCATGTGTTCCATTATCAATGTCAAAACAATTAACTAGTTATGATATCAGTTAATATAAAAACTAGGCCTAGCATTATAATTTTATATTTTAAACCAAAACATGCTTTCATTTCAAAAGAAGTAATATATATAAAAACAACTTTAAAAAAGGATTAAATGAACATTTTATATAAAATAGTTTATATAAATCAAATTGATTGAATAAAATAGTTCAAAAAAATAAATTTCATGTATATCAAGTCAAACTACTCATAGAAAAGAACCAAACCATGTACAAAAGCCTCATGGGAAGTTAGTTTTTTAGGAAATAGGATCCTCACAAATCATAGTAATGATTATGACTCTAGTCAAGTGTGATCATTAAAATACAACTTAATAGGGGAACCCATCATGTGCAGTCTACACCTCAATAGGGGAACCCATAATGGGATGTCATGCCAAATTTGTTTCAGTAAAAGTTTTCTTTATCAATCCATTTATAGGGAGTTAAAGTCCTAGTGTGCTTATCCTGGTTACAACTAACTACACAGGCTAACATTTTCTTTAAACAAACAATCAATCAAATTATAAATCCATAATTTTAATACATTTTAAAGTACAATTTCCCAATTTCATTTTTCAACATGACTTTCCATTTCAAAAACCAAATAATAGGTTTAAAACATTTCATGCCATTTCAAATTAATTTTCAATATATTGAATTTTATTAATATAATACATTAAATCATTTCATTCACAACCTAAAAATCCTCAGAACAATTCCCAAAATAATTTTGAATGACCCCAAAATAATACCCTAATTAAAGGAGGAAAAAATAAGGGTTGGGGAATTTATGAAAACAAGTAATAGGTTATTATAACCTCCCTACTATAAAAACTCTCTATTCCCAAAAATACTATTAATAAGATTCCATATCAAATATATTAGACCACCAATCACTCATTATCGCCTCACACCCCCAAGTCACGTGAGAATCATAACCATGATTTCATAGCACACTGAATAAAGGTATCATCCTCCCATGAAGTGCCTTTATCTCTAAGTCAACTGTCTTGACCATATACTCTGTCAAAGATAAATTTGGATTAACATTAAGATCCTCCTAGATCATAACATTTGATTGGTCAGAAAGATACTTCTGAATATATGATACATGAAACATATTATGTATTAACATCAACTATATTGGAAGTGATAAATAGTAAGAAACTTTACCCACATACTCAACAACATCAAAAATCCCCAAAAATGAAGAGAAATATTCCCTTTCCTCCCAATCCATTGAGGACCCAAATAGGGTGAAACTCTAAAAAACACCTTGTCACCAAGTGAAAACACTAACGATTTCTTACAATGGTCTACACAAAACTTCTACTGGATTTATTCCATCAATATTATGTTTCAAATAAACTAATTCTTTATCATGGTCTCTTTGACCAATATCGGTCCAACTAAATACCTTTCACCAATATCCAACCAGAAAAATAGTTATTTTCAAGTTTGGCCATATAAGGCCTTAAAATGAGTCATTCAAACTAAGGAATGGTAACTATTGTTATAAGAAATGTAATGTAGTCCCAAATGGAAGTCCCAAGAACCCCAAAATCAAGGGCGCATACATGAACCATTAACTCTAGAATATGTATAACCCTCTCAATTTGTTTATTGGTCATTGGATGGTATACCATACATAAACAAACCTATGATCCCAGTGCTTCATAGCGGTCTCTCCTAGAATAAGAGTTAAAATGGGGATATTTGTTAGATACTATAACAGATATAACTTTTTGAAAATTAAAAACCTCTTTTATAGAGAGATTTCCCAACTATATAACATTAGTTGTATCCTGAATAGGTAATAAGTGAAATAATTTGGTCATAAAATCGATTAAAAACCATATCACATTATTTTTTTAAGGGATATATGGTGACCCAATTGTAAGGTCCATAGATATCTCATTCCACTTACAAGTCAGCACTAAAAGTGGCTGAATAAAACCTAAAGTCTCTAGTACTTGGCCTTGACCTACTAATAGGTATAACAATGTGAAATAGAGTCAATGATGTCCCATATAATACCTTACCACAAGAATCATCACCTCATATCATATAACAGGTTTTTCGTTCCATGGTATACTTTCCATTGGGGATTATGATAATCTCCCTTTACAACCATTCTCATAGAAGAAGGCCCAATAAATCGATTAGAAAAATATAGGATTCCCTAAGTAGAGAATTACCACTCACCAATGGTCTCACCACCATAAATAGAATCCCTAGTGCCATAAAATTCATCATCAAGATGCGGATCCTAAAGAATCATCTCCACTGGAGAGAAGTTCAAATGATCACTATATATGAAAACCCTAGACTCATCCTCTATGACTCCTAAATGAAATTGTGAAAAAATATCCATCAAGTTCCACTCTTTTTAGGAGTCTTTCATTACTTGTGTCAAAAGATTCCTTCCCAATGGTTCAACAAAAAAACTACCCTTCCATAGGGTGTAGACATTGTTTTAATCAAAAGATATCAAGTACTCCACCCAAAGACTCTACATAAGGTTAGAATATTTTCTTACAAAAGATATAACTTAGGATCTTGTGGTCAAAAAAACATGACAAAACATTCTCTAAAATTTTAATTCTACCAACTCTTAAGTGAATAAATCATGGGTGTGAGTTCATATTCATGGGTTGGATAATTCTTCTTATGTGTCTTAATATATTGAGAACTATAGGATACCACAATATAATATTGGATAAAAATGTAGCCCAAATCAAACCTGGTTCATCACAAAAGACCAAAAAGCCATGCCTAGCCTCTTGAAGAGTCAACACCTATGCAAAATTAAAAATACATTTCAACTCAAAAAAATAATTATGAAATTTATCATTATAGGATAAATTTTCCCCTTTATAGTAGGAGTGGTCATGAAAGAAGCTAACTTTGAGAAATCCTTTAGAAAATAGTGATAATACCCCACTAAACCCAAGAATATACACATTTAAAAACCATTACATGGTTTCTCTCTTATCATAACAGACTTCACCTGCTTAGGATCAACTTAAATACCACATTCAAAGACCATGTGTCCCCATAAATTCAATTCATAAACTCATAAATCACATTTCTATAGCTTTACATAAAGTCAATTATTTCTCAACCATTCTATAACTACTCTCAAATAATGCATATGATCCTTCGCAGACTAAGAGGAAACTATGTTTTCATACAAAAATAACACCACAAACATATCAATATACTCATGGAAGATTATATTAATCAATTCCATAATGACTATAGGAGCATTGGATAGAACAAATGGAATAACAAGATACTTATAATGGCTATACCTACTCTAAAAGGTGTTTTAATAAATGAAATATTTTTTTTATTCTCAATTGATGATAACCGGATGAAAGATTAATCTTGAAGAACCACTTTTCCCCATTCAACTGGTCAAATTGGCGATAAATATTTAGAAATGGATACATTTTCTTTATCGTAACTCAATTGAGTTTCCAATAATCAACACAAAGGCGAAGTGTTCCATCAGCTTTTTTTGAAAATAGAACTGACACTGCCCAAGGTGACACACTCAGGATTATAAATAAATTCCCTAACAGATCATCCAACTGAGTCTTCAACTCTTTATATTCATCTATTTTGATGAAATAATAATGGGTTAGCACTAGTTGAGTACTAGGTTTTAAATCAATAAAAAACTATACCTCTATTAGAGGTGGAAAACCAAATAAATAAGAAAGAAACACATTGGAAACTCAATGAAAACTAGGGTAATGTCCTCACTCAAATATTATCAATCAATATTTAAAGAAAACAATGATATTACTTTCCCAAACTCTAGATATGAAGGTTCAACTCTACTCTACCTCAGGTCACATTCTCCCTTAAATACACAACACACCTATCAGGCATAGTAAGGGAGACCCATCAAAGATAATAGTAGATTTAGACCGTATTAAAAATTATCCAATCTTTTAATGAAATGAGATCAAAAGGTTTCATGTCAATAACTATAAAATCCCAGAAAAGATCAATCTTTGATAAAGAGAAAACACAAACATGACAATAGAGACCCTAATCTCTCTCCGTTCTGAGGGGTGTAGAAATATCAACCACATAAGAAAAAAGATCCATAGGAATATTTATAATGTTTACAATATGAGTGGATATAAATGATTAATATTCAATAGTTTTAAACAAAACTATCACTAAATATGAAGCTATAGTGACAGTACATCTCATGGTCACCTGACCTATATCAGATTCCTCTAGAGACTCTTCCAATGATGGAAGAAGCTTTATTTAGAATGATTGGGGATAGACCCCCTTAGTTTTAGTATAATATGAGTGTCACATATCTCTTTTTAATGCTGATGGGCCTATTACACTATGTGGAGTATGAAATAAGTGGAACAATTTTAGTAGATGTACATAGTGACCATAAGAACTATAGCCCTTTAGCGCATTAGTACAAACATGTCTTGAATTCCAAACTTTTCAACACTTGAATTAAGCCAAAGGGCCTATACTATGGAATACATGATGTTTATAGGATCCATATTAGAAATAACCACCATGAGACTCTTCACAGTTCAAATTTCCTTTAATGGAACTCATAGAACAACCACTGGCTGAAAAACAAACTTCCATCAACTATGAATTACATGCTAATTCAAGCTCAACCATCAGTGACCTATAAATTATGTCATAATATGAAGTGATATTCAGTAAGAAAACTTTTTAAAATATACATTCTTGAAGAAACATCTTGAACTCAAGTCTTTATCTTCTCATTCGATACAACGTCAGGTGAAAACTGCACAAGCTCAGTAAACCAGTGTTCATACTACGTCACTGGCCTTTTAGTCTAATGGAGGTTTAAAAACACAAAATCCATAGTTAGTTCCATATATTATGGATTGAAGTAATTAGTGAAAAAAACTTAAATTCCATCCTATCCAATCCCTCGTGATTATTTTTTTCCATAATTGAATCCCACTATCTCCCATAAAGGGAGCACACTTCTCCTTAATATACTCGAGAATCTCTAAGAAATAAAAAAGTCACTCTATCTTGTTTAACCAATCCTAAAAAAAATTTATGATCATTATTTACTTATAATGTTGGTGGATTCTAGTGAAGAAACTCTTGAACACAATTCTAAGACTCTTCCCTTTGAGGTTATTCAACTGGAGCCTAAATGTGAACAAGTATAGGTGCTTATCCTAGAGCTTGGACAATATACAAAATAACCTCAACAAAATTCTAGTCCATGATAGGATCCATTCATTTTGGATCACTAATAGTTTCCTCCAAGATCCTATTACAATATACCATCATAGGTATAATACTACACAACATCAATAGACAAAACTGAATATATCTGGAGATTATTTAGATTAATAACTCAAATAAAATAAATAGGAATATAAATCCCATCAGATAAGATTTCAATATTTGGATTACAATATACCCAAATAAAAATTAGAGAAAATACTAGAATAAATTAAAGAAATTCCTCAAGGCACCTTTCCCAAAACACCCTTGGTGACTTAAGGCTCATTACGATAAGAGATGGTTAGGAACTCACTTGAAACTACCTCTTAAGTAAGGAAAATCCTACCTCATGTTTACTAGTACATCCTAAACTTCATACTAAAATAAAGGAGAGATACTTAACTTTAATATGATACCAATTTTCAACAACCGTCCTGGATACCTAGGTACCCTGATATTTAAGCCGACTTTGACATAGATAAAAGGGTCTTCCCATTCCCCACATGTTGAAAATTACCACCAAGAATCATAAAATATTATAGAGGGAACTATTTTTTCCAAAAAATAGTAGATGACAAATCCTAATCCAAATTATTTTAAATCATGTGGTATTTTCATTATAAAAAATCATTAAATTCCATGTTCTAAAAAATAATCATAAGAATATATGAATTTCCTGTTATTTGAAATATTACGCTAATTTTCAGAGAATTACCACATTATTTTATTCCTTTCTGAAATATCTCAAGAAAACATTGAATATTATCATTATCACTAATATATATTTAAAATTTAATAAAAAAATCGGAATACATAAAATAAGACTATAATAATTCAATATTATAATAAATACTAAATCAACGTATCGTAAAATATATATTGTCTTCTAGATCAAATAATATTTTCAATATAAAATCAATAATAAATGTTTGAATCTGATTTATAATTATTTATGGTTAAAATAAATTATAAAAAAGGATGATTATAAAGTTTTAGTAAATTAATATATTTAATTATATTATAAAAATATCATACAAAAATTTTATAAAAAAAATTATGTAACACGGTAAATACACTTTACTACAAAGGCGTCATAACTAGCTAATTGATCATATTGTTGATACACATGTTGTGTCCACACAGTGAGAATGATCCATATAATGTGTGTTCAAACCATATAAAATAGGGTCAATCTATTTAATATATAGTTTTTTCTTTATCAATGAGAAAATATCTACCTGCAAACTTTAATTGTATGATATTGTCTATTCATCCTCAGCTTCAGCAGCTTGAGGTACCACACATTTATTTATTCAAGGGAAACCATGTATATAAGCATGGTATTCACTATAATTATATATATTCAACCAAAATTATCTCTATATGAACATCCATTTTAATACTCTTTTGTATGGAATACTACAAGTATAGCATAAAGTTTAATATTTCAAATCATGAAGAAAGCTTCTGTATATAATACAAGTAGTGAGTTGTATAATAGCTATGTTATTTGAGTTCCTATGTATAATCTTCACTGTAAAACATGGGATGGATAGTAGCCATTTTATTTCCCAAATAATGGTTCTATTTTCTTTATTTTTTAGTTCTAATAACTTGAGAATCCGATATTGTAATTGAGCCTTGAGTACCACCAGACACAACATCATGGTTCATGTTTGTTTTAAGAAAACTGTGACATAGATCCAAAATTTCTTTTTCTTCAAGAATGTATTCAGTTGATTTCCACCATATGATAGATTCAAGGATTCACATTTTAGTCTTAAATATCATGGTAGATTCACATGGTGGGTTGAAATATCATTTTAGCATTATCAGGTAGCTTGAAAACATCCTCACAGTAACTTATGGTCGATGTACTTGATTATGCGATAGGTTGTATAAGTGTTGTTACAGTCGATTGAGAAGTTACCCATGGTAGGTAGTTATGTATATCATGTGGTAGGATAAGTTACTACATGAAAAATTAATTTAAGAGATAATTTACCATAAGACAAAATAATAGAACATATTTGACCGCGTGAATAAAACAACTTACTATAGGAACAAATAAATAAGTGGTCAAAATAAAAAAAATATGTTTTTAAATGAATAGAAACATAATTGACTATATGAACCAAAAAATGAACCAAAAGAGAAAGAATAAGTGACCATATGATACAAAATGTTTGATGACATCATGAAAAAATTATATTTATTTTTAAAATATAAACACTTTAAATGTGGGAAATTATATTAAAAAAAAAGTAAAAAAATAATTAATTGAGAGGACCTTTAATTTAATAAAAAAATTAATATTATAATATTAAAACTCCACAAGCCAAATATAATTTAATTTGAAATATAATTTAATATGGGAATGATGATTCAAAATGACAAGAAATCTATTTCTGTGAAAACATTTTAAAAAGACTTTTTTCTTCTAAAATTTATAAATAATCTCTAAATAAAAAATTCTTTTATTTATTCTCAAAAGTCATTTTCAGAATGGTTCAAAATAAAAATATTTAGATATATTAAAAAAATAATTTTTAATAATTTTTTGATAATTGAGTATTCAAGAATACATAAATCGTGTAAAGATAAAACGAGTAGTGCAAGATAAAAAATATATCTATGATACATACTACATTTAAAAATTTTCAAACAATATTATTGAAAATTGACATTATTATTATAAAAATTAAATTTATTTTTGAAAATAGTAATGATAATTAAGGGATGTAATGCATTTATTCATGTTTCTATTCCCAAGAAAGATAAAAACATTTATGTGAATGAAAATAAGGACAATTAGGGGAAACCATCATTTAATAGGATGTGAATTATTCTCGATAATGATATTTCCTTTGAAAAACAACTTTATTAAGTTAAAAAAATTAATTAAAATGTAATTTCTCACCATATAGAAATATAATGTACAATTAAATAAAATATTTTGGTGGATAAAAATATTATTGGATGAAAGATGTTAAATAAGATGAATTATATCTCAATGAATGGAGTTTAGTTAACAAAAAACCATTACAAATTTATTTTATTTTAATAAAAAGTCATTTTAAAGGGAAAAATAATATTGGTTTTTAAAACACATGAATAAAATTATTATTTTAAAATACATCCATATGAATTAATCAAACTATATTAAAAATATCATGGTTCACAGTTATAAATATGTTTGATGAAATTTAATTTTAGGCTAGTACCCCTTACCTTGTATTCCTATGTACTTTAAATCACTATATAATATTTTATAAAGTGTATAAAAACATGATATTCTATTTGAAAAAATTAATTTACATTTATTAACCTTTATATGATTTATTTGGGTTCATTTATTTTGAATATTTTAGTTATTTGTGGACTATTTTTACCATCTCGTGTCAGTAACTTTAATTGTTTCACGCATGATTTATAATGTCAATTTTGGTACCCAGTACTTTATACCAAGTTTACAATTCATAAATCATATAAGGTAATGTAATAGGTAAATTATATTTAATTATAAATATATTCTTTTATTATATAAATATTTTATTCATTTAATGTGAAAATGTAACCATAATCCGTTTATTATTTTTAATTTTAGTGACTAAAGACGATACTATATTAATAAGTAAAATACATAATATAAACTTTATATAAAAATAAACCAATAATAATTTTATTATTAACTTATTATAAATTTAGTATTTATATTCCCATAGTCATCCATGATTGAGTTTTGTAGCATCGTTCAAGTTGATAGTTAGACCAATCCAAACATGAACGTACTATTTAATAGATGATAATGGTTATGAAAATGATTTCCTTTATAATAATATCATAATTGGAGAATAATATTGATATTATTTTCATTTTTTAATATTTTATTCTTATTTTAATATATTTTAATAATTTATAATGAAACTTGTTGAAAAATGAGATATGTTACTTTATAGAGACAGTTATCCACATAAAACACAATTAACGTCTTCATTAATAACAAATGAGAGTGAAAAAAGTTGTATTATAATTTAAATTATAATAATAATTATATTATTTATTTCACATTTATTAATTAATTAAATCACTATAACAAGAATATATTGGTGGTGGTAAAAATAGAAGATTCTAATCCACTGAGGTGGTAGGAAACATAAATGTGCAATCAATATTGTTTTATTTATACAAGTGTATGTGAATGAATAAATAAGGGTTATTAAATTAACATAATTATAATTCAGTATTATAGTTATACTAATTTCATCATATTATTATATTTAGGGTAGGTTTGGAATGGAATGATCTGGAATAAAAGATAAGGATAAAATAATACTCACATTAGAACCTTGACTGTACTCAGGAAAATATTATTTGAAATGGAGGGATTATGATAAATTATGTTAACCAGGTGCTTTAGGTCATGAAAGGTACATATATGGGAGGATATGTTTTATGGGTTTCAAATAAATTACTTTATTTATGTGTAAATTTAATATGGTTTAATGGATCCTCTTTTATAAATGTAAAAAATGGATCTTTTGTGAACACCCATTATTTTTTAATATGTAATGAAACTATTCAAGTTCCAATGCTTCCAAAATTGGGAAATAATAGATTTTGGTTTTAGATATGTTTTTTAAATCCTCTAAAAACCATTAAAAAACATGTTTCAAGTCATTTTCCATTTAGTTTTAAATTTTTGGGATTTTCATTTTTACCAAAGTAACTAATTTTTAACAAATAATTTATGCCTCACTAAGAATATAAAATAAACACCTTTTCAAAATTCAGTTTTTATTTAAAAAATTACCTCTATTTAATCATATTAAATTTATATATATTATAAAATTAACATTTAAATTGATATAGATAATGAATAAAACATTTTTTTAATAGAAAAATGTTTTCTTGTTCATTAAGTGTTTTTAACCTTATTTAGTATTGATTAATAATTAAATATTTTTTAATATATTTATGCATGTGTTTAAAACTAATATTAGTTACATTATATAAGATATATTAATTTAATTTATTAGATAATAATTATATAATGTTAATAAAAAAAATATTTAAAAATAACAGTTTCACCATTATCACGGTAAATAATATTGATCTCTATAATTTAATTTTTATGATTAAAAATGGAATTGAGCATGTTAACTATTATTTAATTGTTTATTTGAATTATTAAATATATAATTTTTATATTATATTTATATAAGTGATAAAATATATTTTTAAATGTCTGTATATAAAAATAGTTTTTTAGTGAGAAATATTACATAAGTTTCAAAATGTTAAACATGTGATTTTTAGGTTCAACATAGACATTTTAGATGATTTATATTAAATATTAAATATAAAGTTTATATAAAACATTTTCCCTATAATTTTGAGTTCTTTTGTTAAAATAATGCGATAGAAGTTATAGTGGTTTTCATAATAAATATTTTCACTTCACCTAAAAATCATTTATTTTAGGATAATATCAAAAAATCATCCTAATGTAGTATTGAAATTATTAATAAAAAATGAATTTAATTTTATAAATTAAAATTATTAAAATTATAAAATTAGCATTTAAATTGATATTAAATATTTATATGAAAATTGTTCTTATTAAAATATTTCATTTTAATACATTATGTGTTATTAATCATTTTTTATGCATTTCTATTTAATTACAATATTTATTATTTTATAGATGTTTTATTATTGTTAAATTCTAATAATATTCATCTAATATGTCACCACACTTTTTAGTTTGGTGTTTCATGTGAAAAAAATATATCAAACACAATTTTTCTTTAAGAAACATTTTTTCATGAAATAAATCATCGTTAAAGTATTAGAGTAAGGTATACTTATTTTTTTGGGATTAGTTCAGTTATTTTTAGGTATCAGGTTTAGAAAATGTTTGTAAAACCTATAGGGATAAAAAATTGTACATTATAACATATACCTATTTTGGTAAAGTGTATATGGTGTGATTTTATAGAAATGAGATCCATATATAGATAAAAGCAAGTGGATGTAGGATCTTACATAGATTCTCCAATGGGTAATAACACTGTAAAGGTATGTTGGGTAATGAATCTAATTTCACTTGGTGCATGAAAATGATGATTAAATACAAACCACATTTTGAAGTCTCAGGGGATATGCTTTGGTTAATTCACATGACCTTTATGAACCATTGTGAATGATTTAAATGGGTTTTAGGGTGTAATATATTATTAGTATTACTAGAAAAAAAGTAGAATATGACCATTGACAATATATGTTAAAATAAATGAGTTATAGTTTTATTCAACTGTATCATAGTTTAACTAAATATATCGTAGGTTTGAATAGATGTTCCAAAGTAGATGACATGTTAGGATTGAGGCTTCATATAAATATGATCCTTTAATCTGGTTTTTTGATATTGTCATAATCATTTTGGTTTTTGTATTTTTTTTGGAAATATGGTCATGATATTAACGCTAAGAAAGGTATATATATTGAAACTACAAAGTTGTATAACATACTCGGGATGATTTTTAGGAACAATTTATTGAGACTAATAAAAATCTCATCATATTCCAATTATAAATTAAAATATGGGATTTCTATTCTGCTATTTGATAGTGATATTTATATCTCATTAGAAGTTATATTTTTAATCTGGTATATCTTTTAGATACCCATAGCTGTTACATTAGTGAATGATAATTTAAATTTGAATGGGTCAATTTATTAAGGGGGGATGCAACACCCTGATATTTTAATAACAATTTTACATTAAATAAATACTACGAATATCATTTTTCTCATGGAAATCCATTCTAAATCTGAACTATGATAATGGAAAGTAAAATTATTAAATGTTTTATTTTAGTATATACATCAACTTATAAGGTGTGAATTGAAGCAACTCCATCATGAAATATTTTCATAAAAGAAAAATCCTGGGATAAAATACTCAAATTATTCCATATGAGACTCATTTATTCAAGCTTGGAAGAGAGGTATCAACACTATGGGTTCCCATTAGTGAAGACCAATCATAATATCAATAAGTAAGGCTTCAAATGAATATAATATGGGAGTATTTCATGCTCTTTGATAGTTCCATGATATATATTTTAGCTAAACCATTGCAGTGAATACCCATAGAGTTTACCATATTATTAGGTCTTAAATAGAGAACTTGTGGGCTTATATAAGTAGAATATATAATGATATAAAAATGTAATTATTAATGTAATAATTTATTTATATATTTCACATTTATTTTAATCATTTTTCATTTTTGACTTCTAATGGAAAAAACGTTTCTTTTTTAATACCAATGCATTAATAAAATTAAATTAGTATAACTAAACAACTAGTAAGATTATTTTATGCTTAAAAATTTATTTTTTTATAAAATTATATTTTTATATGATATGAGTTTTATTAAGAACCAAAATATTTCTTGGTAAAATGATGATAAAATATATTTTTGAAATGAATAATTGATTAACATGAATCCAATTAGTAATTAATTGGAAATAAAAAATAATTATCAATATTTAAGAAATATCATTTTCTTATAAAAATGTTCTCCTTATATTTTATTATTCAATTTAAATGATAAATTATTAAATTTTGTAAATTTAATTTTAAAAAAATCTACTTTTATTTAGATTCATTATAATTTTATTAACTAAATATGAATTTTATATATATTTTGAAAAATATTGATTTGAAGTGAATAGTTCAAAATGTAGTTTTATAGATACCATAAATTTTATTAAAATTTTATGGTACACACATAAGTTAAACTTTATTAAAATTATTTATTTTCAAAAAATATTTATTATATATATAAAATTATACATTTTCAAATATAATGTTTAAATTAAAAAAAATGATATTTTACATTTTAGAACCCATGTTTTATTTTATCTAAAAATATTCTTTATGAGTTATAAATATATTATTTTAAAATAAAATTTTATCACTTAAAAAAAAATATATTATATATTATATTTTATATTTTTATCCAACTTCTCAAAATTATTTAAAAATGGTAATTTTATTTTTGATCCTATAAATATGTTATTATAGTGTAAAATATAGATTTCATTGTAAACATAAATTATGCTAAAGAGTTAAATTAATGGGATAACAGATAAATTTATAAAACAACTCCAATATTTGTGTGTAAATGAGGTGAATTGACCTAGAATCACACCATTTCACTTATTTTTAAATTTCTAAGTCCCCTTCCTTTGAGAATTATACGCATTTAATATTATGTTTTGAGTATTTACAAAAATGTAATTCCCTTCACTTATAAAAGGAGACTATAAACACCCTTTCAATGATACATAAAACATTATAAATACCCAATATAATATGACTCTTTTACTTCTCAAATAATCCTCTCTTACACTATTGATATTGTTATCACATGATATTTCTGAAATCCCATCTAAATCAAGATGGGTTCCAAGAAGAAATAAACTTATTTTACATATGTATTTTCTCCTCTAAAATAATTTTCCTATTTATTCTTATAATACCTCATATTAATTTTTTTATTAGTTATAATGTAATTATATTTTTAAATTTATTATACTCAAATGTTTTATATTCATGGAATTACCATTTACAATATCCTCCTTTTTCCTTAGAAAAATGAAAATTTCATTTGTATTACGAGCGGACTACGATCTCGAAAAATGATATATTTAATTTTTCACCACCACCATAAATGGTTGGTTAAAAGGGGTTATTTAATTAATATATATATATATATTATATTTGTATCATGCCTATGATTTTAAAAAATAAATCAATTTCCACTATCTTTCCATTTTATGGAAAATGAAAATGTCATCTGTGTGTATGTGTGGAATACCGCCTAAAATGAAAGTCATATTTCATTTTACATCACCACACTACATGGATAATTATAAAAATTTATATGATGAATTAAAATGATTCTTATAACATGATCATGTCTTAGTAAATTTTATATCAATATATAACTTATTATTAATTTACCAACTTTTTTTGTAAAAATTTACAAAAAAACTCGTCAACAATTCTATCATCATTAATCATGATTAAATTTATCATTAAATTTTAATATAAATTTTAAATTTTTTATAAATAATTTATTTTATATCCTTGGATAATATATTAATGGTGAACTTGTTATCAAATAATTAGTATTGATAATGATATTTTAAATCATGCAGGAAGAAATCAAAATTGCTAATAACCAATGATGAAAAATAAACTATAACCATCTAAAAAATATAAAATAAATTATTATAATTTAATAATATACCAATTAATATATATTAATAATGATCTTAAATAATTAATTAAGATATCTATTAGTATTATATACGAAGTTAAAGCTCCTCTAGGGATGTCAAGATTAAAATTAATGGTTTCTTATCTCATATTTATTTATTTTATGCATATATAATATTCACAATATATTTTATATTTTGTGTTATATATAATACACTATAATTGTTTTATAATAAATTCATGAAATTTTATTTATTTTCAAATCCATCTTAATAACTATATTTCACGTGCTTTCAATTCTAGATATTAATATTTTTTAATAATTTTTTTAACTCAAATATATTTTCATTGAGTTATAATGATTCTTATTGAACATTTTTATTATATGATTAGGTTTCTATATCCTTTTATTTTATTATAAGAAACACTCCCTTTCTCTATAGATGAAATGAAAATTTTAATTCCACGCTTCTTCCATGAGTAATTTCTTTCTCATAAATGTATAATGTTATTATGAATAATTCACTTCCCCTAATATAATATTTTTCTCTTCTATTACAATGTTATTTATTTCCAATTATATTATAATTTATTATTTTAGAATTTAATATTTAATATTTATTATTATATTAATTATTCTATTTGAACTATTTCACAATAAATCCTTTTACTCTGTTAAATGATGTGAGTTCCAATAAAGGTATTTTAAAATAATAACGTGGTTATCCCTTCACAATTTAATCATTTTTCCCACTACAAATTTTCTCTAAAAACCATTTATGAATATTTCAAATATATAATATTGATATTTTTTTAAAGATTTAATTTGTAAATATTTTCATGCTATATTCATAAAAATGATTTTTGAAGGTGACTCATAACATCAAATTTTTAAAACATGTTTAAAATTGTTTTTATGAAATATATTTTCGTGATTTCAATTCTATTTTCCTCTTTAACTTAAAAATATCTATATCATTCAATTTAATTATTAATTAATACCCCTATAAAATTACTTGAAATTTACTCCTTTTAGGTGATTAAATTTTGGGTATTAACTAATACAACTCTTGATTTCATTTCATTTGATACCATTTATAAATTTTATTAAATCCAATTTCATTCCATGGATTATTCAAGATCGTAGATATAACTGATTTTATTTATCACAAAGGAATATAGTTTACCATTATTAGATAGGTGGGTCTTATATAGCTATAAAATGAATTTTTTATGGTTTTATATCTCATGAGATAATTATTTTGAGTGTATAGTCGATGAATTTTTGTATGTTCATAAAATTAATTAAAGAAAACTTACATTTAGCTAAGTTAGCAAGAGTGATCATGGATATAATGTGGTTATCTATGTTCAAATGATTTATCATTCATTTATTGTAGTTGGATATGCTCACAAGATTTGACATTGATATGATAATGTTATATATGTTCATAAGAACAATCATGGACACCATGTGAGTTATTATATTCAGATGATTGAGTACGCGGACAATGTAGTTAACTAAGATCAAAATATTTGGAATGAATATGGATTTGTTAGATATATTTACAAGATTTAGTATGGATATGATGTGGTTAGTAATTTTCACATGATTGAGGTTTTAAATGACATTGTTAGCTCTGCTCAAATGATTGAGCATAATCATGATGTAGGAGAGGCCTTGGGTGTTATAGAAGAAGTATATCCTAGTGATTATGGTCAATCAATCAATAAAGTAATTTATTACACACAATACCGAGACTTGGGATAATTCTAGACATAAATGATACAGAACTAGAAGATGTTCCCAAATAAATTCTATTATTCTCAGATACATGCAGAATTTATTCACTAGAACCAAGAGTTGTTTCAGAACCCCAAATACACTTTTCAATTTTTAGTGCAAGGAATATATGTTATAGGGATATATCCCACAGCTATCGGTAGATAGATCATGTTAATCCATTCTAGAACTGGTTTCCTCACCAAATGGGTTGAATTAATTACCCGTAGAGAATTCATAATAAGAACATCAATCCATTTTATATACTCTAATATCATTACAATATTTGGAATCCCTCACACAATAATGATGGAAAATCACACCAATTTCTGCACTTTTGAGTTGATGAGACTATATGTAGAATATAATATCATGTCCATTAAATCATCCCAATATCATTCAATGTCAAATCTATATATAGATGCCTTTAATAAAACTCTATCTAATATCTTTTAGATGACTATGGATAACAGAAAGAAGTATTTTCCAGATTGAAATTTCCATTATTTGTTGTATTATCACAACACAACTCATACTATCATATAGAGGAGTCCATATTCACTTTTTTATTGGATAGAGGGTCTCGTTCCCATCACAGTTCAACTTCCATCACATTATATCACCATAAATGATCAATTATTTTATAATGAGAGGACTTAGATATGGGTTAATTAATTAGAACAACATGATAACAAAATGTTATGCATAGAGAACAACCTTGAGATCCAACAAAACATAGTCATAAATGTTTTCAATAATAAATTTCACATCTTCTCATTCATCCTTGTATAGATGGGATCATCTTTGAGAATAATAATGACAAATTGGAAGAATATATCATAGATAGAGGAAAAATGGGAAGTACTTTATGCCATACACAAGTTCTAATCCAAAAGAACTTACTCCTTTATTTACATGTATATAAAGAATATCATGATGTCCTATAATTCAATATTCCTTCAAAACTAATTTGTATAATTTCACGATTGGCTCATGAATTATATTTTGAATGAATTGGAATTTAACTTTTTAATAATCCTCATCGTACATACTAAAATGCATAGAATACAAGTCCTAAATACATTAATATAAATTTTATATCACATATTCCTTGCCATATAAAATAAAACATAATGATATATAGTCTATCCCCAATGAAATTAAAATATTTATAGTGTTACATCCTAAATGACCATAAAATTATCAAATAGGTCTATTACAAGCACCATAAAATAATATATACCCCCATGAGAGACATCTGCCTAGATAAGTTTTTTACCTTATTCATGTAGGATATTTTTATGCCTAAAATTTCCATCCTTAATGTCATGGTTATCTTAACATTTGAAAAAAATGAACCTTACCAAAACTATATGTGGCTTTATTCCTAATATCACAGGATATTTAGAGACACTTGAATCTTTTTTATCAGACCCAATAATTAATTCAACATTCTTACAATATTTTTTCCAAGAGGTGAGACCTATTCCGTCTAATGTCATGCCATCCTAGGATCATGCATTAATATGGGACCATTTACATTTATCTTGGTGGAGTTATTTATTCACATCAGTTTTCCTCTTCTCTTTCGCTAGGACAACAATTCATTTCTTCATCATGTCCTTCATGTAAATTAGGTATACATAGGTGGGAATTTATAAGAAATATTTATTGATTGATTATTTTTATTTTAGTAGTGAGAGTGGCATAAATATTATTTTTCTTCTTTATAGTGATAATATAACACCTCAAAATTCTAAATTAAGGACCTTATATTCGATAGCGTGAATGACACACGACACCATGCACCTACGAGAATGTAATACCATGATATTTTAAAATATATTTATTAATTTATATAGATTTATAATATTCTATATATTTCAATGAATGAAACATTGAGTTATCATGTGTTACACGTAAGAGCGGCCTTCCTCTATAACTTACGTTACATGCAAGCATGAGTTTCACCAAATAATATTATATTATTAAAATATTATTATTTAGTATAATATGTTATAAAATTGCCATTATGAATAGTATTGAATAACTAAAGAAAATATATATCTTACACAACTAATTAACTGGTTACAAATTACTTATAAATGGGTATAATATCTAATTGAACATAAAGAGAATATTTTTATAAAAAACAATTTTTATGCTCAAAAAGCTGTTTAATCTAATAAATTAAATTAATTAAAATTAGAGAGTGATATTAATATGATATATATATATATATATATATTATATTCAATCCATTTTATATAATCATACAATATATTGGATACGCATAAGATAAAAATAAACCTAATTTTATGCATAAAATTAAAAGTTTTTTATTAAGGTATTTTTACCATCTTTTAATGAAAAACACATTTTAAATAATTTTTTTTAAATTTAAAATTTTTATATGTAAAAATAAAATTATTATTCTTTAGAGAAACCTGAATTTATATTTAGGTGTTTTTTGGGTATTTTTCTCTGATCATTTATTTTTTTATAAATTGTGAAAAATATCGAATTTTAGTTCAAAACTAGTTTTTATCTTATTTAATTATAGGGAGAAATTATGTTATATATTAAAAATAATGTTTCATTACATAAAAATTTTATCAATTAATATAATATAGGTAATTGGGATTAATTCCACTTTGAAATTGTCTATCAAAACATAGTAAAATTTTGGATGTTTTTTACTTTAATAACCTGCATTGTCGCCCTGCCCGTAGAATGAATTTTAAATTAATTTCTTCTAATTATGTGATTTTATTTTTAAAAAATGGATTTCATATTTTTAATCAGAATAATTTATAATATCAAATAATACCGACTTTGTTTTTGACCAAAAATATTAGTGAAATTAATTAAAATTAATTACAATTATTAAGGTAAAATTAAGCTTAATAGAGAACTAAGCCTTTAATTTAAGGGCCCAAATGACCTAGAAACCTGTATAAAAAGGATTTTATAGGAATAAATCAGCCGTGATGTTTCCATTATTGAGTTGGGATGGGTTTTCATGAATTGTTTAGGTAAAAACCTAGGTATACCTAACTTCTTTTCAAAAATACAAAGTGAGTCCTTTTCCTCCCTTATAAAAGGCCACCACCTATCCCTATTCCTCACACCTCTAAAACCAATTAGGTTCAGCCAATATCTAACATATAGCTTTCTAAAATCCATCCCCTTGGCCTTTAATCCAACATTTTGGTAGAAATACTTCCAAGGAATGTTTTTCTTACAAACCAAAAGAAGCTACCTCATTAAGAGGCAATGTCTTCCCTCAAGCTCTGTAGTTTCATTTCCATTCTCTAACCACTAAAATATATTTATTACATGCCTATATAAAAACAATAGTATCATAAATAAACTAGGGATTTTTTATGTAAATTTATATAACTACACTTACACATATCTCCATCTAATGGGGAACAAACATCTTATTTTTGTGTATGGTGAACTACTGCCTCACGAAACGATGTCTGTTCATTTTTACTTTACCACCTATCATGATGGAAATTATAATGGACAATATATTTATATATTTTATATATTATATTTATAATTAAATTATTATTATGTAATTTTTATTGGGAAAATACCTTTATTCTTTCAATCTTGTGTAAACAAGATGATTTAGTTTGAGGAAGTGTGGACTACCGCCCCCTCAAAGTGATATAACTCATTCATGCAATACATGGAACATATAAAGGATGGTTTTAATTAACCTATGTAACATATATAACATATATAAAACACTTTAATTATAATGTACATATGTATCATTAATTTTTCATTCTTTTAATACAACAATGAAATGAAAGTAGTGTTCACGTGTACATAAGAATTACCGTCTCCTTGAACGTTGAACTTCAATTCTAATCTCCAAATATAATGGAATACAATAAATACATATATATTGATGATATAGGATAATTAATTCATATTTTACATTCTAAATATAACAAAACTGTAAACTAATTAACGATTATAACAAATATCATGTTAAAACTTTCTCGAGAAAACTAGGCGATTGACACCCGAAATTTTAAACTTAATGAAAGTTGATAAAAAATGGGTAATAAAATATTATAAGAAGATAATATACGACATTAAAAAAATTATTAATGTTATTATATTATTTAGTAAAATATTTTAATCCACAATATATTTTGATAAATACCATAGAACTAAATGAAATGATAAGGTAAGGGGATTTCATCTCAATTTACATTCTATTGAGACATATTGGTTATTATGAACCAATTCACTTTTATTTGATGTATATACTATATTTTCATGTTATATCATGAATCCCATTATTCTCATGATATTATATAATTCATTTAATTTCATACCTTTCTAGAGATTATGATTCAAATGTTTCAAAGTGGTATGGGACCCTTTGGAATTTTCAAAGATTATTCTCCTCAAGAATGTTCTTAATGATTATCTATGAAATATCACTTCCTTTAGTGATTGTTAAATTAATCTTGAAAAAATTAATTTCTTGTAATCATTTTTAATTGGAATTTACCTTGAATATCTATATTCTCAAACCATGGATATTATTATTTCTTAAATGATATATCATTTTACATATGGTGTTAATTTTGATAGTTATTTTATAAACTAAGAATTATTGATAAATTTATATCTTCTATTCAATACAGATACACTTGATATGAAAAATTATTTATTAAATATATAATTAATGATTTGTACATGAAATATATAATATGGGGACCATTTAAGGAAATTCTTACGAGGTGGGGACCAGTAAATGCAATCCCCTCGATACATCAGTAGTCTCATAAGGTGACTTAGTTTGAAAAATAGCTTAAACCTTCACATAATAGTAAATGTATAATGTGCCTAGGAAACATTATGTATGATAATTAAGCATTGTATTTATTGATAATTATGTTAATATTTATCCATGATATTTTTCATTGAAATTTCTATATA
This sequence comes from Viscum album, assembly GCA_963277665.1. Classification (NCBI taxonomy): domain Eukaryota; kingdom Viridiplantae; phylum Streptophyta; class Magnoliopsida; order Santalales; family Viscaceae; genus Viscum; species Viscum album. The sequence continues at coordinate 856,031,993 of OY728145.1, forward strand.
GGTATTTCATTTTCAGTTCATTTATTTGAATGGCATGTGTTTTTATTTTCTTACCTTCCAATATTGATTTATTCATATTGAGTCATTATTGATTCCACTTTACTTTCCCTTACTGAGCTTTTTATCTCACACTTATTATGTTTCCCACCCCAAGGTATAAAGAGGAATCCATTGAATAAGATTTCAAGGGTTTTTTATATCATTTTATTATTTATCATGTTTGTATTTTCTATTTAACAATGTTTTGTGGGTATCATGTATATAATTTGGATTTACAAGACTACTAAACTGACTAGTCATTCCGTATTTTATTCCTTGTAATCATTCTAACGTAATAAGACAATGGACCAGCTTTATAATTCTAAGATTAGAGCATTACATACAATTTTTATCCTAATAAACCCCTACTATTTCTATAAATTTTAGGTTTCACCAATTCATGTTAGGCTTCCTCCCCAGGTTTAGAACTAAGATGAAGCCATTCAAATTTTTTATGCATGAAGAAAATATATATAATCCCTCTACAGAGAGTTCCCCATTATAAAAACTCAAAATGCATGAAATATGATTATTTTTCACATAATGTTAAATAGAACAACATATGGTCTACCCTGTATAACATTTAAATTTCATAGGAACCCCAAAAGAAGAGTCTTTTTTTACAAAACAATTCTAGGATAAAATACCACTCTTCTAAATAATTATATCTTAATTTTTGGGATCTCCTAATTCACCTTTTATTTTCTCTTTCATAGATCAACATTATGAAATAATCATCATACCTTCCCCTTCATAAGAGTCTGATCTATGTAAAGGAAACTTACAAGTACTAAATATGGATTCATTCCTATTATTTTAGGATATGTAGGTCTGACTTAACCATTTACCTCAATCACATCAATAAAATTGGACATTATCTATGTTCTCCCAGTGTAGGGGTTTCCCTTAATTTATATTATGTAGTTTAAATTTAACATGAAATAAGATAAAATTTATTATGACATTGGTCTCCTATCTTGGATATCAATATAGGGATATCATTTCGTTCTTATGTAGCTCTAGAATGAAAAATTTACCCTTCATGAACTATTCATGGTTTGATTCCTATTATTTTAGGATAAGCAGAGACATCTATATTATTCAGATTTCACTTATCCAAAAATTTCTTAACAATCAAATATTTTTTCCATTATATGGTCACCTAATCCATGTTGGTTCTTTCTACATTATACTCTATTCCTGGAAGATATATTTTCTTCAAGAGCTATGTGTGGATGATTCTAAGTTTCTTAAGATGCATAATGATATCCAAATTATCTATCTTGGTCCTAAATGAAAATTTCATTACCCTCAAACCCCCTTTGTAATATTTTCTTCTCATTCATGTCACCTAATTGTATGTTAGAATATAAAATGGGATGATACATCTTTAATAAAACCTTGATTTTCATGAATCTAGTTATTTGGAGACATATAGTGTCATATGAGCCAATTATCTATGAACCAGCTGCAAATCATCACCCCTTTACTCTTCCTTAAAATATTACCTTAGAACATGATCTTAATTATCTTTAGACATGATTGTTTCAATTCCTTTTTACATATTTCCTTTCCATACGAAACATTACATTCTATAAGTGTTTGAGTCACTATAATCCTTTAATGTCTACTCGTAACAATTTTATTAGATTGAAAAATGGAAACATGTGTCTGGTAGTTTTATACATGATAGATATACAGTTTACCATCTATAGGCATGTTTTCAGCCTCTAGAGAAGTTCCTATGGCTTATGTTCCCTTGAAAATACTTTCATGGAGTCCATTATTTTAATATTGTTTAGTGGCCATTCTAAAAACATATTTTCCATCTCATCAATTCCTAAAAAAATATCAAGTGACTATTTACATCATTTTCAATCTATTTTCAAAAGTTATTAGAGAACTTTTAGTTCTTAAGGATCATTTGGTTGGACATTCCACACCATTCATCATTGGTTTAAACACCATGTCCTGAAGCTGAATACACTTATTCAGGAGATTCATTTTACTATCATCATGATCTAATCCCACATTAGGTATACTATATCCTTATTACAATATTTATATCATATTTATGTCCATTTTTTATAAACTTAATCCCCAAAAATATTTAGTCAAAGTGATATATGTTTAAATTAGATTTACCATCACACAAGGCTATAAATATTATTATAGGGTACCGTATTCATATAAGGTTTAACACACCCATATTTCTATATAGGATACCTCATGTTTTGGTCAAATTTATTTGAACTTAAATAACAGGTTCATTGGTTTGAATTTCAGGAAATTAAATGAAAAGGAAAGAGATATATTACTCACTAGGTTTAAAAACCCCAAAGGATATCCTTGGAAAATGTCATGTCACTTCTCTTTTGGCCTTGAAATTTTATCACCTTTGATAACTAAAAGTATATCAAATGAGAAAATGCATAATATTTTCAATTATAAAACCCATAAAAGTTTCCCAGAAAAAATCTCAGTTCTTTACTCCTAATCATCTACCAATAAATGGATTATGAAAAAGTTAAGACTATAATTAAATGACATAAAACTTGTAGGTACCACCATAATTCCTAGGCAATAGTTAAAATATGATTGATAAATCCATAAAACTTGGAAATATTAATTCACATTTATGTCCCTTATATATATGGATTTATAATATTTGTGAAATGTATGAATGTTTAATAATAGGGTACTTGAAAAATTTTAATCTTTGAAATCATCCAAAAAATCCTCCCTCTATAATTTTCACTATGGTGTGTGTAGGAACCCGATTTTTTATGAGGTAAAGATCCCTTGTTTTTAGTTTAAATTCCTAAAAATGGTCTAATGTGAGTACCCAACTTGACCACTAGTGTTTTAGGTTTTTTCAGGGCTTGTTCATAGCCTAGAACCCATGTTTTAGGTGATTTAATCTTAGCATATGGTTAGTCTAAACCATATATGGAAGAATAAAAAGTTTAACAAACCATGTGATGGGTGAATAGTGAGAATAAGTAGGCCACAAAATTAGTTAATACCATTCCGAATGGGCTACACGACCAAGAAACTAGGTCCATAGTTTTTTTCATATCTTGATAGATGGATTTCACATAGTTTCTACATAGTATGTAAAACATGTGAGGAAACCATGGGGGTGCCCTTTCTCTTACAGAAAACCATGCACATAAAACATGATATCCCTTAAATTTTGAAAATTTTAATTATTTTAAACTATGAAATCCATTTATAACCATAAATTAGGTTTTATTAATATGCACAATAGCCTCACCCTTCCTTGAGAGCTCTCATTTGACTAAAGTTGGATTTGAGATAAATCCTCTATCATGAATTTTATTCAAGAACTATCTATATCATTCGATTAGTATTAGTATGATCTTAATTCATTTTTAGACATTCTCCATTCTTATAGATACCATTTGTTCTATTTAGCTAAAAGCCGACTTACCCTATTATTATGTTTGTCATTTGTTCTTCATATTTCTCCCAAATGGAATGGAATTAGGGGATGAGACTAGAGGATTTATCCTTTATGCACATAAATTATGTGGTATCATGACTTTCACTTAAATTTGGTCTGTTTATATGTGCCATAGTTCCATGTGCCTAATTTTTGGGTGTCTTCTTAAAATTAAATTGAACGCCAAAATTTCTAGGTATGTTCTAGGTTATTTAAGAACATTGTTAATTTCTGTTGAAGGCTGAATACCTTGAGTTTAAATCACCCCTTGGGTGTTTGATATTAAATGGGCCTATCAGGACCAGGGGCCCATGCTGTACTACCCAAGCCCACCTGTGATATGCCATGGGACGACGACTAGCACTGAGTAGGCATATCCCACAAATGAGAGACATTACCCTAAGTATATGTACACACACACATCACTGATCCCAAAATGATGAAATGTAAAATCACGAAGTAAACAATACATGCTTACACTGATATACTAATGATAGAGTATGTCAATAAGAAAACCAGAAAGTTAACCGGGCCAGAATACAATCCCACCAAAAGAAAGAGTCTTTCATGTGAATGAAAATGTTCCTGAAACACATCTTCAGAGAACCCTACCTAAATGGTAAGTGTAGGATATCTATCGGAAGTCATAGAAAAAAACACATTTTTCTGATCCCCCTAAGATTCACCTAGTCCTGGACCACCTATAACTTTTTCAAACCGTGGATCTTCTACACAAGATATGACACGTATATGCAATTCTCGTACAAGGGTGAGTTAAACAATACTCATTAGGACACCCCAAAAGAACAAAGGTATACAACTAATAAATACATAAAGTACACCAGAAATAAATACAATCTATACCACAAAGGGAACACATGAAGTATAGTCATCGCACACAGGTATAAGTCTAAAGAATAAAGAGAATGATTTTTAGTTATAGTACAATTATCAATAAGTTTCCATGAAATGCGGAGTGTCAATGATTTAAAGAGAATAAAAGTAAAATAGAACGTCAATGGCACACAAATCATCAATGGAGAAGAGAGCATCGATGGATCAAAGAGCATTGATGGCCCCTGAAGCATCAATGGGGCATGTAGCGTCGATGTCTCATAGAGAGTTGATTGTGCATAGAGTGTCTATGGAACCAATATCATAAACCGGTAATGCATCCCCTAATCCACGTAGTCACTAAGTCACAACCAGCCATAGGATTCTACTCGTAACATGATCGTTCTAGGAGAACCTACTCATCAAGCTAATAGGTTGTTTTCAAACTTTCACAAAGACTAAAATATAGTATCTTAGAAGGAGAGTCATGACTCAGGGGTCCCAATTCAATAGATGTCTCATAAAACAAACACATATTTTGAAAGTTATTGCTATTTTTTCTAAAAAGGTCTAACATGTGTCTTGTCTGGGTTCGATCTGACCCTCCAGACCTGACCTGACCCATCGGTCGACTTGAATCAGGTATTTCTAGGGTCCGATCCAACCCACCGGACCTTACCCAACCAAGTTTGGCTTGAACCAAACAAGATCGGCCTGCTGGGCTGTTGGGTGGCCTGACTCACCTGGTCTGCCGAACCGTGTTTAGGCCCGTTTGTGTGCATCTGAAGTAGCCATCCCTAGACATGCCCCTCCAGTCAATGAGGAGCCATTACACTTTTCACATAGCTACCCTACCTCTTATACCTTATCCCTCATCCTCAACATCATCATGGGCTCCCTCTAACATGACTTTAAGCTATGTCCGTATTCACCACTGCGACATCCTACTGTGTCCCCCGCCATCACAGGATCTCTTCGACACGGTCCCTCCTTGACCACATCCTGCTACCACCACTAGAATCCCATCATGCGGTTCTCTTCTTGGTTTGTCCTCCAATTCCAGCCTGCTACTATCTCTACCATCATCCACCCCACTTGCGGTCTATCGCTACCTTATGCTCCCTCTGGACTAGCCCCACCAGTCGTGTCCTACCCTCAATACTGGTCAGCCTGTAGATAGTTAACCATGCATCTTCATAAGTTGGTGCCTCACCTGAACCGTACCATTCTCCCGTTACATATATGTTATTCCATCATGGGGACAAACCTTTGATCTCAAATCTTTTCACCATAGATCGGGGGAGCAACGATATATCATTTGCGCAGGGGTTTTAAGGGAGAAGAACATACAAAGAATGAAATAGATTGATAGTGGATAAATAAATAACATGAATTCCTAATGAATGGATCTTGGCCTTGTTTTTGTTGGCCTTGATATATTCAAACATCCTACCTCATGGTTGGATCATTCATTGATGAAGAACAAATGCATGCGTCATCGTCAATCCTCGACCCACCAGTAATCATAGTCGAGAGAGTTTCCTTCTATGACTCTAATGAATGTATAAGGTTATGTTGATAACCATGAATTACTGAAAAAGGTTTCACTAAAAATAAAAACTCAATTGTGTCAAATAAAATATTTTTATCAAAATATTTTAATGATGGTAAGTACAAATTATAACATTCATACTCGAACCGCACCAGTCAATATTTGGCCCCACCTAAGGTAAAGTTGCTACTCTGAATGAAACAATGTCCTCATATTTCTAATTCGGGTGCCTATTTAGAAGTTATTCCCATTTTAAATAAAATCTACATGCACGATTTATTAAAAACATAACATTTTTCATCGTACTGTTTTGGTAACACCAGGCCTTAGAATCTCACAAGTCTTAGCACCTGGTCGTTGAATTTTACCAATTAATTTGTAAAAATAAAACTGGAGAAAATATGAGTCATTTCATTCTCCCCACCTTATGGATTTACATCCCGGAAAACTAAGACAAGGGATACTCAACAAAAATATGAGGCTACTGAGCATGAATCTAAGCCTCCCACTCCCATGTTCTCTTATGGAGATTTCTACATTGCCACCTGACATGGACTTGAGGAATCAACCACCAACAAAGGATCCTCTCTTTCCAATACTCAATCTCCACCGGGTACTCCACGAAAGTTTCTCCATCGTCAATGTATAACTCTCCCTATTCAATGACGTGTGATGGATCATATGTGCACCTCCTTAGTTTCAACACATGGAAGACATCATGCACCCAATACAACTATGGGGGTAGATCTAGGCGGTATGGCACCTCGACAAATCTACTCCGAATCTGAAAAGGGCTGATGTAACTCAGAGATAAATTTTCAGCCAGGGAAAATTTCCACAATCCCCATTGAGGTGAGACCTGAAGGAACACATGTTATCCCTACTTGAACTCTAGAGGCCTCTATATCAAATCAGTATATGACTTATACCATCTCTATTCAGTCCTTATCTTCTCCTAGATGATCTGCACCTTCTTGGTGGTAGTACACAACAACTCTTGACCCATGAGTGCAAACTCCCCTAGGTCCATCCAGCATATTGGTGACCTACATGGTCTCCCATAAAAGGCCTCAAATGATTCCATACCAATAGTCGGGTGATAGATATTGTTGTACACAAACTCCACCAGTGGCAGGTGATCCTCCCAACTATGGTCAAAGTCTAGAATGAAAGCACCTAACATGTCCCCAAGAACCCAGATGGTCCTCTCCATCTAGCCGCCTATCTGAGGATGAAATGCTATGATCAAGTGAAACTAAGTCCCACACACCTCCTTCAATCCATTACAAAATCAGGATGTGGAACTAGAATGACGATATGAAATGACTGTCGATGGACCTCTGTGAAGCTAAACTATATCCTATAAGTAGATATGTCCCAATCTCTCTATTGAACTATTCTCATAGATCGGTAGAATGTGGGATGATTTAGTGAGTCACTCAAAAATCACCCATATGGTATTATGTTCCCTAGATGTGTGTGGTAATCCCACAATGATGTCTATTGAAATCCAATCCCACTTTAACTCTGGCTCCTCACATGGTTGGGTCAATACCACTGGAATCTGGTTCTTAGCCTTCATTTTCTGACTAGTGAGGCATCAAGAAATAAATTCTACCACTTCATTTTTCATCCCTAGCCACCATAAATGACATTGATGGTCTTGGTAAATCTTCACCACACCTAGATGTGGTGCCAAAAGGGATGTATGGAACCCCTAAATACTTACTCGTATAATGTCATTAGTAAAAATGTGCTTCCTCTAATGAAAAAAATGTTATCCCCACATTTCGAATATCCATAAGGGACATTTTTTGTGGAAATATGAGCATGTAAAGTATCATAGTCAGTGTCTCTGAGCTGTGCCTCCCTGAACCGCTATAAGATTTGATGGGTTACAACCGTTGACTAGAGGTAAACATCTTCATATCCATCCACAAATGATGTTTTCATCACAACCAACTTCTATGATGCCTCACTCACCAACTACAATTTGGATCTCTTTCTAGGAGCATCTTCCACTATGTTCCCCTTACCATGAGTATAGAGAATCTCAAAGTCACAATCCTAGGGGAACTCTAGCCATCATCTCTATCTCATATTCAGATGCTTCATAGAGAATTTATACTTGATACTATTGTGGTCATAGTAGATGATAACCGCCCACCAATCATGTAGTGTCACCACATCATCCAAGAGAAGACTACCGCTAGTAGCTCAAGATCATAGGTCACATAGTTCTTCTCATGATTTCTCAACAGGAATGAACCATAGGAAATCCCAGCTTTCCCCTTAATCAGGAAAAAACCATGATCATTCACTGATGCATCACAGAACACCTAATACTCAACACCATCCTCTTGTAATGTCATGATATGAGCGCTTTTCAATATCTAAATTAGCTACTAAAAACTCCCCAAACACTTCTCCTTGACCATAAAAGGTTTTCCTTTTCAGGTCAAAGCATTCCAAGATGATGCTCACTTTGAAAATTCAGGCCCAAATTTCCAATATTACCTAGCCAACCCAAGTAAGATTTATACCTCGATAACACTATTGGGTGGATCCCAAGATAGAACCACCTCAATCTTCGCAGGATTTACTGCAACTCCAGCCTCTGAAAATAAGTGTCTCAAAAAGTGGACCTCCAAAATCTAGACCTGACACTTTGATATCTTTCCTTAAATCTGGTGTACTCAAAGTGTGTCTAGGAGCATCCTCTAGTGTATTGCGTGCTCCTCCTCAGACATCGAGTACACTACAATGTCATCAATAAAGACCATGAAGAAATGGTCTATGTAAGTCAAGAAGATTCTATTACTGAGCCTTATGTATACTTATGGAGCATTCATCATGCAAAATATCATCACTAATTACTCTTAGTGGATATACATAAATCTAAAGGATGTCTTCTGGATGTCCTCATCCTATACACAAAGTTGTTGATAACTAGATCTGAGGTCTATCTTCAAGAACCATCTCTCTCCTTCCAACTTGTAGAAGAGGTCAACAATCCTCTACAGTGGATACTTATTATTCATATTCACATAGTTCAGGAACCATAAGCACACACATAATCTCAAGGTCCCATCTACCTTCTTGGTAAACAAAACATGGCATACCCAGGGTGAAACACTAGGTTTCACGAAACCCTTCATCTATAAGTCCTCCAACTATACACTCAATTCACAAATCTCTTTGGGAGACATATGATATGAAGGTGTATATATAAGCACTGTCCTTAGATATAGTTTAATGAATTAGTCGACCTAATTTTTGTGAGGTAATCTAGGGATATCCTGATGAAATCCTCATACTGCGCCACCACTATAGGAAACTATGGACTCCTACCATCTACCAAACTGAGGGTGAGGCTATATAAATGGTGGGTAATTGGATACAAACTCATATTCATGTGTAAGTCCTATGTATAATGTGTTTACTTTTCACAAATAAAGGAAAACCTGGTCCCATCTCTGTAGACACACCAAACTCTGTTCCAAAAATAGTCAATCTGGGCATGAACTACGAATAACCAGTCTATACCAAGAATGAAGTTGTATGACCTCAACGCTGCCACCGTGATATCCTAACTGAAACTATCACCCCTAGAGTAATGAAACACAATCATAACTTGTGTATTATCATTAAATCTCCCCCATAGGATTCTTTACGAATAGGGGTTGAGTTAACGATTCCACTGGAATCTGCGAGTCTCAAACCAAGGCTGTGGTGAGAAAAGAGTGATTGACACATGTTTCTATCAAAACTATAGCAAGGGTGTAAAAGACACAAATCATATCTATAATAATATTTGGGGAATAGGGTTCATAATCCTCCATCAACTAAAGCTGGTCTCATCCCTATCTACCAGCTCCGTGAGCTAGTGGTGGACCACCTGGGGGTGGTGGTGGTAGTTTGTCGAACCTCCACCCAGTTCCTGCTACTATACCTTCTCCTCTTCCATTCCCACCACCCTATGGATCACTCTACTAATACCACCTCCTCTAATATGGTGGTCCCTCAACCATCTAATGATCATCTGCAGGGCATGTTGAGAATTCTCGATCCGGATGTCCCCGACCACCGCATAAGTAACAAAGCATGTCCTTAAGCTGACTTGCTTTACCCTGAGATCCCCACACCCTTGATCCCATGTCCTGGGGTCATCCCATGGATTTATTGACCTGATTGTGTCCCTACTCCAACTTTCAGCTACCTAGTTCCTTCTGGTAGCTTTAATTTATAGTGTGTAATCTGCAAAAAATCTCTGCACTAGTAGGGCTCACTCTAGTATCCCAACATATGTAGGAATTCTAAGGGATATCATGGATTCCATAATCTTCTGGAATATCCCCTACTTGAAGGCTCAATCCCTGAAGAATAGGTCCCACACCATATCTGTAGATTAGCGAGAAATATCTGTAAATCTTTTTGAGTACTCTTCTACTATCTAACTACCATACTGTAGATACAAGAGCGGATGTATGCGCATTGAGCATAATATTTTCAGAAATAACTTCACCTTGAAGTGGTGGTCAAATTATTCCCAAGATAGAGTCTTCTTGTCATTCATTAGGATCATTAAGCTCCATCATCATCCCACTAAACCCTGAAGAAGGCTTGCAGTTAGAAATTGCTTATGGTAAAAAGTCATCCTTAAAAGCTGGAAGACACATGTAACTTCCTCTAGTCCATCCTCAGCTACCTAGGGTTCTAGGTCACCCCTAAACCTAGGAGGTCACTTCCAATGGAACCCATTCAATGCCCTCAGCATGCATGTATCCTATACTGGTAGCATTGGTAGTAACTATAGCTCTTCAGGTGGTGGTATCACTGGTACTCCACCTAAAGGATCTATCTCCAGTATAGGTCCTTGTACTGATGCCTCATCACTAATCCGATCATCCTCATGACCACACATCGTATTCCTAGTTGGTAGTCTGTGTGGAGGCATCCTAAAATAGATCAAGATGTACAATATTCAATATAGCATACCTGATCAGCTAACTTAATAAGGACATGAAAACACACTTAAAATCCAATATGATTCACGTAACATTTAATTTTACTGCAACTAGTGTTTTCATGTATCGATTTAAAAAGAAGAATTCAGAGTCCAAGTGTATGGATACATTGGCTGCCACACCAACACTGGAGTCCCTAGTACAAAATCCAAACTTGAAACACTTACCAATATTACCCCAAACCAATCTCACATAATCTTGTTTCTTTATGTAGAACCAACATCCTATAATACCACTATGTCAAAAGCTGTCCTAGAGGGGCCCATGTTGTGACTATCCCGAGCCTGCCTCCGATGGGCCAAGGGCTAGCGACAAGAATCAAGTAGGGATATCCAACAAATGGGAGGCATTTTCCAAATTACCTATACACACTCCCAAATAAAAAATGAAAAAAATATTGGAATGTAAAAACAGTAAGCAAACATTTAATGTATACACTATGATAATAACCACACAGTTTTATAGTAGGTAAACATGAATGTAAACAGGGCCCTAACTCAAGCCCACTAAAAGAAAGTGTCTTTCAAGTGAATGGACAAGTTCCTAAAACTCGTCCATAGAAAACCCTAACCAAATGGTAGGTGTAGGACAAATGCTTAAAGTCATTGGATCACAACATATATTTATTATCCCTCTAAGAACCAACTGTTCCTAGTTTACCTATAACTCCGTCAAAGTGTCGATCATCTGTAGAAGACACAACACATGTGGGAAAATCCCATGTAGGGGTGATTAAAATATTCTCTATAGGACACCCCTAAACCACAAATTAATACCAGTATGAAATACAAGAAGTACACCCAAAATAAATACATGGTATACCACAAAGGAAATACATGAAGTATAGTCAGCTCACACAGGTATTAGTCTAAACCACTAAGAGAAGTATTTTTAGTTGTAGGACACAGATCTCCAAGTTTCCATGACACATGGAGTGTCAAAGATGCACAGAGCATATATGGTGCATGAAGCAACAATGAAACATGGAGTGTTGATGGTGCACAGAGCAGCGATGGTTCCTAGAGCATCAATAGCACTTGGAGCATTGATGGTGCATGGAGATTCGATGGCGCATGAAGTGTCGATGGAACATACAACATCGATTGAACACAGAGCGTTGATGGAACACATAAAATTGATGGGTCATGAAACCACCAAATTAGGTAGTCATCAAGTCTCATAGTCACCAAGTCACATCCAGCCACATGATTCATCTTGTAGCATGCTCATTTTGGGAGAACCTACTCGTCAAGCCATTTGGTAACATTCAAACAGTCGCAAGGACTCACTTAGAGTATCTCAAAAGTATTGTATTGCCACAAAGGTCCCAATGCTGCAAACATATCATCAAATAGTATGAAAGTGTCTGCAATTTTTATGCAATGGCCTAACACAGGTTTGATTCGACCTAAACCATTAGATGACACGAACTGGTTTGGATGACCTGATCTAGTTTGTATTGGCCCGAACCAGCTCAAACCATCCGGCTCAGCCCATTGGGCATGGCCCGCTGGGCCTGCTGGACTAGTAGGTGGTCCAACTCATCTGGTCCGGCCTGCCGCATGTGGGTAGGATTGTGTTTTCTAGACACGGACTGCCCTAGAAATTTCCCTCTAGTCACCGTGGAGCCATGCTGCATTTCATACCATGGACCCGCCTCCTATGCCTAGTCCTATGGCCTCACCGCCACTGCGGCCTCCCTCTGATGTGGCTTTGATCCATGAACCCATTCACCATTGTGGCCTCCTGGAATGGCCTCCTAGTCACTACATGTGGGCCCTGCGACTGCTAGATCTCTTTGAAGAGGTCCCATATGGACCACGTCCTACTACCTCCGTTGGCCGCCCTATTGGCGGCATGTCCTACCGTGCTCCTCCTAGCCTAGCCTTCTATACCAAGCCACTACTGCCTCCACTGCCAGCTGCCTTGATGGAAGCCTGTCACCACCCCACGATCCCCCTAGACCAGCCCCATCGGCTACTTCCTACCCTCACCATCGCTTGACCTGTTGACGGTCTTCCTTGCGTCTACATAAGACATTACCTCTCCCGAAATACACCACTCTATCGTCACACCTCTGATATGCCATCACGAGTTCAATCCTTCGATCTCAGACCATTGCGCCATGGATCGATGGCGCAATGGTTGATCATTTGTGTAGAGGTTTCGAGAAAAAAACGTACAAAGAACAAAATTTATTGAGGGGGAGAAATAAAGCATGCGAATTCCCAATGAACAGATATTGGCCTTGATCTGTTCATATTACATGGTTTAACAAAGAACAAATCGGCACAGAAATTTAATCCCCAATCAAACCCCACAAGCATAACACCCATCCCGAAAGAAATAGAACCATAGTTTAACCTGTTTCTTGGATAGTCTGCATTCATCGTTGGATCTAATAAGGGGAAAGGAAATAACAAATATAATTAACATCCTACCTCATAGTTGGAATAGTCATTGATGAAGAATGGAGGGTTGTGTCATCATCGATCCTCGATCCACATGCATTCATTATCAATAGAGTTTCTTTCCATGCCTTACAGAAATTTTTGTGATTATGGAGATAACATTTAATTACTAACAAAGGTTTCGTTAAAAATTAAAACTTTGTTGCATCCAATTTTATTATTGAAATATTTTATTGATGGTTACGTCCAAATTATAACATTCATAGTCGACCCAAAACAATTAATATTAGGCCCCAGATAAGTTAAATTCAATACTTTGAATAAAATAGTGCCCTTATATTTTTAATCTAGTCACCCGTTTAGACGTTTTTCCCACTTTAAATAAAAACTGCCCGTGCAATTTATTAAAATATTAACATTTTTCATCATATCATTATGAGCCCAATAGGCCTCATAATTTCATTCCATCCCAGTTCCTGGTCTCAGAATTTTCCCAATTAATTTATAAAATTAAAACTAGAGAAAATATGAGTCATTATAGGATAATTTTTATTGCTTTGTCCTTGGATATATATGAGGTGAAGATTTTACACCGTGATATGAGATGTATTTTGTTCATTGAATTGAAAATCAAATTGATTAATTGATTTATTAATTTCATTTTAAATGAAAAGGAATAATGTTAATGGATAGATGAAATGATCCTTGGCCTCTTTTTAGGTAATTTCTTGATTAAGCATGAATTTCCTTTTATTGTTTTTCCCATTTGAGATAAATTCTATCTAAGACATGTATTAGTTTTTTTACATGTGATGTTTTTTATTTTGAAAATTACCATGTGATTATTTTAAAAGAAATCCCTATAAGATTTTCCAATATCCTAGAACACTTTTTGAGGTGAGATATACTTAAGATTCATTGGTTTTGACCTTGACATGTCAAAATAAATTTGTTAAATGATTATTGAAATTTGTTAAATGGTTAAGATACTTGAGTGATACATTGATTCATATAATAATTCCATAGAAAAAACTAATTTCCTTGAACTTTTTTTATTCCAAGGGTGATACATGAATCCAAATGAAGAAATACGAGGATGGACTCATTGAGGCTAGACTTATATGCCAAGTGATACATGGATTGAAATGAGAATTACATTGATAAAATAAGATGGATTTGGTATTTATATTCCATAGGTGATACTCAGGATCACTTAGTGGACCATCTAGGATGGACTCAGTTAGCTGTGTTGTTCTACCACACCTAGAGTGATACCGAGTTCTTGAGAGGTTATCTGGGGATGGGATTGTATGGTGTTGGTTGATATTATACCTAGAGTGATACTTTAATTACAACTTAGGAATTTTGAGGATAGACTCAGGTTTTAAAACAAATTAAAAATGAAATGAATTATGAAACATCTATTAATCCAAAGCACGAGCTTTAATTCGGTCTTAACTTATACCTTTTAGATGGTATTTTTGTATATATGTTGTACTATTGATTATATGGGGGATGCAGAGATTGAGTTGCATCTTGAGAATTATTAATTAAATGATATTGAATTTTTAAATGAATTTCAATAAATTGCACTACCTGACTGTTAAATTAGAGAATTACCATTTGAGGAAAGTGATAAAATGAAATGGTTAATAAATGAGAACCTGGTTATATTAGATGTTTAATTTTGAGTAATTCATTTATTTTTGTACTGCCTGTAAACTTGTTATATATATTCAAGGACTAATTGGCATGTACCTTGGGTGGTATCCTCCTAGAATTATATCTCACAACCTATTTGCGTTACATTTTTTGAACCCAAATAGATTATATAATTATAGGTAATGACAGGGACAGTATCCTCCTATTGGTAATTGATTTTCTTTTTAGGAGTAGGAAAGCATTGAACCAAGTTGAGGCTTAAGATGTCCCTGGGATACTTTTGGATTCTATTTTTTTCTTTTAAAATATGTATTGTATATATGAATTGTATTCCTATTTTGAGAATTTTTGTCGAAACATGACAAGATACATCATTTTTATACGATATATAATATGTTGTTATTTACTTATCCATGATATATTCTTTACTTCTATCTAAATGATGTACATATTTTTCTTCTTGAATGATGTTGTTTCCAATGTGTTACACTCTGGTAATCAACTATTCCTATGAGTAGCAACCCCACATAAAAGGAAAATCAAAATTTCCTCAAATGAAATTTATATTTTCTGGATTTTTTCTATTATTTTTGATTTGATTTCACTATTGGGTGATACACTTAGATTGTGATTTTATTATTTATATGACTATAAATTCTATTTTTTACAACCCAATTATATGAGGGAATTCCATGTCATTCAAAATATAGTCACCTTACTAGGAATCACAATCCATGTATTTTTCCATTCCATTTAGGATGAATTACTTCTTTCATTCCATTATGATAAGTTCCATGATAGATATTCCTACTGTTGTGATAGTTATATTGAGATGTATAATAAAATGTATTTGATGGACACTAAGCTTTGGTATTTGGGAATTATGGTCCATCATGGATTTGAATTTGGTGAACAATAATTCAACCATTAAATTGAAATTTGATATAAATGTGGAATGTGGTTTTTTTTAGAGAAGGTGGCGCTTTGGTCAAGAGACCAAAGCAAATTTATTAGCAAAAAGAAAGATTACAAGAGTCTAAAGGACGGGATCAAATTACAATCTTTGACTTGCAACGGAATCAGGTTTTCTGGGATCTCTTCCATCCAAGTTATAGCCTGATTAATGCCTTTGTTAGCGAGAGCATCCGCAACCCTATTCGCTTCACGATAAGTATGAGTTGCAATGTAATTGATGTCATGGAGAGATTGGAGGCAATTCATCCAGCGTGTAGTGATCGGCCAAGCAAGATGAAAATCTCCCTTCCAAATGGCTTGAACAATAGTGGTAGAGTCGCTCTCAATCCATAAGTTGTTCCACCCATGACGAAGAGCAAAATCCATGGCATGAATAACACTTAGCATCTCAGCTTCTAGTGAGGATGCAGTACCACAACCTCCAAAAAAGCATCCCACGATGTGACCATGATGATTTCTGAAGACAGCTCCACATCCCGCAGGTCCTGGATTTCCTTTAGAGGCGCCATCCACATTGATTTTAATCCAACCTGGAAATGGGGGTCTCCAGAAAACCTCAAGGGTGCGTAACGGCTTCAAGAAAATGGCTTCAACTTGAAGACGACGAAGGATCATAAAGTCCGCCACTGAATTGTTGCAGGGACCATTCTGGATCAGAGCGGCTTCCCGAATAGCAATGAGAATTCTCATTTTACCTGCATCAGTGTTGTGTGAGAAATTATTATGAAGAATAGAGTTTCTATCATACCAGATCACATGAATCAGCTCGGCAACCCCAGCTATGAACAAATTTCTAATTTGATGAGAGGAGTCCATATCAACGCAACGTTTAATCTGGCCATCAATAGAGTTAGAGATTGGCCATCTGCAATCAAAAGCATCAAAAATATATTTCCAAAGAGCAGAGGCAGTAGCACAAGATAGAAATAGGTGGTTAGTATCTTCTCTATGCTGATTGCAAAAACGACATTTAGAACAAAGTTGAATGCCAAAACTTTGGAAATGAATGTGGGAAATGAGTTTCTTATAATAGATATTTCACCTAGACCAAGATTTTGAGTGGGAATGAGGTAGTGTTTTTAGTATTTCCTATGGCCATTCTTTCTAATGTCTTGGCCTCAGTATTAGGATGTGGGGTTGAATTTGTTTATAGGAAGATTTTGAATTGTCCTAAAATTTTGAAATGTGAGATTTTCTTAGGTTTATATAATCTCATGTGAAAATGTAAAGCCTAATGAGGTTCAAATTTTAATATGAGACATTTTTAATTAAATTACATCTAAATTCTAACCTATAAAGTGTATGGATTCTTATGTATTGGTAGAAAACCACCCATATGACCGAACCGTTATTTATATGACAATGTGGTATATTTTTAAATGGTTATAAATGTGAAAACCATAAATTCTCAATGTAAATGAATTGGTTACCCTTTTAAATGCACAACTAGACCCAAGTAGGTCAGTTGTGGGAATGTTTTTATGAGATAACTTAGTGTATGTGTTTACAATTTTAATAAACAATCAATTTCTATTGGGTTTATTTTTGTTGAACCCAGGTTGATTTTAATGGGACTCTCATAGGTTAACTTATCTGTTATAACATAAAAGGAATTTATTTAATAAATTTTTAAATTTTTATGGGAGGTCAATAAATTATAATGTTTAATGTTTAAAGAATAATTTTTTGTATCTTTACTATTATGCATAGTGGATTTGATTCAAATAAGGCACTGAGTGCTTTTTCCTTATGAGTTAGTACTTGATGTCTTGAGTTAGATATTTTAAATTATTTAAAGTTTAAATGAAAACCAATGTAATCAAACTAAAATGGAACCTAGATTGGTGTCCTTATTTATAACCTTATGTAAGTATAGTTTTAAATGTTTCTTGAGTGCCTTGGAGTGGAATCATGAGTATTTTTTGAAGGCATTTCTATATTTTATAAGTGTCCTAATTGATCGGATCAAGAGCCTAGTGAATTGTAGTTTGGCATAACCTAGTGAGAGGGTAGAAGCTTGTGATTTTTTAAGGGTATAACCCATGGTAGGTATAACTCTTAGTGCATAAAATTTAATTCTAAATGTATTGAGTCTTCTGGCATTTGGCACTATTCGGGTTCCATTTTCTATAGTATAACTTATAGACACTAAAATACACCGCTATTCAGATGGGTGGTCATTGTATGTTACAACCTTGTTATAAGAATGAGAAGAAATTAATACTCAATTATAATAGGTTAGACATGTCTAGGGCATTTTCATACGCTCAAAAGGTTTTATGACCCTATTTGTTTTCCTTTGAGCGACTCAGGTGGTCGTCTGTTGTTTTAAAGTCATACGAGATAGAATGACTTGAGCTAGTTTTTTGTGTGATAGACTTGATACTTGGATGCATAAGGAGAAAAATGTATGGGTAGTATCAAGGTGTTTACTTTCTTATAGAGCCTCAGGGTAGTATGAATTCAAATATGCAGTTCCCATCAACTTCTTAAATGATGTAATGAAATAGTTGAGTTTGATGAATGACTAAGACTTATTCTATTGAGTATGTTTTTAGGTAATCTCTGTAGTATACAAACCTAGGTGTTAAAAAATGAAATCATTTCTAGTGCTTGGGAGGTTTTCTAAAGAATTAGGTTTCTTGAAATGCTGGTCGGTTTGGTTTTGGGTTTCATGCAAATTGTTTTAGCGTTACGATTGTTCATTCAAGGATCATCACATGTACGTTTTATGGTGAATACGATCTAGCGCGCTGGTGGGTGGGTGGCCTATCTCTTCCCTTGATAATGAGTAAACTCCTAATATAGGGAAAATCATTTTAATTTTAGTGTATGCATGTCCTTTTAGATGGAAGGAACACAACCAAGAAGGACCATTTAGAAATAGTTGATTCTACTTGAATGATTTTGAGGCTTTAATGTCATATTTTAATGTTGGAGCTTTATCAACAACATGATGTTGATGTTGGTGGCTGTGTAGTAAACCTTTAAGAAATTCCATTGGATTTGAATGGAATTTAGTGGTTATGTTGAGTGATAAAATGATGCATCAACAGTAAAACCCGATAATCGATTGACGGTGTTGCATAATTAGGTGAAGTTGAACCTCTTTCAAGGAAATTTTATCAGTAGTGGATCTAATGATCTACTTGTCAAAATTTTTAACCTCTTAGTGATTTATGTCTCGAGACAATAATATACCCTATCTTGATGTTATCCTCAATTCACTAAGAGAGCATAGGTCTTAAGCCACTATAATGTTTAAAGGACATCAAGATAGGTTGTGATCTTTATATGAGTTTAGTACTAGATGAATCATCCTTATTAAGGATTATCTTGTCCTGAGTGATACTTAGGTTTCCAAGTAGGAAATCCTTGGATGAGATCTTGGATACCATATGTTTACTTTGACATGACCACATGGTGGATGCTTCCCTGGGTTCATTCAATGATTTTATATGCATGTATTGGATTTTTACCAATGTTTCAATTGTAAAAATGAAGTGTAGACTACCTTGGGTTCTCTCCCTGGAATCCAGTTAAATGAATCCGAGGTTATCCCGGACTCATTTCCATCTTGGAGTTGGTGTATAAAAATAAGTGAAAATTCTAGTGGGATGGTTCTAGGTTACCCTCTTGTTTGTGTTGAGACTTGATTGTTTTTAATGTTCAGGTGATGGTTTGACCAAGTAAAATCACTAGGAGTCAGGTATGGACTTTAGTGGGTGAGTTTTTGGTGGTTGAAAGATGCATTGGAAGAAGGGGTTTCCTTTCTGTTTGTAATGTTCCGACTTCCTAAGATGAGAATTTTAAGAGTAGTCATCCATAATGGATAAATATGTTATCCTTATTGTTGGATGCGTACGATTATATGGAATGAGTTTAAACATTTTTCCTGGTTAAAGAGGCTGTGGTGAAAAGGTTGGAAGTTTCTTTCAAGAAATATTATGTGTCAATTTTTAGTTTGGTTGAATGAAATTCTACCATTACTTTACAGTGAGGTCCCTAATATGACCTCAGTGGTGGTTATGTTCACCTAGTTAAAGTAAATCACACAGGTAACATTGCTAGAATGCTTTGGGGAAGGCTTTGTAAGAAATTATGATGGTGGAGGTTCCATGGTATTGATTTCTTAGGGGTTGTTGTGAATAAGATAAAAAATGTTTTCTCACTTACTACCTTTTTTGTAGACCTTTAGTGTGGATGATCATGGGAAATTGTACAACTAAGATATGACATTCCTTCATGGAATCCCACATACTATCATATCAGATATGGATGCCAGATTTAGTTCATGATTATAGATACAAAAACAGAGGGTGTCTGGTAAAAAAGTTCATTTAAGCATAACATATATCCTCGAAACAGATATCCAGCCACGACGTACAATTCAAGTGCTAGAGTAAATGTTGTGGGCGTACATCCTAGATTTATTTTGGGCTATTGGAAGAGTCATGTACCTTGTTTGAATTTTACTTCAATAATTTCTTTTAGGCTACTATTTATATGAGGTTTTGTATGGTAGAACTTTTTGATCACCCCTGTGTTGCTTAGAAGAAGGAGAGTAAAATATGCTTGGACCTCATCTTATCTAAGAGACCACAAAAAATGATTAGTTTATTTGGAAGCAGATTTCTATTTCATAGTCTCATAAAAAATATTATGATAATCACTGTATATGATCTCTAGAATTTGAGGTTTGGGATCAAGTATTTCTATGTGTTTAACTATGGATGGGACATAAGAGGATCTTGAGATATTACATTGACCCTATCCTTTAATAGACATCATTACATGATTTTAATTATAAATAAACATCAAATTACTATCCAAGGATCATAAAGTCTAGTGTCTTGGAAGACTAGGTACATAAAAATAAAAATATGGGACTAAATAAAACATTTCTTTATTTATCATCCATTATGATATCCTAAATTCAATTGAGCCCTTACATATGCATAGGATCACCTGGGGATAACATGAACAAATGGATGCGCTAAAAATCCCAATAAGGGAAGAAAAATTAAAACAAAGCTTAACACATCGGTTAGAAGGCATAAAATAATGATATAAAAAGGAATGGAACTTGATTAAAAATAATGAATCATAAAATTTTATCATATAATCATGAATTCATTGTAATGTGTTCAAAAATAACACATTAATTTAGCATGAATCAAGACTTGTCGCACATAGAGGACCCCGAGTCAAGGCTCGTTGCACATAGAGGAGAACGAGTCAAGGAAAACCCCAAAGATCATTGCACATAATATATCATGAAACTAAAAATTAACCAATGAGTTGGAGCTATATCTGAGAACACCCATAATAACATGTTCATGAATATGTTTTCCACATAAATAATCATATATAAGAAATCAAACATAAACATAAGGGTGACCCATGTGAAGAATTGGGTATTATTATCATGTTAGAAGGACTATCAAAATGTAATATCATAATTATGTCCATTAAAGGAAGTATTTAAATCATAAATGTAAATTAATTATAGAATATTGACATAGATCGTAATAATTTATGCCAAACTGAAGTGAAAATATTGTTTAAGAAACATTAGAAATAAAACATTTTAGAATGGTTTAAGGGAAAACTTCCGAGATTCATTAAAATGGAAAAGTAATAATTGTTTGTATAAAAATAGAATTTTAACAAGGTATTTTTTTATGATTAAAATAGTGATTTTATAAAATTAATGATGGAATACAATATATTGTGGAGAACACTTGAAAATGGGTATGAATTCAAGACGTTCCCTTAAATTGGGCTTGCTTATCAGGAAGAATCGAGTAGGGAACCTTTTAAAAATGTTTATATAACCAAAAAAATAAAGATGAATGGATCATGATACATGATTTTAGAACATATATACACAACTTTGAATATTTACATAAATGTAAAAGATAAATTTATTAGTGTAAGAAGACATAATGAGTAAACCGGAGGAATAATGGAGATCCAGGAAGAATCCTTTACCTTATGTCTGAAATGATTCTGAACTTAATCTTAATGTACTAAATAATAAAATTAAATACATTATTTAATTTATTATGAAACTTGTATTCTTTTTTTTCATTTTTTATTATTTTATTAATTTCATTTACGTTATTTCTTATGGGTTATGAAATTCAATTTCATCACTCATAAGACTGAGTTTCCTTGATTTTCATGACCGGTTTACTTGTATATGTGTATGAGAAAACCATATAGAATGAAGATAGTTATATAGAAATGAAATTATATGTAATTAATAAAATTATAGAATGTTAAAATAATTTTTTTCCAGAAGTGTGGATGATTAATTCGATAAATCATTAATGATAATCTTTTAGATTAATTTAGCGTTTTTATCACAACAAACTCATTTTGTGTTATAAATTAATATCATGTGTAAAAACTTATTCCAAAAAATTAAATAAGTTATAATATATATATTAGAATCTTTTTAAACCATAAAAATGCTTTCATGATTAGTATTTAATATTTAATGGAGTGATGAAGGCTAGTTTTCCATGAAGGTGGTAAATCAACACCACATAAACGATGTTCTCATTTTAATGAAAAAGAGAGAGGAGAAGAGATTTGTTAAAGAATTATTCCATAAACCTAATAATATTATATTATATGTAAGATACTATATTTTTAATTCTACTTGGAAAATGGGAATAGGGGATATGATTGGAAACAAAAGGACCTTGGAAGGAAATTGAAAGAAAATGGAAGAGAATTTTACCTCTTGATTCATTATTATTGGGAACCTCCATAGGGGATTGGTTTTGGTCTTTTATTATGAGAAAAATTTCCCAAACATTGGGAATGGTCTTGGGAGGAGTTTGAGAAAAATTTGTAAAAGTATAAAGGCTTGAGAGGTGTGAGGATTAGAGATGGGGAGGGGTGGTATTTATAGTGGAGGGGAGGGGTGTTTTCTCATTATTTAATTCATTAGTTTATTATTTTTCTCAAGAAATGAAATAGTGTTGATTCATGAGTCAAAATATAGTTATTAGATCATTTTATTTAGAACAACTTTTTCTTACATAATCCACGAATCAATGAATAGTGTATTTAACTTATAATGTATATATACTGTAAAATACAATATTTTACTATTCACCAAAAATTAAAATATTTCCAAAAAATGCCAAAAAATAAACCTAACCATTTTTTAATGTATAGAACTAAAAAATTAACGAAATTTTATAAAAACAATTTTAAAAATATTATAAATTTAATTTTTAATTAAAATCATAATTTTCTTGAAATATAATGATTTTAAAACTATAACTAATTTTATAACACGTTGTCAAATTAACTAAGGTTTCATAAAATTATATTATAATAATATGAAATTAAAATAATAATTTATGAATATATTTTATGAAAATACTTTATATTATATATTATTAAATTAGTTATAAAATTATAATTTAATATTTATTAATTAAAAAAACACTTAATTAATAAATTTTAAAATATTTATTTGACTATAATATGATATATTAATATTATATTTTCACTTATAAGATGGATAAATTTTATTTATACCTTCATTTGTGAGGTTACTCTTCAATTGGTCGGTTTAATATTCATACGTGACACATTACTATTCCAAAGGTTAAAAAATTATTTCCTCGATATAGGTTCCTTAACTTCATGAAATGATTATAATCATATCCATTCACCATTTATAAAGATTGTATTGTTTTTTATTTGTTTTTATCGCATATGAAATAATTATAAGAAGGGAATTTCTATAGATTAAAATTTGGGTCATTATATTCTACCCCCCTTATAAAATTTCTCCCTGAGAATTTCATTTTACATTCTAAGTTGAAAAAATATGTGGGTAATTCTCTTTCATCACTTGATATAGTTCCCATGTAGCCTCTTCATACTTATGGTTTTGCCAAAGTAAATTTACCATGTGAGTAGTATTTTTGTATAGAACCTTATCTATATGATCTATGTTCTTTACTGGATACTCCTCATAAGAATGGTCATTCTCCAACTATACCACCTCTAAATTCAGTACATGTAAAGAATCCAGTATGTACTTCCTTAAGAGGGATACATGGAAAACCTCATGTAATTGAGTCAAGGTTAGTGGAAGTGATAGTCTATTGGCCACAACTCTGACATAATTAAGGATCTTAAATGGACTGCTGTATCTGTGATTTATTATCCCTTTCTTCTTGAATCTCGTGATCCTCTTCCATAGAGATATGGGGAGGATTACCATGTCTCCAACCATGAACTACAGGTACCCTCGACGATTGTCTAAATATCTATTTTGTCAAAATTGGACTAACTTGATGCATTACTGAATGGTTTTCACATTCTCCATCATTTCATCGAACATTTCAGGTCCTTTCGTCTTACGTTCACCGACATTAATCCAAAATGTTGGTGTTCTTCACCTTTTCCTACAAAGGTCTTCATATTGATCCATTTGGATGCTTGAGTGGGAACTATTGTTGTAGGAGAATTCAACTAGTATAAGATGTTGGTCCCATCAAACTTTGAAGTCCATCAAACACAATCTCTACATGTATTCCAGTTTTTGAATAGTCTGCTTAGATTAGACATAAGTTTTTGGATGATAGGACATATTGAAGTTTAGCTCCATGCTTAGAGCATGTTGGAGGCTTTTCTAGAACATGGAGGTGAATCTCAGATCTCAGTTGGATACAATACATAGTGGTACTCCATGAAGACTTACCACTTATTTGATGTATATCTATGCAAGTTGATGTAGTGAGAAGTCCTTGTGAATTGAGATAACGTGACTTGTCTTTATAAGACGATCCACAATAATATAGATAACATTGATTCCTCTAGATGTATTTGGAAGTCAAATATCAAAGTCCATGTTGATGTATTCCCATTTATATGTGGGTATGGGTAATGGTTGAATCACCCCTTTATAACTTTTCCTTTTATCCTTCACTTGCTAACATACAAAGCACTTTGATGTATATTCAACGATCTCCTTTTGATATTGTACCACCAAAAGTTCCCATGAAGATATCGATACATCATTGTGCTCGCTAGGTGATTATCCACTAAATGAGGCTAATATTCATTGTTAATATATATAATATTCATGTTATTTATTATTCATAAACACCATTTTAGTGGATTTTACACTTTGAACATCATTTCACATTATGATTGTAATTCCCCCTTAAAATGCACTATTACATGGTACATTTTTTAACACCTCCTAAAATACATAATAGAATTGATTTTATTTTAATACTTTGTTTTCAGGTCTCTCAAGCAGTAAGGAATAATTCATAATTTTTAAGTATCTGAATATTCACATTGGAAGACCACCAAAATGGGCTTTCATGGAAACACATTCTGGGAAAAGTAAACTGGGAAGCATTCCAATAAAGAGACTGTAGAGGCCAGGATCCAAGCCCAATGATTCTCAAAACTTATATTACAATAGAGGACATCATGGGGAACATTTAATTACATATTGGACAAAGACAATTCTAAATCTTTAATGGAGTTACAGGTGTCCCAATTTTGAGATAAAATTATGGGCCTGATTCTACAGCCCATAAAAATAGCCCACCAATTTAATCATGTCTCAATAACCACAAAATAATTTTGGCTTAAATTTTACAGAGAGGTAGGATAAATATGTATATTAATATTGGTATTCAATGGAACACTCCAATTCTTCCATATAGAATGAAATCTTGGCGCCTATGTTTGGTGGATGAAAGTTGGACGCCACTTTGGGTCAAGGATAAAGATGTCCACTCTGCCTTACTTTCCACCACCCTAGGCCTACCATACACAAGTGGGATCACATTTAATTTTGGGATCCAAAACCAAGACTCTTGAAATTACTATTTAAGGAAGTGGTGGTGTAGGAGTTTATTATCTTTGGTACTTTCTTTTATTGTAATGTTATGTGGTAATTTTGTTTTATGATGTTTCTCTTTCAAATGAAAGTTGTTCTAATTAATCTTAGTTTCTTAATAAAAGTTTTTCTTATCCTATTATTATTATAGTGTTAATATCACTTTGATACCTTTGTCTCACGTTGTGAATTTATTCTCACAAAACCTTGTAAAATTATCACACAACTGTGGAGAGATCATTATTTCATTGTTTTCTTTCTTAATTCTCCATTTCCTCCCTCACGAGTCTACTTCCCAATTCCACTAAAACCACAGCTTCAATGGAGGTCTAGCCTATTATGGGTTGATAAAATGGAGTATAAAGGGTATTGATTATATGTTATTTATAACCTCATTAATATCAAATCACTTCTTTTAATTGAGATTTTTATTTTATGATTTTAAAACTTCTTCACCCTTGTTTAATTTTAAGGCGACATACTTCAAGTTCTAATAAAATCCTTTAACTTAGAGTGCTCATGAATTTGATCCTATAAGTGTATAGGTGATTATTATTATGTTTGTTTGTTATTAAATCAGTAATTGATTAAGTTTCTGGAACTTATTGAATAAAACCATCTCAAATATAAGAAATCGAGACTGTTAAAAATGAATTTCATCCAATCTACCGCAAGTGATAACCAACGATCAACTCATTATTTTAAATTTAATTCACTTAAGTATTCTAGAGTTCAATTAAACCCATATAAAATAAACCCATGTTAGTAAATTCATATCCAAAAACAATCCATAGAATGTACCTATCTGTAGGTTACT
This sequence comes from Viscum album, assembly GCA_963277665.1. Taxonomy (NCBI): domain Eukaryota; kingdom Viridiplantae; phylum Streptophyta; class Magnoliopsida; order Santalales; family Viscaceae; genus Viscum; species Viscum album. The sequence continues at coordinate 856,058,671 of OY728145.1, forward strand.
TATTAGGTCTCGGAGGAATCAACAACCCAAGCTAAACTACAAGTGACCCCTTAAACCAAAAAACTAGGTAAATTTGGGAGAGACCAAATTTTGGCACTTTTTTTGGGGACCTAATTAAGTCATCCCAACAACCATTATATTCTACCACATTTCTTGTATTCTCACCCAAATTTTATTATCTTTTACCTTTCTTGTATTTTCTGTTTTTGGCACATGTCCGCCTACACCCGTGACCAATCAAACCATCTAGTTAGGGTGGATAGTCCTAGGGTTGGGGAGTCAAGTACACTAAGGGACCTCTTTAAATTATATCCTAATATTACTAATACTCTAGAGTCAAAAATTTATCATATTTTAATGAAATTTATTCAAAGAAACCAACTCATAAACCCATGTGGGAACCAAAATGGAAATCCCAATGAGGTAGCCCCAAACATGGGGAATGCGGTCGATCAAACCATGAATGACTACCTCACACCTACCTAGACCAATGACCCTCATGCTTTATAAAAATTCCCTTGAATATTTTAAGTACTTCTTTAAACCCCATGTCCTAAACCACCTTTCCACGTTCTATGGAATGGAGTCTGAGAAACGCTACCTTCACGTTAAGGAGTTCAATGACATTATAGAAACCATGTGTCCCCCACATCAACTAGAATCATCTAAGATGAGGCTATTTACTTTTTCTTTAAAGTATCAAGTTAAAAATTGGCTAAAAAATTTAGTAACATGATCCATGAACTATTTGGACCAATTACAAAGAGAATTATACAAAAATAATTTCCCCACCATAAAATAATTTCACTTTAAAAAATAATCCAACACATTTTTGAAAAAGAAGGGGAGTCATTTTATGAAACATGGGAGAGGTTAAAAGAGACACTCAACATGGTATATCACCATTGATTTTCAATACTAGAATAATTTTGAATTTTATATGATGGGTTGGGTCTAGGGAACAAACAATTCATTGACATGATGTGTAATAGGACCTTTAAAAACAAAGCCCCAAATGATGCTTACGAGTATCTAGAAAGTATTGCTGAACATAATAAAACATGGGGAACATCACCTTAATATGAGAATCCACCCAAATCTGGTAGAATTCACACTATTAGAGAGGAGAAAATACTTAGGAAAAAACTTTCTGCAATCACTAGGAAGGTCAAGGAGATCGATCTTAGAAAGGTCCATGAAATTAGAAATGTTGACCCTATTAGAACAATTTGTGAAAAACATGACCATAAGACCGAAAAACACCCAACCATCCCTTATATTAAAGATGTTATTTTATGAGGACCACCAGCGGAGTTCAATGCTCTGAACTTTCACTATCCACAATACCAAAACACCTTCAATCCAAGGTGTAATGATAATCTAGGATTCTATTGGAAAGATAACCAACAACCCAACCAAAAACCTAGTCAGCCATAAAGACCAAACCCCTACCCTCCACAAAATTTTTAAAACCATAACCAGTTCCAACCACAACCAGTCCAATACCAACACCCTCCTATCCAAAACCAACAACCCATCCAGCAACCCATGAAACAACAAATCCAAAAATTAATTTATCCTCTTGGGATAAACCAACCAGCACAATCCCCTACTCAATCTGTCCCTCTTCCAATCCTTGAGAAGTTGTCTAAAATATTTGAGAAAATGAACTCAGAAGTTCCATCCCTTAAACATGAACTACAAACCATTAAATCTGGGAAGGCACCCATTCCTACTCAGGTAGTACCATCCTTAACTTTAAGGAGAGAATCCAGTTACACACAAACCTATCATGAACAACTCATAGCAGTAACAATTTTAAGAAGTGGGAAATCCATTGAGAAACATGAAAATCCATTGCAGAGCCATTAAAAGCATCAATAACTCATGAAAATGATGAATAACCACCCATATACTTTGGACAACCCAATGATAATGTCAAGTAACTACAACCACACCAAAAAAATCAAACAATTTTCTCCTTTTACTCAATGAATGAGAGGAAAAACTAAAGCAGAATAGAATGAGACTTTGAAAAGAATCTTCTCTCATGTTAAGTTGAACACCCCCTTCTTGATGAAATCCAAACCATTACGGCCAACTCAAAGTAACTTAAGGATTTCTCACTTTAAAAAGGAAATTTTGACATAAAAACCAAGTCCATTTGGCTGTTAATGTGAGTACCACCATTCAAGGGACCATTCCTCCAAAGTTGAAAGATCCAGGATTTCTATACATCAATATTGATTTAGGAGAGAACAAAGTAGTCAAACCACTTTGTTATGTAGGAGCCAGTGTTAAGATTATTCTTTAGGCCACGTATTGTCAGTTAGGGATCGAAGAATTCCAACCCACATCTGTCACTCTTCATTTGTTGATCGTAGTGTTTGAGTTCCTAAGGGGATATTAAAGGATGTTTTGGTGATGGTTGAAAATTTCATTTACCTAGTTGAATTCATTGTTCTTGAAAATCACTCAATCTTAGGTTCTAGGGAGAAAACCCCATTCATCCTTGGTCTTCCATTGTAACAATCAAATCTATTATCTTAGTCCGAAATGGGAACATGACCATAACCTATAGAAACACGAGTCTAGACTTGAACATATACAAAGAAAACTCTCAAATTGGGGATGATGAAGAGATACATGAGATTAATTGGATTGGTATTGTTGATAGTGAATTCATGGAACGTCGAGGGATTACTGAATGATGTTTAAGTCAACAAGAGATTTATTTTCTTTGTTCATAGGAGGGAAATTTTTCTCCTTGGCTTGAATCTTTTTCAGATAGCCCTATTGATGATTTTCTAGAATCACAAATCAATGATACCATTGGTGAAATCAATAAAATTGAGTCCATACCCATTAATGACACTGATCTGGCCAATTTATTAGATTAAAATTAGGTTAACAAGGAACCAATTCTGTCAAGAAATATGAACAAATAGATTGAGTTCAATACGAAGTACCATACTTTATTGGAAAGTGATAAACAAATTGATCTCAAATTTAAAGTCCTACCTTCATCACTCAAGTATGCATTCTTAGGGGGACAATAAATCCTTTCCTGTTGTCATTTGTACCTCTCTTAAATCCAATTAAGAGATGATGCTTCTAGATGTCCTAAGAAACCATGAGCATGAAATTGGATGGACCCTTTCTGATATTCCTAGGATTATCCCACTCATTGGAAATCATAAGATTATTATTGAATTTGAATCCAAACAATATTGTTAACCATAGAGGGGAATCAATACAAATCTTATGGATGTAGAATGGAAAGAACTTCTTATATTTTTGAAAGCGGGTATCATCTAACCTATTTTTAAGAGTGCGTGGGTAGGCCTAATTCAAGTTATCTTAAAGAAATATGGAATCACTATGATCACCAATGAGGATGAAGACCTTCTCTCCATATGGGTTAGTAGTGGATTGAGAGTCTTTATTGACTATAGGAAGATCAACTCTTGTACCAAGAAAGACAATTTCCACTTGCCCTTTATTGATAAAGTCCTCGAGCGAGTGGCGAGTAATCAATTATAATGCTTCCTAGATGGATTCTTAGGGTATAATAAAATCAAGGTCTCCTTAGAGAAGCAATAGAACAAACCTTCACTTGTCTATTCGACACCTTTTCCTTCAAGCGCATGCCCTTTGGGTCATGTAATGCCTCTGGTAACTTCCAGTGTTTCATAGTGGGAATCTTCTCAGACATGGTGGGGGTTGTTCAGAGGTCTTCATGTATGACTTCTATATCCTTGAGGATACTTTTTGAGAGATGAATTTTGAATGTTAAAAATGTTTTTTCAAGATGTGAGGACAAGAACCTCATCCAAAATTGGATAAAATACCATTTTATGGTAAATGAATGACTTTTTCTAGGACATCTGGTATCTGGTAGAGGGATTGAAGTTGATAAATCTAAGGTTGAAATCATTCGTCACCTTCCTTCACCTTAGACATTAAGGTAAGTGGGGTCCTTAGGACATGATGGATTCTATATAAGGTTCATTAGGAATTTCAACTCTATTTCTCGACCACTTTGTGCTCTATTGGGGTAAGATGCTCCATTTTTTTGGACATAATGTTTTGATGAATAATTCCCTACACTCAAGTTAGCTCTTATCTCTCCACCTATCATGCGATATCCAAATTGGAAAATTCCTTTTGATCTCATGTGTGATGCTAGTGACTTCACTGTAAGAGCAGTATTAGGACAACGGTGTGAGAAAAATCCACGTGTCATTGCTTGTGAAAGAAAATATTTAAATGATGAACAAATAAACTACACCACTACTGAGATAGAGTTTCTTGTTATTGCCTTTTCCTTAGAGAAACTCTGGTCCTATCTCCTAGGATCACCCATCATTGTATTAACCAAACATTCATCCCTAAAATGCCTTTTCCTAAAACAATATTCCAAGGATAGATTTATTAGGTGGGTCATTATTCTTCAAGAGTTTTATTTAACCATTATGGATACAAAGGGTGTTGAAAATTTGTATCTAATCTCCTCTCTAGGATGGAATTAAAAGAAAACTCACATCACCTTTTTGTGTCTGGTTCATTTCCCGATGAGAAACTCTATTCTATGAGTGATTTACCATGGTATGCTGACATAGAAAACCATTTGGTGATGGGTGCCATTATAAAATTCCTAGGGACACAAGCTAAGAGGAAATTACTTTCAGATATCAAACAATATGCATTTTATTATCCTTAAATCTTTATGTTCTATTCGGATCAAATCATTATGATATGTGTTCCTGAGTCTGAGAAAGATTCCATTCTAAAATTTTGTTATAGAGGGGCACGTGGAAGCCACTTTTGCACAAATAAAGCCACTAAAAAGGTCCCCCAAAGTAGTTTCTACTGGCCTAACCTCACTAAGGATTCCATCCAATTCTGTAAAAGTTTCCATCGGTGTCAACAATTAGGATCCATTACCTAAATGAATCAAATTCCCCTCACTCCCATTTTGGTCATTGAAATCAATGATTGTTGGGGAACTGATTTCATGGGAAACTTCCCAAAATATAGAAGATACCTATACATTATCTTAGCTATTGATTATGTCTAGAAATGGGTTGAGGACATTCCCACAAAGTCCAATGACCATCATATTGTGATCTTATTTCTGAAAGAGAACATATTTTCTTGATTTGGAATTCCTAGGGCTATAATCAATGATCGGGGAACCCATTTATGAAACCTCCCATTATCTTCACTCATGTTTCTATATGTTATTTCTCATAGTGTTTCCATTGCATACCATCCTCAAAGAAATGGTCAAGCTAAGTTAGTAAATATATAGATTAAGAAAATTATTGAAAAAAATGTAAACCCCTCTAGAAATGATTGGTCCGAGAAACTATTGGATGATATTTGGGAATATCATAAAGTATTCAAAACCATCATAGCCATGTCACCATATATGATGGTTTATGGAAAATCATTCCATTTACCTGTTTAAGTTGAGCATAAGGCATTTTGGGCAACAAAAAAATGAATTCTGATATTTATTTTGTAAAATAAAAAATAAAATTAGATCTTAATGAACTTGAGGAACATAGGATGAAAGAATATAACAATTCAAGGATAAATAAAGATAGAGTTCAAGCATACCAATCTAGGAATCTCAAATTTAAACAAAATGAACTGGGACCATTTGTGCTCTTGTATAGTTCAAAACATCATTTACACTCAGGAATGTTAAGGTCAACATGGTCAGGTCCATTAATTGTGCATCATGCGTACCCCCAAGGGGAAGTAAAGATCCAGGATCCCAAAAGTGGTCACATTTTCAAAGAAAATGTTCATAGGTTAAAAAACATCATTGAATCATTCAATAAATAGAAAACTGAGGTTGTGTTAGCATATCCAACCTATTAACCAGAAAAAAATGATAGATTTAAGATCCATGTCAGGATAACGACGTTAAACAAAAGCGCTGCACAGGAGGCAACCTGTGGTTTTTATGTTTCTAATCTTTATGAATCATCTTTATTTTTTTAAAATAGGATTAATGAATCATTTTGATATTTTAAAAAAATTAATTAATTAATAAACTTTGAATATGATATCAACTTAAACTGTTGAACTGTTCTTCTATTATGAGTATGGATGGGTATGAAAAGGGAGATCCATATTCATCAGTATCATGTGGTCTGATCCTTGAGTAATACCTTACCCAGAAATTTAGAAATAAGATAATGTGTCATCAGTTTATTTTATTTTATCTGTTTGAAGGTTAAAAAAATACCAAAATAAAAGTGAAAAACATTAAAATTAAAAGGACATATCATAGGTTATGGGGAAAACCCCACCACAACCAAAGAAGCCACAAGGACTCGAACCCAGTACTGAAGGGAGATAGGGGCATACACTTACCACTGAACTACGACTTATAGTGCTTCCTTATTCTATAATTTTTGTATATATACTTATATTTTAATTTTTTATTATATATATATATATATATATATATATTTTTTCATTTGCTGTTTGTTTTTCCTGTTTTCCACTAGGGAACTCTGCAAGTGACATGGATATCAAATGACTGAATTGGAGCAGCACGAACTTCAACTTCAACCACCATGTGACTTTATTCCATGATCCTTATTTTCGATTTTCTTTTTAAACATCCCTTCTTTGCCTCTACCCCCTTATAAATATTCTTTATTTCAAACACTGGGGATAATGTTATTTTAAGTTTAAGGGGAGATGAAATAAAAATAATCTTTTGTGTAAAAAAAATAAATTTTTTGTGAAAAAATGATTTGAAAATAAAAAGTGTTCCTTATTGGAAGGAAATTTTCCTTTAACAATGAACATGATAATACACACTACACACATTAAAGTTGAATATCAAATGATTTAGCAATCCCCGATTATGATTTTAATCCATGTATAATTTCATGTGCACATATTTTGGAACGTGTGTCTATCTAATGTGATCTTTCATTATTTATATTTTCATCCAAATAAAAAAAATCACAACTCACATCCTTTGGATATTGGGGTATTAGTTTGAGTTCATGGGGTATCCAAAATAAATAGCATAAGTTTAGTGATTATTTTATTATTAATATGAGTATTAAAAAATTTTAAAAATGAAAACAATAATTTTTTTCATATAGCAATGAAGTGACCTAATGCGTGGCTTTCAGCACTTAGGGATCATGACTCCATCGTTTTCTAGAATAGAGTTAGTAAAATTTTCTTTATTTTTGGTAATTTGACTTTTTTTTGACTTAGTTAACTTGAGATGATACTCTAGTATGTGGACTTAACTTGGTTCCCTAAGGTCTTTGTGCTTGGGAGCCATCAGCAAAGTCGCTCTACATGGGTTGACTCTTTTGAGTGAAATTTCAATCACAATGAAAAAATAGAATGAAAAGAAAAACAAAAAAAAAGTACAAGAAAAAACATAAAATTTATTTTGAATACTCATCTTAATATTGAAATGTGATTCCACGTAGTGCTTCCATCATTTCCCCCTTGAAAAAGATGAACCCCCATGTCTATTGTGATTAAAAACACATAATCTTGATTAATTGATATTGGATGAAATATGGAGATGAATTTGAAAAAAGGAATGGTCATGGGATTGGGATATGATTATGAAACTATCCTGTATTAAAATATTTTTATGGGTTTCATGATTGTTTGGTATAAGGGTTATTGGTGATCAATGTGTATTAAAAAGTTTTTGGAAAAGGGAATTTCCATTTCATATTGTTGAGGTATATTTTTCTTGGGGCTAAGAAAACTCAAGTTGGGGGGTGTGATTAGCCACTGAATGAGGATAATATTCATTGTTAATATATATAATATTCATTTTCTTTATTATTCATAAACACTATTTTAGTGCATTTTACACTTTGAACATCATTTCACATTATGATTGTAATTCCCCCTTAAAATACACTATTACATGGTATATTTTTGAACACCTACTAAAATAAAAAATGGTCTTGTTTTTATTTTCATATATTATATTCATATCTCTCATGCTACAAGGAACAAATCATACTTTTTAGGTATCTGAATATTCACATTGGAAGACCAAAAACATGGGATTTCATGGAAACACATTTTGGGAAAAGTAAACTGGAAAGCAGTCCAATAAAGAGAATATACCGACCAGGATCCAAGCCCAATGATTCTAAAAATTTATCAAAAGATAAAAGACATCATGGGGAACTTTTCATTAAAAAGTTTCCAAAGATAATTCGAATGTTTGAATGGAGTTACAGGTGTCCCAAGTTGGAGATAAAATTCTAGGACATATTCTATGACCTAGAAAACGACCCACCAATTTAATCATATCTTGACAAATACAAATTAATTTGGGCTGAAATGTTACAAAGATCTAGGATGCATCAATATATTCATATTTGTCTAAAATGACCACTCCAATTCTGCCATCTAGAATGAAATTTAGGTTCCACTCTTCGGTGGATGAAAATTGGTTGTCACTCCGGGCCAAGGATAATGAAGTCCACCCTCCCTTACTTTCCACCACCCTAGGCCTACCATACTCAAATAGGATCCTTTGTACTATTGGAATCTAGAAACAAGACTCTTGAAATAACTATTTAAGGCAGGTTTGGGGGAGGATTTTATTATCTTTGGTGATTTCTTTCATTGTAATGTTATATTGCGATTTTGTTTTCTCAAGTTTGTCTTTCACATGTAAGTCGTTCTAATTCATCTTAGTTTCTTAATAAAAGTTCTTCTTATCCTCTTATTATTTTTGTATTCATATCACATTAATACCTTTCTCTCAAGGTGTAAATTTATTTACAAAAAACCTTGTGAAATTATCAAACAATGGTGGATGGATCATTATTTCATTTTTTTTTTACTTCTTTATTTCCTCCCTCAAGAGTCTACTTCCTACTTCCATTGAAACCATAGCATCACTTGAGAGATAACCATATTACGGGTTGATCCAAGGGAGTATAAAGAGGCTGTATTGGATGTAATTTACCACCCCATTAATTTCTAATCACTTATTTTAATTGTGATTTTTGTTTGATGATTTTAAAACTTCTTTGTCTTTGTCGAATTTTAAGGCCACATACTTCAAGTGCAAATATGAACCTTTACCTTGGAGTGCTCATGAATTTGATCCTCCAAGTGTATAAGTGATTAGTATTATGGTGTGTTTTTATTAAATGAGTAAGTGATGAGGTTTTTTGATCTTCTTGAATAAAGACATCTCAAATATAAGAAATTGAAACCGTTAAAAATAATTTCATCCAATCCACCCCAAGTGATAACCAAGGATCAACCCGTTAATTTAAATTAAATTCACTTATTTCTCTTAGATTTTACTTAAACCCAAATAAAATAAACCCAATTTTTCCACTTAATATCCAAAAACAATCCATAGAATGTACGCATCTTTATGTTACTTCTTAGGTCTCTGAGGATTCAATAACCCAAGTTAAATCACAAATGACCACTTAACCCTAAAATCTTGGGTAAATTTGGGAGAGACCATTAGTTGAATAGAGAAGGTTGATCTATGCGAGTCATTCATAATCTATTTCATTATATTTGGATTACATGGTACACATAGTCGTGACCCAAATCTTACAAATCCATCCTCACTGATCTTGAACTTAAAAGATTTTTCATTTAGTATGGATTCCACCCTTTTTTGAATTTCCACATAATTTCTTTGAGAATTATTTATTTTCCCTACAAGGGATAGATGAGAAATTATTTGAGAAAGGATTGAAGATATTCCTCCCTTAATGATTCACATATCCATCCTTAGTAAGTATAAGACTATTGGATCCTTATCAATTCTCATCATTGATAAAGATGCAAGACCCTTTCTATTTAGAGAATCTGCTACCTTATTTTATTTAACAAAATGGTAGTTGATTGAGAAGTCCTAATATTTTATGAGATATAAAATTATTAACTGGAACATATTAGTCTAATTTTATGTGAAAATATATTTGATATTATTTTGATCAATATATATCTCAAACTTCTCCTCATAGAGATAATGCCATCAGATTTTCAACATGAAGATCATAGATGCTAAATCTAGATCACACGTAGGATAGTTTCTCTCATGAATTTTCAACTTCTTTGAGGTGTAGGCTATCAATTTAGAATTTTTCATGAGTAAAAAACCTAGGAATTTATTTGAAGCATCACTGTACACCACAAAGAGTTATCCAATATTCAGGAGTGTGAGTATTGGCGTAGTGATAAGCCTCTTTTTGAGATTTTTTAAGATTTCCTCACATTCTTGAGTAAACAAAACGTCACTCCCTTCCATGTTAGCTTGTTTATTAGGTTTTCCAATCATGATTATTTCTTCACAAATTATTGATAATACATAGCTATCCCAATAAAGATACAAATATTCATTATAGATATTGTCTTGAGCCACTCTTCGATTTCATTTGTCTTTGATAGGTCCACAAATATTCCTTTACTTGTGATAACATTCCCCAAGAATGATACTTCCTCCATCCAGAAATCACATTTACTATACTTTTCATAATGTTTTACCCTTATCAATGTCTTCAACATAGTATTAAAATTCACCTCTTGTTCCTCCTTGATATTGGAGTATATCATAATATCATCAATAAAGACTACCACAAATTTATTAAGGTAATATTTAAAGAATATATTAATTAAATCCATGAAAATTGATGGAGCATTACTAACTCCAAAGGGAATCACTATGAACTCAAAGTTTCCATACCACATTTATAAGGTAGTCTTGGGAATATCTTCCTTCCTCACCTTTAATTGGTAATATCTTGACAAAAGGCTCACCTTAGAGAAATAACAGGCCTCAAGTAACTGATCAAAAAAGTCATATATCCATGGTAGGAGATACTTGTTCATTATCATGAATCTATTTATCTCATGATAATTAATACAGAGTTTTATTTATCAATCCATATCTTTTACAAAGAAGGACGGTGAACCCCATAGTGAAGCAATCAATCATATAAAACCCTTGTCCAGATTCTCATTTAACTACTTATTCAGTTCTTCTAGCTCAATGGTGGCCATTTTATAAGGTGTATTTTATATCAGCTGATATCCAAGTATATGTTCAATTGATGAATGAACTTATTGGTCACAGGGGAAACTAGGAAATTATTCATGGAATACATCCGTGTAATCCTTTATGATGGGCATGTATTCAAGCATGATCATCTCCTTTGTCTCAATCATTTGAGCAAGATATGATTTATTATAGGGCAGTAATATCCACACTTGAGACAATGATTCTAAAAAGATTCATCTTCCTCCTTACACTTATAAAGAATTGGAGGATGCTTCAGGACATGAAGATTTATCTCCCTTTTTCAATAGCTGATGTTGGATTTGAATAAAGATATCCAATCCATTCCCGAAATAGCATCAAACTATACCAAAAGGGAGAATTCCAATATTTTTTTGGTTGTTCAATCCACAAACATTAATAGAAGAGGAATTATGTGCTTTTTATGAAAACTTTTCCCATTACCTGTTATTATAGATAATTCAACCTCCATATTTTGTGGCGCTATTTGAATAGGTCTACTAAAGTTGCAGGATATAAAATAATGAATAGAACCATAATCAAATAGTATATTCTCTATTCTTGAAGAAATTACTAGAATACTGTTCAACACATCATTGTTCGACTCCACATCTATAATATTGATAACATAAGGACTTCTTTATTTCCTTGGAGGTTGTTGTAGATTCCATCTAATAACCCTCATATTAGTGAATTAGTTCACGAAATTGACAAGTTCCTTTACAGTTGAAACACTACACTATTGGCTAAGTTTAGATATGAACCTTGGTTTATTCTTCCACATTAGTTTAATTCTTCACATCACTTTGGCAGTTCTTAGACCGATTCCCCATTCATCCACATTTGAATTATTTTCTAGTACCCTTTAGATAATTTTTAGGACGCTCTTCCAACAATTTTGAAATGTGTTATATTAGGTCTTTTTCCAATCATGGGATTTGGTTGATGATCCACCTATATTAGAATCAATTTTCTACTTTTTTTTCATAGGACCCATGAGACCATTAAGAGTCTCCGATCTCCATTTAAACCTTGAGCGCACAAAAGGTAATATCTCCATAACTGTCAATGTCTCAAATCACCAACATATTTTGTAGACTCTGCTTGAGTCTACTAAAGAAGAGATCCACCTTGATTTTGGTGTTCATGTCAAAGATGAAGTCATACCTTGTAATACTTGTAAAGTTTTCTTTATACGCCCCAATAGATTCATCTTCCTACTGGTTATGTCTGAGGAAATCTATTTCTATCTCGAGAAGGAGGTTTCATGGAAAATATTTATTGATTTTTTTATTGAATTACACCCAGTCCATGCAATCAATTCCCTCCTTGGATTTCATATTTTTTATCAGTTTCCACCACTGATTAGCTTCCCCATAAAAACGATAGACCATTAACACAACTTTTCATATTCTCAGCACTAGAGGACATTGAATATATTTTCAATAAAGTTAATCCACTATTCCGTGAGGAGGGGATCAGAAGATCCACTAAACATGGGAGGCATTTTCTATATGATGGATTATATGGAAACTTTATCTTTTCTTGGAGAAGGAGGTAATTCTATATGATTAATGTTATTATTAATATCTTGATCCAGTTGAGAAAGGAATATCATGAAGTTTAGAGCACCCATATTATAGCGACCCGACCTTTTCTTAAATTACTATTACATCATTTTAAAGATAAGCAACACAATAGTATTACACATGGAGGATCCAGAGGTTTAGTGTCTTGGGAAAACTAGGACCATACATAAAAAATACAACATCAAACATAAACATTTATTTAATTTATTCTTCTATAGCTTCTTAGTAGCACTTGTCCTCTCCTTACTACATATAGCCACCTGAGGATATACATAAAAAGGGGTGAGATAAAAGCCTAGTAAGAGGATAGACAAGAACAATACATCATGGGGTGAGCATAATCATAACATAGGCAAATGACCATGAACATGATAGGAGCATAAGTAAAAGACTTGAAATGTGGCAATGCATAAAAATGAAACATCATGTATTAGTGGTTAACTACCACACATACTTTTGAAAAAAGATAGCATCATGTTCAAATATCATTTCAAATTTACTCATGATATTCATCACTTTACCCAATGCATTGGAGTGATGTATAATTCCGGGCGCACCCGTCACATTTAAACATTCATATTGTGCTATATAATTCCGGGCGCACCGGTCACAAAATAACATTATTATTATCATGTTTGCCACATAGAACACATATAAAACAAGTACATAAATAACACATGGAAATTAATGGGTTTCATCTCATAATAACACATTCATAAGCTTTGGGTTCCCAAAAGAAAGAGGAAACAACATACTTGATACAAGAACCATCAACCTTGAATGAGAGGTAAAAGGTGAGATCTCGATAGAAGGGTTCTTTTGGAAAACATTTTGATGGACATAAAACCAGTGACAAACATGTGTATCCCTTAAAATTAAAGGAAATGATGAAAAAATTATCTTCGAAGAGTAACCATGTCAAAAATAGAGTGAAAGAGGGTGAACCCGAAGGAAGAAAATTGGGTTCGAGATTTCCCCTTACCTTGTACTCAAATGACTCTTTCTCTTTAATGTCCTGTATAATGACATTATATTCATTAATTAGAAATCCAGAACCATGTTTACATTAATAGGGTTCATTCTAGTTTCATTATGTTATATTATGTTCCTTTGGATGACTTATAGAGTTTAAAAACATTGATCGGGGATGTTCATTTTCATGGTTTTCTTGAGCGGACCACTTGTATTCTTAGGTTGATGTTTGGGTAGATCATGGGTAAACATCCAGAAATGATACTACATGTTATTAATGATATTAAAGTATCTTTAATAATTTTATAGTGAATTATATTAGATCCATGTGGAAGAATCATTAGATAAAAATTTAATGATGGTTATTTGGGTTAATTTGGGCGGTTTTTGGATCACAACGATCTCGTTTTAACGTTTAACTTAGTAATAAGTCCATAGGTTATTTACAGAACTTAAAATAGAACATAATACATAAAAAATATTCTATTTCAACCATAAAATGGTTTCATGACCAGATTGAAGGTAGAAATGGAAGAAGAGAACATGTCGTTTTTTGAAGGTGATAAATTTAACACATCATGAACAACGTTCTCTTTAATAAGATAAAAGGAAGAGGTAAAGGGTGTGGGGTGATATAATATAACATTAGAATCATAATATTACAGTATATATATAATAATAGATTTATAGAACAATTTGGATGAAGATATGTAGGGAGAGATCAAGAAAGGAACTTGAACTTGAAAGGAAATTAAAGGAGAAGAGGGAGAGAAATTACCTTTAGAATTCTCCTCTTGAGATCCTCTTTAAGGAAGCTAGGATTGGTCTTTTGATGAGACCAGAAGCTTTTGGATGTGGGGGATGAGCTAAGTAAGGTGTTTGGGTAGATTTTAGAAAAGTTTTGGAGCTTGAGAGGTGTGAGGAAAAGAGGGAGTGAAGGGTGGCTTTTATAGTGGAGGGGAGAGGGGTTTCCTTAATATAAAATTGATTAGTTTATTAATTTCACCTAAGACAAGGAATAGTGAGTCTTGGATGACCAAGAATAGTAAAAAAGGAATGTGAGTTTGGGATTTCGGTGCTTACATCGCTTGTGATGTCAGGAATAGCGGGGTTTAATTAAAATGTATTTATATGATAAATTAATGTATTCTACTACTCAGAAAAAATTCAAGTATCTCAAGAAAGTCCCAAAAATTTACCCCAACCATTTTTCAACGTGTAGAATCCAAAAATGAAGTCCATTTTTTAAAAATAATTAACTAAATATTATTAATTTAATATTTAAACAAAATCATAATTTACTTAAAAAACAGTTTTTAAGATTAAAACTAATTTTAGAGTTCTTTAAAAAATTATGTAGGGTCTTATAAAATTATCTAAAAACTATTAGAAATTTATTCAATAATTTATGAATACATTACAGGAAAATAAATATTATTTTAAATTAATTAATTATAATTAATTATTTATGACTTATAAAATACCAAAAACGTTTACTAAGGTCAAATTTTCACTTTCTAAGATGTCTAAATTTTATTTTATTATTCATAGGTAATGTTAATCTAATTTACTATTCATAAGGGTCATATTACTATTCATAAGGGTAGGTTACTATTCATAAGGGTAGGTTACTATTCACCAAAAATTATTTTTGTTTCATTAGACTCCAAAAACTATCTTGAACACAACCGTGTATGTCGGATTTTTAAAATTCCAAACATAGGGGTGAAAAAATTATGTGTAAAGGTCACTTATCACTTATTAATTCATTATTTGGTGTTTTTATGACATAGATATAAGAATGGAATTTTTTATTGAAATACTTTGGGTCATTACATTCTTCCCCCCTTAAGAAATTTCTCCCCCGAAATTTTACTTTACACAAACAGGTGTGGGTACTTCTCCTTCATTGCCTATTCTGGTTCCAAAGTTGCTTCCTCAAACTTTTGGTTCCTCCACAACACTTTGACAAGGCGGGTTGTCTTGTTGCATAGAACCTTATCACTTCGGTCCAAAATCTTTACCATTTGCTCCTCATAGGAGAGATCATCATCTAGCTGTACGACCTCTGAGTTTAGTACATGTGAGGGGTCTGGTATGTACTTCCTCAGTAGTGATACATGAAACACATCATGAACTTGAGCCATATTCGGTGGAAGTGACAGACAATAGGCACAACTCCTATATGATCAAGGATCTCAAAGGGGCCAATGTACCTTGGGATTATCTTCCCTTTCTTACCAAATATCATGACTCTCTTCCATGGAGATATTCAAAGGAAGACTTTATCTCCAACGTCGAAATCCAAGTCCCTTCGACGATTGTCAGCATAACTCTTTTGCCGACTTTGAGTAGCTTTGATGTGTTTCTGGATGACTTGAACCTTCTCGGTCATCTCCTGCACAAGATCAGGTCCAAGTAGCTTTCTTTCTCCAACTTCATCCCAACAGGTTGGAGTTCTACATCGCTTCCCATAAAGAGCTTCATACGGAGCCATCTGAATACTCTAGTGGAAGCTATTGTTGTATTAGAACTAAACCAATGGGAGGTACTGATCCCATCCACCTTTGAATTCTAGAGAGCATGCTCTTAGCATATCTTCGAGTGTCTGAATAGTCATTTCAGATTGGCCATCAGTTTGGGGGTGATAGGCCGTGTTGAAATTTAATTCCGTACTCAAAGCATGTTGAAGTCTCCTCCAGAATTTAGATGTGAACCTTGGATCATGGTCAGAGACAATCGAGAGTGGAACACCGTGCAATCTCACTACTTCCTTCACATATATCCTTGCAAGCTGTTTAAGTGAGAGGTCTCCCTGAATAGCATTAAAATGGGTAGTCTTGGTGAGTCGATCAACCACAACCCATATCGCATTATTTCCTCTTGATGTTTTCGGGAGACACATGGCAAAGTCTATAGTAACATTTTCCCATTTCCACATGGGTATAGGCAATGGATGCATCATACCTTTGGACTTTTTCCGCTCAGCTTTTACTTGATGACATACCAAGCACCTTGATATATATCCCACAATCTCCTTCTTCATGTTATCCCAGCAGAAGTGTTCTCAGAGATCATGATACATCTTGGTACTTACAGGATGAATAGAGAAAGTTGATCTATGTGCATTATCCAATAGCTCCTTCTTTATCCCGGATGATGAAGACACACAAAGCCGTGTTCCAAACCGAATCACACCATCATCATCGATATGGAACTCTTGAAGCTTCCCTTCCTTTACTGAATTCACCCTCTTTTGTATCTCCACATCATCCCTTTGTGCTTCCTTAATATTTTGTTGGATGGATGGTTGCACAATCATTTGGGCAAGGTAGGATGTATCCCCTGCCCTTATGATTCCCAAATCCATCCTTTGCATATCCAAGAAGATAGGGTCTTTCTCAATCATCAATGTGGATAGAGTAGCAGGATCTTTCCTGCTTAGAGCATCAGCTACCTTGTTCGCCTTTCCAGGATGATAGTGAATAGAGCAATCGTAATCCTTGATTAGCTCTAACCATCTCATTTGATGCATGTTGAGCTCCTTTTGTGTGAATATATACTTTAGGCTCTTGTGGTCGGCGTATATGTCACACTTCTCACCATAAAGGTAGTGCCACCAGATTTTCAAAGCAAAAATCACGGCTGCCAGCTCTAGATCATGCGTTGGGTAGTTCTGCTCATGTATCTTCAAGTATCGTGAGGCGTAGGCTATCACATTATCATTTTGCATGAGTACACAACCCAATACTTTCATTGAAGCATCACTGTATCTCACAAAACTTTCTCCACTTTTCGGTAGTGTGAGTACAGTTGTAGTGATCGGCCTTCTCTTTAGCTCCTTGAAGCTTCCCTCACATTCTTCCGTCCATACATAATTTACCCCTTTCCTTGTTAACTTAGTTAGCGGTCTTTACAATCGTGAGAAGTTTCTCACAAAACGTTGATAGTACCCAGCTTATCCAAGAAAACTACGGATTTATATGACACTAGAGGGCCTGGGCCATTCCTCAATCGCCTTTGTCTTTGAAGGGTCCACATAAATTCCCTCTCTTGTGATCACATGTCCCAAGAATGTGACTTGATTGATCCAAAAGTCACACTTGTTGAACTTGGCATACAACTTCTCTTTTCTCAATGTCACCAACACAAGTCTTAGATTTTCTTCATGTTCCTCCTTTCTCTTAGAGTAGATGAGAATATTATCAATAAACACTACCTCAAATTTGTTGAGGTAATGTCTAAAGTCTCTATTCATCAAATCCATGAAGATTTCAGGGGAATTAGTAAGTCCGAAGGGAATGACCAAAAACTCATAGCGCCCATACCTTGTACGAAAGGCAGTCTTCTGAATATCTTCCTTCTTCACCTTTACTTAATGATATCCAGAACGAAGATCCACCTTTGAAAGTATTGAGCTCCTCTTAACTGGTCGAACAAGTCGTCAATCCTTGGGAGAGGATACTTGTTATTTATGGTGATCTTGTTGAGTTCCCGATAATCGATACAAAGCCGCATGGTTCCATCCTTCTTCTTTACAAAGAGCACTGGCGCACCCCAAGGTGATGCACTAGGGCGTATGAACCCTTTGTCCAGATTCTCTTGCAGCTGCTTCTTTAAATCCTCTAGTTCGATAGGATCCATCCTATAGGGGCACTTTGAGATAGGATTAACTCTGGGTATGAGTTCAATTGAGAACTCTACGTCACGATCCGATGGATTTCCGGGTAACTCTTCGGGAAATACATCATTGTATTCCCTCATGATGTGCATTTCCTCAAGGTTGGCACTTTCCTTTGACTCAAAAATTTGGGTGAGGTATGCTTCTTCATAGAGAATCAACACCCACACCATTGAAGGATTGTTCAAAGGATAATCATGATCTTCCTTGCATTTGTAGAGGAGCATGGGATGGTTCGGAATATGAAAATATATTTCCTTTTCCTGACAGTTGATATGTGCTCTATATAACGAGAGCCAATCCATTCCCATTATAGCGTCGAATTCCACCAAGGGAAGTATTACGAGATTTTCCAGAAGAATCTTCCCACATACATCAACAGGAGAAGAGTCAAACACTTGGGTTGCAATGATTTCACCACTTTGTGTTTTTACAGATATCTCTACTTCAAGGTTTCAGGGCTTCGATTCTATAGTTCTAGAAAACTTTCAAGATATAAAGGAATGCGTAGAACAAGAATCAAATAAAATTTTTTCCATTCTTGAGGGAATAGGAAGTGTACCTTGTATGAATTCATTATCATGTTCCACCTCTATAGTAGTGATGGCATAAGCCTTCCCTTGTTCCTTTGGCTTTGGTGGTTGTTGGCGCTGATTACCCTCGAGAGCTCGAGGTTTAGTGAACTGGTTTGAATAGTGCCCTAGCTCTCTACAGTTGTAGCATTGAACCATGAGTGGTTCTCTCCTTTCACCAGCTACATTATCCTTCCTTTTAATGTCTTTTCGACACTCGTGAGCTTGGTGTCCTTCCTTCCCACACTTAATGCATTTCGCCATACCTTTGAGGCAGTTCCCATGGTGCAAATTCCCACATTTTTGGCATGTGGGTCGTTGTGTTTTCTTCCCACCTTTATCACTAGATCCACCTGCTTGAAACTCCATCTTTCTTTTCTTATCACCATAGACATGAGACCATTCTCCATACTCCATTTCCGCTTTGAGAGCACACCGAACAACTTCATCATAACTCTCAAAGTCTCAAATTTCAAGAGCCTTTCGAAGATGTGGTTTTAATCCACTAAAGAATCTATCAATTTTGCTATCATTGTTGATAACAAAACCCGAAGCATACCTTTCTAGCCTTGTGAAATTTGCTTCATGGGTTGTGATAGATTCTCCTTCTTTTTTCCTGAGTTCTATGAATTCTCTCTCCATCTTCGTGCGAAGAGTTCGTGGGAAGTACTTATTAAGAAACATTATCTTAAAGTCTTCCCATTCCATCTCTTCAATTTCCTCCCTTGGCTTGGTTTTATTAATCAAAGCCCACCATTGATCAGCTTCTCCATCTAGAAGATAAATGGCTAGAGTCACCTTCTCCATCTCGGAATAGTGAAGAACAAAAAATATCTTCTCCATGGATTTGACCCACTGTTCTGCAACTAGTGGATCAGAAGATCCAGAAAACATCGGTGGTCGTTGTCGCATAAAACATTCGATAGCTAGTTGCTCCCTCTTTGGTGAAGGAGGAAATTCCCCATTATTATGGTTATTATTCATAACCCGAGATATTTGGGTAATAATTTCCATGAAGTTTTGAACTCCACATCCAAAATCATTGGGGATGTCATTTGGGCAATCGTTGCATTGGCCCTCACAAGAGTTGTTGGCCTGATTTCTCCTGGTTCCCAACATTTTCTAAAATAGAAAAGGTTAGAACAAAACAAAAGTTAACAATTCATGAATAAATTATTCATTTAAACAATTATACTGAGAACATAAAATATGAGATCCCTAGGTAAATATTCTTGTGTACATATTTGTACTTATTCTCATGCTAGAGGTTTTCTCTAGGGTTTACTAATCCTAATTCCCAAATAAAATAAACATTTCCTCTGATACCAACTATAGCGACCCGGAATTTTCTTACATTAATATTACATCATTTTAAAGATAAACAACACAATAATATTACACATGGAGGATCCAGAGGTTTAGTGTCTTGGGAAAACTAGGACCATACATAAAAAATACAACATCAACCATAAACATTTATTTAATTTCTTCATCTATAGCTTCTTAGTAGCACTTTTCCTCTCCTTAGTACATGTAGCCACCTGAGGATATACATCAATAGGGGTGAGATAAAAGACCAGTAAGAAAATAGATAATAACAATACATCATGGGGTGAGCATAATCATAACATAGGCAAAATATCATGAACATGAGAGGAGCATAAGTAAAATACTTGAAATGTGGCAATGCATAAAAATGAAACATCATGTATTAGTGGTTAACTACCACACATACTTGTGAACAAATATAGCATCATGTTCACACATAATTTCACATTTACTCATGAGATTCATCACTTTACCCAATGCATTGGAGCGCTGCATAATTCCGGGCGCACCCGTCACATTTAAACATTCATATTGCGCTATATAATTTCGGGCGCACCCGTCACATCATACCAATATCATTATCATGATTTCCACATAGAACACATATAAAACATGTACATAAATAACACATGGAAAGGAATGGGTTTCATCTCATAATAACACGTTCATAAGCATTGGGTTCCCAAAAGAAAGAGGGAACAACATACTTGATACAAGAACCATCAACCTTGAATGAGAGGCAAAAGGTGAGATCTCGAAAGAAGGGTTCTTTTAGAAAACATTTTGATGGACATAAAAACCAGTGACAAAAATTTATATCCCAAAAAAGTAAAGGAAATGATGAAAAAATTATCATTTAAGAGTAACCATGTCAAAAATAGAGTGAAAGAGGGAGAACCTGAAGGAAGAAAATTGGGTTCGAGATTTCCCCTTACCTTGTACTCGAATGCCTCATTCTCTTTAATGTACTGTATAATGACATTATATTCATTAATTAGAAATAAAGAACCATGTGTACATTAATATGGTTCATTCTGGTTTCATTATGTTATATTATGTTCCTTTGGATGACTTATAGAGTTTAAAAACATTGATCGGGGATGTTCATTTTCATGGTTTTCTTGAGCGGTCCACTTGTATTCTTAGGTTGATGTTTGGGTAGATCATGGGTAAACATCCAGAACTGATACTAAATGTTATTAATGATATTACATTATCTTTAATAATTTTATAGTGAATTATATTAGATCCAAGTGGATGAATCATTAGATAAAAATTTAATGATGGTTATTTTGGTTAATTTGGGCGGTTTTTGGATCACAACGATCTTGTTTTAACATTTAACATAGTAATAAGGCCATAGGTTATTTAGAGAACCTAAAATAGAAAATAATACATATAAAATATTCTGGTTCAATCGTAAATGGTTTCATGACCAGATTCAAGGTAGAAATGGAAGAAAAGAACATGTCGTTTTTGAAGGTGATAAATTTAACACCTCATGAACAACGTTCTCTTTAATAAAATAAAAGGAAGAGGGAAAGGGTGTGGGGTGATATAATATAACATTAGAATCATAATATTACAGTATATATATAATAATGGATTTATAGAACAATTTAAATTAAGATAGGTAGGGAGAGATCAATAAAAGAACTTGAACTTGAAAGGAAATTAAAAGAGAAGAGGGAGAGAAATTACCTTTAGAATTCTCCTATTGAGATCCTCTTTAAGGAAGCTAGGCTTGGTCTTTTGATGAGACCAGTAGCTTTTGAACGTGGGGGATGAGCTAGGGAAGGTGTTTGGGTAGAGTTTAGTGAAGTCTTGGAGTTTGAGAGGTGTGAGGAAAAGAGGGAGTGAAGGGTGGCTTTTATAGTGGAGGGGAGAGGGGTTTCCTTAATATAAAATTGATTAGTTTATTAATTTCACCTAAGACAAGGAATAGTGATACTTGGATGACCAAGAATAGTAGAAAAGGCACGTGAGTTAAGGATTTGGGTGCTTACATCACTTGTGATGTCAGGAATAGTGGGATTTAATTAAAATGTATTTATATGGTAAATTAATGTATTCTACTATTCACAAAAAATTCAAGTATATCAGAAAAATCCCAAAAATTTACCCCAACCATTTTTCGACATGTAGAATCCAAAAATGAAGTCCATTTTTCAAAAATAATTTTCTAAATATTATTAATTTTATATTTAAATAAAATCATAATTTACTTAAAAAACAGTTTTTAATATTAAAACTGATTTTATAGTTCTTTCAAAAATTATGTAGGGTCTTATAAAATAATCTAAAAACTATTAGACATTGATTCAATAATTTATGAATACATTGCAAGAAAATAAATACTCTTTAAAATTAAATAATTATAATTAATTATTTATGACTTATAAAACACAAAAAATGTTTACTAAGTCTAATTGTCACTTTCTAGGATGTCAAAATTTTATTTTATTATTCATAAGTAATGTTAATATTATTTACTATTCATAAGGGTCATATTACTATTCATAAGGGTAGGTTACTATTCATAAGGGTAGGTTACTATTCACCAAAAATTATTTTTGTTTCATTAGGCTCCAAAAACTATCTTGAACACAACCGTGTATGTCGGATTTTTAAAATTCCAAACATAGGGGTGAAAAAATTATGTTTAAAGGTCACTTATCACTTAGTAGTTCATTATTTTGTGTTTTTATGACATAGATATAAGAAGGGAATTTTCTATTGAAATACTTTGGGTTGTTACACAAATCCATCATATTTGGCATATCATAAGATAAATCAACACATTTCCCATCACATTGATGGTTGGAAAATGTTATTTTATTTCACTCCATTAACTAAGAAAAATAAAGTACCATTAGGGGGCTTGAATACTTAACAAATATGAATAAAAAGGAAACTTTAAACACAAAAGGGTAAAATCGTAAAGGAAAAGTATATACTAACCTATGATTCTATAGGTTTAAATCTATGTAATACATGATTTTTTGATAACATATATTCTTATGGAAATTTTATTTGTTCCCTTAACAATGGTTCGTAATGAACTTGTGAATTTACCAAAGAATATCCCCCAGGTGTGTCAAACCAATGCACAGTAAGACCCGTTGTCATCTACCAGGTTACCCCATCTCAGGCCCAGAATACCTTTTTGGAGTTTTTAATCCTTGGTACATATGTTCCATAACCACATTCACCTATATTATCTTGAAATGGTTGTATTTTCTTGATATACCACTTACTCTATACTGACTAAAATTTAGGGACATTTTCTTAGACTTCGTCTTATTAGGAATAATTGAGTAGGGAACCCTATTAAAAACATGTATATAACTAAAAATAAGTATGAATGGAAATTGATACATGATTTTGGAACAGATAAAAAAATTATATTATTTAAATAAAAAATAGAAATTCAGTTGGGTAAAAAGAGATAAAGAGTAACCTGAAGGAATAATGGAGGTTCGGGTAGAATCCCTTACCTTATGTCTGAAACGATTCTACACTTGATATTAATGTAATGAATAACCAAAATACCAATATTAATTAATTTATAGTCTTTTATAAATGTATTTTAATTGGTATAATTTTATTAAGTTCATTTATGTCCCCTTTTATGGGTTATGAAATTCAATTTCATCGCTTAGAAGCGTGAGTTTCCTTGGGTTTTATGACCATTTTACTTGTATATGTGTGTGAAAAAACATGATGAGTGAGGATAGTTCTCTATAATTGAAATTATATGTTATTAATGATTATATAGGATATAAAAATACAATTTTTTCCTAATGTTTGAATGATTATTTAGATAAACCATTAATGATAACTATTTAGATTAATTTTTCATTTTTTATCACAACGAATTCATTTTGTTTTATAAAATAATATCATGTGTACATAATGATTAAAAAACATTTAATAAGATATAAAACAGATATAATAATCATTATCAACAATAAAAATGGTTTCAAGACTAGTATTGAAGATGAAATTGGCAGATGAAAGCTCGTCGTCCACGGAGGTGGTAAATCAACACCTCCTGGATGATATTCTCATTCTTAAAGTAAAAGAGAGAGGAGAAGATATTTGATGAATAGTTATTCTATAAACATGATAAAATTCAAGTATATGTAATATACTAGAGTATTCATGCAACTTAGAAAAGGTTAAGTGAGGAGAAGATAAGAAAATAGAGGAACTTGAAAAGAAATTGAAAGAAAATGAAAGATAATTTTACCTCTTGATTATTTCTTCTTGAGAACATATTTAGGGGATTGGTTTTGGTCTTTTATTAATAATAAAATATCATAAACAAATTTTAGGGGTTTGGGATAAGGGTTGAGTAGAATTTGGAAAAGGTTGCAGGCTTGAGAGGTGTGAGGAGAAGCGGTGGCGAGGGGTGGTATTTATAGTGGAGGAGATGAGTGTTTTCTCACAATTTAATCCATTAAATTATTAATTTTTTCAAGATAAGAAATAATGTTAGTTATTGAGGCTAAATAAAGTAATTAAGTCATTTTATTTAGAAATTTTTTTTCTTACATAAAACATGAATTAATAAATAGTATATTTAACTTATAATGTATATATACAATAAATTACCATATTTTATTATTCCCCAAAAAAATAACATATTTCAGAAGAATCCTAAAAATTCACCCTAACCATTTATTTGTTCGTAAAATTAAAAAAAAATGAACTCCATTTTATAAAAACAATTTTTTAAATATAAAAAATTTAATTTTTAATTAAAATAATAATTTACATGAAATATAACGACTTTAAAATAATAAATCATTTCATTACACTTTGTAAAATTTAACAAGGTCTCATAAAATTATCTTATAATCATAATACATAAAAACACTATTTTATGAATACATTTTTTGAAAAAACATTTTATTTCAAATTATTAAATTAGTTATAAAATGGTAATTAAATATTTATGACTTTCAAAAATACTAATATTTAATTAATAATTTTTAAAATATTTATTTACTTATAAAATGATATAATTATATCATATTTTCACTTATAATATTGATAAATTTTATTTATACTTTCACTGGTGATGTTACTATTCAATTGGTCAGTTTACTATTCATAAGGGTCATATTACTATTCCAAAGTTAATGTTACTATTTTATCAGTATAGGTTCCTTAACTTATAGAAACACTTCCTATTTCATTCATTCATCATTTATAAAGATTTTATTATTTTCTATATGTTTTTATCATATATGAAATAATTATAATAAGGGAATTTTTATAAATAAAACTTTGGGTTGTTACGGTAATCTTTCACCAAGATAAGTCAGGCTGTTTGAGATTTCAGAGAGAGTCAAGTCAGTAGCCTATAGGTAGAAGTTACCTTAAACTTAACATGCCATGCAAGACATATTTCATGTACCTTGGCCGTTCTACTATCATTTGGACCCATCTCATGATTTTTAGCTTCAGGATGTTGAGTTACAGGTTGATGCGTCTTTTGAGGAGCATCTGATTTGTATAGTTGATATGAGCATAAAGGATCTTCCAGACTAGAGAGTTCCTCTAGTATAGGTTCTATGGAATAATTTTCATTTATAAGATGCTTCTTGGGATTGGTATATTGATATATATGATTAGTGGCTAGAATTGTTCGCAGACAAATCTTGACCACCCTTTTTAAGGTAATTCATCGATGAATTACTTTAAGGTGGGATGATTGTAAGAACCCAAGATTTCATATGAGGTACGTTTCCCTTAGTTTATAGTTTAAATGCTTAAAATGGAATAATGTTTATAACCAACATTACCAAGGGTGTTTATTGGTTTCAAAGGATTTGTTCAGTCCGTGGAACCCAATTTTAGGGTGATTTAAGCTTGTCACATGGTTAGTGAAACCATTTGTGGAAGGCCACATGCTTTAAAAAAATCATGTGATGGGATAAAAAATGATAAAAATTATAACATACAGTTATTTAAAACCATGCGGTATGGACTGAACCACCATGCATCCTAGTCTATAGTTTTTTCAGATCTTGATAGGGGGGTTTTACATGGTTTTAGAATAGTTATTTAGAAGTGTGAGGAAACTCTGTAGGAGCCCCTTCTCATATAGGAAACTGTGAACCTAAACCAAGAGAGCCCTTAAATTTTAGAATTTTTAATAATTTTAATTAATTAAAAAATTGATTTATAAACCGAAATTAGTTTATCTTCATACACATAACACCCTCTCCCTTCCTTAAGAGCTCTCCACTGAAAAAAGTTTGATTGGAGATAGATCATCCTCCCAAAAAACAATTCAAGCGCCTTCTATCTCATTGGTGTCATATCGATAAGATCTTAATTCCTTTTTATCCATTCTTTGTTCTTATAGATATTAGATGCACTATTAAAGTTAAACCTGATTTACCTTATTTTTAGGTTCTTCATCTGTTCTTCAGATTTATCCCCTATGGAGTCGATTTAAGGGCTAAAACAAGACGAGCTATCCTCTACAGAACTATTGTATGTGGTATCGTGCCTTTCACTTAATTTTGGGCCGTTTATGTGTTCTCTAGTGTCGCACTTCCAATTTTCAAGAATCTCCTTAAAATGAAATTGAACCTTATAATTTCTAGGCGTGTTATATGTTTTTTTAAGTTCATTGTTAATGATTTTCAATGGTTAAATACCTTTAGTTTAGATCAATCCTTGGGTGTTGGATATTAAATTTACCATTTAGATGGGTTTATGCTTGGATACCTATGAGGTGTGAGTTTTACCCCATGATATGATATGTATTTTATGTATTGAATTTTAAATGAAATTGATAAATTTATCTGTTAATTGAATTCTTAAAGAAATTGAATAAAGGTAAGGGATTGATTAAATGATCCTGGTCCCCTTTTTAGGTAATTTATTGATTAAGCATGAATTGAATTGTATTTATTTTTTCCACAATATATAAATGTCATATAAGCCATGTATTAGTTTATTTAACTTGTGATTCTTATTATATTTAAAATTACCCTATGAGTAATTGAAATGAAATCCCTCTATGCTTTGAAAATAGCTTGGAACCCGTTTTTAGGTGTGATATAATTAGATGTCATTGGTTTTGACCTTAGCATGTTAAAATAAATTTATTAAATTATTATTTCAATTTTTTAAATGGTTAATTACCTTTGGTGATATGTGTATTCTTATAAGTATTCCATAGATGGAGTCAATTTCATTGAAACTTATTTATACTGTGGGTGATACAAGGATCAAAATAAAGGATACCATAGATAGACTCATTGAGGCTAGAATTATATTCCAAGTGATACATGGATTTAAATGAGAATTCCATTTAAGGGATCAAAGGGATTTTTACTTTATATTCCCTGGGTGATGCTAGGTCACCCTTAGTGGACCATTGAGGGAAAACTAAATTTGTTGAAACATTGTATCGCACTAAGAGCAATACCGAGTTCCTAAGAGGTTCTCCATGGATGGGCTTATAGGGTGTTGGTTGATATTATACCTAGAGTGATACTATAATTCCAACTTATAAATTTTATGGATGGAATCATATTTAAATAAAATTAAAATAAAATAACTTATGATGCATCTTCCAATCAAAAGCAGAATCTTGGATTTAGTCTTAACTTATACCTCTTAGATGGTCTAATTAGGCATCTGTTGTGTTTTTGGTTATACAGAACATTCTGGGATTCATCCAGATCTCAAGACATATTTATTTAATGATAATAAAATTTTAAATGAATTTAATTAGACGAAACAAGACTGACTGTTAAATAATATAATTTCCATTTTAATGAAAGTTGTCAAATGAAATTGTTAATAAACAAGGACCTAGTTATATATGATTTTTACTTTTGAGTAATTACTTTATTTATTGTTATAATTATTTCATATTTGTTATATATATTCAATGAATGATTATACAGGATCCTAGGTGGTTTCTTACTAGAATTATATCTCACACCCTATTTGGGACACCTTTTTAGACCCAAAAAGATTATATGGTTGTAGGTAATTATTAGGGAAATCACACTCATATAGGTACTTGATATGCTTCTTTGGAGTAGGATATCATGGGACCGTGATGGGTCTTGCAATGCTACTGAGATAATTTTGGATTCTATTATACACTTTTTTTTATCTCTATTGTACATTGACCATGTATACTTGTTTTAGTTGTTTTTGTAGAAACATGACATGGGAAAACATTTTTTATATGAGACATAATCTGTAGTTATTTATTTATCTATCATCCATAGTTTAGATCTGTTTGAATTATTTACCGATTCTTCCACTTGAATGATATTATTTATGCTATGTTATACTCTAGTATTAATGGTATAGTTTCCCCATAGACTCACTTAGGCCCTCATGACTAGTTGGCATCCTCTGGAATTTGGTGAGATAAACTTTTGTCCATGTGGCTAACTGGGCTCAAAGAACTATTAAGTGGCATCCAGGTCCATGACGTTATAGTGATTCATTCTCCTCTATTATATCTGAATGGAAATAACTTATCATATTTCCAAATTAAATGTGTCTCCATATACAACCTTCCTATATACATCTGAGGGTACATTTTTCAAATATAGTGTATACACTCATAAATATTATCATTGGATCATGTTTTTATTGGAATGATTTAGTTGACCCATGGACATAAAATTTTTAAATGGATTTAGTAATTATGATATTAAGATCTATAAGGATTATATATCATTATAAAATTATATCCAAGCTCATTTATGAGACAAGAAATAGGAAATAGTTTGATATAAAAAAATTTCATTAATTAAATGAAAAGGAAAAAATATCCACAGGCTTAGTGATTCTTCATGATGTAATAATAAATAACAGACTGGAATAATATTTACATACCACTAAAATAGACGTTATACTGAATCTCATAATTAGATCATCATCTGCTTAAGGTTTTCAACATCCCAATGGTTTCTGATCATATTTATGACATTTTACATCATTGGTATTAGCTCATAGGCCATACTAAAAAAATATTCAGGCACCTTCTTAGAATTAGTGGTGATCCAATCATTATTTTATTTAATATTTGAATTTATCTATAAGAGGAAGGATTATGTTCCCCATGTTTTACCCTTATATAGTTAATAATTATTGTTTTTACTCCATTGTGGAATGTTTTAGTTTCTCTCAATGTTCCATGTAACTAAGATGTGTGGGAAAAATAATAGCATCATCCGTTGTACAATCTAGTTAGGGTTTTTTCAAGTTTGCCCCACTCATGAATGTTATTCCTTATGATGAAATATATTTCACAACAGTCAAATTGTACAAAATGTTAAGTGATGAAAAAATACTCATACATGGTTAGTTGATAACATAACTATCTAATAAGTGTATCATGGAACAACAACCATATGTTTTTTAACATCAACTATCTCATAAACTAGTAAAGTGAAAGGTACTATGGGTTTTAAATAGATCCCAAAAGGGGGAATACAATGTACTGTTTCACTAAGTAACTTAATGATGACAAGATCATGATATTTATAATTACTTTTCATCCTATATGATGATGAGGATATCATGGTAATAGCCTTGTATTATTAACACTCAATGGATGTTGATGGTTTTATTTTGGATTTACACATGAAACATATCAGTCAACCAACATATATGAAAATTAAATATGGGTAGTGTTAGTATTTTACCTCCATTACTAGAAGTATTGACCACTCATATTGTTTTTGATGCAATAGAATTCATAATATGAATACTTTGAATCATGGATTCCTCTTTGGATTTTTTGAAGGGAAATAGAAATCATCGTTGTATATAATTAATTAGATAGGCTAACATGCATGCCTTATCTTGACGGAATCCCTATAATACCCTTATCCAATAACCTTTATAATCCAAAATGGTTTACCTGAGACCTTGAGTCCATAGTAGTAAAGAGATCCCTCCCCATGATCTCACTCAAACCATATGCAATCTCTTAGAACCCCACATCTTTTTAGGACCTATTGTTGGAATAAGGATAGTTTCATTACAATGAACCATTAAGAATCATCTATGATATGCTGAAATGGGTGAAGGGATCTATCACTACCAAATAAATGGAGATTCTTGGAAAGGGAAACCTCAATGGATCCACCATTATAGATGAAGGTTCTTAGAGAGTACCAAGAACCTCCAATATAAAATACTCTTAATCAATCACTTGGGATTTTAGTATATGAAACTGGGGCATCATTAATAGATGTTAATTATTGAATCTATAACACCCATATTTCCTCACTTTCATATGGGGCATTTTCCAAAACATTTGGACATGATATTATGTCCCACTTCTTCTGGAACCCTTCATCCTCACTTCATGATTCTTAACAAACTAAATCTCGTGAGGCCTAGTGGAAGTATAATAAAGAACCATCATAATTCCATGGATATTGTTCTTTAGAAAAGGGTTCATTACATAGTAGGATTTATCCCATTTATTCATTAATAACCCCTTCCTTATAATAAAAAAAATTCCTAAAAACAAATATTTTCCACCAAATTAAGAATAAAATATAAACATCTAGATGAAAAAATATGGGAAATGATTGTAAATAGACCCATTTCACTAATATGAATTTTTTCTATAGAATATAGGCAACATGTTTGTGCCTTATGTAGTCCAAAGGTATACCCGACCATGACTCCTAGACAACCATTCCTTAGAAAAGGTATGTATAGAGTGTCCCCCCATCCAAATATATTATTATCTTCAAGTCTAATGAAAATTTTCCTACTTTTAGGGTTTCCAATGCTTTAGCTCTAAGTACCACCCTCATCATATTAGGGGGGCTCTATTAGTGTACATTAAAATTTTGATCTCTGCATGAGGAAAAAATAAAACATATCAAAAAACTATAAAATTAAAGACAATATTTTCTAATGATGTGCATAATATATAATTATGTTCAAGGGTATCATCCCATTATTCATTAATCAACAAGATGATGACCCCATCAATATTCCAATTATCCAATATTGCTTTTAGGTGCTTGTGGATGGAGATTTTATCACAAACTATTTGAACTAATGGTTCCATCTCACTGATAAATAGGAATAATTTAACCAAAATATTTTCAATAATAATTCAATAAATATATTTAAATTTATCTATTTCTGTTATTCATACACCACCTCAAAGTGAGACCCATATATCCTCTATCTTCTCAGTGATTGGTCAACCAATCAGGAAATAGAATGCCTTAATGTGTACTGAAATTGAGAACGGATTAAACCCCAGTATTATCCTCTATGTTCTCCACCTAAGAACTTTATACAAGAAAAATTATTTTTATTTCTATCTTGATTACCACCCTAAAGGATCTCGATGAATCATATCCCCAATAAAGAGAAAATTGGAGGATCGAGTGTGTGCATGACTCAGATCATTGAACATTTATTCCATGTTATCACATTTTGGGGTTTCTTAGTCTTAATATAACCCTAGTTTTTTTCATCTACATACTACCCAAGGATAAATTTTTGGAGGAAAATTACTTGGATAAGAATGAATCCATGCCTTATAATTCTTAGATGTCTACCCAAAACATTTATCTCAAGTAGGAAATTTTATTTTGACACGGGTATCTACATGAATCATTATTGACTCTAGTTTATTGGATAACATAGGATATAACTCAGTATTATTAACTAAAATAGTTGTTGTGAACCATCACAACATACACCCGAATTGATGAGAAAATATATGTTTTTAATATAAATTGGAGGTGATGTCAAAATCGATATGATGTGACAAGATGAAATTAGAAATGATCATTATATATGAATTTTATTCATATTTCCCACAAATATCATCAATGAATATTCCTATTAGGACCTAAAAATATAAAATGAATTTGAAATTTGGGTACATCTCTAGATTTTTTATAACTATAATCTCATCCATTGGTAGTACCAATATTCCAGAGACAGTTTGAAAGAAGCGTTTAAATGAAATTCTCAAAATATCGACTGTGTATTGAAATTTTTACATCTTGAAGTGTTTTTATCCAACTTTAAAACACCATTATTTGTATAGAGATACTGAAAAATTACTTTTATTGATATTTTTTTTGAATATGTTTCTTATGTCTGTTATTATTATTACCAAACTAATAATCCTCGGGTTTCCATTTTTCAACCTCACTGCCATTAAAAATATGATTATCCCCATAGCCATATATGAGTCATAAGATAGAAAAATATAAGAACTAGACCAAATAACTAGGAAATATTTAAGATAGAATTGGGTTATAATTTAAATATTAACTCTATAACCCCATCATTTACACTGACCATGCCCTAATCCAGGACAATAAATACCAAGGGTTTTTCCCTTCTCTATGAAGGGACACATAATTGAGATCTAAGATATTGATATTTTACCATGATTATCCAATAAGGCAGACATCCACTTCCAAAATTTTATGTCAATGTGAGGGAGAGGCTCCATCCTAATGACATTCATATATTCATTCAACAATTCCTGTGTAAATTGTGTCATTTTATCCACATCAACATAGGTGGACTTGGGATAGAGGAATTCATCATATATCTATTTAGATATTGGTTACAATAAAACACCATACATGTCCCATGGACTAATCCCTACCTCTCAATGTACTTAATTGAGGTGTTAATTTGCAGGATCATTTAGCTTAGAGGATCATTGATGATTTATACATTATTGATAATATATGTTTTTGAGACACATATAGCCTCCTATATCTCCATGGAATATAGATTATTATTAAAATAAAAAAATTATTATCGAATCTTGAATGATTCCATACTCTCACTTTTGAATTGTCTTATATGGATATGGTCCCCATTCTCATTCCACCCTAAAAGTTGGATGTTATATTCATGGTCTTAAATTTATGTCTAGTAGTGTGTTAGAGTCTTAAGTTAAAGTTATCATTTTTTAGGATTAGTCTTCATATTCAACATGATGTACACCTCATATTAGGAAGACTCTATGATGAATACACCATTTATTTAGATTTTATCCCACTCTAAACTCATGTTGTAGTTAAAAAAAGATGATGGTGGGTTACTTTTTGGGAAGGGTATGTTAGCATCACTCAGTTGTACAAATCCATAGAATTGTATGAAATTTGATACAGGGAAGTCTTAGGGATGATTAAATAATGTATATATAAGATCTAACATATATAACTGGAACTATCAAAATTTCCCAACTTAATTATCTTAATCATTACAAGGATTCCAGTAGTTTCTACCTCGATGTAGATGGTATTTAACAATATAGATATTTAGTTTAATATAATTTCATAAAATAGTATTCATTTTCAAAATAAAATCATGGAAGATGTATGTAAGAATAATAACATGATATAATTAATAAAATATAGTATAAAAAACATTCAATAAGTATTAAATTTCACCAATATCCAGGTGGTTAACTTGCGGTACCTAGTTGATACTCTCAACTTGATTCTCCAAAGACTCCATGTCACATAATTTTCACTTATTTCGTTCCCATAGGTAGTACATGCATAGTCCTCTATGCCCAATCAGTTGTTCCCTATCATTTGGTCCTTAATCCCATGATTTATTACACATTCTAGGGACCCTAAGGAAGGTGGAACCTAGAATTTTTCAATCATATCATAATACTTCTATGAAAATAGATATTGTAAATCATTTATGATTTATGAGGACATTGTCATGCTTTGATAGAGGTGGTCCCAAGATATATATAGGTGTATAATGTATCAAATATTGAACCCACACAATGTAAAATTTTTGAACCATCTAACCATGGTAAACAAATCACCCAACATCTAAGAATAATAAAGACACCATGAATCACCATAAAACTAAACTGTTGTAACCATATCAGTATAATAAATTAGCTCACCTCATAAAAAAATCATGTTTACCTCTTAATATAATCCTATTTATTCTAATCAGATCTAGTTTTGAGGGGGGAGGGGATTTCAGTTATATGATTTTAGTGATGAAAACCCCCACTATTTTTTAGGTATTCAAAAAAAATGTTAAAAGAGTGATAAACCTATGATAAATCCATATAATCTCACGCCACACACTAGATGGTATCAGCACGACCAATCCCCATAGAACTTGTTCCCAACCGTCTTTATAATTGTTCTGCACTATGTACCAAACCCTACTCATGTCCATTAAATATTCCCATATCTATTCCCTATATATACACCTATAGACTGTCTAATTTAAATATATAATTAATAAATGAAGTATTGATAAAGAAATATAATTAGGAAAGATAATTTGACTAGAACCTAATTTCATTAAGACATAACAAAATACTTAAATCTTTCCATTACATGAGTGTTAACTTCATGCTAGGGGAAAGGGATTGAAGTTGAGGGTATTTGTGTATTTTAATGAGTAATACCATTAAAATTTATGTTTTTATAAGTCACCGATAGGACCAGGGTAGATGAACCTCCCACGGAAGAACACATAGGTAATGAAGGAACACCATCCCCATGCCTATGTATCCCCATGTGTAGCTATACCCAATCATCAAAAGAAGTAGTTCCCATGTACTTTATAGGAAGTTTAACATAGATATTTTTAGTATTGTTCCATATTCCCTTTAGTCACATAACATGGACTCAAATTCACATAGGATTCCATTATATGGGGTAACATTCTACCATGTACACCTATATGGGGACAACATTTTACCAGGCCTCCCTACTTGGGGTCCATATTTGTTAATGCCTCCTTAAATGGGTGTAATATTCTCCCAAAAATTAATATTTTGGAACATTACCCATTTATGTATCCCTAGGTGGGTGTTATTCATAATTGGCCATCATATTCTCCCTTAACACCCTTCATAGAAAATATATTTTGATAGGCCTTCACACATTCATATAATAGTTACCTATTCAACACTACTTACACACCTTATTTGGTAAGGTCTCATAAATGGGTTTCATATTCACCCAAGGCTCATGACTATGTGTTAACTTCACTTAGGTGTCCAACCATTGTCTAAATTTACCAAAATCACTTATCTAGGTTCCATATTTTTTTAGATCCTTCTATTGGGTTTATTCCCATGTCACCAACCTAGGTTCCTATTCACTAAATCCTCCTTTATAACCCACTAAAATACATGATTGGGTAATAAACATGAAATTTTTTCCCTTACATCATGTATTCCTTTAAAAATACAGATCGGGTGTCCCATGTGTTACATTCCTTGGGGTTTCCACCCAAAACTATATGGCCCTCTGTGTGTTAACAATCATGTATTCCCTTAATAATATGGGTACACATATTTTGGGGACTAATAAAGCCTCCCATGGTTTATGATTCTGATCATATCATCCCCATAATAAGAAAAGTTTTAATTTCATTATGTTCCATGTGTTAATATCTATGACTTCCTTAGGTGGAATCTGCAATTATACAACTATTCACGATATCATCTACAAGTCCCTCATAAATGATCCATTTATATATTGGGCCGCCTATCAGGTGTAATCTTAAATCATACCCTATACTATATAGTTTCCAACATGTTTGATAAACCCAAAAGGGCGTCTCATACATAATCCCCACACAAATTGTTGATGCATTTATTTTACTAAGCAGTCCTAGTTTCATAATATTAAATTACATTGAACAAATCCAGACTATATTTTTTTAAACTATATAACAAAAATCCCCATCTACATGACATTCAAAATAGGTCACAGAAACATGACCACAAAATCTGTTTCATTTGTACATAGATTCATGGACATAAACTTCAACCAATTAGTTATTTCGACGTGAACATAAAATCTATGACATGCCCCATTAATAGTCACTGAACTATATAGGTTCTTATTCCCTATATAAGAATTTGTTGTAAGACCATTTCATGGAATCAATTCAAATTCAACAACACGTACTACCACCTTAGATGATAATAAATGAAAGAGCACCAAGTTGTGATGTTTTAATTCATAGAATAATGAACCTATAATAATATATAAATAGAGAACCTCTAATTCAAATATATATTAACATAGATTCATGGTAAAAATTGATCATATGTATAGAGGTAGATAGTATTAATATTATTACTAGTAATGAGTTTTGAACATGTTTAAAATTTATAATAATGTCTCAATATAAAAAATAAGAATTCATAAGGGATGATATGTACTACCATACTCAAAACTAATACATAATCCAAAGAATCATTAGACTTTATCACTAATCGTATTCCTTTAGAAATTTTTTTTACATCAAATTAAAACTCTATGTTGTTGAGGGAATGTTATAAAAAATCAATCAAAATAAATCGTTACAATCTCAAAATTCATCTAGACATGTGAAAAAATGAAACATTTCATTCATTAACACATAAATAGAACTTAGGACTTAACAATGGCCACAAGAAAATTAAAAAAAAATCATATAAAAAACCTTAACCTACAAAAATCTAACAAATCATCCTTGTTAGAGAAATAACTTTATTTGTCATGTAAATATTTTATATTTATTTACACTATTGGATTTTTCATTACAAAATGATTATTATACCTCCAAAAGGAATTAAAAATATGTTATTAACTCCCCACTAGTAACATTAATTTACTTACCACTATTATATATAATACAATTATTAGAGTAAAAGGAATCTCTAATATTCATATTGAGATCCTTCGATAAGAATTTACATTTAAAATCCAAAAGTGCACAAAATCCCATTTGTATAAATAATTATTTTAACTTTTCATCTCTATAAATATAAACTTCATTCTATTTAAGTGGATTTGGGAAACATCATAAATATAAAATAGATTCAATTCTAACCGTTTTGACTGTTTTAGAAACCCCCTCTTTCCTTTCCAAGTATTTAAATTTTTTGTTCAATAATCTTTAATGTTTCGATCCAAAATGTAATATGATAATGTTGGAATATCATGAATTTTTATATACATAATTATTGTATTAAATAAATCATGTACATTATAATAAAAAATGAAATTCACTCACAAACATAATATATATTTAAAAAACAAATAAAAAAATATCACAATATAGAAAACCCTAAAGACCCATTCCCCTATATTTGGTCCTCCCATACCACACAACTTAATTGTAGATAATTATATTTTGATGATAAAATACCAAATAAGTGAAAATAATAATGAGGAAATTAAAATATAAAGAAAATAACATCAGTTAAAACTAGGAAAACTATAAGAATTACTTATGTTTAATATTTCACAATAGTCGCAAAAGACCCCTATACCTGAGGACAAAGGATATAAGTCATGGAATTTTTGTCTCTAAGTGTCACTCCCTTTTTAGAGTCCATATCGGTCATATCTCTATCACTATTTTGCCAAATATATGAGAAGTTACTTATGATGAACTTACATATCCATAAGAATCTAAGAACCCAATGAAAGGGATGTGAAGAGAAAAAAAGCTAGGTTCTGATTTAAGAGTACAGTGATAGTGAGATATTATTCATGTTGGGTGGAGGGTGAATCAGATTTAATGTTTTTATTGGGATCAGGGTGATTGTGGGCTTATTATTTGGCCATTCTTATTTTTGGGAGCTCTATAATGGTCATACATATTATTGCAAATATTTGAAGTATGAATTTTGTTCATTTTATTTTATTTGAAAAGTTTTAAAAATTTAATATGTCTAGGAGTCAGAAATATATTATAGTTTTTCCTAATTTGGACGAATCCCCTATTTTATTCCACGATTGTAATTTTCCATTTTTTAAATTTATATAAGAAAAAATCACATAATTTCTATACTTCATGATGCATTATCACCCTTGCCCATATCCTAGTATGGGACCATGTCATGGTCTCGTCTATCTCCCCCTCAGGGTATCTTCCCAGCACACTCATCATACGACTAATGATGTAGTGTAAAGACACTTATAGATTACCCATTCAAATAATTTTAACACCTGTTAGTCCACTAATATTAGGCCTCATTCTCTAGAAGTGTGTTCTATATCTTCTCACCATCACATTCAATTAATGTCATATCCCCTTTTAGAATTAACATCACCCACTATTTTCTTGGTAAAACACACTTCAACTATCATGAACCGACCTATTGGAGCCCACCTATCTAATTAGAATCCAATTATAACACCCCGATCCAACATCTAATATTCCATTTCTTGGAGACCAGTGTCATGTAGGACTATAACACACATGAAAATCTTTATCCTAAAGTACTTGCATGAATTCACACATTTCCATTCACCTATATAATGTGATAAAGATAAACAAAGAGCATTGTAAATTCATGTATAAAAAATATCCTGTTACAGAGTATGTGAAAGATTATTGAAAAAAAGGACAAATATATTTCTCCAGTACTATAAAAAGTGTCTATATATTAAAAAAATTATACTACTAATAAGATGAAGCTTTTGGAAAGAAATGCATTATGTTTAGCACAACTAAGTTCCACCTTCTTTTGGTCCTCCTTTGAATCTAGAAAATTTAATTGAATATTAATAATAAATGATAATTGTATGTAGTTCCTATAACACCCCAATGATTTATAAAAAATTCATGAAATAATAAGTCTCTACAAAACAAAACTATTTTGTGACCAAGCAAGTAAACATAATTTTCCACCACTGTGATTTGAATTTTAAAAAACTAACAAACACGGTTGCATTCAGTAAGAAAAACATAATTTTTGGTGAATAGTAACATACCCTTATAAATAGTAAAATGAACCTTATGAATAATAAATCATATTATTATTATTATTTTCTTAAGGTTATAAGATAATGAGATCTTGATTAAATTTTCAAAGTGATATAAAAAGAATTATAGTTTTAAAATTGTTATTTTTCAAATAAATTATGATTTTATTTAAAAATAAAATTAATAATATTTAGAAAATTATTTTCAAAAAATGGATATCATTTTTTGAACTGTACACATCAAAAAATGGTTAGGGGTAATTTTTGGTATTTTCTGAAATACTATATTTTTTGATGAATGGTAAAATATGGTAATTTACCGTATATATACATTATCAGTTAAATACACTATTACTAGAATCATGGATGATGTAAAAACTCTCGGTTAGAACTCACATGATCTTATTACTATTATGGGTCACATGAAATGACATTATTGGTTGTCTTGAGGGAAATAATAAAATAATGAATAAGATATTCACAAATCACTCCTCTCCTCTACTTTAAACCCCCTCTCACTCCCTATTCACTTCACACATCTCAAGCCCTGTTACTAGTCTAAATTCTAAAAAAATATCCTTCCAAGATCCTCCCCTAAGTACATAATCCCATGGTCTCCTAAAAACTCTAAAACCTCCCCCTAAAAAGTCTCTCAAGTATGATTACTTCAATATGTAAATTTCACTTTTCATTTCATTTAGTTCAAGTTCAATTATTTTATTTTTATTTTATCTCCACCTTTCATAAAAATGTTGTGATGAATCTAGTAACATACATATACTATAATGTTTTTATGGTAATAGAATAATTATTCATCATCTCTAATTTCCCATTATTTTATACTATAAATAAAAACACCACCTGATATGTTTTAATTTATCACATTAAAGGATGACGAGTTTTCAATTTCTATTACCATCTTCAATTATGGTCATGAACCCATTTTTATGGTTACAAAAGACTATAATATATGTATTATAACTTATTTGAGGCTCTGTAATCCTATTTCACACATGATAGTAATTTATAAATCAAAATGAGTTCGTTGTGATAAAAAACTACCAATCAACAAAAACAATTGTCATTATAATTTTATATAACAATTCATCTTCACTCCCAATAACCAAAAAAATTTCATAACCATGTAATATTATGGTTTTTAATTAATAAAATACAACTTATATTCTAGAAAAATATTATCATTCTACATGTTTATACACACATGAATATTACTGGTCATGAAAACCATGGAAGAAAATGCTCCCAAACAATGAATTGAATCTCTTAACCCATCAAAAAGTCATGAATTAACATAATAAGGTTATAATAAGTCATTTAAATTTAGTGGAGGTTCTGGAATCATTAATTTATGAACCTAAATTTTACTATTCAGGTCATTAAGATCATATGAGGAACACCTTCAGACTTAAGGTAAGGGTTTTCCACCCATACTTCCATTTTCATTAGGGTTACTTTTATTGTCTAGATACCTTAATGAAATTCTTATTTTTTACTATTCAATCCCCTTAAAATATGTGTGAGTGTTTTATATATGTTTACCAACCATAATGCTCTTAATTTATGGGTTGTTACACATTTTAAAAGGAACTTTCAAAATTCGATAAAAAATACAAGCCTGATTCAAGAGAATTTATCAAATTTTCACCAATTTTCACGGGAAAAAAATAATATTTTTTTAGAAACCATTATTTTCATAAAACCACTCATTTTTTATGATAAAACTACCTTAATTAACTTCGAGTTTTATCCAAATATTTTTCCAAAATAACTCCTCCTTTTCTAAGTAAAGGATATTTATCTCAAAAATTACTCAATGATTTTATAAGCATATTATCTCTTATTTCAACACTATTGTTGATTATTATGTTTAATTTGGATTAATGTTTTATTTTATTATCCATCATATTTTATTGACTAGTTTCTAAGTATTTTTATTGTGGATATTCATTCTTGGTACCATTCATCAAATTACTTCGAATGGTTAGTGTTTATCTTTAATGTTCAGGGAAAGTTATTTATATATTATATGCTAGTTTCAATATGAATGTATATGTTGTTTATGTTTATAGATATTCATAAGAGGAATACCTTAGACTTATTATGTTATGGGTGGGGCCTGCTATAGCCCCTCTATGAATCAGTATGCCTCATGAGAAAAATAGATAAGGACTTGGCAGAGGCCTTTCCCATTTTTATATATGGTTTTGGCTAAGGCCTTAATCATTTTTAGATGCATTGGCCAAGTCCTTCATGGTATGTTTTTGAATGTCCAACATATGTTTTTCCCTCATTATGAATCTCTAAATTCAAAGTTCATGATGTTATTTGACTAGTAGAATACCCATTATTATGTTTTATTATGGAAACATTTACTTAGCTCATATTTTTGTCATATCATGTTATTGTTTATTTTTAAAGGCATGAATTTTTTATTATTCACCATACCGAATGATTATGTTATCTTCTTCTATAATGTTTACCCTTATTGAGAATCTGATCTCACCCCTTCTTATTTTGTAATTTAACTAGGACATGAATATTTATATTATGATTGACTTGAAGGGATAATCTTAGAGTGTTGGATGTTCCCAATGGAACTTATTTGTTTTTTCTGTTCAAGTTGTAATGTTGAACATATGTATGTATTTGGATTTCCAAAACTACTAAACTACTCAGTCCATCGGGATACAAATTTCATGTAAGCATTCCAAATTAATGAAATAATGCACTGGCTCTGGGCAACTAGGGTCATGGCATTACAATTAGCATCAAAGAATGTTTAGTAGAAAACTTGGAAATTAGATTTAGAAAATGTAGATTAGAGGAAAAACAATAAGACAGTCTTTGAGGATAATTATTCTAGAATATCCTAGAATTTTTGTAAGGAATATATTATGTGGATTTTCTTAGAAAATATATCTCTATCTTGGGTACTACAAGTGGATGTGGTGCTGGAAACGATGTATATAGAAGTTAAATATTCGACTAGGAGTTTTGGGTTTGTCCCTGAGTATCTTGGTACATGAAAATGGGCCTTACTATGCACCTAGTTTGACACTCTTGTGGGATATGTTTTGGATAATTCAAATTTTCTTTGCAAGCCATTATAAAGAATTTAAATGTAAAATTTTACTCAATGAACCCATATTTATGATTAAGATATTAGCTATGGATATGATTTCAATTTATGCTAAGTATTTTTATACATTGAGATTATATATTATAATTCATAACCTAATATAATGTATGCCATTATTAGGAAATGAAGCCTAGTGGAAGGCAAGGAAACCACATGAACTCACATATCCCATGTAGGGATTTATCTCTAATGTAAGATAATGATGTTGGATCTAGTGATGCAATCAGTGTTGAGCAAATTATAACTATACAAGGATATTTCACTCAAGTTATGAACAATAACCTTACCCGTATGGAGCATCAAGATCCATAATGTGAATGAGATATGCTAGACCACTTTATAAGAAAACAACATATATCATTCAATGAGACTACACACCCATTTGTAACTGAGCGGTGGATAAGTTCCATAGAGAAGATATTTCTTGATTTGGGATGTAACAAAAAGAGAGAAGGTTTGTCATAAAAAATTATCATATAACCGGAGATGCAGATTCATGTTGTTCATTAATCTAAAGCAAAAAGGAGGAGGAAGAAATAAAATATATGGAATAAAGGGATTTTAAG
This sequence comes from Viscum album, assembly GCA_963277665.1. Taxonomy (NCBI): domain Eukaryota; kingdom Viridiplantae; phylum Streptophyta; class Magnoliopsida; order Santalales; family Viscaceae; genus Viscum; species Viscum album. Next base: position 856,101,375 of record OY728145.1, read on the forward strand.
AAAATTTTCCTAGAAAAATACTTCCCTCGTGAACAAAGAGAAGATATATAAAGGCAATTTATAAATCTGAAGAAAAATGTGGATGAGAATGTTAGAAATTATGAATCTAACTGTACAATGTTAGTAAGTCATTCTGGGGACTACATATGTAATCAAATGATCAATATTGAGGGATTTTTATGATTTAAAACCATTCCTTTGAAGGGAACTAGTCTCCCAGAATGTATCATTATATAAAGATATAGTCTCATGTGCGATCAAGACAGAGTTTTTTTTCAAAGTCTTATGACATTGAAGGAATGAAAGAGTAGAAGAGGGATACTAAAAACTATGGAAATGGAAATAAAAAAAGGGGATGAAGGGAAGAGTTGAAGTTCCACCCTATGATAATTGTGTAAGGAAAAACCCCGGTGTCTGCTTAAAAAGAAAAGGGGGTGCTACAAGTGTGAACAGAAATACCAACAAGCTAATGTTTTTAGGGGAATGAAAGAGGTTATTAATGTTCAATGCTATAATTTTATGGAAATGGGGCACTATTCTAATGATTGTACAAAGTTTAATAGAAATGTGCCTCAGAAAAAGCTAAGAGAGAAGGGAAAAGATTATGTGATCACTAATACTGATATTGAAGTTCCTAAGGATGTGTTGGTAGGTACATTAATTATTTAATCAAACATAGCCAATGCTATATTTGATTATAGATCATCCTATTATTTTATATCTTCCCAGTTTTTCAAGAAAATAAGACATGTCCAATTTTCTTTAATAAAGGAGTTGTTAGTAAAAACTCCTAGGGCATGTATCATTGAAATAAAGATGTGTCGTTTAGTCCTCCTCATGGAAAATAAACATTCTTTAGTTACTAAACTTTGTTGGATCTAAATAAGATGTAGATGATCAATATACAAGAGGGGGATGAATTTTATACTTTAAAAAAATTATTCGGAACTTTTAAGGATGGTATAAAACTAAATATTGTTTAAAAACGTTAAACAAGGTAAATTCACAAGAACTCTTAGTTCTAAAAACTTGCTAGATTCTGGAAATAAGGTTCCGAAAATAAATATTAAGAGAAGTTTACATGGACAATGATTCTTCCTTAAAGCGTATAGAATCTTACTAATCAGATTATACAAATATAAGAAAATATAATACTGTTATACTTTCCTTAATTATCAAGATGCATTGGAAAAAAAACTCGAAACGATAGAAGTAACAAGTATATAATCTTTTAACATAAACAGTAGGGTATCCAACAACCTTGGGAAAATGTCCCTTGATTTATACTTTCAATAAAGTCTATCTTACCCACAATAGGGTAAGCCATCGATAGGAATATCGGAGTTTGCCTTACCATACCTGCAAGACCTCGAACTTCAAGGTAGTTGGTACCTCTATCTTCCTTATCAAAGAAGTCCTCGAAATTTCAGGTAGTCGGCTCCTCTGTCATCCTATCACCGAAAGACCTCAATTATACACAGCAAAAATCAGAGTTGCACGAAGAAAGATGAACTAGATGTTCAGTATGCACAAAGCATGAGAGTAACTCTCTCTTAATAAATCACTTCAATAGCATGTGGTCACTAGAGTTATCAACTTTTTTCAAAAGTAAAAATACTGAGCTCATTCAAATGAGCTTCTATTTATAGGCATTTTCCTAACGGTCATCTCCCTCCTCCAATGGTCATATTTTTCCATGAATTGCGGAGGGACCTATACATGTGTCACTCAAACAAAGAATATTTATAAACAGAATGCATGACATCATTTTATAACTATAAAAAGAGTAAGTAAAATATGGTTGATATGTCAAATCAATTTTCTAGATTCTAGGGGAAAAATAAAGTTTAGAGTCTAAGAGGAAAAAATTAGGAGTCTATATTACTTGGATGTTCAGATTCTATTTTCCAAGGAATTTAGAATTAAAATTATATAAACATCGAAGTCTGAATTATGAGGAATTCGGAGTCTGAATTATAAGGAATTCAGATTCCAAATTCTATGTAATTCAGATTCTGAAATCTAAGAAATTCAGAGTCTCAATTCTAAGGAATTTGGATTCTTAATTTTAAGGAATTTGGAGGATGAATTCTAAGGAATTCAGAACCTGAATTTTGAGGAATTTGGAGTCTGAATTCTAAGGAATTCAGTGTCTGAATTTCAGATAATTCAGAACCTGAATTTCAGAGAATTCGGATTCTGAATTTCAGAGAATTTGGAACCTAAATTTCGGAGAATTCAGAATCTTAATTTCAGAGAATTTGGATCATGAATTTCTGAGAATTCGGAACCTGAATTTCAAAGAATTCGGAATCTGAATTTAAGAGAATTCGAATTCTGAATTTTAGAGAATTTAGAACCTGAATTTCAAGGAATTTGGTATCTGAATTCAGCGGAATTTGGATTTTAAATTTCTGAGAATTCAGAACCTGAATTTCAGAGAATTCAGATTCTGAATTTCAGAGAATCCAGATTCTGAATATTATATAATTCAAAACCTAAATTTCAAAGAATTCAGATTCTAAATTTATGATAATGTAGAGTCTGAATTATAAGGAATTTGGAATATGAATTTAGAGGAATTCAGAGTCTGAATTCAGAGAATTCTAAACCTAAATTCTGATCCTGAAAACAAAACACTCTATATCCACGTATTTATAGAATTATATGGATTTATATGTGTAAACAAATTCTTCCCTTAGGTATAAAAAGAGTTATATTTATAGAAACTAAAATATGAACAATGAAATACAGGTAAGGATAAATTTTCCCTGGAGAAAGAAAACATTCCTTATTAAGGAAAATCTAGGTGAGGAGAAAATTTAATTATAAAAAAACATATTGAAAATTTTTTCCATGAGATAGAGTGTTTGTGATTCTAAAAACATTTAGGAATGGAAAATTCATAAGGAAACCTTATTGAATCAATAATCTCCCCCTTTTTAGAAAGCACAAACATCCTTACTAAAAAGAATACAAGAACGTTGAAATTTTTATGAACTTAAAAATAAAACTTATCTCCGTTTACTTATGGATCATAATGAATATGACTAACTCCCCCTTAGGCTTTAAAATCCCTAAGGATCGTATTCTTGATTTCTTGAATGAGATTTTGTAATTTCTTGCATAAAAAAATCTTCATGATATAAACTCCCCCCTTATATTAACTTCTCCTAAGATATGGAACTTTCTTCTTTAACCAGTATTCTTTTTTTTCATTCCTTTATCCCCCTTTTTGATTTTCAAAAAGGAATTTTGGGAATGGAAAAGAAAATATGGTACCTCAAATATTAGTACTAAACAACCAAATATATGAAGTGCAAAGAAAACTTCACTAATATTGAAAGAATTTTTACAACAGGGAAATACAACAAAAGATTGGATTTGAATGAAATTAACCCTCTTTCTATTTCAACATCATCTTTTTCACAATAGTCTTGAGTTTCTTGAGTTCCTTATGATCATCTTCCATGTGCTTGAGTAGCTGTTCTTGATCTTCACTTTTATTTTCTAAAGATTTAATTTTTTCTTCTTGATAGTTAAGTATATCAGCCTGAGCCTTCAAGGCTTCTTCTTGTTTAGCAAGTTTTTCCTTAAGTTTGATTCTAATGTCCCTTTACCTCTTCCAACTCTATGCAACTGAATACAATTTCCCATTCAGATTTTTTACTTCTTGCTTCCGAGTAGTTTCTTTAAGAGGTAGCTTTTCTTTAAAAGACTTGGTGAGATATTGGAACTTAGCATCTTCAGTTTCAAAATAATCCTTGAAATTGTCTTGAAACTCCTTGAGAATTATAATCTCTTCAACAGTTTTCCATGACTAACTAGTCATCTTCTTGAATGATCTTTTCTGGGATTCATAATTAATGAATTTTTTTTGAAATCAGCCCCAAGTTTGACACAATTATCCATCACCATGGTTACTGAATCTGTTTTCTCATTTAAGGAATGCTGAAGCATTTGGAATCTTGAATCTATGCTTTGAAATAATGGAATAGTACCTACCAACTTCTTCAAATATTGAACTACAAATTCATGGCCAAGAGACGATGATTCTGAATTCGAATTATTTGTTGATGAGGATTCTTTTTCAAGCACATCATCTTTACTCTTTGATGAAGCATGATCATCTTTCTTACTGACCAATGACTTGGTATAAGTATCAATCATAACCTCATTCCATTATCTGTTATTGAAATGGTTTCTTCTTGTTTAGGTGATTCATGTTCACTACCTGATAGCTGAACAATCTTATCTTCATCAACTTCTTCCTACTGAACTCCTGCCTCAACACCCTCTGGCTGGATGAAATCTTAATTGCTACTTTCTTTTTCAGATAATTTATTTACTTATTCCTCACCCATATCATCTTTTCTTAAGGTAGAAAGTTTTGAAGACTCGGCTTCAGAAGTTTGGATTGATAAATTCTTAGAAGGAATCTTCTTCTCATGATTATCTTCCACTTTCTTTATCATATTTGTGGTATCACCACTCCATTTTTCTTTTTCTTCCACATCTTCTTCTTGATCTCACTCCAGAATCACAAACTTCTTTCCCAGAGTCTCTTGGATTGATTCTATTAAAAATGTTTATGGAATAGGAATTTTCTCAGAATCTTTCTCAGCATCCTTATGAAGAGATTGTACTATCACAGCCTCATACATCTTCTTCATTTCCTTCTTTTTTTGTATCTTCTCAGTATCTTCAGTAGCCTTTTCCTTTAAGGATTTTGCCTCAGTAGGGTTCAAGACAAAATTAGGATCCCCTTATTTTTAGTTATTCTTATCCTCTCTCTATTTTTTTACTACCTCATCAGGATAAGATTTTTTCTTCTTTGACTTCAGTGCTGTAGATTGAATTTCCTTGGAAATATAAACTTTTTCTATCTCTAGAATTTCCTTCACATTCCTCTTCCTTCCACCTTTATTAGAGTTTTCAGCTACAACATGTTTCTTTGATAAAGCTTTAACTTCTTCATTTGATAAATCATAAAACTTTCTGAATTCACAAGAAAATCCAATTTTCATTCTCCTTAGAGTGTCATCGCTTGGCAAAATTACCCTGAAATTTCTTAACTTTGATTTGCAGGAAATTTTCATTGATTCTAAACAAGAAACAATGATCTTTGATAGAATTGTTGGTTACATGATAATCTGAGACTTCACATTTCCATTCTTGATATTTTCCATCGTAATAAAAATATACTTAACCAGATTCAGCTTCTGGAGGTTCACTATGAAATCCAAAACATATATATTACATTTCTTCAGAGTATATTTATCTCCTTTCCTCAGAATGATAAATACTAGAACCCAAAGTTAAAGAATCTATAAATTTGATGAAATATGAAGACTCATTGGAGTATTGACTCCAGCCAGACCAAGGCACTCTATGGCCTTCTCCTTATCAATGCTTCCTTCAACATCAGGTAACTTTTGTGAACAAAATTCATCTTCTCGTTCTTAAGGTTTTCCAATCACACTAGCTACATTAGAATAAGAAAGAGGGTAAGTCTTACCATAAATCTTGAAAGAAAATTTCTCTTTTCCTCCTTGATTGAAAAAAGATATGGATTTGTATAACTCTTCTAGGAACTCCAGAACCACCAAATCCTCTACCTTGGGTTTAGATACAACTATACTATCCCAGTCATTTAACTTGATGTTCTTTGAGATGATTGAATCATACCTATTAAAGAAGTCCGGGTCTACCAACCTTTCATGATAAATATTCCATTTATATATTTCCATTACGGTTGACATTTCTTTCCATGGAGAGGCTTCTTTAGTCATTCAGAACTAAGGAAGACCTGAGAAATCCAGAACGATCTTAAGTAGGAAGGGCAGAGCTTCATCTTCCCTGATTTATCCAATGGTTGAAAACATCTTCAGATGATCTTATGTTTGAGATGATAGCCGAAGAAAGATTTTGATAGATTTCTATATTTTGATATTTTTAAGAAAAACATTTAGATTTCAAGAAAATTGAATCCAAAAAATTTTGAAAACAAAATGATATTTCCAACAAGTAAAAGATGATTAAGAAAAATTAGCAAAAAAACATACCTTTCAGATTTCTAAGATGATTGTTCTTAATAAGGAAAATTATTCTTGAAGTACGTTAGATTTCGAAAATTTGATTATGAAAATTTTAGATTACGAAAAATTTAGACTACAAAAGAAAATTAACTATGAAAATTTTGGCTATGAAAGTTTTAACTAACAAAAAATTCACTAAACCTATGAAAAATAGTTTGTTGCTATAGAGATATAGGTTTCAACAAGAATTTAATAAGGAATATTACCTTACAGTTATAATTTCTGACTTTTTTTAATGTATTCAAATCAATCGGATGTTCAAGATTTTGTGAAAATATCAGCTAGTTGATATTGTATTCCAATAAATTAAAGAATGATATATCCTTTTTTGTGTGTGCTCCATAAGAAAGTGATTCCTAATATATATTTGTTTTGAATGAGAGTGATGTATATGGTTTTTTCTTAAGGAAATGGAACTATTATTATCACACAAAAGTTTTGTTATGGTAAAACTCATACCATAGTCTGTGAGTGTGTGTTGCATCCAAAATACTTGATCACAACAACTTCCAGCTGCTACATATTTAGCTTCAATAATGGAAAGTGCTACTGAGTTTTTCTTTTTTGAATAACCATGAAAATAATGAATCTCTTAAAAAATGACATGTTCTGGATGTACTTTTCCAAACCATTTTACATCCCCCAATGTCAGCATTTGAAAATGTTTTTGAAAAAAAATCATTTCCAGAAGTAAAAAAGAGTCCCAAATCTATGGTTCCCTTTAAGTAGAGAAAAATTCTTTTCACTACCTTTAAATAAGATTCCTTAGGATTAGATTGATATCTTACACATAAGCATACTGAGAACATTAAGTTTGGACAACTAGCTGTCATGTAAAGTAGACTTCTTATCATACCTCTGAATGATGTTTGATCAACTGGTTTCCCAGCTTAATCAAGATCAAGTGAATTTCAGAAACTAGTGGGTGTACTTATACTCTTAGTGTTGTCACATTCATACTTTTTAAGAAGATATTTAAAACAATTATGTTGAGATATATAAGTTCCTTCTAGTTTTTGAGAAATTTGAAAACCTAGGAAAAATGTTAACTCACCCATCATACTCATTTCAAACTCAGATCTCATTAGATCCGCAAAAGAATCAGTTTAAGATTGATGAGTTAAAAAAAATATAATGACATCAACATAGATTTTAACAATAAAAACATATTTTTATCTTTATTTATAAAAAGGGTTGCATCATCATTTCATTTAGCACAATTGTTTTGAAGAAAACATCTGGTATGTCTATCATACCAGGATCTAGGATCTTGTTTAAGTCCATAAAGAGCTTTGGTAAGTTTGAAAAAATGTTCAGGATGTTTTTTATCTTTAAAACCTGGTGGTTGTTCATCAAAAAATTCTTCTTGAACATAACCATTAAGGAAAGCACATTTATCATCGATTTGAAAAAGTTTAAAGTTGAATAATGCTGCAAAGTCAAGTAGAATACAAATGGATTCAAGTCTAGATACTGGAGCATATGTCTATTCATATTCTATTCCTTTTTGTTGATTATAGCCTTTAACAACCAATCTAGCTTTATTTCTTACTATGACTCTATTTTCATCACATTTGTTCATAAAAACTCATTTTACTCCAATAACAGAGGTTTAATTAGGTCTTTCAACCAAGGTCCAGACTTTATTCCTTTTGAATTCCATTAACTCATCATGCATAGCTTTTATCCAATCTTCATCACCTAAAGCTTCATCAGTGATTTTAGGTTCTGATTGAGAAATAAATTCTCAATGTTATACTTCATTATTTAAAGAGATTCTATTATTTACAGGTTGATTTACATCAACAATGATACTATCAATCGGACGATTCTTTAGAAACAACTGATTTGGGTTTTGTAAAACCAATTCATCACCATAGGGTAGGAAATCTTCTGAGGTAAATGCTTTCGAAATATTTTCTTATACATTTTCATTATTAGATGAATCTTCTATGAAATTATAATAATTAGTTTTTGAAAATACATCCATGGATATAGGTTGAGATTGGTTAAAATCAAAAGGATCAGTTTCATCAAACTTTACATGTACAATTTCTTCAATGGTACAAGTGTTTTTATTGAAAAATCTATAGGCCTTAGAGGTTGTGGAGTAGCCTAAGAAAATTCCTTCCTCAGATTAGGGTGCGAATTTATGTAAATTATCTTTAGTATTCAATATGAATACATTGCATCCAAATACTTTGAAGTAGGAAAGTCTAGGTTTTCTACCATTCCATAACTCATAATAAGTTATATTAAGAAAAGGTCTAATCAAAACACGATTTATTATTATAACAAGTAGTAATTAGAGCTTCAGGCCAAAAATGTTTGGCTACCGAATATTCACTCGACATGGTTCTTGTTATCTCTTGAATAATTCCATTTCTTCTTTAAATAACACCATTTTTGAGGAGTTCTTGGTGCTGAGAAGTTATGGGTAATGACTTTTTACTACAAAAAATTTCAAAATCAGAATTTTAAAATTCTCCTCCATGATCACTGTGAATAGTTATCAATGGAAGGTTTTGCTCATTTTTAACATGGGCTCTAAAACTTTTGAAATAAGAGAAATCTTCATATTTCATTGCTAGAAAATTGGCCCATACAAATCTAGTGTAATTATCAACTAAAAAAATACATAATATTTTCCTCTAATGATTCTAGTTTATGTTGGAACAAAAATATCCATATACACTAATTGTAATTCATCAGTAGTTGAGACTTTACTAATTGATTTAAAACTTGATTTATGTTTCTTTCCATATTGACAAGGATCACAAACTTTTGAACAATCAAATCTAAGCACTGGTAGATTCTTAACTAGTATTTTCTTAATGATTTTACAAAGGTTCCTAATGTTACAGTGTCCTAACCTTCTATGCCATAACCAAGATTGATCTTCCATTTCATTGAGACAAGGTAGATCTTGGATCCAAATGTCTTCTAAGTTTAGTGTGTATACATTATCTTGCCTATTGGACAAAAGAATAAACTCTTACTTGGAATTTTGTACTAAACACTTATCATTCCAAAAATTCACAAGGTATACTTCATCACATAATTGAAATATGATAATAAGGTTGTGCCTAAGACCCTTAATGAATAAAACATTTGAAATCAAAGTTTTTCCAAGAAGAACAATGCCACCTATACCAATAATTTCTCCCTAAGCATTATCTCTGAAAGTTACTTTTCCTCCTTTCATCTTGATAATATTTTCAAAGAATTTTATGTTACTAGTCATATGTTAAGAACATCCAATATCCATGTACCATGTATTGCAGTTGGTATTATCTTTACTTTCCTGAAAACAAGAGTGTTAGACTTTCGGAACCCAAACTTTCTTGGATCCGGAAACTTCAAAAAGCAAAAGTTTATGTATCCACATTTTTTTAGAAAAATAAACTTTATGAAAACCTAAAGACTGAGTTTTTTTAAGGAATTTGTTTTACCAAAGTCCACCACACTGCCATTTAGTGCATAATGGAGCACTTTGTGGTACAAAAAAATTGTTACTAAAAATTAGTTTTTAATGAGTATATCCAAATGTAGAATTATTTCTTAGAGGATGAATTTGGGAATAAATGTTATCAAAATTTTCTTTACTTAAGGTAATGTTCGACAAACACTTCATCAAGGAAAATATTTCTGACTTCAATTTAATAACTAAGTTTTTATCCTCAAAGACATGAGTTTTAACACTAGAGTTATTCTTTAAAACATTTTTCTTAGAGATTAATTTTTATAGATCCTTAGAAAGTTTATCCTTATCAGAATTAAATTCCTCATGTTTTTTTGAAATACTTTTATAATCAATGGTTTTCTTATCATGATCTTTAGAAAGATATGATATTACCTTGGTAAGAATAATAATTCTAGAATTTTCCTTATAAATCTTTTTCTTGAATTTATAATTTTCATTCTCAAGGAGCTTAGCAAACCTAGAAACTTATTCATAAGTAGGTAAAGTATTATCTTTATTAGAAGAATATTCTTCATATGAGGATTCATAATATTTACTATCACTATAATTAGAGTTTAAGGATACATTGGTGATAGATACAACATTGTGTACCTTAGCCATTAGAAAATGATTTCCAATAGGTATCTTGGCTAATAGACCAAGATTATTCGGACTAGAAGATCCTTACTCTGAGGATTCTTAGGAAGAGTCACCACCACTGGAACTCCAGGTGTCATTATATTTCATAAATTTCTTAGATTTATCCTTATAGTACTTCTTTATATTCCTCTCAGAATGATTTTCCTTTCTATCTTTTCTCTTAAGCATAGGACAGTTTGTTCTTATATGTCATTCTCTTTTTCATTTATAGAAAGTGACTTCCGAATATTTCATGTCTTTTATTTATTTCTTTTTGTATCTAGATTGAAATTACTTTTATCCAAAAATATTGTTCATCATTTAGGAAAAATTGGCTAACTCATTTTCTAAAGATTCACTTCCACTAGTTTCTGATTGAACTAAAGTCCTCTTATATTTAGATCTTGTAACTCTCTCCAGAGTCCTGGATTTCATATGATTTGAAGTGGTTGTAAAAGAAACACTTCCATTTACATTATTATTCTTATTTAGATCATCATCTCTTTTCATTCTTGTCTCATGTTGAAGAAGAGTTCCAAAAAGATCATCAAGAGTAATCTGTGTGACTTTCCTATTCTCATTAATAGCTGTCCTCTTGAATTCCCACTCATTAGGCATGATATCAATAATATTTTCCAAAAGTGCCTCAACATATAAACCTTTTTAACCCAAGGATTGTAAACTATTCACAATAGTCATAAAACTCTGTTGTACCTTACACACTGGTTCTCCAAAAGGAAATATAAATCCATGATATTCTTCTCTAACCACAACTCTTCTAGTTTCGATAGCTTTGGAAGTTCCAAAATGAGTATCCTCCAATTCCTTCCAAATAGAATTTGTAGCTTCACAAGATGAAATATGGCTATATATATTTCTTGTCAAAGAATAAAAAAAAGTATTGTGTACCTTGTAGTTTAGTTGATATTCTTAATTTTCTTGATTAGTAAAAGTTATGACTTTCTTATCAGGAATCTTGTAATCTCTAGTAAGCATTAAAAATTTGTCCACTACAGTGTTAATGAAATAATTCTTCATATGATCTCTCCAATATTCATAATCATTCCCATCAAATATAGGTTGTCTATTAGGATTAAGATTTTCAATCAAACCAACATTCATTCCTTCCATCTAAAATAAAATATCTTCCCATAAAATCTTGTTAGTAACAAATGTTTTTAAAGAAGGATAAAAATACAAAGTAAGGAAAAACATAACAAAAGAAACTTGAGTAAGAAAACTTTTTTGTGAATAGAAGTATTTCATAGACCTGCTCTGATACCAATTGTAGGATCAAAATAAGATGTAGATGCTCAATATACAGAGGGGGGGGGGGTGAATTGTATACTTTAAAAAATTACATTGGAACTTTTGAAGATGGTATAAAACTTTCTATTGTTTAAAAATTTTAAACAAGGTGAATTCACAAGACCTCTTTGTTCTACAAACATGATAGATTCTGGAAATATGGTTATAGAAATGAAACATAAGAGAAGTTTACAAGGAAACAGATTCTACCTTAAATCATATAGAATCTTATTAATCAGAGAATACAAATATAAGAAAGTATTAGATAGTTATATTTTCCTTAATAATAAAAATGAAGAGGAAAAAAACATTAAACAATACAAGTAACAAGTATATAATATTTTAAGCCAAAGAGTAGGGTATCCAACAACCTTGGATAAACGCCCCTTGATTTATACATTCAAGAAAGTATGTCTTACCCACACCAGGGTAAGCCCTCGATAAGAATATCAGAGTCTGTCTTGCTATCTCTGCAAGACCTCGAACTTCACGACACTCGGAACCTCTTTCTTCCTTATCATGGAATTCTTTGATCTTTAAGGTAGTCAAAACCTTTGTATTACTATCCTCAAAAACCCTCTATTGTACACAAAAACAATTGGAGTCTCACAAAGTAAGATCAACAAGATGTTCAGTATGCACAAATCGTGAGAGTGTCTCTCTCTATAGAAATCAGTTGAACAACATGTGGTCTCTAGATTTATCAACATTTTTCCGAAGTAAAAGTACTGAGATCGTTCAAATGAGCTCTTATTTATAATAATTTTACCAACAATCAACTCCCTCCTCCAACAGTAATATTTTTTCCTTGAATCTTGAAGGGACCTGAACACATGTCACTCAAAAAACAGTTAGTTAGAAACAGAATGCATGACATTGTTTTATATGTATAACAAGGGTAAAAAAATATGGTTGCTTAAACAAATCAATTTTTCAGTGTCAAAGGAAAAAATACAGTTCTAAGTCTAAGAAGAAAACATTCGAAGACTATATTACATGGATATTTGGATTCTGTTTTCCAAGGAATTCATAATAAATATTTTGTTGACTTCGAAGTCTGAATTCTGAGGAATTCAGAGTCTGAATTCTAGGGAATTATGATTATCAAATCTAGGGAATTCGGAATGTAAATTATAAAGAATTCGTAGTCTGAATTCTAAAAAATTAAGAGTCTGAATTATAAGGAATTTGGAGTCTTAATTATAAAGAATTGGGATCCTGAATTCTAAGGAATTAAAAGTATGAATTCTAAGGAATTCAGAGTCATAATTTCAGAAAATTTGGAATCTGAATTTTAGATAATTCAGATTATGAATTTCAGAGAATTAAGAACCCAAATTTCAGAGAATTCAGAATCTGAATTTCATAGAAATCTGATTTTGAATTTCAATGAATTAGGAACCTAAATTTTAGATAATTCAGAATCTGAATTTCAGAGAATTCAGATTCTGAATTATAGAGAATTTGGAACCTTAATTTTAGAGAATTTATAATCTACATTCAGAGGAATTTGGATTCTGAATTTCAGAGAATTCAGAACATGAATTTCAGATAATTCAGATTCTAAATTTCAGAGAATTCGTAGTCTAAATTCTAAGGACTTAGAAGTCTGAATTCAGTTGAATTTGAAGTCTAAATTCAGATAATTTGTAACCCAAATTCTGATCCTGAAAAAATAATGCTCTATATCTAAGTATTTATAGAATTTTGAGGTTATATATGTGAAACCAAAATTTTCACTTAGGAATAGAAAGAGTTAGATTTAGAGATACAAAAATATGAAAAATGAAAAATAGTTAAGGATAATTTTTTCTTATAGAAGGAAAATTTTCCTTATTAAGGAAAATCCGGGTAGGGAGAAAATTTACATATAAAAAAACTAAGAGAAAATAAAATTTTCCCTGATATAGGGTGTTTGTGATTTTCAAAAAATATAGGAATATAATAGTCATAAGGAAACCTTATTTACTTAACAAACTTATCATCATAACCTTGATTGAATTTGATATAATTCTTGATATTAGTTGACTTTCATGTTATTATGTGAATATATATTTCAAGAAGTGGGAAGTTACATTTTTTGAGAATGGTTTTAAATCCCTTATCATCAGAGAATAAACCTCACCAACAGATTCTTATCTAGATCCAACCCCAGTAGCTCTATTGAATTTAATTATTAGGGAGGAAGGGAATGAAATATCTATGGATGAGGAAATAAATGTTCAAATAGAGTATGTAATTATTGTTATTGAATATGTTTATTTGTTTCCTAAGGATTTATCATGACATTTTCCAGAGTGGATTATTGAGTTTTCCATTGAATTAATTCATGGTTTAATGCTTATAGAAAATACTCCTTATAGAATGGACACTTTGGAATTATTAGAACTGAAGAAAAAACTAGAGGAATTGAGTGATAAAAGTTTTATTCTCCCAAGTGTCTCTCCATGGGGATCCCCAATTCTTTTCATTATGAAGAAAGATGGATTTATGAGGCTGTGAATTGATTCCAAGGAGATAAATTTTTTAACAACAAAGAACAAGAATCCCCTACCTCGCACTGATGACTTATTTGATAAACTTCCTGGAGCCCAATATTTTTTCAAGATTGACCTATGATATGAATATCTTCATTTGTGAGTATGTAAGGAAGATATTCTAAATAAAATGTTTCGAACTAGGTATGGGAATTATGAGTATACTATAATGCCTTTTGGAATGACTAAATCACCCTCTGTCTTCCTGGATATAATGGATAGGGTTTTAAAAGAATATCTTGATGAATTTATAGTGATATTTATTGATGATATATTCGTATAATCCCAATTTTATAAAGATAATGAAAATAACTTTTTCACTATCCTAATGAATCTTAGAAGAAATTAATTATATGGGATGTTTAGAAAGTGTTAATTTTGGTTTCAATCAGTTTTCTTTATTGAGAATATTGTCTCTAATGATGGAATATCTATTTAACATGTGAATAAAAATGCTTTTCAATAATTTCTCACTCCAATGAACATAAATGAGGTACATAGTTTTGTTGGTTTAACAGGTTATTATCGGCATTTTGTTCAGAACCTCACCCGTTTAGCTAACCCAATGACCAAACATACACACAAAGTTGATAAGTTCATATGAACAAAAGAATGTGAGGAATGTTTAGAAAAAATTAAGATGAGATTAGTGAATGATCAGATCCTAACTCTACCACCATGGAATGATGGGTTCGTGATCTATAGTGATGCATCAAAGAAGGGACTTGGTTGTGTCCTTATGTAGAATGATAGAGTTATTGAATATGCATCAAGGAAGTTTAAAATGCAGGAACAAAACTATAATACTCAGGATATTTAGTTTGATGTTGGGATATTTTCTCTAAAAACATGGAGACACAATCTCTATAGTGAAAGATGTGAGATATATACATATCAGAAGAGTTTGAAGTATATCTTCTCATAGAAAGAAATCAACATGAGGCAAAGAGATGGCTCAAACTACTAAAATATTATGACTATTCTATAAAATATCACCAAGGAAAGGAAAATAAGGTAGCTGGTGCATTGAGTAGGAAGGATCATGGAGTTTTAAAGAAATGAGGATTGAAAGGGATCCTGTATTCATAGATCTAATAAGAATAGACATAGGAATTATCAAAGAAGGTGAAACATAATTAATTTTTCCATTAGTTTCCCAACTATTTATATTAAATAGTATTAAAATCTTTCATCCTAATGATGAGAACCTACAAAAGAAAATTAATGTTTTGAAATATGGGAAGTTGGATGACTTTTTATGTTAAGATGGAATTCTAAAATATGGGATGAGGCAATGTGTTCCCTCTATACCTGCGCTTAAAAGGGAGTTATTGGATGATTCCCATATCTTGAATTTATGTATACACCCAGGTAAAATTAAAATATATATAGATTTATTGGAAAATTTTTAGTGGGACAACATGATGTATGGAATTGCTTATTATGTATCAAGATGTATAGTCTGTCAACAAGTGAAGGCCAAGAAACCACATCCAAGAGGAGTCATGAAACCTCTACATATTCCTACATAGAAAGAGGAGTACATCACCATGGATTTTGTCATTGGATGAACCAAAATTACAATAAAGAATGATGAATATGGGTAATTGTTGATCGACTTGAAAAATCTATACATTTCCTTACTATAAGGGTGGATTTTCCATTGGAGTAGCTTGCACGACTCTATATAAATGAAGTCCTGAGACTTAATAGAGCACCTCTTTTAATAATGTATAATATTGATCCTTTATTTACATTGAAAGTATGGAAAATTATCTTGAAATATTTGGATACTGAGAACCATTTGAGTACTTATTATCATCCTCAATCTAATGGACAATAAAAAATGATGATCCAAACATTATAAGACATGATGAGATCATGATCACTCGACTTTCAAGGTATGTGGGATAAATATATACTATTAGTGGAGTTTTCCTAAAATAATATTTTCCATCCCAGTATTCAAATGGCACCACATGAAGCATTGTACAAAAATATATGTCATAAAAAAACATGTTGGGATGAAGTTGGTGATAGAAAGATAGTGGGCCCATAATTTGTGGATGAAGCAATAATGAAGGTAAAGAATATTCAAGTACATATCAAAGAAGCTCAAAGAAGACAAAAATTCTATACTGATAACTGAAAGAAGGATTTTTAATTTTAAGTGGGCGATCATTTTTCTTAAAAGTATCACCATGTAAGCTTGTTATAAGATTTGGGAGGAAAGGGAAACAAAGCCATAGGTACATAGGCCCTTTTGAACTTCTAGAGAGAATTGGAGCTGTTACATATCGTTTGACAATTTCGCCGAGCCTGTCTAATGTACACAATGAGTTCCATGTCTCATTGCTGAGAATGTACATGTCCTACCCAACACATTCCCTCACTTCTGAAGGTATAGAATTGAAACCGGACCTATCTTACTATGAAGATCCTATCTGGATTCTAGAAACTAATGAACATGTGTTCAGTATTCTAATGACTCTATAGGTAATGATACTTTGAAAAAATCATAAAATTGAAGAGGCAACATGGGAGGCTGAGGAGCTAATAATGAAAAACTACCCAAATCTTTTTGTGAGGTAATATTATGGTAAATTTGAGGACCAAAGTTTTTTAAGGAGGGTAGAATGTAACACCCCAATGATTTAGAAATAAATTCAGGAAACACTGATTCTCTAAAAAAACAACTTTTTGTTACCTAGACCTTAAACATAATTTTTCCTCCACTATGATTTTAATTTCAAAAAATTGACAAACACAGTTGCGTTCAGTAAGACGAAATTTCTTTTTGGTGAATATTAACATACCATTATTAATAGTAATATGACCCTTATGAATAGTAAATCATATTATTATTATTTTTTGTCTTAAGTATTTTAGATAAGGTGATCTTGATTAAATTTTCAAAGTGATATAAAAATAATTATAGTTTTAAAATTGTTAATTTTCAAATTAATTATGATTTTACTTAAAAATTAAATTATTCAAATTTAGAAAATTAATTATAAAAAATGGAGTTCTTTTTTTAATTTTACATGTGGAAAATTGGTGAGGGTAAATTTCTTGGATTTTTTTGAAATACTCAAATTTTTATGAATAGTAAATTATGGAAATTTACCATATATTTACATTATCAGTTAAATTCACTATTCATTGCATCATGGATGTTTTATACACACTTTTATCTAACTCACAATATGTTATTACTATTATGGGCAATATGAATCAAAAATATTGGTTGTGTCATGGTAAATAATAAAATAATGAATAAGATATTCACAAATCACACTATAACCATCACCCCCACTCCCTCTTTTATCCAATCCTCTAAAGCCTTGATCATTATCTAAATTATGCTAAAATATCCTCCAAAGATCCTACCCCAAATACATAAGCCCTTGGTCTCATACAAAGACCAAAACCTACCCCTTAAAGAGGCTCTCAAGGAAGATTACTTCAAGAGGTAAATTCCACTTTTCATTTCTTTTCTTTAAAGTTCAATTTTTTTCATTTTATTTTCTCACATCCTTTTATCCAAATGTTGTGATGAATCCAGTACCTTAAATGTACTAGAATATTTTTATGATAATGGAATAATTCTTCATCATTTATCATTTCCCATTCTTTTATACTAGAAATGAAAACACTATCTGAGATGTGTTAATTTTTCAAATTCAAGGACGATGAGTTTTCAATGTCTATTATCATCTTCAATTAGGGTTATAAAACCATTTTTATAGTTAAAAAAACTATAATATATGTATTATAACTTATTTAAGGTTCTATAATCCTTCTGTACACAGTATATTAATTTATAAATCAAAATGAGTTTTTTGTGATCAAAAATTGCCCTTCAACCCAAACAATTGTCATTAAATTTTTATATAATGACTAATCTTTACTTCCAATAACCAAATTAATTTTATAACCTTGTAATATTATGTTTTTTCACTAATAAAATACATATTCTATTTTGCAAGACAATTTTCATTCTACATTTTTATTCGTACATGAATATAAGTAAATTGATCATGAAAACCCAGGAAGAAAACGCTCCCAAATATTGAATTGAATCTCGTAACCCATCAAAAGGCCATGAATGAACCTAATAAGGTTATAATAAAACAATTAAATGTAGAATAAGTTTAGGTATCAATTATTCATGAACCTAAATTTTATTATTCATGTCATTAAGACCAAATGAGAAACACCTTAGGACTTAAGGTAAGAGTTTTCCACCTAAACCTCCATTTTCATTCAGGTTACTTTTATTGTCTACTTACCTCGATGAAATTATCCTGAGTTATTATTCACTCCACATAAATTATGTGTGAGTGATTTATATATGTTTACCAACCATAATACTTCTTATTTTATGGGTAGTCACATGTTTTAAATGGAACCTTCGAAATTCCTTCCAAAATACAAACTCGAATCAAGGGAATTTATCAAATTTTTACCTATTTTCATGTGCAATCAATAATATGTATTTAGATAACATTAATTTAAAAAAACCACTAATTATATTATGAAAAAACTACCTTAATTCACTTATAGTTTTATTCAATGATTTTCCAAAAGAACTCTTATTTTCTATATAAAGGATATTTATCACCAAATTTACTCAATGCTTTTATAAGAGTATTTTCTTCTATTTCAAAACTGTTGTTGATTATTATATTTAAATATGGTTAAAATTTTATGACATAATCCACTTTATTTTATTTAATTTTTTCTATTTAGTTTTAGGGTTTATATTTGTTTGATACCAATTACTAAATTACTCTGAATTGTTAGTGTTTATGTTTAATGTTTGTGGAAAGTTATTTACATTTCATATAATAGTTTAAATATTATTGTATTTGTACTTTATGTTTATCCCTATTCATAATAGAAATGAATTGGACTTATTATGTAATTTTTGGGGCCCTCTATATCCCCTCGATTCATCGATATGTATCATGAGAGAAATAGATATGTATTTGGATGAGGCCTTGCCCATTTTTAGATATGGTTTTGGCCAAGGCCTTAATCATTTTTATATGTCTTGGCCGATGCCTTGAAGGTATGTTTCAGAATGTCTGGAATATGAATTTCCCTCATTATGAAACAATAAATTCAATGTTCATGATGTCATTCGACTAGTATAATACCCATGATTATGTATTATTATGGAAATATTTACTCAGCTCATATTTATAACATATTATGTTATTGTTTATTTTTAAAGGCATGAATTTTCAATTATTCACCATGCCAAATGTATATGTTATCTTCTTCTATAATTCTTTCCCTTTCTAATACTCTGAGCCCACCCCTTCTTATGTTTCATTTTTACCAGGACATGAAGAGGTATATTATGATTGGATTGTAGGGATAATCTCATATTGGTGGATGTTACCAATGAAACGTTTTTGTTGTTTTTCATTTCATGTTGTAATGATGAATTTATGTATGTATATGTCTTTCCAAAACTACTAAACTACTCATTACTTAAGGATAAAAATTTCATAAAAGCATGAAAATGTAATTAAATAATGCATCATCTCCAAGAAATTGGGGTTAGGGTGTTACAATTCCCCTGTATGGGTGACTACAAAAATACCCAGTGGAAAAACCAAAAAGTCCCCAACACAAATATTCAATAAATTCATCAGATCTAATACCACAAAGAAAATAGAACAGATTAGTTAAACCAAATATGATCAAGGAAGCATCTAAGTCTCAAATTAAGGTTTTTCCCCACTAACCACCTTGAGATACTAATTGAGGCTCCAAATTATAGTTAATATAAGAGATTTCACTCATCGGGTCTCTCTATGTTGATGGAACTCACCTCTGTGGTCATACACATTAGGTATTTCCATAAATAACCATGCCAGAACTGATAGGGTCCATCTATGTCACTCAATAAATTAGAATACACATCATTGGGACTCAACATATGCTGATACATAAGTAGGGGATCATGCCCAAGGCCTATAGGGTGTACATAACCCTATCCAAAGTAACCAACTATAAATGGGATCGTAAACCCTGTTAGAAATGGGATACCTTACCCAAACATGGGAATAATTGTTATGTATAGCACCTCAGGACAAAGGGAGAGAAACCTTATTATATCTATAACCAACCTATAGATTGGATCAATTATCATATACCTATGAAATAATACCAAATTATAACCATTTAGTGAGGGAACAAGGGAATGAACCCACAATGATGATTTTTGAGGGAAATCACCCATGCTATTTTTGAAGATGGTCTTTGGAGAAAAAGGGCTCTATCATTCTCTAGAAGGAGTACATGACTTTTTTATCATGGTACATGACGTGTCTCACTATGTATAGTATTTCCCATTTCTTACCATATCACATGGTATGTTTATCTATATACACAAACTTTTGTAACAACATATGACAAGCAGAGGTCTAGATGAAACTCTTCTTATGTCATATGCCCATAACTATGTACTTTCCAAAGTAAACTAGTTGTGCCTTCAACATTATTTTTACCATATTTATTCAAAGGAACACACATAAAACACAATATGAGGAACTCAAAGACTTTGGGAGGCCGAAAATAATGAAGACCGAGGGAATCCCCCAGGATCAAGTTCACCCCCTCAGGTTTAAGATGAGAAACATGGGAAATACATTGGAACGAGATACCTGGGGTCGCTATAGAAGCCATGTGGTATGCCTCCTTATTCCCCTCCCTCCACGTGTGAGTGACTCGAGTATTACTATCAATGCGAGCTCTTCATTTTTGGACTGTGTAAATAATGGGCCAGGGTATAATACCCGTTCCACACAAGGCATCACAGATTATCAGGGAGTCTGACTCCACATGTGAGATGTGAAGCTCTTGTTGCCTGCATGAGGACATTCCCGAAAGCACAGCATGTGCCTATGCCTACAGCGAGTTACCATCACCATAGTGTTCCGCGAATGCTACATGCACACTGCCCTTGGAATCCCAGACCACTCCTCCTCCACGCATATCTCCCAATACATATGACCCGTCTGTATTCCGCTTGAGGCCAAAACCAGGAGAATTCCATCTCACCCAGGTACCTAGGTTTTCTTTAACAGACATGGTGTGTGGTGTATCGTGAATTCCAAGGTATTTAGTCCATGTACAAGTTGGGATGGCTAGATAATGGGCATAGGTTGTGTGGTTCTCCACATGGTCTGTGACATTTACCTCTCTATGTAAACACCATCCTCCATACAGAGGGTTCCACATAGAATGTGTTATTTCAAACTACACATCATGTAAAGTTTTATTTCAAAAAAAACTTTAGTCTATTAAATATTCTTCTGCCTTTCCACTATGGCCTTAAAATAGACCATATTTATCGATACTAACTCATAGAATCACATTAACAAGGCCAATATCATTACCGGTTCTTGAATTACATCTATGCTTTCCATGGAAAATGATTTTCAATGAACCTTTAGAGAAACCTACTCAATCCAGATAGTGTAACTACCATCATTGGAACCCTTACCAGATTACCATCATGACCAAAATGACTATGTCTCATCTATAATCCCACAATTTAACTTGCTAAAATGATCTATTGAACCAAATATAGACATTTCACATTGATTGGTACCCTACACACAGCCGAATCACTAATGAATCAAAATACTGATGATGAATGTTCATGAACTGAGGGATAAAGGCATGAAATAAAAAAGAGATCATCAAATGAATGTTATGTTCATTTGTAAATCAGTGATAGATTATTATAAATGATGTAGGATAATTAAACATTAAATTAAAAAAAATAGATATCAAATTACTAAATTTATAGGAATAGAAATATCCAATGGTGATTTATCAATTTGGATTCATGAGTTAATTTATAAGGAGTTAATTAATATTTTCATAGATACAATTAGTGGTTAAAATAATCCTATTAAATTAAATTACCTATCTCGGATGTATATTGATCATTGATGAAGAAATGTTCTACGTCATTGTCATTGGTGAGATCTAAGAACTCAATTAATTATGAAAAATCCCTATGGTATTTCTGTCATCAATCCACTATCTCATGATCTCCCAACTACTAACATGACATTGTATATCCCTCTATTTTATTTATTTACAAAGGTTATATGGCTATCCCTTGAGTTTGTTTCCATATAGGGGTTTGTCAAGAAGATTCATTAGGTTTAGAAAATTAAATGAAAATTAAATTAAAAAACTAATTAATTATATTTTATCTACCCATGATTATACACTACTAAAACATTTGATTCAGACCAAAATTTTTTCATTCTAAAGGTAGAAAGAATGTTCTAGATTTATTGAAGGTATTATTTTTCCCACTGGAGACATAGTTCAAGAAATACATTGTGATTTTAGAATAATTTTTTTTATTTGAAATATTGTAATTAATATTTTTAATATATAAACAATGACGATCCATAAGACATTAAACTCATTAAAGGCTCCATGCCTCACATTGAAAATATTATTTGAAATATTTCCAACTTGGTAAACGGAAATTTTTGAGTCGCTAAATCCACCATAGGATTACTCAACTACACCACTATAGAATATCTTTCCATGAATAACTCTCATCATTTTCCTAAATTATCTCTAGTATTCTAAATATAACTAGATAATTTAAATATACCCATGGTTCATATTAAGTATCTAGATCCATGGTTTGATTCCCCAATCCCATCCAGTAAATAATATATTAATTGATTTTTTTTGTTTTTTATTTAATTACTTCTATTGAAAATGTTATGTTTCATAAAATTTTAATATTATAATATTCAATATAATTTAATGAAAAAAATTGTTTAAAATTGTTTAATTTTAATTTTTTAAAAAGTATGTTTATTTTTGGAAAAAAAATTCCCTTTTAAAAATATTTTATTTTAAAAAAACATTATCTTTTTTATATGATTAGTACAACTTAGATAATTCAATGACCTAAGTGCCAAAATCCAAAAACATAGTTTGGGGTTTCCACATTACCATAAGAAGATCCACTAATTGTTAGAGTGTGACACTAAAAATGTATTTTTTAGGTATGTGACCACTTATACATTGGTTTTATCAATTATTTTTATGTCAAAAGAAAATTTTAGAAATTTATGTTGGAAATATATTGGAACAGTTATTATGTATGCGTTTGTTAATAAGACATAAAGATTGTGAACCTCCTAATTTAATGTCTAATGAGGACCACATGGTTAGATGAAATTATAGTCTAATAATACAACCTAATAGTGTGTCCACATCAAAATGATATGGTTTTTATATTCAAATTTCAGATCTAATTCCAAGTCACACATATTTTCTTCCCCATTCATCCAAAATTATCTAGGTCACCAATCCCCTTATTTAGTATTGGATTATTTCTTCCTATTAGAAAATATTTACTCTTTTGGATTTATTAATCATGGTGAGTATCTTAGAACCTATTACTCTCTACATCTTCTTCCTTATTCTTGAATTTTATTTCTCTCCCATGTCCATAGTATTCTAGGATCTCATTTCTCAGGATTTTATGTAGCGGTATTCAAATTTTAGATCTTCTCTTCTCCTAGACTGAGTTCCCAATTTCCAATTTGGGTGGGATGAAATAATTTCCAATGGATTAAATTATTTATGGTTTTTGACTCTATATATATTCAATTATTCCATAAACCATGGGTATTTTTCAATTAAAAATTCGTTGGATTGATATTTAGAAAAGTATACGTGTTATAAATGATAATTGTGTGTTAGTTTTATCATTATTCCTTCTTGGTTTTCAATTTTATAGGTTAATAGAAATTTTAACTTGTGAAAAATTTGTTTTAGATAAAATTATGTTTGCAATGTATGGTTTTATATTGATTTATATGGGAGTGTTTCCATGGGATGAGTTAATATGATTTATAAATAACTATTAAAGTGTTTATCTAAAATATTTTCATGGATATAGTTTTCATTTTCTTATTTAAAGTGATTATGTTATATTTCACTCTTTTGAAATAGTATCACTTTTTGTTATGAACATCACATATATGAATTTATTTAAATTATATGGTATAAATTGTGGTAAAATTGGTGGTCTTTTGTACTATTGATGGATGATTTAAATTAGATGGATCATGGATAATATCATGAGAAACCTTAGGTATTATGGTGAGGGCCTACTAATAAGTACATTGATATGTGGGATTATGTACTAACTATCATTTACCATGGTATCGATTAATTATTAATTTGGTTGGACTATTTTATGAACTTACTATAGATAATATCCTTTAGAAATTATCACATGATTTGATTAATTACTAACTAGTGCATTCACTACTAGTGTAGGTATATTCTCTAGTTAGTAACATGTTTATAGATCATGTTGATTTGTAAAAGGAATATCCTACATATCCTTACCTAGGTACCATAAGTGTAATCCCAAGATAATGGGATGATATTATTTTAAAAAATCTTCATCTTTTATTCTTTCTCATGTGTAAAAATATACTTAGACTCACTTATTATTTATTTTTTAAATAGGATTATGGTACATTTATAATTATACAGTAAACTAGATTGACTTGATTTATTTTAAAAGTTATTTATATTGAGCATGTAGTGAAATTTTATTCAAACTATTAACTCACACCCTAAATAAATAATTGTCTTGTATATAGATCAGGTCATATCTTATACTGATAAAGGTAAAGAACCTATTTTTTGTGGAATATTATTGACAGTATGGTTTAGGTATAATGGTAGTGTAAGTTGGTGGATTTACCATTATCACATAGAGAAGGGTATATATAGTGTTCCTTTTGAATATATATATTTTAGTTTATTCATATTTGATGATTCCCATGATGGTTTGACAATTGAAAGAGGAGGGGTGAATTAGTATTTTTTTCATTTTTTGAGTTCCTTTTTTTCAATTCAATCTCACTAACTTTCCAAGGTTCTCTATCCCTTAATATTATATCTCAATATCATCATGTGTTGAGATATATTAATGGATAGACAGAAGTACATAGTATTTTAAAGGTTTTAAAAATACACAATCCTTGATGAAAATGATTATTCCCCTAGTTATAGATTCTTCAACATTAAACAACTGATTATAATGCTCCCAACAACAATTCTAAAAATTATTTTTATTTCAAATCCTACAGAAATACATTTTTTCTAGATCCAATTGAGGGAATCCTTTATCATCCAGATCCAAAATAAATACTTCTTTTTTTCAGCTCTAACTGAGAGACTCCGTCTTCTCCTTTCTCAAACCAGAAGACTTCGCCCACTCCCAAAACTATAAAGAAAAATTCACCTTTATTCGAGGCTTGATCCCTGTAGGATGATATCTTTTATATTTATCTATTATCTTGTAGGGTCTAACTTGGTCATGTATTAGGTGAATTATCTTTAATAGCCTCTAATAAAGTGTTTCTATCTGGCTCAAATATTTCGATCACATGTAATTGAACATTTTCCTCCATTTAACTATGATCAGGATACACATAATTCTTCATCTGATGAATTCAAAAAATCAATGAAATGTTTGTAAGTGGTTCACATGATCTTCTTAAATATTTTATACAAGATCAATACATTTTCAATTCAACTCAATGCATGTTATTCTTGTAATATCAACTCAATTCATGCATGTGTGCAATATGAATAATGAATGACCATTTAAAATGTTAATATTATTTTGTACTCCTTTATATATTTATATGTATTTAATATATCTCAAGTTATTATATAATCACATGTGCATTCATATTTTCTAAGATCCCATGAATTTTCAACCTTTAGGTTCATGTACTGGATGTGAGAATGAACATATTAATATTTCTTCTTATTTCTTCGTAGTCACTGATACCCAGACTCATTTCACATGAAAAACATTCATGAAAGCACTTATTCATGAAAAATAAGTGTGGTTATATGATCTTCAAATCCTTTTTTTAGTTTTTTCAGTTAGTCTATTTTTTCACAAAGTAAAAAACATTGGTTTTTCCTTACATAAGATCCAATGTGGCATCTCAAGGAAGCTCTCACAAACAGAAAGGGCATCACAGAAATAGATCTTCACACTAAATTCTCTTGTTATAGAATGCTTTATAAAGACTGACATGATATTCTATTATCCTTGACATAACTAGAGCCTATGTGGGAACCTTCTTTGTGAAACAAAAACATTTTGGTACTTCATTTTCTTCAAATAATAGAGAGATTTCAATATCATAGTTACCTCTTATAACGACCCATAATTTACATACATTGTTATTACTTCATAATTGAATCATACTTATTACTACATATAACAAAACCATGATAGGACCGTATAGGTATAGTGTCTTTAGAAACTGGGAAACATAAACAACTTGTTCATAAATCATCTACATTTTCTCCTGTTTATTTCATCATATGTAGAGTCCCTTTTGGAATATCCTACTTAATACCCTTCTTCCTGACCTGGGGAAAAGAAAAAATACAAAAGGGTAAGCTAAAATTCCCATTAAGGGTAAAAAAAGGAAATATTAATCATATCATATTCATAAGAGCCTAACATTTTGAAAATCTTAACCTACAAAAGAGATCATAATATCATGACATGGGATAAATCATAGTAGTGAAATGTAATCCCAATAATCATATATTAAAATATGAAACTTTGAGGAATACACACATAATAATAGAAAATCATTTCATATTAGTCAAGACTCATTTCAAAGACCATCATAGCAGACAAAGTCCATTACTGAACCGAGTTCACTCCCTGTTCTAGTTCTGTATCACTGAACCAAATTAACTTACCGTTCCAGCCATGTCTATCTCATGAGATATAAATCTTTACCCAATTAATTGGAGGGAGATATAGGTCCCACCCATATCATAATGAAGCCATTCTTATGTGTGAAACAAAATAATAAATCATACATTATAGCATAACCCATGTAATAAAAATGGGATTCTTAAACATCATGCCATCATAACATAATCCTTATAAGATAAAAGTACTTCATAAAAGTAATTCCATCATAACATAATAAAATCCATGTAATAATAGGGATGGAAAAATAACCCAACATTCTCTTAGATGGAAAATAATTTTGATAAAACACCTTAACTCCATTCCTGGGGAAAATATACTTTCTTCTTTAAAAACACTTTTCCTTTATCTACATGTCATACCATTTTAAACTGAAAGAAGTTAATTGAAAATAATATTTTAAATAAATATTCATGGAAATAATTTTCTATGAAATCATAAAAATACATTCATTCTGTATAAGTAAAAAAACATTCATCTCGTACTTTTGCCGTAAAAGTCAAAAAATTTCTCGTATTGAAAACGATAAGAGATTCCTTTCATATTTTTTACTTAAAATTCACCAATTGGTATAATAGGATTAATAAAATTGTAGTATGATAGAAATAATATTACATATTGAGGAAACATGGGTGTGGTTGACAAATATTCATCAGTAAATTCTGAAGTATAAACAATCTTTGATAAAAATGATATTGCGAGATTTTCCCTTACCTTATGTATGATATGATCTGTACATATCTGAAACTACTTTATAATGATTTAGATAATTTCATTGACTTATTACATAATCATATACATTGTTATGATATCATATATGGTCATATTGTTATCTTCTTATTAGTAATATTTCATTGCTACTTGTTATTCGGGTGTTCATTGCTTTATGTTCTTATACGTGTTTTGTCGAACAAATTCTTATTCCTATTTTTAGGTTATAGATAAATCATTTAAAGAATGGTATTAGAGTGGATGATATAATATCTCAGAATTATTATCATGTTATAATAATCACATATATATATTCTTTACACCATTATACCCTTCCAAGTAAGGTGGTGGTGGAAAACAGATTACACCACGGTGTGGAGACAATATTTCGTACGTATGAACGCACGGTGATTTCATTTTCCGTAGGATGGATAGAAGGTGAAATAGGGTTGTTTCAAATTTATAATAACATATAGGTATATGAGTGATACTTATGTTATTACTTTATAATGAAACAAATAAAGAAGAGTAAGTTGAAGAAGAAATAAATTTGAAAGAATCGGTAAAGGATATTACCTTTTCTTCGATGCGCCTCTTCTAAACCTCCTCTTAGGGCACTAAAGTTAGTTTTTGAAGAAGACCATAACCTCTAGTTTGTTTCTAGGGAAGTGGAGAAGATTAATTGATAGGGTTTGGACAACATTGAAGACTCAAAATGCTGTGAAGAGGAGAGGGAGGAGGTTCCCTTTTATAAGGGAGGAGAGGGGCACCTTTGGAAACATAAGAAATATTAATTTATAATAAATTCAAATCCCACTTAAAAACCTCCAAAAAAGACAGAATTCTAAGATGAGATGATATAGGGATGTAATATAATCAACTAAAAAAATTTATACATGTTGATAATTTATTTTAAACCTTATAAATTGATTTATCCTTATTTAATCTATTTAATTTTATTTTTGGTAATAATATTATAAATTTTAAATTGTTTTTAATTGTCCATAATTGGATACTTAATGACATTTTAGACTGTATAAATTTTAATTTATAATTTTTAAATATTTTTGTGATTTTTAAATTGTTTTATAATATGTTATTTTTATAAAATAACAATTGTGTCAATTTCGACACTATTCATTTATTTGCATTTAAATAAAATACAGACAGAACATATATTTGAAAAAAAATATTTAATGGATTCCTAATATGACATATTCATCTATAAATTTTTTGGATAACATTAATTAGTTCATATAATAATTATTTTAATATGTTTAAAACCATTTATTTGATATTTCAATCAATAAAATAACTTCTACATCACTATTGTGTAATCATTAATGATAATTATTTAATCCTTAAAAAATATAAATAAGTTCCCATGATTTAGATAATTTTATTATATTTCTGGAGAATATTTATATTCGTGGTTTTATGAAATTTATCACTAAATTAAAATTATTACACTTATAAGATATAAGAGAGTGACATGTTGTCACTTTCTTTGGTTTTAATTATAATTATATCATTTTAATGGTCAATAGTCCATGAAATGAATATATTCTAACCATTATGTGATATGGGTCTACTTTTATTCTTCCAATATAATTTTGGTATCTGGTAGGGTATTTTTATAATCTTATTTTTATCCTTAATTACCCGATTTACCTTTAATTGTAGTAAATAAAAATTACCGTAGTTACTTTTCATAATGTCAAAAAAAAAAATTTACCTATTAACATAATTTGTACCCACTGAATAAAAATATGGAATCCATTTTTCAAAATTTAAAACACAGAACTTTATGTAATTAATTTAAAATTAATCCCATTGTTAAGAAAACATGTTTTAAAAGTTAAAACATTGTCAAAGATTGAAATGTTTTTAACTATGAATTCAATGTAACATTAATGGAAATGACATAAATAATAATAAATGGTAAAAATATATTCGATTTATACTTCAAAACCATTAAAGTTTATCATTTAACCATAAAAATTATCCTGATGAAAAAGTAGTTTTTAAAAAAATTAGCATATTTTTAATATTCATCAAAATATGAAATTTATCAAAAAAGTATAAAAAATTTATCCAATGTAAATTTTTATATCCTGATTCAAAAGAAGAAGTTTATTTTGTGAAATTTATTTTATAAACTTGTCAAAAATTAAATTTAAAATGTGTGCGCCATCAAAAGGTGGTAAAACTACATTTTTTTTAAAAGTACTTCTTTTATCCGAAAATTGATTTTTTTTCATACATAATTCTATAAAATGTGTAAGATGAATTATAATGTTATAAAATTCAAAATTTGTTTAATACTATTCATAACGGCTAGTTCACAATGTTATAATAATATATCATTTTTTTGTAAAACATGGTATTGCGTATAACGCAAGCTATCGAGGATGGTTGCTCTTGCATGTAACACAATCAAAAAAAGTGTTTTGAGTAGTGAAATATTACTTTGGTTATTAATATAACATAAGACACACACACACACACATATATATATATATATATATATATATTTCTCATAAAATATCAGGGTGTTACATTCTACCCCCCTTAAAATGAATTTCACCCTCGAAATTTGTCACTTCATAACAAACTGATGAGGATACCTCTCCCTCATAATATCCTCAAGTTCCCATGTAGCTTCTTTTAATTGATGGTTCCTCCATAAAACATGAACCAAGTGAGTGGTATTGTTTTGTAAAACTATTTCGTTACGATCCAGAAACTCTATCGGTTGTTCTTCATAAGAAAGATCTTGCTCCAGTAGTAAAACTTTTGAGCTTAGTACATGTGGTGGATCAGGTATGTACTTTCTTAGGAGAGATACATGGAACACATAATGAACTTGAGAGATATTTGGTGGAAGTGAAAATTGGTAATCTACCTTCCCAACATGATCCAGTATTTTTAAAGGACGGATATACCTAGGTCTCAGCTTGCCCTTCTTTCCAAATCTCATTACTCTCTTCCAAGGAGATATTCGTAAGAACACTTTATCACCCTCTTCAAACACTAGGTATTTTCTTCAGTTGTCAGAAAAAAAAATTTCGACTTTGGGAGGCTCTTATGTGTTGTTAAATATATCTGTCCTTTTTTTCAATCTCATCAACAAGATCAGAACCTAATAGATTTCTTTCCCCAACTTCATCCCAGAAAGTTGGAGTTCTGCATTTCTTTCCATAGAGAGCTTCATAAAGAGTCATCTGAATACTAGAGTGAAAGATATTATTATAAGAAAATTCCACCAAAGGTAGGTGTTTATCCCAACCACCTTTGAAGTCCATAGAGAAAGCCCTCAACATGTATTCTAGTGTTTGAGTTGTCCTCTAAGTCTGATCGTCTGTCTAAGGATGATATAAGTGATGAAACTCAACTCTGTATCTAGAGCATGCTATAGACTTTTCCAAAACATTGAGGTAAACCTCAGATCTTGATCAGATATAATGGAAATTGGTACTCCATGCAATCTTACCACTTCCTTTACATATATCCTAGCAAGATGATCAAGATAGAAATCTTCTCTAAATGAAATGAAGTGTTCCGACTTTGTTAGATGATCAACTATAACCCAGATAGAATTATTGCCTTTGGATGTTTTAGGAAGTCCAGTGACAAAGTCCATAGTGATTTTTACCATTTCCATTCTAGTATGGGTAATGGTTGTAACATCCCTTTAGACTTCTATCTCTCATATTTAACTTGCTAACAAACCAAGCATTGAGAGACATATTCAGTGATATCTCTTTTTATTCCATCCCACCAAAATTACTCTTTCAAGTCCCTGTAGATCTTTTTTACATACATGATGAATAGAGAATGAAGAACTATGAGCCTTATCTAGTAGCTCCTTCTTTAATTCTTGTATGGTAGGAATACAGACACAGTTCCTTAACCTTATTGTCCCATTAAAATCAAGGTTGAATTCAGGAACATTTCTCACCTTATTTTGTAACCCAACATCCTCCTTCTACGCCTCTTTAATCTTCACTTGTATATATGGTTGAACATTCATTTGATAAAGATAAGATATATCCCCTTTCATTAAAATTCTAAGATTAATCCTTTGTAAATCCATATAGATTGGACCTTTTGTGATCCTCATCATGGATAAGCTAGCATGGTCTTGTCGACTTAATGCGTCTGCCACCTTGTTTACTTTCTCATGGTGGTAATGTATAGAGCAGTCGTAATCTTTAATCAACTCTAACCATATTATTTGGTGCATATTCAGGTTCTTTTGTGTAAAAATATACTTTAAACATTTATGATCAGCATACATATCACACTTTTCACCATAAAGATAATGCCACCATATTTTTAATGCAATGATTACTGCGGCTAACTCCAAATCATGAGTTGGGTAATTTTTCACATAGATTATCAACTCTTGTGAGGCATAAGCTATCACTATATCATTTTGCATGAGAACACACCCCAATCCCTTTTTGGATGCATCACTATAGATCAAAAACCTTTCTCCACTGCAAGGAAGTTTGATCACAGGTGTACTGAATAACCTTCTTTTTAACTCCGTTAAATTATCTTCACACTCCTTCGTCCAAATGAACATAACTCCTTTTTGAGTCAACCTAGTGAGTGGATTAGATAATCGTGAAAAATAATTCACAAAACTTTGATAATATCCATCCAATCCAAGAAAACTTCAGATCTCAGTTGCTGTTGTTGGTCTCGAACATCTTTCGATAACCTCTGTTTTTGTGGGATCCACAGATATTCCCTCTCTTGAGATTATGTGACCCAAAAATGCAGCTTTTTGAAGCCAAAATTCACACTTAGTAAATTTGGCATAAAGCTTCTCCTTTATCAGGTTCTTCAATACAATTGTTAAGTGATCATCATGTTCTTGTTTTCTCTTTGAATAGACAAGAATATCATCTACAAAGACTACCACAAATTGATCAATATAGTCTCTAAAGACACTATTTATTAGATCCATGAAGATATTAGGGGCATTAGTAAGACCAAATGGAATCACAATAAATTCATAGTGTCCATACCTTGTACGGAAAGCCGTCTTTGGTATATCCCCCCTTTTGACCCTTAATTGATGATACCCTAAACGAAGATCAATCTTGGAAAAGTATTGAGCTCTGCGTAGTTGGTCAAATAAGTAATCAATGCATGGGAGAGGATATTTTTTATTGATAGTGATCCTGTTAAGTTCTTGATAATCAATGTAGAGTATCATTGATCCATCTTTCTTCTTAACAAACAACACAAGTTCTCTCCAAGGTGTTGCACTAGGGTGTATGAATACCTTATCAAGATTCTCTTGGAGTTTCTTCTTCATTTCATGAAACTCAATTGGGGCCATTCAATAAGGTGTATTTGAAATGGTAATAGCACCCGGTATGAGTTCTATTGAAAACTCAACTTCACGATTTGGTGTAAGACTTGGAAATTCCTCCGGAAAGACATAATAAAACTCTCGTACAATGGGCATATTCTTAATCATGAGTTTCTCTCCAACCATTTGCGATAAATAACCATCTTTTATTGGAAACAAAACCCATAATATAGAAGAAATTTACACTAAAAGGTTATATTCATCCTTGCATCGATAGATGATCATAGATTGATTAGTAATATGAAATGTGACTTCCCTTAGTTGGAAATTGATATGAGATCCATATAAGGTAATCCAATCCATGCCAAGAATCACATCAAATTCCACTCTAGGAAGGATCACAAGATTTACAGGAATCAATTTCCCACAAACCTCAATTGGAGAAGAATTATAAAATTTTGATGCAACCATTTTTCCATTTAGAGTTGTCACAGCTAACTCAATAGCTAATTGTTGAGGTAGTACGGTGATACCCATAAACAATGTTCATAAATAAAAGTGTTTATGGATCTAGAATCAAATAAAACATTTTCTACTATAGAGTGGATGGTAATTATACCTTTAACCACTTTGTTATCGTACTCCACATCACCGATAGTAATTTCATGTGACTTTCATTTGTCTTTGTCCATAAGAGTTTGTTGATGTCGATCATCATCCATAACCCTTGGATTAGGGAATTGATTATCATAATGCCCCATTTCCTTGCACTTGTAACATTGAAGTGTAGGAGGTGTATTCTGTGTATCCATTTCTTTGTTCGCATCATTGGACATCTTATTCCCATTATTTCGACATTCAATTTCCCGATGACCATATTTTATACACTTAAAAAATTTACTTGTCCCTTTAAGACAATTCCCTCCTTGTAACTTTCCACACTTTGAGCATAAGGTAAAACCCATCTTATTTTCAGTGTGGTATTTAGATTTTCCTTTGAATTCCATCTTCCTCTTCTTATCCAACCCATATAACTGATGGGTTACTCTAATCTCCATCTCAACCTTGAGAGCACATAGAACAATTTCCTAGAAGATGTTGAAGTCCCTTATGGCTAATTCCCTTTGGATACTTGGTTTTAAGACACTAAAGAATCGATCGATCTAACTCTCAGGTTGGATAATAATCCCAGAAGTGTACCTTGTAAGTCTTGTAAAATGTTCTTCGTATATACCAAAAAATTGATCATCCTTTTGCTTTAGTTCAAGAAACTCCCTCTCCATCTTTGTTCAAAGAATACGAGGGAAGTAATTATTGAAAAATAAGTTCTTGAACTCATCCCATTCCATGGACTCAATTTCACCCCTTTGCCTTGTAATATTGACAAGATTCCACCATTTATCAGCTTCACCTTCCTCATGATATAATGATAAGATGAATTTATCATGTTCAGAACATTGAAAGACTGCAAATATATTTTCAGTGGTACTAATCCATTGTTCATCTACAAATGGATTAGAGGACCTACTGAATGAAGGTGGATGCTGCCTCATGAAGGATTTAACAGAATGATGCTCCTTCCGTTTCTTGTTTGGAAGTCCTGCATGATTCATAGCATGAGAAAGTTGTGTGATCATGGCTATACGATTTTTTAATCCAGCTCCCATAACATTTGGTTGCTCAGGGGGACAATAATTGCATTTCCCATCTCATTCAGCATTAACACAGTTTTTTCAGGTTCCATCCATTGACTAAAACCAAGAAGTATAGTGTGAGCAACACTAATTAAAATAGGAAAACCACATAATCGGTAATAAAATTTCACACTTTAGGTCTCATAATAGGTTATTCATGGCCATTTCTAAAACACTAAGATTGTGTTTTATGCTTAGACATATCCTTAGGGTTCTTACTAAGGCTTTCACATAATAGTTTCCATAGGTTGACTATACCTTTCCCATGATACCAACTATAACGACCCATACTTTACATACATTGTAATTACTTCAGAATTGAAGCATAATTATTACAACATATAACCAAAACAATATAGGACCATATAGTTATATTGTCTTTAGAAACTAGGAAACATAAACAACTGGTTCATAAATCATCTTCACTGCCTCCCGTTTATTTCATCATATCTAGAGTCCCTTTTGGAATATCCTACTTAATACCCTTATTCCTAACATGGGGAAATGAAAACAAGAAAAATGGTTGGCTCAAATTCTCAGTAAGGGTAAAAAAAGGAAATATTAATCATATCATATTCAAAAGAGTATAACATTTGGAAAATCTTAACCTGCAAAAGAGATCGTAATATCATGACATGGGATAAATCATTGTAGTGAAATTTAATACCAATAGTCATATCTTAAAACATGAAACTTTTTGACATACCCACATAATCATAGAAAATCATTTCATAGTAGTCAAGAATCATTTCCAAGACTATCATAGCGGACAAAATCCATTATTGAACCGAGTTCACTCCTCGTTCCAGTCCCGTATCACTAAACCATATTAACTTTTCGTTCCAGCCATGTATATCTCATGAGATATAAATATTTAACCAATGTATTGAATGTATATATAGATCCCACCCATCTCATAGTGAAACCATTCTTATGTGTTCCACAACATCATAAATCATACGTTATAGCATGACCCATGTAATAAAAATAGGCTTCTTAAACATCTTTCCATCATAACATAATCCATTTAAGATAAAAGAACTTCACAAAACTAATTCCATCATAACATAATAAAATAAATGTAATAATAGGGATATAAATAGAACCCTATATTATATTATATGGAAAATAATTTTGATAAAACACTTGAACTCCATTCCTGAGGAAAATATTCTTTCTTCTTCAAAAACAATTTTCATTTCTCAACATGTCATACCATTTTACACTAAAATAAGCTAATTGAAAATAAACTTGTAAAGGAATATTCATGGAAATAATGTTCTATGAAATCATAAAAATCCATTCATGTCATATAAGTTAAAAAAACATTCTTCTCGTACATTTTCTCTTAAAGTCAAAAAGTATACCGTATTGAAAACAACAAAAGATTCCTTTCATATATTTTACTAAAAATTCACCAATTGGTAATATTGGATTTAAAAAAATATATGAGAATAGAAATAATATTTCATATTTATGAAACATAGATGTGGATGATAAATATTTCCCAGTAAATTCTGAAATATAAATAATCACGGATAAAAAAGAGATTGCGATATTTTCCCTTACCTTAGGTCTGATATGATCTGTATGTATCCGAACCTCCTGTATAATGATTTGAATAATTTCATTGACTTATTACAGAATCATATACATTGTAATGATATCATAAATGGTCATATTCTTATCTTCTTATTAGTAATATTTCATTACTACTTGTTATTCGGGTGTTCATTACTTTATGTTTTTCTGCGTGTTTTGTAGAATAAATTCTTATTCCTGTTTTTAGATTACAGCTACATCATTTACAGAATGGTATTAGTATAATATAAATCATATTTAATCATTCAATTCGTTTATATAATCATTTTTTATTGAAGATCATGTAGAATAAATCACATCGCACCGTGGAGACGGTAAGCCATACGTGCGCACGAGCGACAATATCGTTCCCATAATTATTTAATGGTATTGGATTGGATGAAAGAATATCTCAAAATTAGTATCAATTTATAAAAATCATATAGAGTTATTCTTTACACCATTATACCCATCCAAGTAATGTGGTGGTGGAAAATAGATTACACCACGACGTGGAGATGGTATTCCATACGTACGCACGTGCGGTGATTTTGTTTTCTGTGGGATGGATATAAGGTGAAATAGGGTTGTTTCATATTTATAATAATATATAAATATATTAGAGATACTTATGATATTAATTTATAATGAAACAAATAAAAAATAGGATTTATAAGAAGAAATAAATTTGAAAGAATCGGTAAAGGATATTACCTCTTCTTCGACGCACCTCTTCTAAACCTCATCTTAGTGCACTAAAGTTGGTATTTAAGATGACCAGGACCTCTAGTATGTTTCTAGGGAAGTGGAGAAGAGAAATGGATAGGGTTTTTCTGATCCTGAAGGGTCCCAATTTTGTGACGAGGAGAGGGAGGATGTGCCCTTTTATAAGGGAGGAGAGGGGCACCTTTGGAAACATAAGAAATATTAATTTATAATAAATTCAAACCCCACTTAAAAACATACAAAAAAAGACTCAATTCGAAGATTAGATTAGATAGGGTTGTAATCGCATCAACCAATAAAATTTATGCATGTTGGGAATTTATTTTAAACATTATCAAATTGATTTACCCTTATTTAATCTATTTAATTTTATTTGTGGTCATAATTTTCTAAATTTTAAATTGTTATAAATAATTACTTATGTGTTTTTAATTTTTCACAATTTGTTACTTTATGAAATTTTAGACCATATAAATTTTAATTTATAATTTATAATCAATTTTATAATATGTTATTTTTATAAAATAACACTAGTGTCAATTTTTACACTATTCATTTATTTGCAATTAAATAAAATCCACACAGAGAATATATTCGAAAACAAATATTAAATATATTCCTAATATGTCATATTCATATATAAAATTTGTGGTGGATATTAATTAGTTAATATAATTTTTATTTTAATATTTTTAAATCCATTTATTTGATATTTCAATCAATAAAATAACTTCTACAACACTATTGTGTCATCATTAATGATAATTATTTAATCCCTAAAAATTATAAATAAACTCTCATCATGTAGATAATATTATTAGTTTTCTGGAAAATATTTATATTCTAGGTTTTATGAATTTTATCACTAAATTAAAATTATTTCACTTATAAGATATAAGAGAGTGACATGTTGTCACTTTCTTTAGTTTTAATTATAATTATATCATTTTCATGGTCAATAGTACATGAAACAAATCTATTATGACCCTTAGGTGATATGGGTCAACTTTTATTCATCCAATAGAATTTTGGAAGGTGTTATGGTAATTTTATAATCTTATTTTTACCCTTAATTACTTAATTTAGCTTTAATTGTAGTAAATAAAAGTTACCGTAGTTACTATTCCTAATTTCAACAAGAAATAAAAGTAACCTATTAACATAATTTTTACCCACATAATCCAAATATGGAATCCATTTTTCAAAATTCAAAACACACAAGTTTCACTAATTAATTTAAAATTAATCCTGTTGTTAAGAAAAATGGTTTTAAAAGTTTAAACATTGTCAAAGATTGAAATGTGTTTATCTATGAATTCAATGTAAAATTAATGGTAGTGACATACATTATATTAAATGTTAAAAATATATTATATTTATACTTTAAACCATTAAATTTTATCATTTAACCATATAAATTATTTTTATGAAAAAAGTTGTTTTTAAGAAAAATTTAGCGTATTTTTACTATTCATCAAAATATGAAACTTTTCAAAAAATTATAAAAAATTTATCCAATGTAAATTTTTATATCCTTATTCAAAATAAAATGTTTATTTTGTAAAATTTAACTTATATACTTTTCAAAAAATATATTTAAAATGGGTGCACCATCAAAAGGCGGCAATACTACAATTTTTGAAAAATACTTCTTTTATCCGAAAAATTGATTTTTGTTTTCATACCTCATTCTAGAAAATGCGTAAGATGAATTTTAATGTTATAAAATTAAAAATTTGGTTATTACTATTCATAATGGATAGTTTATAATATTATAATAATATATAATTTTTTTATGAAGCTCAGTATTTTGTATAACGCAAGCTATGGAGGAAGGTTGCTCTTGTATGTAACGTAAGCCAAACCAGTGTTGTGTGTAGTGAAAGATTCCTTTGGTGTTGCATATAACATAACACATAAAAAATATATATTTATCATAAAATCTCAGGGTGTTACACCTCTCCTCGACTTCATGCTATGGTATTTATAAGAAAACAATATGTTCCTTACACAACCTCAATTTCAGTTTTTATTCCATATCAAGGCTCATAAATTAAATACATCTTACAATATTTTAATATGAGGAATATATTGGAATCCATAAATTCTGTATCACCATATTTCATGGAGTATTTTTATGAAAAATTTCTTAATGAACTCTTCATGTGAACATGATACAGATCACACTATTTATCTTTTTAAGCTTGAACACATCCATGTATGGAGGAAACAAAAATATCCAACTATAACATTTTTTACATTCATCATATATTACATTTATGATCTTCCAATTGTATAAAAGTCATATAATGCATGAAAAGAGAATCATCTTATCATAATCATAATTTTAGAATGAAATTGTTAATATATGTCTTCATAGAAAAATGTTAATCCTGCTCTATGATACACTAAAAAGATCTGGTGATGCTTTGAGTGTATCTAGAGGATGAATATGATGATCAGTCAATCAAATAGTCCAAATAAAAAAGACCATATCGTCGAACAAAGTCCTATAACTTTAAATAGTTGATGAAAAGTTCACAAATTCCATTTTCCATCATGAGTTTCAATTTTGGATGAGCATGTGCTTAAAATAAAATGTGTTTCATTAACGGTATGAGATGACAATAGGGGAGTATCTCCCACATACACACACACCACACACCACATAGGACATGCCTCACCTGTGCTATCCCACTAACATCCTGGACCAAACTATTCACCCTTACCTAATCACTCACTCTTTCAGGACTTATACACGAGACAACTCACCATTTTCTGTGTGGGATGCGTAGAATGACTCTCCCCCCTAGTTAAGGTCCTCCTACTAAATGTGTGGAATCTATTTAGTCCATGTGAATTGTAATGGTAGACCAATTTTTTTTATTAAAATTGCATAAAAAATATTTCCATTGTAGTGTATGTATAGAATATAATCTCAATGCATTCTCACTATCAAATGCAAAACTACTTCTAAATATTACCTTCAAATAATCCTCATGTTAATATTATTTTTCATGGCCTACATTTTTTTCAACAAGTTGTAATAAATGTGTCATACCTGAAACATATCTTTTGAATTTAAGAAAAAAATAACAATTTTCACATTCTACATAGAAAATATCATGAGCATGACTTCCAATTCCCTCAAGTGAATCAATGAAATATTTACAAGATTAAACACTTAATCTAAAACTAACCAAACACATATTGATATATCATTGAAAAATGCACCATAGTGCCAAAAATCTCCCAATTTTTATTTTATTTTCAATATCTCAGATTCTTTAAAGATAATATGTGTGATGAAAATTTATTTTCCTATTGTAAATAAATGGATGTGTATAAGTGGAGGGAATTCACAACTAATTTTTCTTATGAAAAAATATTCTTCTCACTTAGATGAAATTTTTTGATAATTCCTATAGGAGGGTTGATCTCGGATAATTTTATTATAAATGAGACATTAGTTCATCAACTATATGTTTATATAGGTTGACCTGATGTAGAAAACAAGAGAAATAACACCAATGTTTTTTTATGTTATCAATAAAATACTATTCTTGTGATGTCATGATCATAAATTATCAATTATATTTTCAAGGGATGTAAATAAAATAATTATCATTGAAATTATAAATCATACTCACACATCAAAAAACACATCAGGATGTGTTAGTCCAAAAGTTATATTGCCCCCTTTGTCCCACCTTTTCCTCAAAAAATAATTCCCAATAAATTGATATGATTAATACAATAAAAAATGAGGGATGACAGAGTTATTGGAATAGCTCAACCATGAGGTTTTAAATGCATGTAGAATATCTAAATTCATTGGTGTTCAGTATAATGATGGGATATTATCAATGTTTCACCCTCTTAAGGGATTAATTCTTCCTATTTCATTTCATGGTAGTCATTTCACTCTATAATGTAGCATCTCTTCATGATTTCCATATGTGATATCCTCAAACATCTTCATTAATTCCTTATATTGTTAGTTCAAAACACATAATAATATGGAATATAGAGGAAACAATTGGTTTATCATAAACAATAGTCACACCGAGATCTTCTTCTCAATCTAGGCCATTCATTTTTAAAATATCTATATGAAAATATTTTTTGGACTCTTATTTTTGTTTTGAGTCTCATTTTTTTGACAATCTTTTTTCTTCCCTTCTTATTTGTGTTGAATAAAATT
Organism: Viscum album; assembly: GCA_963277665.1. Classification (NCBI taxonomy): domain Eukaryota; kingdom Viridiplantae; phylum Streptophyta; class Magnoliopsida; order Santalales; family Viscaceae; genus Viscum; species Viscum album. The sequence goes on from OY728145.1 coordinate 856,142,503, forward strand.
TATAACCATGGTATTTTGGATATTTATGTTTCAACCTATGGATAAATACTCATAAACATTCACCCCATTTTTGGAGACTACTTTATTTCCTTTCTATTTTGTAAATATCTCATCTTACCTCAATTATTTATCAAATTTGTATTAGTTTTCCAAAAAACTAGGAATTATTTCTTATCATTTTATATTTTCTCAGATTCTGTACATTGATTTTAATTTTTCCTATTTAATCTTCTTCCCATTATCATTAAAGAAAATATACCCTGCTAATATTTTAATGAATTTCTCAAAATTACGACCTTTCTAATTACATCAACAAAAAACATATTTTGATCCTTCATAAATATTTTTTCTTGGAATATTTGTTGAATTTATGGTCACAACATTCTTTCTTTGAGAACATTATCGCATATATTCACCGTTATTGAAACACAATTCTTGCCCATTTCACAGAATTAACATGTTATACCAGTAAGAGTTGTATTTTCACATAATATCAACACCAAAAAAATAACTAAACTCAGATATTGAAATTTGATATTTATTTTGTCTATATAACTTTTATTATACCATAATCATGTAATTTTATATTGAAGAAGACAAAAGACAAAGAACAAGGGCCGACCAAAAACCAAGATGGAGTCCTAAGGTGGCCGAATGTAATGGAGGCCGAGAGAATCCCCTTTGATCAAGTTGACCCCATCTGGATTCATGGAAATCACAGTATGAAAGAAAATGGGATCCATATTGAGAACATACATAGAAGCTAGATGGTCCACGACTTTGTTCCCATCTCTTTAAGTATGGTGCACACTCATGTTTCTTATAATCATGCCTTTGCACTTCCCGATGATGTAAATGATAGACCAAGGGATAGAGCCGCTACCTTGCATGGAATTATGAAGAACATGGGAATCAGTTTCAACCGTAGTTAGGATAATCCCTTTTTGACTGCATAAGAGGAACCCGAAAAAAATCTCCTTGACCTCCACCTAGAGTGAAGACCCATTCCCCAGATGAGCAGAGAACACCATGATGACTGACCACAAGGATTTGAGAACCACCCCTTTTCCACGAATAATCCCCATGTTGAATGAACCATCTGTATTAAGTTTAATACTGCTTTTGGGCAGTGACCAGAAAACCCAATTACCTCTATTCATCCAGCTACCAGAAGAAGTGGAATTAATGCAAGCGTGAAGCTTTTGAAGGGTGGGTGCCTCCTTCTATCTCCCATAAGATCGGACCATATCCAGGAGTAGAAACATAGTTCGATAGATGACACCCTGGACAGAGATAGTAATACCTTCATGCCTGGCCTTATTCCTTGCCAGCCAAGTTGACCAGCACCCTGCATGAAGAACCACAGATCGAGCCATTTTTTCTGGAACTCTCTCCCCTGCACCATGGAACCATTGATCAAGAAAGTTCCATCCTTCCATGCGAATATAATAAATTCCCATGAACTCTCCAAAATACTTCCACATCGCTCTGGCCTAGTCTCCTTCAAAGATAAGATGCCCCGCGCTCTCCTCCTGGTAGACCGAGCAACAATGGAACCACGAAGCCAATGGAATTCCACACCGCTTGATGTTCTCATCAGTAGAGATGGGCTTGTGACAGAGCCTCCATGTGAGAAATTTGATTTTGATAGGGATACCATTGGACCAGAGAATGTCATCCCATGGGTAGCTATGTTCCTAGGTGACCTGCATACACCATAAATCTCTTAAAGAAAAAGACCCCGAGGGAGACGGGGTGAATGATCATCTGTTTGGTTTAGAGTTAAGATCGATGAGATTGAATATGTCCACCTAGTCCTTTCCCAGGATCGCGTTGAAAAATGCTGGATAGAGACCGACCTCTTTGAAGGTGATCAAGAAGGTCGGACACCTGGGTATGTCATGGACAGTGCCAACCCAATTATGATTCCAGAATGAAATTTCCCCTTCCCAAAAAGCCACCTGGAGCGGGGTTTCATGGCAATGATGAGAGGGGAGATGAAAGACCAGAACAGAGAACCCTGGCTGGTGGATGAAGCCTAGATCCCAGGGTGGGAGCTGTGCATGGTGGTCCTCCAAAGCGTGTGCTGATCCAAAACTTCCCATGCAGTCTTTCCATGTATGCAATAGAGGGTGTCATCAAGCCGACACATGTTGATGCCACCCTCCCTGGCTGGTATTTCCACCCTAAGACAAGAATCCCAGCACCGCCTTCCTTCTGAACTCGGGTCCCAAATAAATCCTAACAAATTCAAATCAATCTTGTTAAGAATACTAGATGAGAATTTGATAGACGAGAGAGCATGGACAGAAGTGCTGAAGAGCATTCTGTTAACCAATGTTATGTGACCCCTAAATGAAAGATAAATGTTCATCCAGTTAAAAATCTGGTTGGTAACCCTGTTGATAATAGCATCGAAGTTGCCCACCCATAGCCTTCATGGGGAAATGGGGGAACCTAGGTACTCCAATGGGAAGATCCCCGATGCATGTCCAGGTTGATCTGAATCGCATGTATCCGGGTAGCCGAGCCTCTGTTGTAAATATAGAAATTGCTTTTGGCCTTATAACTTTTTCTCTCCAAAGGCAGTACTCCTGCAAAACCCTATTGAGACCTTTGATGGACTTTATGCTACCGTTCATGAAGATGAAGGTGTCATCCACAAACATAAGGTGAGAAATAGATGGGGCCCTCATTCTTCTGCAATATTCTAGAACCTCACTGCTGTTGGTTCCCTGGTGCAGTAGTCAACTGAGAACGTCCTGCGATATAATAAAGATTCTTGGGAAGAGAGGGTCCCCCTGCCACAGGCCTCAGCTAGCCTTGAAAACCCCCTATGATTTCCCCATAAATGTGACTTCCATCCAAGAGGAACTAAAGCGCCTAAAAATTATGTTGATATTCCATGAGGAGAACCCCATTCTAGCCAGCACCTTGTTGATAAAACCCCACTCCATCCAGTTGAAAGCTTTGTTCATATCAATCTTGATGGACAAGTTGGACCCTCAAGACTTGACGTTTATGTCCCTAATCATTTCCTAGGTAAGGGAAATGGCCCCCTGGATCGATCAACCCTTCACGAACCCATGATTTTCCAAGGACACCCATCGGGGGATGTGGGAAGACATCCTCGTATTGATAAGGCTGGACAAGATCTTATACGGAAAGTTACATAAACTCACCGGCCTGTAATGGGATATGGAGGAAGGATTCTAGACCTTGGGGAGGGAGATGATGGTTGTGGCATAGGAAAACCTGGGGAGATGACCCCCTTAGAAGAAATCCCAAATAGCAGTTATGACATCCATTTTCACGACGTCCCACGAGGATCTGTAAAACGAGCCTGGGTAACCATCAGGGCTAGGATCACTTTTTTGGTTGAGGATCAGCATTGCCTCTGGAATTTCCTTTTCCTTAGGGATTGATCTCAGCTCAGAATTGTCCTAGATTGAATGCCTACTGGGAATCACATCGAATAAACACTCGTCCTCCCCTGGGTAACTATTGGGCATACGAGAATTGGGACCGGCGAGGAGTTCATGCAATGAGGACATGGCCAAATCCCCCACCACATCTCTGTTATCAGTGAATGTACTTTCATCCATCAAAATATTCGGATTCACCCTCTGTTTCCATTCCTTGATACATGCATGAAAGATGTCATTGTTCTTGTCCCCCTCCCTGAGCCACCTGATCCTTGACATTTCACTCACCAAACATTCTTATTCGAGGAGAATGTCCACCAAGACACTTTTCTTGTTGGAAAGATCTCCAAAATCACTATCGTCCTAGGCGTCTAGCAAGCATTGCTCTAGGAAATACACGTCATGCATGGCGCCCGCTATATCACCCTCAGAGGGAGTGGTGTCTTTTTCCCACACTTGGAGATTTACCATGAATATGTGCAGCTTGTTGTGAACCTTCATCCACGCATGTCCCTGAGAAGGGTTATTCCAGGAACCCGAAACTGAGTCATGGAAACCTGGGAGACTGTCCCAGTGGTGGTGATAATGGAAGCTTGCAGACTGATCCTACCCTAAGGATAGGGAAATGAGAATGGGGGAATGGTCAGATATACCTTGGGAAAGGTTCCTTACCTTTGTGTCGGAGAATGTGGAGATGGCTTGCATGTTGTCCAGACAACGATCCAGGACTCTCCACGAGTGATTCATCCCCCTTTGGTTATTACACCACACGAACTGGTCTCCCAATAAGCTGAGATCAGAGAGCCCTTTCCCTGACATAAACCAAATGAAGTCTATGCTCGCATTCCTCTGAAACAGACCTTGTCCTTTCTTATCTTCTAGGGTAGAAACCACGTTGAAATCCCCCCGAAAATCCAAGAAAGGTTCCTCAGGTCAAAAGAGTTCAGGTCACTCCATAAAGATAGACTTTTATGAGTGTCGTAGCTACCGTAGACAAAGGATAAGATGATAGACAAGTCGTCATACACCACCCTTGTGGTGATGTACTGATTACTGGCCTGAACAAGGTCCACAGAGATGTTCCTATGCCAGAAAATCCATATATGGCTGTTGGTGGGATCAGAATGTAGGAACCCATGCATGTTGATCTTTCTAGAGAAATCATTGATGAAAGCAGAGCTCTGTTTGTGCTCAAGAACGGTGATGACAGATGCTTTGTGACTTATGATTTTGTTGGTGAGGAAATTCTCCTTCACCTAGGATCCAGTGCCCTAGAAATTACAAATTATCACTGGGATCATTTATTGAACAAAATTATGGCACTGGCCCTAGAATTCATGGCCCTGTCAAAGTGAGAGGTAGGGGTCTCTTGTTGGTTCCATGATCGGGAATGAGTACATACTCCAACACCCTTGTTCTGCAGTGTGACAACGGGGAAAGAAGCCTCCCAGAGAGTGGCAAGAGGGGTTCCCCTTGCACTAGATGGGGACCGAGATAACCTCCCCTTCAACCTGGAGCTAAAGCTGGAAGGGCCTTCCTTCGGACGCAGTAGGGAGGCTGAAGCAGGCAGGTTAGATGACCCCCAGGAGGGGATACCCAAAGGGGAACCAATATCCAATGCAGTCCACCCCTAGAGGATCCTCCCTTCGAGGAAGAGGCTAAAACCATCGGGGCAGTATCCTCTGAGAACCCAGCTGGTAGCGGGGGATGGGGAGCGGGCAGAGCCAAAATACCTGGGGTCTTTGTCATCCCATTTGAGATCCACCCGTCTAGCAAGGAATCCCAGGACATTAGGGAGACGAGCAGGGGAGGGGGACGGAAGCCGACCGGAGGAAAGGAAAAAACTCTAGGAATGGAAGGAGCTAGGTCCAAATAGGAAATCAAGGTTATAAAGGATGATAAGGTTAAGGCTTCCTCTAGGCATGGACCAGTGGCGGGTGAAAACACCCCTGGCCTATCAATTGAGAAGGGATCTGCTATGGGGGCAGCGACATGTGGGGGATAAGATCCCAAGAGAGGCTAGTGGGACCAATCTTCAGGGGAGGACCAAAAATCCTTATTCCTACAGCGCCTTCAAACCTGGGGCGAGTGACCTTGGAGCAGACAAAAAGAGCAGTACCTTGGGAAGATCAGGTATGAGATGACCTAATCCGAAGAGAGGCCATCCTGCACCTGGAGGGAGATCTGATCTGGAATGGTTAGAGATAGGCCCATCTCTATAAAAATACAAGCCGAAGAAACATCCACACAGGCCGTCATCCTGTCATCTACATAGAGGAAGACGACCAGCAAATCACCGATCTCCTTGAGAAAGACCCTATTCTAGAAGGGGAGAGGGATCACAGGAAGGTTGATCTAGAAATCAGATCAAGGGCTTTCCTTACCCCTATTAACGTCTATGGACCACCGCGACAGACTGAAACACGATCGACCAAGTGACTTGGGAGCCTTGCACCACGCGGACACAAAATCTTCCTTTGAGGAAAAAACAAGACAGAACGAATTCATGTGCACAGGCGCGGCCCACACCGGAGGAAGATTTCGTGTCCGCATGGTTGGAGAAGATATCTTATTTTTCTTCTTGGATTCTTCCAATCCTATGGATGATTTGTTAATTTAACTTTCTAGGTATTTCTCTTATGTGATGCAAGTATTAAATTTTATTCATCTTTTCACACCCAAAAATATAATCCTTAACATATCCTATTAGATTTACTTATTTTCACAAAATTAAAATTCCTCGATCCCAAACACCCAACAACCACAAAAATAGTATATGATCCTTTTTGTCTTCTTTTCGGTTGTAGTCTATTTAGATTTCACAGATTGTAAACCTTTCTGATTCTGAGTGAAACCACCACTATTCTGGAGGATTCTTAGGGAACATATATTTATGTTTATTTTCCCATATACCATTTATGTGGTGTGTTTATCAACCATTTTTCCACACCATAGTTTAACTGATGTTTGTTTAAATACTATATCAACAATTGAATCAAAATTTGTACATAAGATATTTTTTAGATTATGGGATACCTTCTTCTTAGAGGATAATTCCATATTGTTATATGATTATCTCATAATTATTTTTTAACCATGATTATCAATGAAAACATGAGTGAAAGAATATCTTCTTTTTGTTATTTGGGAATTTACATCTTATGAAGAATCCTGATTTTCTTAATCACCCCCATATCTCTAGAAACATCAATTTCATAGAGTTATTATCATCCTAAATTAATATCATCTCATCTCCCTAATTATAATTTACATTATTTGTTTTATTCTTTATTTATATTTCTTGATTCTTGGAAGGAAATTTCAACACCCTTTACCTTATGAGAATTATGATTTAGTTGTCCAAAATTAAAATCCATAAAAACTTTATGCAATTTTCCATATTCATGGGAATATTCTACAAATACAATCTCAATGAGATATTTCCCACACAAAAATATTTTATTCTCATCAACTACTTTAGAATATGTTTCATTAAAAATAAAAATTATTTCATCCATTCCTCATATGTTTTGTAAGAGTGTTGGATATTCCAAAATTCTTAATAAATCCCTCTTCCATATCATTAACTTCTACTTTTGGGGTAATTTTTCATTCTGAAGATACATTAGTCCTACAAAAATACAATTTAAAACATCTATTGGGTGTTTCATTATATTTTATTTGAATTAAAAATGAAGATCAAAAAGCGATCCATCAACATCATAGGTTGATCAAGATTCATCAAAAGAATAAAAATAAAAGAGTTATTAGAAGATATATAACATTGAATACCTATTATCTCTACCTTTTCAATAAGATTCATCTTTATCTTTATTTCCATTATTTTTTTCCATTACTTTGTGTATTAGAAGAACTCTCCAGATTAGTATCTTCATGAGTGATATTATTTTTCTCCATCTAAGGTAGTTCACTCATTTTATTATAATAGTCACTTCATAAATACTAACTTCAAAATTTAGAGAGAACCTATGCTTGTAAACCCCATTAAGGTCCCCAAGTCAGATTGACCACTAATAGGATATGAGTGATTCAATAGTTTCTTTCAACAAATTCTTTTTATTTTCAATTCAACCTATAAAAATGTTAAGCTTATAGATCTTGTCAATATTATCTCTTAATATCATCGTGTGTACTTTTTCAATAATAGAGAGAAATCATCACACAATATTTACATGTTTTTGAAAAATATTACCCCTTATTACAACATGATATTCTCCTTGATTATAGATTCTTCACTGGAAAAAAAATGATTACAGTACTCTAAGAACCAACAAAAAGACTAATATTACTCATAACTCTAACTGATTGACTTCTTCTTGAGATCAAACTAAGAGACCCCTTTTACATATGAATTGAATTGAAATACATCTTTCTCTGACCCCAACTATGATTCTCCTACTCTGGGCTCAAATGAGAAGACTTCACCTACTCATGTAATAAACTAAAATACTTTACCTTTTTTAGATCATGATCCACTATAAGATGGTTTTTTGATACCCCTCAAGGATATTGTAGTATCTTACAAGATCATGTATCTATCCAAGTATCTTTAATAGTCTCTGATCAAGTATGTCAGTCTGGATCAAATATTCTAATGACCTATAACTTATCAGTTTTCATAGTGAAACTATGCACCAGTTTTACTTCATTCTTCTTATAATGATGACCATAAATCCTAAATATGTGTCAAATAGGTTCATGAAATCTTCTTTAATATTTAATAAAATAATAATAAATTCAAAATTAAAACCAATTCATGTTCTTATAATAATCTATACACAATTCATGCATGCATGCAATATGAATAATTCATAACAATTTCACATGATCATATTATTTTATGTGCCTTTGTACTGTTATATGTATTTGATATATCTCAAGTGATTATTTAATCACATATTCATGCATATGTTTGATGATATAATGCATGCAATTCCTTTATATTCTTTTACTAAATACGTGAATGAAAATACAGTTCTTTATTCTTCTTTCTTTTTGAATACAAGTATACACACACATTGTGTGATTGAAAAACCTTTGTGAAAAAAATTATTCATGAAAACCAAGTGTAGGTATATGATATCCAAATACTTAATATAGTTTTATCACCCAGATTTTTTTTATGAAGTGAACAACACCGGTTCTTTTTCACCCATGATATAGTGTGGTATCTCAATGAAATTTTCAAAAACCTCATGTGATTCATGAAACCAGTTCTTCACGAATCCTTTGAGTTTGTTACACACAAGTCAAAATACCCATGGGATCTCCTATTCTTTTACACTCAATTAGAAGATACACAAAATCCTTTTTAATGAACCAAATATTTTAAAGTTCTTTATTTTCCTCCCAAAAACATAAATCTCTCAATATCATCAAAAAAATAACCATGAATTCATTATATGGTATTTATTTTAAATACATATTTTCCTTTCAAAAAATATCTTCCTAATTGTTTCACCTCAAGGCATGGAGTTTTAAGAAATTCATAGTATTTTAATATTACAAAGATATTGGAATTAAATAAATTTTTTATGCCATATTTCAGGGTCACTTTTCCTACATGAATTCATGATAAACACTTCATGTGAACATGATAAAGATCACTTGCCTCATCTTTTCAAGAACAAATTCATCAATGTATGGTTAATATATGAACAACCAACTATTACTTCATTTATATTATGAATCTAAAAAATTACTGATATCTTGATTACATGAAAAAAAAACATTTATATATGAAGATTAAACTTATCATAATCACAACCTTAGAATGTTCCTGGTAGTCATGGAATCTATCATCAAACATTTGTCTTGAACATCAATGCACTAGAAAACTTGAGAGAGACATTGAGTGTTGCTGGAGGATGAAGATGACGAGGGGTAGATTGAATGGTCCAGATCAAAGAGACCAGTAAACTATAGAAATATATTTATCTTTTAATGATGGATGAGAAATTCACTCATTCCACAATACCACATCATTTTGAACATAAGGTGAGTGATTCATTATAATACATGGTGTGACATTTCTGGTTAGAGCTAGAAACATGGGATCATCACCTATGTTCACATTTACCACACTCAACACGAGTTGAAACCCACCTATGACAGCTCAATGACATTCCTTCCTAGCTTATAAATCATCACTCGGGTGATATATCCTTTGAGTATTATACACATTCTCACTCAACTTCCGTAATGCAGTATGCATGGTCCGAATCACCAACATAGCTGAGGTACTCCTCCCATACACGTGGGATCAAATATATCAATATTTCTTGTAATTTTTGTCCATAATTTTTATTATAATCCTATTAAAAATAATTGTATTATAATATATTCATAGAATATAATCTCAAGAAATTTTCACCACAAAAATCCAAACTAATTCTCAATGTTACCGTCAAATAATCCTCTTAAAAACATTAATTTACATAGACTTCATTATTATTCAATGTTTTGAAAAGAAGTCATTACATTTTACATGAAAAACTACTCAATCATGAAATCCAATGAAATAAAGTGAATCCACAACAATTTCACAAGCATCACCACTCAATCCAAAACTTACCAAATACATATTATTATATAATTGAAAAACAACAACTATATGCCAAAAAATATAAACTCTTTCATATCAACTTATAATACCAATAAATCATTATTTTTTATTATATTAATGTCTTTTATATGTAATTGTCGGTTGAATAGTACTTATGTTAACTCTTTTTTATGATCACTTTCATGTTATTTTATATTATGTATTTGTTTTTATTATTTTAGGTTTTCCTATTTTTATATTCAAATTTACGTATTTGGTATTTGTGACTGATAATCCTATGTGAAAATCACATGAGGAATCTCGTAGATAACCCTCTCATTTTGTAATAATTTATAAAAAAAATAAATCCAATTCAAGTAAAGTATATTCCCAAGAACAAAATATCATTATATATATAAATATAAAATGTTTTTCGGCCTTATGGTGGATTGGATCAAGTATCATGATAGGGAAACTTGAGATGGCTCACTAATTGGTGTTTAAAAACAGGAATCATAGGATAAAATTATTTTTGGGAATTACTACTCATCAAATACATAAATGAAACCCTACATGTAATGCGAAAACATTGAACACACTTAAAAAATAATTATATCAAAACCAAAAAAAGCAGTACATCAAAATTGTTATCAATTACACCAAATGTTTTTTATAAGACTTCCAACAATAAAGTAGTACTGGAACTGAGAATCCAAAATAAATTAGTCCAACCATGTGTAATTTATTTTGATTTGTGTCTGTTTAATGTTTTGTAAATGTTTTGTTAAATTTTCTATATTACCTTTTACAATTTTTCGATATATTTATTTATTTTTCCATTTTTGATGAATTATTTTTGTGTATTTGTGTCTATATGAGGGTTGGTTATAGAAATAATTAATCTATTTAATATAATTGAATTTATAATCCACTAAAAAGGTAAATAACATAAACCATCACTATGAGTATGAATATTTATTATTTATACATTAAATATCTCAATTATTCTTCATTTACACCACTGATTGATAAATATTGTTGACCACCATGTAATGTTTTATAGATTCTCATTTACATGATATATTTAAAATGTAGTATTATTTTAATAATTTGGTACACAAGGCTATTATCGATAGAGGAATCCCCGAGAACATTATATCCAATGAAACAATCAAGCTAATTCATCTAGGAGGAACACTATAACATTCTCCCAATAAAGTTTAATAGATTAGGTCCGTGAGTGAAATCATGATTACATAGTTTTTCCTCATTTATTTTTCTATATATCATTATAATGAAGGTTATATATGTGAATTTTTTGAAATTGATACATAGGATTTAAATAAAATTTTGATAGTGGGGTTTTTTGTGATGTTCATGATAACATAGTAACATTCACTGAATATATTGTTAAATTATATTCATTATCCCTGATAATGAATCATGAGACCAATCAAAACTAATAATTTATCACACATATTCATCCATATCAACATTAACAACACCATAATTCATGGGCTTATGTTCCCACAGTTGAAATAGTTGGGGGTGATGATACTGTCCACACTCCTTCAAATAGAACTCTAACCCATTCGATACTAGATAGTGACAACTCTAACAAATAAATGGAAATATTTTATAATTTTATAATACATAATGAAATTTATAACCTTGATTTTTGGTGAATCTATTATAAAAAATCCACTGATAAAGATAAGGTAGATTCTAATTATTAATCCGAGTAGTAAACTGTAGATATAATCCCTATTGTTGAGCATGACTATGATCATGAGAACATGTCTCAATTATTAAATCACAAACCCTCTTGTTCAGGAGTTACACCAAATAAAATCCAACATAACTAGAATTATGAACATGGTATTTCAAAATAGAATTTACTACCTAAAGAACCACACCCACCATTATTTCCAACACTAATGAAAAACTACTATAAAAAGTAATGATCGTAACACCTGTAACCAAACATATATAAGATTCCACTATATTCCAGATTACTCTAGGAATATATTCTGAGCACACTTCCCAATCATTGGTAATCTTGGACATGACTTATACCTCTCTGGTGAACACTCTGATCGTAGAACCTCTTAGGAGTGACAATACAACCTACACACCATCATCCCACATAGCATCATATCCCTCAATCAGAAGAACTAATTCCATATATAAAAAAATAAAAGGGGATGAATAATAGAATTTTCATGTGTATCATAGATTATCAATTCCAACTAAACATGATATATAACTATAGTAGTCATACAAGGATTACCGACTGCAAAACAATATTATCAATTAGTTTTAATTGATATTTCCTTTCTTAGAAAAACATTACACCACATTTTTCCATTATATATATATATATATATTAAACTCTCTATTTACTATGATCTAGAGGGTGTGTACTTTTCAAGTCAAGTCATGTTGAATAATTATGTATTAGACTTGAGCTACAAAGATGGTATTGTCATATGAGTGTGTTATTTTGAATTTATATGTTTTGTTGTTATTTTTATTTCATTTTGAGTGTTTATTTATTTTAATTGTTCTATCTATTTTATTTAATTTTGAATAAGTAATTTTTTTCCTCAACTTTCACATGGGTATTTTATTTATTTTTTATTTTTGACATGATTTTATATTTCTTTTTATCTTTTAACTAGTTATTTTATTTCCATTATTTTTCTTATAGAATATTTTTAGGTGTTGATTCTACTCAAAGGTATTATTATAAAAAATGTTGAATAGTTGAGAATTATTAAATTTTTTGTCCTTTTAAAATGACAAATTCATGTGTTACCAGGTTTTTCTATCCCAAAAGTCCTTTTAGTAGTCATTTTCATTTCTAAATTATATATCTCTTATTAAATTATTTTATTATAGAAATCTATGCTATGTCAAGTCCCCAAATTAACTCAACTACAATATAACTCATTATATATTTTCTATTGGTTTTATAAATTACCTAAAATAAATAATGATGTATCTTTCTTACCTATCTCACAAAAAAAATTTCTACATGTATACTAATATTTAAATACAAGGGATAAATAAAAAACATAGTTTTATTTCACTAATTAATATAACATATAATTATGTATAACTAAATATAAAATTCAATTTCAATGTCAAGAAATGTATCCCAAACCCTTTACAACAATAATGAAATAAATATATTTTATAAAATTATTTTATTTAAAATGTAATAAAAAATAATATTTTCAAAAATTCATTTTGCTAAAGACTGAAAACCATGGTTTTCTCTCTGAGAAACCAATTTTGAAAAAAAAAATTAAATTATTTTAGGACACCATTCATTTAACATTCCATTATGTTTTTCCTTATAATAATCCTTAAAGTTAACATTTAATGAACCTATACAAAATTCTTTAATTTAATAAATAGTAATATCACATCATCAAATCTTTCATCCAAAAACATGCATATGACTAGATTTATGTTGAGTATCTAAACGCACAAGGGAACCCACTAGCTAGTGAAGAACCCCAATTTGGAATGAGGTTTCACTTACCTAACCTAATTTATAGAGTAATTCATTACTCATTTATACTTTTCCCTTTTAATCTCACTATATCAATGATGTACTACATTTATAGAAATGTATTTATATTGACAACCATAGTTTCCTTACCATCAAACATTCTATTTCACACACTTAACCCTAATGTATTATACATTTGGATGCGAAAAAATTCCCTTGTTTGTTTTACTAATGAATCTAGAATAATTTAATTTTATGTTATCTATTTATATTTAAATTTAGTTTCTCAATATATTATTAGGTATATATATCTTTAATGAAGTGTTTTCTGTGTATTGAATTTTGTATATATAAAATTATTTATTTTGTATTAAGTGGACACCAGAAAAAAGTTCAAGTGTTGTAAAATGTTAAAAAATGTAAACCATTACATATATAGTTGAAGTTTAAAATTATCATTATATATTGGATATTTTGAAAAAATATGATTATATAAGTAGATATTTATTGTATATATTCAGTATGAGTTATAATTTTCATTCTATATCAGAAGTTGAAAAAGATAGGGATAATAATTATAAAAGATAATCTTATATATTCAATTAAATTCAAAGAATACTCTTACATTAATATTTTTCTATGTTTAAATACTTATGAATTAGTCTAAGATATTGCACAATGAAGAAAATGTATAATTCCTTGAAGGGAATATCTTATGTGTTAAAGAACAAATCTTGCGTAGAGAAGTCAATTATTATTCTTATATTTAAAATGAAAATATCTTATATACGATATATTATTTAGCGAAAATGGTGTTTATAATATAATATTAAAAATTTAGTTCATTTTCATAGAGACTTTATTTTTTATATTTTAAAGGATAATATTGGTCAACTCTAAAGTAGTTCATATTTTATTGAATGATTTTATGTATATTGAGTGATTTTCTTTCTAAATTATAAATATATATATATATATAAGGTTTTTAATAGTTTTTAGATTTCTTAAATTAACGAAGCAAATTGTGAATTTTTTTACTGATTATATATATATATTACCTCATAAGATAAAAAAATATAAATACTATATAAAGAAAAATACAATTGAAAAAAATACATGAACATCAATATAATTATTATTATTAAATTTTCTTGTTTCACTATCATGTTTTTGTAGTTACACACATGTTGTGGGATTGAAATCCAAGAAGAAAAAGAATTTAAGGTTCATTATACTATGAATTTGTGAAGAAATATATTGTAGTCGATGAACCTTTTCCAAAGCTATAATTGGGGGACATAAATATTATTTGGATATAATTCCGAAATATTTTAGTTACTGAAGGAAAAAAATTTCAATCTACTACAACCAACATTATAAAATATTTTTATTTCTGTTTTACATTATTTTTTGTACTAAGTATAGATGTGATGTTTAGGATAGGTCTTGAGAGAAATATCTGAGTAAAATCTCTTGTAACCTATAAACATCATGTTTCAGGACCCTGAAGTGAACAATGGGGTCCCTATGAAATGAATCGACAATAAAATCACCACACCTCTATCAAGTGTTAGTGGATTATAATAGGAGAGTTTCTTTATATCCTAGAAACATTATAAAAATATATATTAATTATTATCTCTTATATTTTATAAATTTTTAATAAATCTAATTAAAAATGGAATGTGCATACTTATTTAATTATTTAATGGGATTGTTTTTACAAGATTAAAGTTTTTTATGGGGAAATTCAAGAACTCAATTCACCCCAACCATTATTTATTTCTTATTATTGGAAACAAACTTGGGATAAGAGCATAAAATTTGATTTCTCAGTATAGGTTATTTGATGAAAATTGATTTATTTATGTCAAATCAATTAATGGCCCAAGAGAACCTTTGACAATTGTAATAGTAACTTATTTTAATGGTTTAAAATATAGATAATAAGAAATGAGAATGATTCTCTATATAAAAAATAATTCCATGAATGTTATGGGGTAAAAACATATAAATTTTATATTATGAAACCTTAAATATAGAGTGTTGATCAAGAGGAAAATTATGATCTAAATTCAAAAGGATTGAATGCTTCATTCTATGGATTAGGAAATGATGAGTTAAAATAACATTCTTAATCTATTTCAATGTATGATATGTGGGATATAATTGATTCATATGTTGAAACTAGAAAAGTGATATAGTTATGGTAAAATAATATAAAATTAAAGTTTTATACTTTTATGAATCATTTTTAAGCATAAATAAAATTAATAGAATAATCAAAAATATAATAATAAATATCACTACATTAATATATTCAATACCGTAATCATATAATTATTTTAAAGGTTCATAGGGGTTTTCTAGATAGATACAATGGAATCAATATTAAAATCAGAAAATCAAAACATATTGAAGATATGGAAATGAAAAATCTAAAAAAACATGATGTATGAGTCCAAAATGCAAGTTAATGATGTTTATGAAAATTTAGTGATAAGAGAATTTTTTCTTTCAACATCACTGCTTCAATGGATGGGAAAAGGATCAATTTTTTTACACATATGAGGAATATTAATCATGTTTTCCAAATTCTAGTAAGGATATTTCTCGACTATTTTGTGGATAAACATTTTCACTATTATAAAAATGGATTCAAAAATATATTTAACTAATTCAAACAATAATGATGTAAACAAAAATGTAATTAGATGATATGAATATAAAAAGCTTAGGAATATATAACCTATCCACCTTCAACTCAAATAAAATAATAAATGTGATTAAATTTTCTATAAAAAAAATTAAACCAATAAATAGAAAATTATTTATAAAGGCTACTTGGAGTGATCTTAAATATTCTATTGTTGAATCAAACTATAATAATGAATTTGGTTAATCAAACCAATAAGATGATATTTTTTATATATGTCAAACAAAAGAAGTACAATATTTTTTATCTCATATATCAATTGAAAAATTATTCCTTTAATGATATAAATAAATATTATTCTATGATCTAAGATAAATTTGATACCTTAGATAATATTATTTTTCATATAATTAAATGAAATGATTTTATTTTAATTAATAATTATACTTTTCCTAAATATTTTGTAGATTTGAAATATAAATATGAAACATTTTAATCATATTATGAAATAAATAGTGGTATAATAAATGATTTGTTAGATATTGTGTAAACATTGAAATTTACATGTCGTAAATTTACTCAGAGGGAGAAAATCCCCAATCAAATTTCGAGCAGTAAATTGTTATATAAAGGAAAACAAGGATTAAGAAGTGATGAAAAAAATCCAAATATTTATGTAAACTAGTTTTTTACAGTACCAAATATCAAAATCATATATACTATAATGTTTTCTTACCATGGTATTTCAAGAATACACCTAAATTATTTCCATTTTAATGTTCTGAAAATTTATAGAGTTAAGCATACCTCTATTTTAAAAAAATAAAATTTTAAATATAGAATTTATACACATAGAAAATAGTTTTTTTTTAAATTATTTAATTGGTAACAATGTGAAAACAAAGAGTATATAAGTATTAAAAATCTATTTGTTTTATATTTTTATATGGAACGATCCAAAAAATATAATTTTTAAATGTTATATAGATAGTGGATACACAATACATATGAGTGGTGAATTTTTTAAATTTATATTATTTATAAAAAAGAAATTGAGTTAAAGTAAATTTTTGAAATAATAATAGAGGAAATATTATTAAAGTTATATCTATATTAAATCTAGATCTTTCCTCATCCATAATTTCTTTTATACTGAAGCTTTAAAACATATATTAATATGTATTTATTAAAAATGTGAGTATGGTCACTCAATTGATTTCTCAAATTTTAATACCATGTTACATTCTTTCAGGTATTCCTCATATCTAATTTCATTGCTATATTTTTTTTGGTGTGTTTTGGGATATCCAAGTATATAGAGTCTTTTCTAAATAAAATGAGATAATATTTATGGATGTATGTTTTTTGGAATTAAAAGTTTTTGTGTATAAATGTGAAAAAGGATTAAGAGAATATTCTTTGTGGTTTAGGTGGAATCGATGTATTTTTATAATAATTTATATAGAATCTTCCAGATAAATGATTCTATATCATGAAAAGGTTACAAAATGTGAATATATTTCTAGGCTGATGCAATCAACTGGTTCGGGGCGTGAAATGTTTCAATGTTGTGAAACTGACATACATTGTGAAAAGGTCGATTAGTTTTTTTAACTCAGGTGAATTGTTTTTATGTGCATATTATTTTTATGGATTTCAAATTTTGAACATAGGAAACACATCATAAAATATGCATGACCTGTATATTTTTATACACTTTGGATCTAGATATTTCGCATTCGACTTCAGGCTCCTCTCATGAAACCTATGATCTTTCCATAAAACCTAGTGGATTTCCCCTCTTTATAGATCAATTTTTTTAGTTATTGATAATCATTGTGGCTATTTTACATCCCTCCATATAAGTGATCTTTATACTTCTTCATTATTGTTGGTTGTAGGAGTGTCATTGCACTATGTTTTTAGAGTAATTGTTCTTGTGCTGTTTATTTTTCATGATCATTTCTAGACCTATTATGTTATATTTTTTCAAAGGAAAACCTTTATGTTTGTTTTGGTGTATTGTGATAGTTTATTGAGGTACATTTTGTTTTATCTTCTTCACCAATAATGTTTATGGTTGAATTGATTCTGATATGTTAGGATTGATTCTAGAGCCTCTATTATTGTCCCGGTGTTCTTTGTGTTAGTGGGTCCAATTTTAAGCATGAGCAACCTGGGTCCAAGAAATGTGACTTTGTATCTATCCTATTTTGGATGAATTGTATTACTTTAAGTTTTTCTAAATTATTTTATAAAATAATTAACATGATTGAATTGTATGTATAGAAATTGGTTTTTAATAAAATATGGTTTCCCCCCATTTTTGTAAAAAAATAGTAATTTCAAATCATTTTAAAAAGGATTTATGAAATGGTTTTCAAATAATGGTTTTGATTAATTGGTTTGGAAGATGTAGCATAGGGCGATCCTTGGGTAATTAGGTGGATATTGTAGTAATATTATTTATCTGCTGATACTATTGGGGGATCACTCATGAGATGTTCCTATGATCACTAGGTTTGTTGTTCTTGTGGCTTGCTCGAACTGTTTAGAGATTCACTTATTGGGGTATTCATTTTATCTCAAGATTTGATGCATATAAATAGATACTTGATGTGTGATATTTTATATGATTGGGTATGAGTGTTCTGGCCAGCATGATATTTTGATCCTTAGAGGAATGTTTCATGTGATTTAAGTTTTTACTATTTTAAATTTGATACTATACTTGATTCATGATTTGAACATCGTTAATATATGTGATATTATTTTAAATTCTTTTACCTAGATTATTTTAAACTATAGAAAATGGTGGAAATGTTTTATCGTTCTTTTGATAAAAAAACTTTTTAATTTACTATCATACATTTTTTTATAAACTCGAGCATGTTCAAATTTTTGTATAGAGAATTGATATGGAAAACCTGGGTGGGATCCTACTAAGCCTATTTAAATGACACCTTGGACACCTATTTGATGGTGTGTAGACCTTTTTATGTTCTTAGATTTAGGGAAAGCCAAGTCACCACATTATGGCGGTGAGGTTTTTATCAGCGTTTTCTGGGTAGTTGGTTGTGAGATGGAGGGAATTTTTCCATGCTATCACACAGAGTAGCTATTTCAGTTTTAGATATCCTTTTAAGTTATACTTGTACCTTATATAATATTTATCTACTTATGATATGTAACAACTTTGTGTTTCATTAATTATATGAAATATATTTCATGTTTTACTCTTTTGATGTTTCTAAAAATAGTGTATTTATATTTATGTCATGTTTTATGCTTTAGTTTTGGATAATTAATTCCATCTAGTTATTTTTGATGCCTGAATGATAGTCACCAAACCATGGTGATTGGGAAAATCCTTTAGTTATGTGATGGTTCAAGTTGGGTGTTTTTTTGTGAGGGTCTCTATGTCAGGTTTATCAAATTTTAGTATCAAAGGTGGGTTTTCATTAGTTTTGGAAATTTAGTAGATTGGAGATATGATTTTCATGACATGAGGGGTGGGATGTGGTGAGTTGCTGGACAACTCTTGTTAGGATGAGACTCGTGTTACAATAAGATGTTAGAATGTATGTGTCATGTTTTGTGTTCTTAATATTCATATTAGTTTTTCATCACAGTTTTATGGTTTTAATTGTGAATTTCGATTATTTTAGTAATTTCTTCTATTCCGGTGTGTATTGGTATTTCTTCAAGATGCCTTTGATAGGACACTTAGGATGGTGTAGAGGATATTCCTTAACAACATCATCTTATATATCAGAATCTTATCAATTCTATCCTATGGGACATTCGAGTTATGGACCAAAATGTACTACTAATCTAGAACATAATTTTTTTGGTATAACCAAAAGCTGTAGGAGAAATGGACAGATCATGGGAGTTATTTTAGGAGAATCCAACATCCTTTAAGGGTATAAATGAACCTCCCGAAGCGGATGATTGGATGTAAAATATTGGTTAGATCCTCAAATTTCAGGATACACCTAAGAATATCCAGGTAATGTTCATAGTGTTTATACATGGGGGGTCCTAGAAAGCGATGGTGGGATTCTATAATTTAAGTGGATATGCACATGGGGCTGTACCAGGAGGTTTTCAAGACCCACTTTTTTCATCAATTTTTTATAGAGTATCTTATGATGGAGAATTTTCTATAGTTTCTCTTTATGATTTAGGGAGAGATATCAATGTCACCATACACCAATTGGTTCATAGATCTAGTACAATTTTCTCTATTGGTATTAAAGAATGAATAGATGAAGGCTTAGAACTACTTATAACATTTGCAACTATAAATCATATAACAATTATTTATGTTGATTATTTTTACCTATACAAAGACAATAGACATGATAGTGATGGTGTATATATAGTTTGGTTGTTCTTCCCCTACTCTTTCACCCAGCGGTAGCATCAGTGGCACACAGGGAAGGAAGAGGAAGTGAAATGATCATCGTAGGGGTGGTGGGGATGGATCTCTATAGGGGTCCTCCTCTACAGCTTTAGTTTTATCAAGTATTGTACCCCTAACTTTATATTAGTGTGTCAATGTTGGGGAGAACCTTTATTCTTGTTCATCACATATGAAGGTGTGTAACTATTTTGGGCACTATGGCCATTCACAAAATTTTTGATTCTATATTTCTATGACTCATTATAGTTAAGGATTATTGGCTCCAAATCCTATTATGATGTAGTTAGATTCTTCAATGACTATAAGTCTCAATCCACATGCCTCAATAGTGAATCTCCTTCACACATTTGATGGGTTTCTAGTGGAGGTAGATGGGGGTCCCACAATAGTGAGAGGTATTATCTTTATTTCATATTAATTAGTGACTGCTTTATTTGATATTGGACCATCTCCCTCATTTATATTAACCAATGTTTTTGGATGGGATTAAACATTAAATGGATATAATTTCCTTTGTTATGGAGTTCATTACACCACTTGGAAAGAGGAATGAGAAGGGTTTCTAGTGTCCCTCTTGTTTGTTGTTGATAGTCGATGCAAAGTTAGGCTGAGATTTCCTCTTTCTCAATCTAGATATGTTAGACCTCATAATTGGGATGGATTGGATTATTTTTTATCATGTTGAGGTTTATTTTTATCATCAGGATATCTCATTTTATAAGGCCGATGAGAGCTCTCAGATATTTCAGGGAGGGTGGGATCTGATGTCTAATAATGGAGGACCTTCCCACCCATTATTTTGGAGTTTTTTATCTGCTATTTTAGATGACCTTTCATTTTCTTTCCTTTACTAGAGATCATCCCTTGGTTTTTAATAATTTTTCTAATGTGTCCTATATAATTTATCTAGTCTCCATATACAGAGGGATGTAGTGTTTTCGATATATCTAGTTCTAGATACATTTCCAATGTTGATACCCTCTTATCTTATTGAACCATCAGAGATGAAATAGCTCAAGATTTATTTGGATGATCATACTGAGAAAGGATTCCTTCACCCTAGTATTTCTCCTTATCCATCTACAATGATTTTGATAAGAAGGAAGATGTTTCACACTGATTGTGTGTGGAAAATCAGAAATTAAATTGGGTAATGGTTAAAAAAATATCCTTTTCCAATGTGGATGATTTTTTTGGCTAGTTAATGGGGGAAATTTTGTTTTTGAAGATAGATCATTGGTCAGGTTATCATCATCTTAGAGTTATGGAGTTCAATACATCAAAGACGAATTTCGAGAGATGGAACGTCCATAATGAATATCTTTTGCTATTATTTGGATAGAAAGACACTCCAACAATTTTCATTGACATAATAAATCAAATATTTCATGAGTATCTCAACACTTTTTTTGTTGTGTTCATTGATGATATTTTTTCATTTGAGATCCATCCATGTGACTAAGCACTATTTACGTTATGTTCTATAAATCCTAAGGTGTCAATATTGATATATAATGCTTTCAAAATTAAATTTATTGATCCATGAAGTGATATTATTAGGGAATGTGATTTCTAAAAATAGGTTATTAGTTGATCCTTAGATGTGAGTGACTATTTTTTCATTAAAATATCCACAGATCATTATTAAGATAAGGAGATTCCACAGTCTTACTTGGTAAAACCAACAGTTCATGAAGGATTTCTCAAATATGGTGTCACCTTTGACTAATCATACTAAGGAATAGGTTAATTTCATATGGGAAGCAATGTTTCAGTATTATTTTAATGGGATAAAAGGAATTCTGGCATCAACACCTATTCTGATCTTACCCGTTCTAGGTAAGGGAAATATGGTTTTCATTGATGCTTTTGGTGCATGTTTGGAATGCCTGCTTATGCAGGACAATTGTGTGGTGGATTATGAATCTTTTCATATTCTGCAACATGATATTAATTGCCCCTCATGATTTATAGAATGTGGTGGTTAATCATGTGGTTAAATATTGAAAACGCCATCTTTTTAGGGATAGGTTCATAGTCTTTCGATACCATAGGAGTATGAGATATATCATTTATTAGAAAGACTTGAATCTCAGATAGAGGTTGTGGGTATAAGACCTTCTAAATTTTGACATTGACATTTCCTACACCTTGAATAACGGTAATGTCATTGCAGATAAACTCAATAAGAAAGTACCATCGAAGACCATTCTATAATAAATGGAGTAGTTGAAACTTATGGGGTCTTCATTGAGTTTCAATAGGATTCTCAAGAGGATGTTCTAGGTGTGGTTCTGAATAGTGTTAAATTAGCATCTATAATTGATCATATTCTACTCTATTAGTAGAAATATAATGAGTTCAAAAGAATTCACGAAACCTTATATTTTGGTGATATTGTTTCCGGTATGTCTCTCTTTTCAGATGGAATTCTCTATTTTTAGGAGCAGTTTGTCATCCCATCATCAATGAAGATATTATGTTTGTTTTATTCTAAAATTTATTCATGTCTCCTTCATCCAACCACTATAAATATGTATTATCACATGAGATTGTAATTATGGTGTCTGGGTATGAAGCATGACATTGCAGATTATGTGTCATGCTGTCACACCTACCAATGAGTAAAGGCAGAGCATATAAAACCTTCTGGTTTTCTCCATCCTTTTCTAGTATAGGTTTGTAAATGGTATAAGGCATCCAATGATTTTTTGGTAGGATTTACAAAGAATACTTAAGAGATTAATTCTATCTAGGAGGTTATTGACCAGTTCACGATGTAAGATCACTTCATTTTGGTCAGGAACACCACTAAGATTGAATACACAGGATACCAGTTTATACAGGTGGTTGTGAGGTTACATGGGGTTACCTTTTCCATTATTTAAAATTGGGATTATAGTTTTACCTAAAGGATCTAGAAGAGTCTCCAAGAGTTGATGGGGACTCATCTTAGGTTGAGTACAACTGACCATCCATAAATAGATGATAAAACATATCACGCTATTTATATCATGTAATATATGCGTTTTGTCTGTATCTAGGATTTTGGTGGATCATGGGATATCTATTCAGGACTAGATGAGTTTTCTTATTTCAAAAATTGTCATTATTTGTCCAAAATGGATCCCTCCTAGGATTTTTATGGATTCCAATGCAGGTTACCTCTTTTTTGGTAAGAAGTGGGAGAGACCAATTTGGTAGGATCAATTATCTTTTAGGTGACGTCAGTTAATATTTCAGATGTTAATTGGTGTCTAGTAAGATCTTAGTGTCAACAGAAATAATATGTGGATCTTCGACATTTTATATAGTATTTTTCTATTGGTTACTAGGTTCTCTTGGAAGTTTCTCCTCAATTGGGCCACCATCAACATGTAAAACATGGAATGTTTTCTTTGAGATATATTTGACTATTTGAGGTCACTGATCTTCTTGGGAAGGTTTCTTATCAGTTGGAATTTCCTTTTCATTTGATGGGTTCTCATTATGTTTTCCATATATCTCATCTTAAGAAGTGGTGTCCTGACCCTCTCACATTTTTAGTTGGGAAGAAATCAATTTGGTGCCAGAATTTTCTATGATAGAGAAACAAGGGGGTTCATTAACTCTTAGGTGAAAGTGTTATGTGGGAAGTAATTTTTTTTGATAGAGTTTTATGGAAAAATGAATTAGATTATCACAAAAATATGGAGTGTGAGTCATTGATGTTGGAGTAATGACCTCACCTCTTTGTGAACACCATTCTTCAACATGACATATTGGGGATACAAATTCTTATGGTTAAGAGTTTCTTACATCCCATTTCCTTATTTTAGGTATTTTTTATCCCAAGTTTTTTTCCCTCTTTATTTGGGTGGATTTTGTGACATCTGAGGAAAAATATTGTTTTCTAGAGAAAACAACCTAATGTTTGGGGTTGTATGTTTGTTGGAAGTAATAGAGTCTGGTCATATATGTGAAAAGGATTAGGTGAATGTATTCTGGGGAATGGTATGACCATATGGATTTTCCTATTTTATTATATATAATCTTTATACAAAATGATTACATGTCATGAATGGGTTACATGTCATTAATATGTTGTTGGGATGATAATATTAACTGGTCCATATCATTATTTTTTTTTCACATCATGAAACTAGATCAGACCATGAAAAGGTCAATCAATTTTTTAACTCAGGAGACACATATTTTGGTGTATATACCATCAATTAAATTCATTTCCTGAACCCAAGATTCATATCATGAACTTTAAGTGACCTGTAGTTTTTATGCATTTCATATCTAACTATTTTTCATTCAACTGCAGAATCATCTCTCAAAACCTAGTATCTCTCCCATAAAATTTTAGGGATGTCCAGTCCATTATAAATTTTTATTCCATATATTTATATTCATTGTGGTTGCACTGTGTCCATCTAGGTTAGTGATATTTCTACATCTTCATTGGCATTAGTTGCAACAACACTATTATGCTATTTTTTCAAAATCTATTGGTCCTGTGGTTTTGATTCTTCTTGATCCTCTCAAGATTTATTGTGTGATCGTCCTCTAGACACTGAGCATTGATTTTTTTGTGGTTTTTTTGTGATTTTCTAGGTGTTGATTTGTCCTCTTCAATGACCAATTTTCATTCTAATTTAGTTCTAAGATGTAAGGATTTATTCTAGGGCCTCTGTTGTTTCCTTTGTGTTCTTCCATGTTGGTAGATCCCATTGGGAGCATTTGTAATCCAATTTTGAGGTAGTTGATTCTATCATTATCCCATGTTGGATGAAATGTATTTCTTTAGTTTTTATAAATTTTCTACAAATTAATTAGAACTTTTTAATTGTGTGTGTGAAAATGGATTTTCAAGAAAAGGTGTCTTTCCCCTAGATTTGGTAAAAGAAATGTTATTTTTAATGAATTGTGAGATGGATTTAGGAAATAATTTTCAAATCCTGATTTTAATGAATTGGATTTGAAATGTAGCACATGGAAAGCCTTGGTTAATAAGGTGTATAGTGTGGTAATATTCCTTTTTTCCGATTCTATATAGGGGTTCACTCATGGGGGGTTCTTATGCACCCTATTATTTTTTATAGGGGATTTATAGACCTATTGGGAGGTTCACTTACTAGGGTGTTCCTATTCTCTCTAGATTTTATGTATATATCTAGATACAAAATGTACATGATTGTTTATGTTTGGGTATGAGTTGACTAGATGGCCTGATTTGTTGTGTTCCTTGGCGTGTGGTTATGAGTACTTTTGGTTTTCACTATTATGGATTTGATATGATACTTGATTCATGATTTGAAATAAATCTATATATGTGATATTATTTGAAACGGTTTTTATAAGGCCCCAGCCTTAAACCTTACTTAATATTGAATTAAATGAGTAATTCACATTGAGGATCTTTTCAGGTTTAGAGTTTTAGAGAATTAGATGATGAAACTTGCATTACATTCCACATTTAAACAAAGTGGTTACATAAAAGACAGTATTCATTCTTCCCATCAACGGGAACATATTTAAAATATAACACAGATTCTTTCTTGACACATCCTTGACACTATCATCACATCATGTACCTTTCCCTTGACCTGTGAAAAACATTTCAAAAAAAACTTGGGATGAGAATAAAAATCTCATTAAGAGTTATAAAAATATGGAAAGGAAACATGAGTTCATATATACATAAGAATGAAATCATACTTTACCCATAAAACAAAGGCACTTTAACAAACCTCATCAAACCATGAATAAATCATAGAAATCATAAGACATAAAGATAACTTGAGGCATTCATAACATTCTTACGTAGGGAGTAACCCTCTTGGTTACGTTTGGAATACCCATCACAGTATATTCCCTAAATCTCTTCGGAGAAACCTTAACTTTTCACTCCTTCGCGTTACCCAATGCATTGGAGAGCTATATCGGGCTCACCCGCCCATAGTTTATCACGGAACCACCCATTCTTCATAACAATGCCCAAGAACCATAACATAATCGTATCACATAAACATGAATAAAGGAAACATAACATTTCCACATTTCAATCACAATATAACATTTTAGGATATTGAAATAATGAATCCATTCAAAAAGAAAACATTTCCAAAACCATTTAAAACATTTAATAAAGATATTTTTGAATCAAAGTGTCCCATTAAACCTTGAAGCTTTTAACATTTTAAACCATTAATATCCATATAAATAAATCCTTAAAACCATTTTGAAAACATGGATATTAATAAGAACAAATAATTAAAACATTTAAAACGATATTTTGGTTAAAGGGGTTTTACCAAAATTAGAGTCACTTGAATACAATAATCGAGGAATAACATTTAGTCAGAACATTATAATATCATGAGAATAAAAGGATTCATGATATAAAACTCCAAAGGACAGTATATACACCATATAAGAGTGAATTGGTGCATAACAACAATGAACCCTCAATAGAAATGTCAAATGTGATGAAATCCCTTATAAAGAAGGTATCCTTAAATTAAGGAAAAATAAATCTCAAAAATATGTGTGAAAAATATATATACACCCAATATAAGTGGATATTAAGTGTAAAACAATAAAAGGTCATTCACACATATTCAATGGATGACATATTCAATGACTACATGTTGAACCCAAAGAAATCGAAATTGGGTTAAAAAGTTCCCTTGACAGCCTAACGACATCACATCAAAATGAGTTGATGAGAGATAAAAAGTATATCTCATCACTTGGACATAAAATTTACATCAATAAGGATATATGAGAACATATCCCAACATAACAATATGTAAATTAAAAGACCCAACAAAAGAAGTCTTTTTAAAAAAGAGGAGGGTGAAAGGTCCCCTTAACGACTTGGGTATCTTTCAAAACATACACCCCATGAAAGAAAGACAATAGATCATTGATGTAAATACTCATAAACGAAATTATATTACACAAAGAGTAGAATAATGGGAATTACATATACCAATCAATGGAATTTGTGGAAAATTTAGCATAAATCTCACGGGAATAAAAGTGAGATGAAAAATCCCTTACGAAAACTCGGCAGCCTAACGGCGCCACATAAAACTTCTGAATATGGATTGATGAGATCAAATAGGGTTTATCATCACATTAAAATAAAATGTACATAAAGAGGAATATAAAATAACATCCCCCAACATTACATGGAGGAGTTTAAAAGAAGTGACATAAAGGAGAGTACTTAAAAAGAAAGAGAGAGGTTAGATCTCTTACGAAGGTTCGGCAGCCTAACGGCGCCACTCAAAACTTCCAAAATGGATTGATGAGAGAGAATAGGGTCTCTCATCACATGAACATAAAAATTACAGTAAGTTTAATATAAATGATCATCCCAATAACAAGAAATATGAGCTTTAAAAGGAATGACATAAAACTGTGTACTTAAAAAGAAAGAGAGGTGTAGGATCCCTTACCTCGGGTCCGACTTGACTCGATCGTTCTTTAATCTCCTGAATAATAAACTTGAGTTAATTTCTAATTCCTTAAGAACATTTTTCAAGTTCATTATTACTTTTATACCACTTATTACCATGTCATAAACATTATGTAATCATTTAAATTAATAATATTTGTTTTGCCGATATTTTGTTCTTAAGTCGAAAGTGGACTTCTTACAATTACATGTTGTTCGTGTGGCCAAAGGTTCTTTATATCCAAAAATGACATTCATGATTTAGATATCATATATATCATATATATCCAGCATATACATGTATTTATAAAATCACATAATCATTTAGAGGAAAGAAATGAAATGCACCGTTCATGGAGACGGTAAGCCGTACGTACGCATGAACGCTACTTTCATTTCTATGTCGTATTAATGGAATTAAAACTAAATGAGAGGTATGTATATTTTAATTCCAGAATTATATTCATCATTTAGATATATCATTCATTATATATATCCATTATATACATGTACTTTAAATAGTACATTACATTTGGGGATAAGAAAAGAAATGCATCGTTCATGGAGACGGTAAGCCGTACGTACGCATGAACGCTACATTCATTTATATATCATACTTTAATGGAAAGAAATAATAATGATATATAGGTATATAATAATTCCAGTATAACATCATTAAATCCATCCTTTATACGTCCCACGTATGGCATTAACGAATCACATCACTTTGAGGGGGCGGTAGTCCGCACTTCCTAAAATGAAGATATCGCGTATACCCATAATGGAAGCCATAAAGGTAAGGCACAAATGAAAAATACAGAAGTATAAGTAAAACATAAACATATTATATATCATATATAAAAATAGTGACATCATAATGGCCACCTTTGATGGTGTTAAATGAGTATTGAACAATCATCGTTTCGGGAGGCAGAATTTCGCCATCCACGGAAACCGTATGTTCTTTAACCATTTGATGTAGTTGTGTGAGAGTTTAGCTCGAATAAATCTTATAAAAACATTCTAGTATATTGAAGATACTTATGTTGTTACAAAATAAGTAAATAAAAAGAGTTTAGGGGGTTGGAGAAGCAAAATAAAACAAATGAACAAGAGAGAATGAATTACCTTTAAAAGTGTAACTCCTTTTGATTTGAGCCTAAAGGCTTCCTTTGAAAGGATTCTGCCCAAAGGGAATCCTATAGGATGAGGAGAGGGATGTGGATAGAGTAAATGGGCAGGGTTTGGCCGAGCCAAAGGATTGAGGAGTGTGTGAAATGAGGTAGAGTTGGGGGGCCTTTTATAAGAGGAGAGGAGGGGCACTTTTGGAAAGTAAAGAAATATTACTTTATTTGAAAATGTGTTTCGGTTTTAAAAGGTCCCACATTGATATAATTCGTGGATAAGGTGTTAAGGGTTCGAAATCCACCCATCCAATATGTTTTGGACATGTGTAGTGCATTGAGTTTACATTATCTTTCCATTTTATTTAAATCGTCAAATAATGATGTCATCACTGCATCATTATTATGTCATAAATAATTTAATTTATTTAATGTCTAAAAATTATAAAAAAAATACTATGATGTAGGAAAATTTTTAGCTTTCCAATGACTATTTATAATCAAAATTATGACTTGTATAACCCCACTTAAAAATTGTTTTAGTAAAACATATCATGTTTGTGTCATTTTTACTTTTACATTAAATAAAAAGTTATTTATGTCATTTCCCAACCAAAGTGTCTCCATGGGGTCCCAAGTTGACCCATGGCTTGTCTTGGTCGGCCATGACACAACCAATAAGGTTGGGACATGTGTCTAGGTCATTTTATATTATTAAAGCATTATTTATACCTTAAACTACCCTAATTACCACTAATCGCGATTAAGAACATAATAAGTTACTATTCACCAAAAAATTATTTTTATCCCATTGAACCACATTTTACTTCTTAATGACAACCATGTATGTCGGATTTTGGAAAT
Organism: Viscum album; assembly: GCA_963277665.1. NCBI lineage: Eukaryota > Viridiplantae > Streptophyta > Magnoliopsida > Santalales > Viscaceae > Viscum > Viscum album. Next base: position 856,172,539 of record OY728145.1, read on the forward strand.
TCAAAACACAATGATGGCAAAATTTCATTTAAACGGAAAATCGGTCTTTATAAGTACCACTTAGTGGTTTCACTATTCATCAAAAAATTGAAGTTTTTCAGAAAAATACCAAAAATTCACCTTAAGCTATATTTTATATTCCGAATTCAAAAATGAAGTCTATTTTACAAAATTAAAACATATTAGTCACATTAATTAATTTAATAATTAATTCCCGCTGTCAGAGCAAATAGCGTGTTTTTATAAAACAATAAGTATCAAAAGATTGACATTAGTTTAAGTCTGATTTCAAAGTGAAATTAATTCCAACGACCACTATTGGATTTAATGGTAAAAATATTTTCTAATTTCACTTTAAAACCAATTCAAAAGATAATATAATCATATAAATAAATTATATTAAAAAGCGGTTTTGAATTAAAATACAACATTTTACACTATTCATTAAAAATGAACTTTATCAGAAAAATACCAAAAATTTACACAAAGTAAAATTTAATGTCTCGATTCTAAAGAAAGAGTTTTATTTGGTCTAAAAGAATGTATAAGAGTGATCAAAACTATATTTAATGACAGTACGCCATCAAAAGGTGATAAGTGAACCTTTAGTGAAAACTAGGGCATATACGCCTAAAATTGAATTCTTTCTGTATTTTAAGCCATTATCTTTTATTGGATAAATGTAAAAACATTTAAAAACATATATAATCATATTTTAGTTATTTATATCCATTCCCTCCAATACAACAGCTACATGTTAACTACCATTTAAAATAATATTATTTTATTATTAGAGTGCAACGTAAGATTCCCAAGAAACTCATTGTTGCGTGTTGGGTACGCCATCGAGCATAGCGTCCCCTTTAAAGTCATTTAAATATTTTATTCACAAATATGGATAAATATGAAATGTCATATTCTTTATTTACCTGGGGTGTTACATCCTTCCCCCCTTTTGGGAATTGCGTCCTCGCAATTTTAAAATTGCGCTTGGAAACATCCATGAAAGTCCCACATCGGAACAAAAGTTGGTAAAAAAACACTTTAAAATAAGGAAAGATAAGTAAAAAGGTCACCCGAGTTAACCCATACTAGGATTCCAAGTAAGAAAATATGGACATGGAGGAAAAAACAAAGGGTCATGTTCTGATGGAGAGTGATAGAAAACATGTTTAGGAGAAAGTTACCAATGAGAAAATCACAAACTTGTGATGGGTTAAACGGTATTCGATTCCCCAGTAGGAAAAGTTAATAGAAAACATTTTTGTTTTAAGTTACTTTTTATTGAGGAATTTATTCATAAGGAAACATAATCACTTATCATGTTGACTTTCATCTTTTATTAGATTCCTTACACAAACTCATATTGTTTTCCAAAAGACGAGTATTTAGGAAGACTTGTTCACATTAAGAGTACTATAATCAACTTCTAGAGAATCACCTAATCCACAAAAGAGAACTATATACATCCCATGTCTTTAGGCTTTAACCAAAACCAAAACCAAAAAGGTTACTACAAGATCAGATAATCCAGAAAAGGATAACCCATTAAAAAGAAAATCCATGCTTAATCTCCAAAATTTGTCCAACAAAACCCAAAGTTTAACGAGGACCATTCTATAATCAACTTGTCCATAAAATTATTCAAAGTAAACCAATATAATATTGAAACCCAAATATTTGAAGGATTTAGTCACATAGTATTCCAAAATAAATCGTAACATTTATCTCCAAACAATATCAGTTTCTCCTAAAGTCTCGTTTTGAAAAGTAATTAACCTAATCACATATCCTCCATGATAGGTTAATCATTTTCATAAATAACCCAAAATCATCTTACTCTTAATTCATAAAATCATATAACTATAAAGAATCAGTCAAACTAACCAGGGACTTCACGTAGTCCAGTGGTAGGCGATAAATACCAGTCGCACTTTGGTTGTTGGTTCGATTCCCGCAGCTTTGTCCGACGCGACGGGTTGTCACACGGTCTGTGTGTTGTCCTTTTTTCAAAACTATATAATTCTTAAAACATTCCCCAAAATGAGATAAAATCTTCAAAGATGATCATAACATATTTTAACCTCAAGTTTATCTCAGGCCTTTTATTTTCCATCAGAACATATAATAACCCATAATTACCTCAAAAGTAAGGATCATATAAACCCTAATGGTTACCTTAATAATTATTACCTGAATTTCCACATCGAGTTGGCCATCTCGTACATGATGCACTAGAGAACTCAACAAGGTTGAAGTGGTTGATCATGACTCCTTGATAGTTGGTTTAGAACAACCATGAGTTTCCTCATTGAATCCTCAATTTTACCTAGTATCTTAATCATAGATCCACCACAGTTTCCTTCAATCCAATTGTCACTTTGGTGCCTGCGAGATCCAGCCATTCACTAAAAACAGAAATGTCAGTGTGAGTATATCAACAAAACCATCATGTACTAATGAGTAAGATAAACACTAAGATATACTTACTCATTCACTTTATCTAAAACTTGGACTCTTTCTGAAATCCTAACCATTATGGTAATGTCACTTATGCTTAAAGAATACCCAAACCTCTAATGTTATCTAAACAGACCTTTGATACCAACTATAAGGCCCCAGCCTTAAACCTTACTTAATATTGAATTAAATGAGTAATTCACATTGAGGATCTTTTCAGGTTTAGAGTTTTAGTGAATTAGATCATGAAACATGCATTACATTCCACATTAAAATAACGGGTTACATAAAAGACAGTATTCATTCTTTCCATCAACAAGAACATATTTAAAATATAACACGGATTCTTTCTTGACACATCCTTGACACTATCATCACATCATGTACCTTTCCCTTGACCTGTGAAAAACATTTCAAAAAAAAACTTTGGATGAGCATAAAAAGCTCAGTAAGAGTTATAAAAATATGGAAAGGAAACATGAGTTCATATATACATAAGATTGAAATCATACTTTACCCCTAAAACAAAGGCACTTTAAAAAACCTCATCAAACCATGAATAAATCATAGAAATAATAAGACATAAAGGTAACTTGAGGCATTCATAACATTCTTACGTAGGGAGTAACCCTCTTGGTTACGTTTGGAATACCCATCACTATATATTCCCTAAATCACTTCGAAGAAGCCTTAACGTTTCACTCCTTCGCGTTACCCAATGCATTGGAGAGCTATATCGGGCTCACCCACCCTTAGTTTATCACGGAACCACCCGTTCTTCATAACAATGCCCAATAACCATAACATAATCGTATCACATAAACATGAATAAAGGAAACATAACATTTCCACATTTCAATCACAATATAACATTTTAGGATATTGAAATAATGAATTTATTCAAAAAGAAACCATTTCCAAAATCATTTAAAACATTTAATAAAGAGATTTTTGAATCAAAGTGTCCCATACCACCTTGAAGCTTTTAACATTTTAAACCATTAATATCCATATAAATAAATCCTTAAAACCATTTTGAAAACATGGATATTAATAAGAACAAATAATTAAAACATTTAAAACGATATTTTGGTTAAAGGGGTTTTACCAAAATTAGAGACACTTTAATACAATAATCGAGGAATAACATTTAGTCAGAACTTTATAATATCATGAGAATAAACGGATTCATGATATAATACTCCAAAGGACAGTATATACACCATATAAGAGTGAATTGGTGCATAACTACAATGAACCCTCAATAGAAATGTCAAATGTGATGAAATCCCTTATAAAGAAGGTATCCTTAAATTAAGGACAAATAAATCACAAAAACATGTGTGAAAAATATATATACACCCAATATAAGTGGATATTAAGTGTAAAACAATAAAAGTTCATTCACACATATTCAATGGATTACATATTCAATGACTACATGTTGAACCCAAAGAAATCGAAATTGGGTTAAAAAGTTCCCTTGACAGCCTAACGGCATCACATCAAAATGAGTTGATGAGAGATAAAAAGTATATGTCATCACATGGACATAAAATTTACATCAATAAGGATATATGAGAACATATCCCAACATAACAATATGTAAATTAAAAGACCCAACAAAAGAAGTCTTTTTAAAAAAGAGGAGGGTGAAAGGTCCCCTTAACGACTTGGGTATCTTTCAAAACATACACCCCATGAAAGAAAGACAATATATCATTGATGTAAATACTCATAAACGAAATTATATTACACAAAGAGTAGAATAATGGTAATTACATACACCACTCAATGGAATTTGTGGAAAATGTAGCATAAATCTCACGGGAATAAAAGTGAGATGAAAAATCCCTTACGAAAACTCGGCAGCCTAACGGCGCCACATAAAACTTCTGAATATGGATTGATGAGATCAAATAGGGTATCTCATCACATTAAAATAAAATGTACATCAAGATTAATATAAAAGAACATCCCCCAACATTACAAGGAGGATTTTAAAAGAAGTGACATAAAGGAGAGTACTTAAAAAGAAAGAGAGAGGATAGATCTCTTACGAAGGTTCGGCAGCCTAACGGCGCCACTCAAAACATCCAAAATGGATTGATGAGAGAGAATAGGTTCTCTCATCACATGAACATAAAAATTACAGTAAGTGTAATATAAAAGATCATCCCAATAACAAGAAAGATGAGCTTTAAAAGGAATGACATAAAAGTGTGTACTTAAAAAGAAAGAGAGGAGTAGGATCCCTTACCTTGGGTCCGACTTGACTCGATCGTTCTTTAATCTCCTGAATAATAAACTTGAGTTTATTTATAATTCCTTAAGAACCTTTTTCAAGTTCATTATTACTTTTATACCACTTATTACCATGTCATATACATTATGTAATCATTTAAGTTAATAATATTTGTTTTGCCGATATTTGGTTCTTAAGTCGAAAGTGGACTTCTTACAATTACATGTTGTTCGTGTGGCCAAAGGTTCTTTATATCCAAAAATGACATTCCTGATTCGGATATCATATATATAATATATATCCATCATATACATGTATTTATAAAATCACATAATCATTTAGAGGAAAGAAATGAAATGCACCGTTCATGGAGACGGTAAGCCGTACGTACGCATGAACGCTACTTTCATTTCTATGTCGTATTAATGGAATTAAAACTAAATGAGAGGTATGTATATTTTAATTCCATAATTATATTCATCATTTAGATATATCATTCATTATATATATCCATTATATACATGTACTTTAAATAGTACATTACATTTGGGGATAAGAAATGAAATGCACCGTTCATGGAGACGGTAAGTCGTACGTACGCATGAACGCTACTTTCATTTCTATCTCATACTTTAATGGAAAGAAATAATAATGATATAGAGGTATATAATAATTCCAGTATAACATCATTAAATCCATCCTTTATACGTCCCATGTATGGCATTAACGAATCACATCACTTTGAGGGGGCGGTAGTCCGCACTTCCTAAAATGAAGATATCGCGTATACCCATAATGGAAGCCATAAAGGTAAGGCAAAAATGAAAAATACAGAAGTATAAGTAAAACATAAACATATTATATATCATATATAAAAATAGTGAAATCATAATGGCCACCTTTGATGGTGTTAAATGAGTATTGAACAATCATCGTTTCGGGAGGCAGAATTTCACCATCCACGGAAACCGTATGTTCTTTAACCATTTGATGTAGTTTTGTGAGATTGTAGCTCGAATAAATCTTATAAAAACATCCTAGTATATTGAAGATACTGATTTTGTTACAAAATAAGTAAATAAAAAGAGTTTAGGGGGTTGGAGAAGCAAAATAAAACAAATGAACAAGAGAGAATGAATTACCTTTAAAAGTGTAACTCCTTTTGATTTGAGCCTAAAGGCTTCCTTTGAAAGGATTCTGCCCAAAGGGAATCCTCTATGATGAGGAGAGGGATTTGGAGAGATTAAATGGGCAGGGGTTGGCCGACCCAAAGGCTTGAGGAGTGTGTGAAATGAGGTAGAGTTGGGGGCCTTTTATAAGAGGAGAGGAGGGGCACTTTTGAAAAGTAAAGAAATATTACTTTATTTGAAAATGTGTTTCGGTTTTAAAAGGTCCCACATTGATATAATTCGTGTATAAGGTGTTAAGGGTTCTAAATCCACCCATCCAATATGTTTTGGACATGTTTAGTTCATAGATTTTACATTATCTTTCCATTTTATTTAAATCGTCAAATAATGATGTCATCACAACATCATTATTATGTCATAAATAATTTAATTTATTTAATTTCTAAAAATTATAAAACAAATACTATGATGTAGGAAATCTTTTTATATTTCCAATGACTACTTATAATCAAAATTATGACTTGTATAACACCATTTAAAAATTGTTTTAGTAAAACATATCATGTTTGTGTCATTTTTACTTTTACATTAAATAAAAAGTTATTTATGTCATTTCCCAACCAAAGTGTCTCCATGGGGTCCTCAAGTTGACCCATGTCTTTTCTTGGTCAGCCATGACACAAACAATAAGGTTGGGACATGTGTCTAGGTCATTTTATATTACTAAAGCATTATTTATACCTTAAACTACCCTAATTACCACTAATCGCGATTAAGAACTTAATAAGTTACTATTCACCAAAAAATTATTTTTATCCCATTGAACCACATTTTACTTATTAATTACAACCATGTATGTCGGATTTTGGAAATTCAAAACACAATGATGGAAAAATTTCATTTAAACGGAAAATCAGTCTTTATAAGTACCACTTAGTGGTTTCACTATTCATCAAAAATTGAAGTTTTTCAGAAAATTACCAAAAATTCATCCTAAGCTATATTTGATATTCTGAATTCAAAAATGAAGTCTATTTTACAAAATTCAAAACATATTAGTCACATTAATTAATTTAATAATTAATTCCCACTGTCAGAGCAAATAGCGTGTTTTTATAAAACAATAAGTATCAAAAGATTGACATTAGTTTAAGTCTGATTTCAAAGTGAAATTAATTCCAACGAGCACTATTGGATTTAATGGTAAAAATATTTTCTAATTTCACTTTAAAACCAATTCAAAAGATAATATAATAATATAAATAAATTATATTAAAAAGAAGTTTTGAATTAAAATACAACATTTTACACTATTCATTAAAAAATGAACTTTATCAGAAAAATACCAAAAATTTACACAAAGTAAAATTTAATGTCCCGATTCTAAAAAAGAGTTTTATTTGGTCCAAAAGAATGTATAAGAGTGATCAAAACTATATTTAATGACAGTACGCCATCAAAAGGCGATAAGTGAACCTTTAGTGAAAACTAGGGCATATGCGCCTAAAATTGAATTCTTTCTGTATTTTAAGCCATTATCTTTTATTGGATAAATGTAAAAACATTTAAAAACATATATAATCATATTTTAGTTATTTATTTCCATTCCATCCAATACAATGGCTACATGTTAACTACCATTTAAAATAATATTATTTTATTATTAGAGTGCAACGTAAGATTCCCAAGAAACTCGTTGTTGCGTGTTGGGTACGCCATCGAGCATATCGTCCCCTTTAAAGTCATTTAAATATTTTATTCACAAATATGGATAAATATGAAATGTCATATTCTTTATTTACCTGGGGAGTTACAGTTTTACCTAGATTATTTGGAACTATTGAAAAAGGGGGAAATGTTTTACCATTCTTTGGATATAAAAAATGTTTAACTTATTATCATGCCTTATTTTATTTAGAGTTTAGAATGTTTGAATTTTTTTATAGATACTTGATATGGAAAATCTTGGTTGGATCCTACTGATCTTGTTTATCTCTCACCATGCATAACCCTTTATAAATACATAGAAATTTTATGTCATTTGATTTAGGGGAAGGAAATGAACCACATTGATCTGATGAGGTTCCTGTCAGCTATATTAGGGTAGCTAATAGTGAGATGGTGCTATTTTTTCTATGCTATCATATGAATTTGTAATTTTATTTTTAGTTTTCTTATTAAGTTGGACTTGTGCCTTGTTGACTATTTAGCTACGTTTGTGTTTTATCAGTTTTTCTGTTTCCTTTTTTCTATGTCATATATTTATTTTTTTACTCATTCACTATTTCTTTATGCCATTTATCTGTATATATGTCAGGTTTTCTACTTAAATTTGTTTGAAATCATTCAATTTTTCTATTTTTGATGCTTAGTCACTAGTCTCCATCCCATGGGGATTGGGATTTCCTTTCATGTATGTGATGTTTTGGATCATGAACTTGTTTATGAGCATATATGGGTGGGGTTCATTAGAAATATAATGTTTTATTTACTAAAAAAGGAAAAACCTTAAATTCAAAGAACATAGATCTTAGTATTTGTATACCTTTGATATTAATTCTTTATGTGCAAAAAATTTAAAATTATTTATTTCTAAAATAAACAAATCTTGTACTTCTTATAAAATACTCTAGCATTACAATATTAATTTATTAAGACATTTATTTTAGATGAATTTTATTTCTTATTTTCCTAACATACTGTTTTATAGGTGATTCATATAGATAAGAAACATAGTGGTTTAATTAAATCAATCAATGTTTTTTTCTAGTTTTATTTATTTAGAACTTATTAGCATGCATTTTTTTTACCATCTTGAATAGAATACCATATAGGCATGTCTTTTCTCTTAGTTATTTTAATCCATTAAATTGGGAATAAATTTTGAGTAATAAATGTAAATATATTATTTACTTCACAAATTTATTAATATTGGTTCATAAGAAAAAATATACCAAATTTATTTCTTTGAGAAGTTACCATAGAGTATAATTTTAAAGTAACGAATTAAATTAATTTTGATCAAATTTTATGATTAAACATAACTTCTATTCTACTACTACACCTGAAAATAATAGATTCATTTAATGAAGGAATATTAATTTATGATAAATTGTAATGTCCATTTTATATAAATATAGTTTTCATGCTAATTTTGGGGGTGAAGCTTAAAAAAATCCTGATATATTATAAGTATAGTTCTAATAAGAACTGTTTTAATGAAAACACCCTATGAGTTAAGGAGTAATTGTAAATAAATATTTGATATATTATTGTTTTTAAATGGAATTTTATATATTAAACAATATATAAAATATTGTTAAATATAATCAAATGGATAAAGAATGAATCTTTCCTGGTTACTCAAAAACTACTAAACCATGTATATTTTTCAATAAAATGTTTAAGATACATAAACAATTAATTAATGTTATTTTTTATGAAAGTACAATTTTTTCAAAAACAACTCTAATTTATGACCATTATAATACAAGTAAAAACTTATGACTTCATAATCCCATCAACATTAAATTTTATGATGATGAGGAACATGCTAATTTTCAAACCATACATAAAAATTTAGAAATGAATGATATTTAGAGTGTGATTTATAGAAATCCAAGAACCTTAAAATATAATCCTTTATAAATTTTACTAGTGTTTCAGATGTATCTTTTAGGGATAAAAAATGTTCTTGAAATACGGCTAAATTTTCTAATTTTATATCACACCATGAACCTAAAATGAAAGAGGTGGCATTGAATGAATATGGTTAGGTTTTATCTATGTAAGATTTGATAAATCTTTTTTGATAGAAATACTGTTTGGAAATTAGTTTATAGAGCCTCTAGTTTTCTTATTGTTGGTACTAAATGGGTTTATAGAAATAACCAATATGATAAATGAGGGATCTCAATTAATAGCGATGTATTAGTAGTTAATGTTTTCAATAAAGAGGAAGTGGTATATTAGGAAGAAAGATTCAAAATTATATCTCAATTAGAACCCATTAGATTTATTTTAGTTTATATACCTCATAATAATTTTAAACATATCATAAGGGACATTAAATCTATATTTCTATATGGTTTTATTTCATAGGATATTACATTGAAAAACCTATTGGTTTTAATAAAATACATTTGCACAAAAAAGAACATAAAGGTTTGTTTAAGAGGCTTGGTGATTTTATTTTACCAAATATACTTTTTATATGTTTTGTAGATCCTATGAATTTCCTGAAAACTCATCCCCTGATATATTTATATTATAGTTATATGTTGAAGACTTTATTTTCAAATAAAATAACTGGATATTTTTATGTAATTTTTCTTTACTAATGAAACATTATTTTGAAATGAGAATAATGGGTGAGCTGAATTTCTTTCTAGGATTTCAAACCATCCAAAAATATTTTTGTAATGTGATAAATAAAATAAAGTACATACAAAACACAATAATATTTTTTATGAAAATATTCAATAATAAACAACTCATATGAGTTATAATTTTCAAAATGATATTGATAAATCTAGGAAACAAGTAAATAGAAGAAAAAAATAGAGGTTTAATATAGATCTATTTAATTAAATTTTATAGTAGAGAAACCCTCACGTTTCTATGTATAGATTCTATATTTATAGAAAATACTATGGAATCTCATCCAGAAATTTCCATAATTATTTTAAGATATATTAAATATTATGATTATCTCCCTTTACTATTTACCAAAACCTCTTGATTTAACTTAATTTCATATCATAATATAGAATTTTGGGAATTTCAACTAGATAGGATGATTTCAAAAGGAACCTACCATTTCATGGGATGATATTTAGTTTCATTGTATACTATGAAACAATATTTTTTTGCCTTATCTACTACTGAAGGTAAATATATTTTATCTAGTAGTTTTTATGAACAAGTTTAGTGGATGAAATAAAAAATAAATAATTTTACTTTAACATTTTTAATATGATACAATCAAATGTGATAACACATTATACCCAAAATTTTTAAAAAAATTAACAAGTCACTATAGTGCCATGAATATTTTTATAAGACATCATTTCGTGAGAGACCATACACAAAAAAATTATATTTCTCTTGATTTCATTTATATTTAAAATTAGTTAGTAGATATATTCAGTAAGACCATTGTATAAACATATGAACAATATATAACATAACATGTAATATTTTTTTGTTAACATGTAATACAGTTTCTTCATATATAATATATTTTCATTATATAAAATCCCTGTTTCATGATATATACTATTCTTTTTTTGAGTTGTGGAACATTATATTATGTTTTAGAAAAAATTATCTTGTTTCATTTCAAATGTAGTTTGAAGTTATGTGTTATGTAAAATAATTGATCAATTAGTTCAGAAACCACTATAAATTGAATCATTTAAATACTTTATCTTAATTTTGATCACTAAAACCCCAATCCTATACTTGCATTTGAAAATGGAAAAAACCAAGAGAACAGATGTTATATCCACTTCAAAAAAAATTAATGAAAAGGTACATGTAATTTGTTTGCCTATAAAAGGCATGTATTTTTCTTGGTTAAACTAGAAGAATATGATTATGATAGCGGTTTTAATAATTTTGGTTTGGGAATTTTTTTTTTAATTTATAGAAAATGTAGTTTCATTATGAATGGGGGGTATGATAGTTTTAGAAGAATGCTCGATTTTCTTTTTTAATATCTAAGGATTCAATTTCAACATTAGTAAGTTATTATGTTGAATTGGAATAAATTTTTTATTTTATTCATGTGGGACATTACCGAATCAAATATTTTTAGATGATAGAGATGATAAGGATATATATATATATATATATTATTTTATCGTTTTCGATCCACTAAAATTGAGAGAAATTTTATAAAGGATATATGACCTGGATATGAGGTGTTTTTGAATTTTATTCACACTATTGTTTCTCAAAGTGATAATGAATTTAGAAATATTTTTTTTCAAGATGTGTATCTATTATATATATTATTTCAGGAAAACCTGGTGAAAATTCAATGATATATTTTAATATTTACAGACCATTTATATCAAAAAACGGAGAAATAAAATCTATTTCATTATAGGATTTTTATCTCTGTATTCTTATATGAGAAAAAAGTGGAGGTAAATTAATAAGAATAATATAAAATTTATCTAACAAATTAAACAGATATAGGTGTGTTAAAAAATATTGGATACACCTAAGGTTCACCCTTAATAAATATTGTTGATGTTAATAAATAAGAAGATGAATCTAATATAGAGAAGTATATTATACTCATAAGAGGGGGGGGGGAATTTAGATAATATATTCATGTAGATATGTCTATATCTTTAGGTCTTGAAAATAAGACAATATGAACTACTTGAGGGTAGATTTAAATATTCTAGTAATCTCTTCGTTTTATTGATGAATTTTAAATTGAAAAATAAATATACAATAATGATAAAGTTTATTATCAACATAAATATTCTATTGATGGAACCGACGTTGATAATGAAGGTGTAACTTACGATTTGTTTAGTTTTTGAAAAAAATACCACCGCCACCTAGTTGGTGGATGTCAAAGAAGACTGCATCTAGAGTGGGTGACCGCATTTGATGACCAGCTGCTGGAAACCTATTGTAGCAGTTGGTGGCCGCCCATGATGAAAATCCCACAGGAGTTAGTTACCACCCGGAGAAAACATTCAACAACCTTTGATTTATCCCCTACCTCCATTTCTATATATATGTGTGTGGTGTTGTGTGAGATTCGACATGAGAGATGGAGGGAATTTGTAATATGTTCTTCCATTTGAATAAGAAGTTTCTACTGCCTTCCCCATGGACGTACGTCATCCGATAGAACCGTGTAAATCTATGTGCCTCTATTTGCATTTTTTTCTCTGTTTTTTATGCGATCCAGAGTGTGTGAGTCTACCGCCCCTACAAGTGGTATCAGAGGGTGGGGTTTAATTACCTGGGAAGAAATCATGCTGCTCTCCGTGCCTCTACACGCACATTGCTGCTTGTCCATGCCTCTATAACCCCTGGGGTGTTGCTGTCTAAACCACCTGGTGATCCCACTATTCGCACCTCTGTACGTACGCTACTGTCCGCACTCCCGTACGTCTATTTCTATCCGCACTCTTGTAAATCCGCTGTTGTCTGCACATCTACAACCCTCCGCAAGTCTGTTGTTTGTCTGGTTTGACATCCCTTCCACACTTTGTTTTTTTGTTGTTTGTACCAGTGGTTGGAAATAGAGAAAGGGGGTAGGGTTAGGAGTTGCGTAGGATTATGAAAAGAAGAAAAAATAAAAAAGATAAAGGGGGAATTTGAGTGGGGGAGGAAGTCAAAAAGCAAAAGGAGGGTGGAAATAAGGGGTGGCACGTTTTGAGAAGAAACGTTTTTGAGTGGGGTGAGGGGTGCATGTATTGGAGAGACCACACTTAAAAAATATATGAAATTTTTGTTGATTAACTTTTTTTTGAGTGCACATTTTTTAGGGGAAAAAAATTATAATTCTCATTTGGAATCCATTTTGAGGAATTAAATAGTCGATTTTAACATTTTCGACTATTTCAGATTCATCAGTGGTGTCTGTTTTTTGAAATTATGATCTTTTTTTTTCATGGAGAATCCCAAAACCGAAAGTAGTTCAGTACCAACCCAGGAGCCCCATGACTCTATTCCTGCTACATAATCTGGTACTACAAATACTTCCGGATATAGAAGTACGATATCCAGTACAAACTTTGAGGTGGATAAGTTTGATGGGAAAAACAACTTTAGTATGTTGCAATGTGAAGTTTTGGATATTTTATCTCAACAGAAGATATATATCACTTTGGAAGAAAAGCCTGCCAATATCTCCAGTGGTGATTCGAAGAGACTCAACCATCAAGCCTACAGTACAATCCGACTCTATTTGGCTAAGGATCCAAAATATAGTGTGATGCGGGATACTTCAACAAAAAGTTTGTGGAGTATTTTGGAGAATAAGTATATGGGTAAAAGCATTGAAAAACGATTGTACCTAAAAAAGAAATTATTCAGATTTCAATACAAGCATAGTATGTCTATGACTGAGCACATTGATTAATTTAATAAAATTGTTTCAAATTTGCAAATTTTGGAGGTAAAAATTGGAGATGAAGATAAGGCTCTATTGCTGTTGAACTCTCTACTGGAGAGTTATGATCACCTTACTATAACTTTGTTGTATGGTAATAATGAGGTGAAATATGTTGATGTTTCAAATTCTTTAGTTGACAATGAGTGTAGACGGAAGGAAAAATATGACCATTGGGATTCCGCATCGGAGGGATTGATGACAATTAGAGGAAGGTTGTCTGATAGGAAATATGAAAGATTCAGAAGAGATGAATCTCGATCGACATAAAAAGCCGAGTCCATCTTTAGACATAGAATAAAAGATGAGTGTGCCTACTGTCATAAAAAGGGGTACTGGAAGAAGGATTGTCCCAAAATTGGGAAATTGAAAGCAAATTTTGTATAGAGAACCGAGGATGTTGAAGATGTTGAAGATAATATCCTCGTTTCCTCGATGTTCAACCACTCAGAAGATTGGATTCTTGATTCAGGTTGTTCATTCCATATATGCAGGAATCGAGATTGGTTTTCAAACCTTGATGAGTCAGATGAAGGTATAGTGTTTATGAGAAATAACCAACCTTTCCATATGAGAGGTATTGTAATAATAAAGTTGAAGATGTATGATGGTACAACTTGATGCCTTACAGATGTAAAATATGTACTAGAATTGGAGAAGAACCTCATATTGCTTGTATTGTTGAATAATCATGGTTACCAGATAACTATTTAAGATGGATTCATGAAAATTATCAGTGGTGCACTCCTCATGATGAAAGGTATTTTAAAAGATAATTTGTATTAATTGAATGCTGATACTGTTACAGGTGGATCAGTGACATTAGATAAGAGTATCACCACTGGTAGAACACGAAGGATTATACGAAGACCTTCTAGGATTGGAAAATCGGTTAGCTTTGCTCTTTCTGTAGTTGAAGGTGGTGTTTCAGATTGCTATCGAGATGTTTTGGATTGCAAAGAAATCAACCAGTGGAAATATGTTTTGGAAGAAGGCATGAATTCACTGCATTAGAATATGATATGGAATCTTGTTTCTACTTCAAAGGACAAGAAAGCTGATACAGGGATCAAGTTCCATCATTGTTTGGACTTGATCAATATGAATCAAACTTGATATGCCTACGGGCATCGGGAAGGCAGCAGCAGGCAGAAAGATTTGTTTCAGCAGCAGCATGAAAATTTGTTTCAGTTACATAATGATTTGTTTGAGCGGAAACATAATGATATTTTTAGGAAAGGTAGATATTGTTGAGTTTTTGAAAAAAAATACCACTGACTCATAGTTGGTGGACACCACAGAGGACCACATCTGGAGTGGGTGACCGCATTTGATGACCGGATTCTGGAAATCTGTTATAGCAGTTGGTGGCCACCCATGATGACAATCCCGCAAGAGTTGGTTACCACTCGGAGAAAACATGCAACAACCTTTGATTTATCCTCTACCTCCACTGCTATATATATGTGTGTTTTGTTGTGTGAGATTCAACATGAGAGATAGAGAGAATTTTCAATCAGTTCTTCCATTTGAATAATATGTTTCTGCTACCTTCCCTATGGACGTAGGTCATCCGACCGAACTACGTAAATTTTTGTGCCTCTATTTGTGTTTTCGATTCGCTATTTTGTATGCGAACTAGAGTGTGTGAGTCTACCACCCCTACATGATTCTAAGCAAAATATATAATGTGGAATTAGAATTTATACTACAAAAATAAATAATGATGGGGTTAATCATGAGAAATCTATTAGGGAAAATGGTTAAGAAGAAAAGAAACTATTGAGAATACTGAGAATAAGTTTTTTTCAAAATAAAAACAATATATACAAGAAGAAGTATAAGGAAATAATGTGAAAAGGGAATGATCTTAGGAGATCTTCTCATGAGTGCCTCATCTAGGGTTTTACTCATTCTCACTAGGCCCAATGACAACCTTATTTCAATTTTCAGGGCTTCTCATATCTAGGCCTCCCTTGATGTGCCTATTTCCATTGTGTTTGCTGAAGTCCATTCTATTTAGATGTGTGTTGGGTGTCAGGGAGGCTTCGATCGCATATATGGTGCATCGGAAGACGATGTCTTATTGACGTCATGTAGATCTGGGTTATTCAGTCATGGGTGCTTCATGAATAACGTCACGCTAGTTTTTTTTTGATGCAAATCCTCCAGATCTGTAGGGAAGACAGTTATTTTGTGGCTAAGAACAAATATTATTCAGTGGAGGAGTGCATCTTGCAGTGGTTCTTGTGTTTCAGAATGATTTTCATAGAAGGGGTGAAGGGAGAGTTCTGTCATGGGGGGTGACATATCATGGTTTTCGGTGCTGGTGGTTGGGATAATGACAATGAAGGGACTCTAACGTGGGAAGGATATACTCAACTTGGTGGTCCTCATTTCTGGGGTGGATCAACAAGAAGTCAAAAATGTGTTGTGTGGGAAGGCGGTAGTCATCAGCGTGGTGGTGCACATGGAAGAATCGTTTCTACTTTGTTCAGTGATGACTGAATCCGATTGATGGTCTTTAAACGGTTGTCATATGTAGTGGTTGTGGGGATTAATGGGATTAGACACTATTGGGGTGTGGATAATGTGGAGTTTTTTTAACGTTTTTAATTTTTTTTCTCGAAAACAGTCAGGGAAAAAATATATTTCAAAATGCGCCTTATTAGCGGCATCCGTGATGCCACCTTTGCATTTCGGGTGAAAGTTAACATCGCGACTGCCACCTTTTCACTGCGGCTGGAAGGCGGCACCCGCGATGCCGCCATTCTCCTAACGCAAAAAAAATTGAATTTTTTTATGTTTTGTTTCATTTTGTTTATATATTTATTTATATATATAATTCCCAAAAACTATTCAGGAGGATGCCGCCTTTCACCTAACAAAACAATTATTATTTTTAAATTTTTTAATGATTTTTTTGTTTGTTTATAATTTTATTTATATATATAATTCATAAAAATTATAAAAATTATCATTTTGGATTTTTTTATTTTATATTTTGTTTTGTTTATATATTTATTTATATATATAATTCAAAAAAATTGTTCAGGAAATAGAATTTATAAGGTTTCAAAACCGCCTACATGAATGTTAAAAATGTTTTACGTACGTGACATTAAAATACTATAAAATATAAACCATAGCACCAATGTAAACGAAACTTTAAACATTCATTAAAAATATAATAAATTATTGAAAAAAAGACATTTCATAAAAATTATCCTAAAAAGAATTTATAAGCTTTCAAAACTGCCTACTTGAAAGTAAAAAATATTCCATGTATGTGACTTTGAAAGACTATAAAATATAAAACATAAGACCAATATAAATGAAACTTTAAATATTCATTAAAAATATAATAAATTGTTGAAAACAAAAATCATTTCATAAAATATGTTGATGAAAAAAAATTTATAAGCTTTCAAAACCACCAACATGATAGTTAAAAATGTTTCAAGTATGTGACTTTGAAAGACTATAAAATATAAACAATAATACCAATACAAAGGAAACTTTAAACATTCATTAAAAATATAAGAAACTTTTGAAAACAAAATCATTTCATATAAAATGTTCATGAAATTTTTTTTATAAGATTTCAAAACCGCCTACATGAAACATAAAAATGTTTCAAGTAAGTGACTTTGAAAGACTATATAATATAAAACATAAGACCAATATAAACGAAACATTAAACATTCATTAAGCATATAGGAGTCAGCCCCGCATCAATGTGATGCTCGGTGTCTTTAGTATCACATACATCTATAATATTTGAGGCATGAGAACTTGTTATATCTACTTTCATGGGACAACGAAATAAATTCTTCCACCCGCCATGTCCATATCCCTATCAACATCAGGCCTCATAAGGGTATAGTGAAAGATATTCCACCTGAAATTCCCATCTCTTCCCCTTCCTACAAATAACAACCCCTTCAACACCACAATGCATCCAACCATTATAATTTCTTCCACAATTGTCAACCCATTTACCCAGTCCCATTTGATCAAATGAAAACACCAACGATTACACATAGCCCATCGAACTCTTCATCACCAAATATTTTTCATTTATCATCTTCAAAAGGCTACTGCATGACCTCCTTGATCTATCCATTCCAAACACTCACATACAAGTATACTATAAACATAAAAACCAACACATTTTAAAAAAAAAGACATTCTTCAATTGGTTTTTATGTTTATAGTATACTTATATGTGATTGTTTGGAATGGATAGATGAAGGAGGTCCTACAATATCCTTTTAAAGATGATAAAGGATAAAGATTTGGTGATGAAGAGTTCGATGTGCTATGTGTAATCATTGATGTTTTCATCTGATCAACAGGGCCTAGGGAAATGGGGTGACAATTGTGGAAGAAATTATATTGGTTCGATGCATGTTGGTGTTGAAGGGGTTGGTATTTGAATGAATGGGAAGAGATGGGAATTTCATGTGTCATATCTTTCACTATAACTTTATGAGTCCTGATGTTGATATGTATATGGACATTACGGGTGGAAGAATGGATTTCGTTGGCCCATGAAAGTAGATATAACATTTTCTCATGCATCAAATATTATAGATATATGTGATACTAGTGACACCGTGCATCACATTGATGTAGGGTTGACTCCTATATGTTTAATTAATGTTTAATGTTTCATTTATATTGGTCTTATGTTTTATATTTTATAGTCTTTCAAAGTCACGTAATTGAAACATTTTTAATCATCAGGTAGGCAATTTTGCAAGCATATAATTTTTTTTCATGATTTTTTTATGAAATGATTTTTGTTTTCAACAATTTATTATATGTTTCATAAATGTTTAATGTTTCGTTTATAATGGTCTTATGTTTTATATTTAATAGTTTTTCAAATTCACGTACTTGAAACATTTTTATGTTTCAGGTAGGCTATTTTGAAAGCTTATAATTTTTTTTCATTAACATTTTTTATCAAATGATTTTTGTTTTCACCAATTTCTTATATGTTTAATCAATGTTGACAGTTCCGTGTATATTGGTCTTATGGTCTACATTTTATAGTCTTTCAATGTAATGTACTTGAAACATTTTTAAGTTTCATATAGGTGGTTTTGAAAGATTATAAATAGTTTTTCATTTCCATCGACATAAAACATATAAATGAACAAAAACAATCAAGGTCTACGTCTACGGTGAGGAGATCCTGTCCCACATGGTGGTCTAATAATTGGAAGTCCGCGGCGAGATCTCTGAGGAGTCTGATGACCTTGAGATGGCTAATAATCGGGTGCTAGAACGTCGACTGTCATATCCTCCACCTCTGTGCCAGTGGGAGAAAATGTCAACTCCACCTCCTACTGCACTCCTGACCCTTCCCCCACTTCGATGGTAGAAGGAACCGATAGCATCGTAGTGGGGAAAAAATAATGTGGTGGAACTGTACCCCTACTCTATGAGGGGTCTGGACCACAAGGCTGTGATGAATATAGAACCAAAGGCTGCAATCCATATGGAGCCCATGATGGAGGAAACTGAGGATATCCCATGAAAATAGATGGATCCCATGATAGATGAGGCACATCCTGCATCGGCTAAGACTGGACTACTAGAGGGACAACATCTTCCTATGGAACTGGTGAGGCCTGACGTGCAGGACGATGCTGTCTACGTCTCCGTGGTCATGGATCCTCAGCACTAGCTACTACTGCATGATCTTCTTATGTGGTCGTAACCTGCTCTCTTCCTACTGGACGCTCGAAGAGGCTCTCAGAAAACGCATGGATAGATGACCTCAACTCCAACGCTTGAGCATGAATGACTTCCAAGCTGAAGACTCTATCCTCAGCCTCATCACTCATATGAATAATCTTGTCTGTGTGACTCTCCTATAAATAGATTATAAATGAATTAGAAAATAACTCAATAAAAATAATAATATAATTTCTTAAATTACAATCATTTGCATCTTTCTGTCGGCTCAGGTAAGATACCGTATAGACTTTAGTCTATACCATGGATCATACTCGTGATGTGATGAAAGAGATAAATACATCGTAAGAACTCCTTGGATACGAAACTCTGCGTATCTTCGTCAACAGTTAGGAAATTCAGCAACTACTCGACGCCAGTCCTCATCCAGCCTCCTTGTCAGCTTCATCCCATGAAGCTGATCTCTTTGCCTCGGCGGTAATGGAATCCGCTGAGTCAAGAGAAACTGGTGCATGAATCTGTCAGGCTGGTTCCACTAAACAATATGAAAGTGAATGAGTGGAACTACAGCCGTAACATTGTCAAGACCAACCGTGCAGTATAGAGGCAACTGGTCTACAACAGACCAATATGGAACCCATGAAATCTGAAATAACATATTACCCTTGTTAGAAAAACTCTTAACTAAAAAAATGATGCTATTATTAAATTTGTAAGACAATTATAGATTGTATATACATACCTAATGGGGTAAGAGAAAGTATATCTCGAGCTTATATATGACCTAATCGTGTCTTATAACCACATTGAAATTGTGTCACTGACATCACCTATAAAATACAACATCGATAGTGATAAATAATGAGAAATTAAAGTCAATAACATGTAGTAGCATCAATAACTGATAGAAATGAGTTATCATACCAGCGTCCATGCAGAGCATCATTCTTTACCGCCATCTTGACCGGAGGAAGAGCAATATCAGGGCAGAATGCGGGGATGTGATCCCATGCCCACATCTATATAAGGATGACGCATCCCCCAAGACCTGTGTGCCGCCTATTGGATATCACGCATAATGCTCTATATATGTATTCCAAGCAGAAAGATCCCCAAATATAGATCCATGACTGATCAAAGACTTCTAGCAAGGGTAGATACATCATGTGCACGTGCATCCCTAAATTATCCGTACACATGGTCCCTCCAAAAAGTCATAATATATATGCATGTGCATAACGCATCACCATATTCTTGTCAGCATCATCATCTAAAAGTGTAATCTATGACTCCAGCCAAGACATGGATATTGATGCTCCATCGGTAGCACTATGAGCGGACAAAATTTCATCTCCTAACAAGAACCGAGAAAGGTCGGGCCAAGATGCCTGAGTGGATCCAATAACGGGTCTCCACTGGATAGGAAGACCAAGAAGCACAACCACATCCTGGAGGGTAATGGTCGTCTCTCCCATAGGCAGGTGGAATGTGTGTGTCTCTGGTCTCCACCTCACCATGAGTTCAGCTAGTAGGTGATGGTCTACAAATGTAAAATCAGATACCACAATACCATAGAAGCCAGCACGACACAAGGATAGTATAATGGCAGGAGGAGGCGCTTTGTGATGAAAATGGTGCGCTCGACGCACCCAGATCAATCGATCTGGACCACCCTCTGTCACAATCTGTGAACAATGGGTAGCCTGCTGACTGAGTAGTATGGTGACATTTATCATCATTTAATCAAATGATTATTCACAATGTTTTATGATGTTTTTTTACTAAAAGAAATGGGCATGTATTCATGTTTTTCAAAGAATATTACTAATGATTATGAAGATATGTTTTTACCTAGAATTGGGTGTTTTGTAAGATATGGTTTTATATATTTATATATATAAATCATTTGCCTGTGTTATATAGATTTTTATTAGAAAAGGATGTGATTTATAATTTATATATAATTTTCCACATGATTGTATATTTAATGAATATTTTTTAATCACATAATGTTTTGGAAATCGATGTAAAGGGAAGATGTTTTTGGGTTTACAGTTCATCTTTTCAATTTTAGGATTTAGAGATTAGGGTTTCACATTTTACCTTTTAGATCTAGGATTTTGGATAATTTTTAACTTTTTCAGGTTTTGGTTAATGATTTGAGAAATTATTTTCCGGATATTGGTTTAGAATGTTTGGATTACGGTATACAAAATATGTTTTTGGTTTTACTATTATGTTTTTTAATTTTGGGGGTTAGAAAAATGAGTAAAAAGGAAGAGATAACAACATAAAATTTACAGTATGAGAATCTCGCAATAACAACAATACATCATTGTGGATTAGAGTGTGAACTAGACCCAACAATGTTAGGGAATTGTTTCTGATTATTACCTTCTTGATGACATATGGTGCATCTCAAACTCTGTCTTTGTTCTTGAGGCCAATCCATCTCATTTCGCATCATGCTGGCCTTCGGTCTCCCACGAGGATGCAACCGATTCATATGAGGTACCACTATCGGCTGACCTTCGGGCATTGGGAAATAACGAAACTCGCCAATAGGTGTCCATGGTGCAGCATAACAGTTAGCAATGGTGTTCATCTGATACACTGGATTAACATATGCTTCCCATTGATACACTCTACAATGTTGGTGGTCATGTGTCAGTACTTCTTCCCCACATCATATGCCAATGTCCATTTTTCTTTTGAAATTCAGATCATATAATCATAAAATTCATCATTAACCTGACGGATTTATTCAAAATTTTCTTCGAACTATCGTTGATCTGACTCATATGTTACATAGAATAGAAGATATTTCACATATTTTGAATTTATCTTTATATTGATATACAAAAAAATAAGAAATACAATGCGTACCAAGTTTGGTGATTTCCTTCTTCATCGGTTCGTTGTGGAATTTTTTATGCAAGTTTCTAGAAATATGTCTAATGCAGAACCGATGATGGGCATTTGGGTAACTCTATGTATTAGGATCCGCATTGATTGCCTCATTAATTTCCCGATGCTGATCATATATAAAACAAACACCCAGAATTTTGGGGAAATGGTTTTTGATGCATGCCAAAAACCAAATCCATGATTCATAGTTTTATATCTCTACAATGGAAAAGTAAAGTGGAAAATGTGAATTGTTTCTATCTTGGGTTTCCTCAATCAACAATACACCCTTGTATTTTCCTTATAGAAACGTTCCATCATTCTGAATAATGTGTTTTCTAAAACAAAATGCGGAGATACATGGGAGGAATGCCCAAAACAATCTATGAAATTGAACAAGAGATGGATCATGTCTGTTATCATGAGAAACATATTAATTTGTATCAAGATGGTATACAACTTGGTTATGATGACTCAGTATAGCTATAAAATGCAGTAATACTGGATTTGAATCATCCCAATCACTATATACCTTCACAATTACCTTCTGTTTCTCCATCCATGCATTATTATATGAATTTTATAACCAAATGTCTGTTGTATCCTCTCTTGAACAAGGGCTATCAGAACATCTTGACATGTCTAAATCATCTCAACAACAATGGAGGACATAGATTCTGCATCCAATAAAGTATGATCTTGTGTTAGGTTTGGCTGAACACAAGAATGAGCTGCCTGAATCCTCAAGATTCTCCAACCTCCAATTGCAATGTCCGAAATCGCCCTCAATCAAAATCTATAATCATCCCCACACTTCTCACACCATATGACATATTTTCTATGGTCGGATTCATAAACTATATAGTTACAGTGCCTATCAATGTGAAATATCTTTAGCATACTTTTTAATGCATCTTTACTTGGAAAATTCCTTCCAACATATAGTGTTTTTTCCATCTCACTAAACCTATCTCGTATAACTCTAGGAAACTCAGTTGACAGTGTGAGAACATGATCTTCAAATTCAGGCACACGTGTCATTTCTTCTGACTAAGATGCAAAGAGCGGTGGATGATTTATTGTAGGTCAAGCCTGCTGTACAACTAATGCATTTCTCGAAACTTCCGTTGTTGCTTCCTCATCAGCGTTATTATCACCATCTATTTCATTACTACAAAACTCCTCATCAAATGTCAGGTTAACATGTATATCCAGGAGTTCAATTACGTTATCCTCTTCGGCATTATTTGGAATAGTCTCAACTTCATGGGGCAAACTATCTTCAACGACTATTGTAATTCTACGTCTTTGTACAATTGGATGTTTTTGTTTTACAGTAGAAACATCAACATATAACTCCATCATGGTACCATCTGACTGTTGAGAAAACAAATTAATTGTTTGTATCCATTTCGCATCATCAGCCAATGGACAAGCTAGATGCAACAATGTTGGCGGGAACTGCAAATGTCTATAACTCATTGAACTAATCTTTTAATCGGGCCCTAGATTTAATGAGCCATGAATTATGTCTTGAAGGTCACTTAGGGTTACACAATCAGTTGAATTAACCAATTTTATTGGTTCTGTAATGTAATAATCTCCTTGCTCAGTTTGAATAACCTCTCCATAGTAGTACACACAGGAGAACATTACTCTCTATGTAAAAAAAGTTTTCTGATCAAGATTTTTATAATATAAGTGACATTCAGAATGATGGTTACTAATATAAGTTGGATTATATACCTTGAAGATGAAATTAAACTACTTATTAAAAATAATTTTGAATTTACCTCACGTTCAAATAATAACTATTACATTTAAACTATACAATATTTATGATACTTAAATTTTAAAAGATCTTATATCCTAAACTAGGATATTTCTTAGTAAACTTTATAATTACTTAATCATTCTTCAATCACTAGTTATTCCTTAAAAAATTATTAATTATTTAATGAATAACATAGTAGAGTTAAAATATAAATAACATGGAGTTAAAAAATAAATAACATCATGTTTCGAGCTTCTTGCCTTTCTTGGAGTGAATTGGATATCAAAATCTCAGAATACCCGTTGTCACATGGGTTTTCTGGAATTTTGATATCCAATTCCCTGAAATAAAGGCCAGAAGGTCGAAACATGATGTTATTTAATTTTCTAAATCCATCATATATATATTTTAACTCAATGTTATTTATATTTTAACTTCAGGTTATTTATATTTTAATTCCATGTTATTTATTTTTTCACTTTCACACCATGTTGTTTTTTAACTCCATCTTGTTTTTTAACTCTATGTTATGTTTTAACTCTATGTTGTTTATGTTACTTAATATCATTTTAACTGTAATTTAATTTTTAACTCTATGTTTATTATTAATTAATTTCTAATTAATCATTTCTAATAATTACTATCAACATCACTACAAAATTATCAATTTATCATTTCTTTTCGTAGATATTTTAGTAGATTATAAAGAAATATGGATATCTTAAGAATATCCCCTAGAAGTGTCAAAACAGAATACAGCAAGGCCGGTTGTCATGTACCAGTTCCCATTCGAGTCTAGCTCAAATCGGTGTTTTCAGGTTTTACCCCTAGGTACATTTTTGCCAGATCCACATTCACTTGTTTGTATCGAGACAAGGATTTGATTGCTTAGATAACATAGTATTTATGCTACCAAAAGAACACTAAATTAAATTATACCAATGATAATTATAATAACTAAATATATATATCTAATTAAACAATCTAATAAAAAAAAATTAAAACTACTAACTACTAAAGAATAAAAATATTTAACTATAAACAATTCAACTAAATAAAAAACATTAAATTTACAAAAATATTTAAATGAAAACAATTCAAGGAAATAAAAAACAATAAATTAAAAACCATACCTCTAAAAGCATTCCAAAAATTTCAAACTGCAAACTCCACCACAAACGAGAGAAATTGAGAGGTAATGAGTGCTTGGAAGTGAGTTGAAGGGGAGAGGGGCGCTGCCCTTTTATAGGGCGCGGAGGAAAAGGCGGCACCCGCAGTGCTGCCTTTCACAATGACACTAGGCGAAATACGGCACCCATGGTATCGCCTTTTGTATGACATCATCTAGAAAGGTGGCACTGCGGGTGCCGCCTTTGCCACATCAGTGATCCGTGCCAACAGTGCAAAGGCGGCAACCGTGATGCCGCCTTTGCGACGCATTTTGAATAATATTTTTTCCCTAACTATTTTCTGGATTTTTTTTTTAAAAAAACGTAAACAAACTCGTGAATGTGAGGGTAAAATTTTTAAATAGGGTTTTTATTTTTTAAATGGGATAGGGTTTATGGTATTTTAAAAATTGGGTTTGGAGAAAAATGAACCCCATTCATGCTTCTCTCTTCTGACAAAGATGCGTTAACCACATTAATGTTTCTTTGTTTAATTATTTATATATTATCATTAATAAAATATAATATATATTATTAATATAAAATTTTCTCAATATTCCTTATAAATATTTGTTAATTTATCTATTGATATAAAATATTCCCACTTTGTTGATAAATTATATTTTTATCAAAAATGAGTTGTATTATTTATTATTTATTAAAATTATGTTATAATGATAGAAATCAATTAATAGTGAAAAAATAATATTTTAATATTTGAATTAGAAATCTTTCTTTCATTTTTTGTTGATAAAATTATTATTAATATTTTAATATTCATTTTTTTACATTATTAATTTTATTATTTGTTATTAATTAATATAAATAATTAATAACATTACAATTAATATATTTTTATCATAATGTAAAAAAAATTATTTAAAAATATTTTCTCATTAATAATTATATTATTCTCGACATATTGGGTTGTATTGTTAAATAATTAATTATATAATAAATAAGAAAATATTTATTATTAATATTAATTTTATTTATGAAATTGAAAATAATAAAATAATTACTATTTAATAATAAATTTAAGATGTTTATTTATTATATAAATATATAGTATTATAATCCATATTATACAAGGTTGGTTACATCTGCTACTGTAGAACATGTCACAATGAAGAAGACTGCAATAAATTGTAAGACTGGGGACTTGACCCCGCGACCTGCCACTCACCCCACCCAAACCCTTACCACCCCACCACCAACTTTGGGGCTATTATAATCTATATTATATATAGTAAATAACAATGATAATTATTTATAAACTATTAATAAAATTTATTGTATTCAAAAGAACAATATTATTATTATTTTATAATAAATTTAACACTATTATTTATTATACATAATATGGATAATAATATAATGTATTAATATAAATAAAAAATAGAAATTATTTGTATTATCAATGCAGTTATTAATATTAATGTTTCTTATTTATTGAGAGTTATTTTAATGAATTTCAAATTATATCAATTTATTGATTTATGCAACATTATGTACCATGTTAGCATGTTTTTAAATAATGTATAAATAATGAATTCAAAAAAATACAACACGTATCATCAATATAATCTACGTATGTGTCCTGGATGCTTCTCCATTCCCTAACCATGTGTATATGTGATATGTCTATGTTGTGTCTGTCAACATATCTACTATTGTATACACTGCTCATAAATATTATCACCAACACCCTCACCCACATCATCTTGTGTGGAAGGCAGTGGATGTACAATATCACCACATATAACCTATATTTCTTTTAAGGATAATGAATTCTACTGGATGGAACTCTTGCTAACATATGAACAAGAGGGATGTTGTGCTACAGATATCTAAAAACTAGAGGATAATAATGTATCCAACTCATTCTAGGCAACATCTATATGTGAAAAAATATCATTCCAGTAGCCCCTCTCTATGTGTATACCATTGGCTGTGGATGAGGAGATAGCGGAGCATCTGGTTGATGATGATGAACACCCTCCTCATATGAAACATCAACATCCATAATAGGGTCATCACCCCTAGCGCATGTATATCAGGATCATATTCCTCAACATCGCAAGACACATCAAATAAAATCCCATGATAAATCTCATTCATGGATGGAGCCAACTCTATCACAACTCTGAAAATATTCCTAGTCAAATTCACCTTCATCTAATGGATTAGAGATGTGAAGGAGATGGGTGATACAAACATCCTATGAGAAAAAAAATCTATTGGTATGTAATGGTAATAAAAAAATTCGTTCAACAATGGAAAGAAGAATGATTACCAATCCATGAAATCTCTATCTGTGTCACATAATAAATCTGACTAGGGGCCTATAGTACCAAGGTTCATAATCCATCTCATTAAAAAAATGCATACGTTCTATCCTCGCCCCTCGTAACCGGGACTCATTTCATATTTTTTCCATAGATCAATATATATTTCATTATACCTTCTCTAATCAAAGTCTCACATCCCTAACATCTTTAGGGAATGAATTGAATGTAACTGACTTGGTGGTGCATGAATGGGATGAAGGAATATGAACTGCCTCATAACCCTTTCAGTATGATGCCATTGAACAACATGAACATGTATCAAAGGAATGATGCAGGGGACTCTATCAAACATCACCATACAATATTGTGGAATACTTTGGATGACATCATCAGTATATGAAACTCGTGTAATCAGAAAAAAATGGATAATAAATTAATAAATGAAGACATGTATAGTAGAAAATAAATATTTAACTATATAAATAATAACCACTTATGTCATCAGGCCAAAGACTGTCCAGTAAAAGTCCCGTAGGATTGGACATCATGTTTGGATATATTAGAATGTTGATGTGCCAGGATCCACCTATAGATAACATTGTTATAGTTATATTTCATAATAAAAATTCACAAAATTTATTTAGACATTAAATGGAAGGAAAAACATATCATCGTCCACATAGAGAATCTACTACAATATCAGTAGGAAATGGTGCACAATATTTGTAGAGCTAAGCGAGGGATACTCTCTCATATCCAC
Organism: Viscum album; assembly: GCA_963277665.1. Taxonomy (NCBI): domain Eukaryota; kingdom Viridiplantae; phylum Streptophyta; class Magnoliopsida; order Santalales; family Viscaceae; genus Viscum; species Viscum album. The sequence continues at coordinate 856,201,130 of OY728145.1, forward strand.
ACCTATATATGAATGACACATAATGTGATATTCAACTTATCGATGTCGCATGTTCTGTATAGTGCCCTGGATGTATATGTGAGAAAGGCAAACCCCCCAACTATATCGACCTACCTTGTTTAGGTCCTCCATTAAATGTAAATATATTAGATTTTCAAATGTAGTATAATGATCCACAAAAATCATACCACCAATAAACCACAAAATATATGCATGTGCAAATCCATGCATGGTGATCTCATCATAATCCTCTACTAGATGTGTAAAATGCTAGTCTATCAATGAAATATGCAATCATTTACTGACGACAAGCCCACCATCAACATGGAACTCAATGCTGAGTAATGTATGAACCAGCTCAAACCAATATTTTCCGACTCAGCTTGTCACAACCACACCGTCAATGTGGAGACCCAACATAATGGAGGCATCCTGTAGTGTAATAGTCATCTTCCCCTCAATAAAATAGAATTTATTTTACTCTGGACTCCATTTTTCTATGAAATCAATAATGAGATATTGGTCAAAAAAAGTTTTATTGGACATCACTACACAATTAATCCGAGCATGAGGAATATAGGGGATGATAATAGGATGTGGTGTTGCATGATAGAAATGATGAGATATCTATACAATTAAAGGAGGCACTAGATGTCTCTCTAAAACTAGTCATGAAATACATATATCCTGGAATGTGAGCAATGAAGAACCTATCATATACAAAAATGATATCATTTTCACCTTTTCATAGTTCATTCAATAAAATTTTCAAAATAAAAAAAACTAAAATAAGAAAAAATGAGGTAGATAATTGGCAAGTATAATTCATTATTTTGATAAAAAAGATGGTAAATAAATATATGTGGCCAATGTTGTTAGTTTATTATATTAATTTATGGTTTTATTGATCTTTAATGAAGTTTAATTTATTCTAATTTTTTTTATTTAAATCATCCATAATGAAAACCCGCATAGAACATGTGGCCTTATGATATATTCATTTTCACTGTGTGTTTATTTTCTTAATAATTACAGTATCAAAAAATTAATTCTAATAGAATCCAAAAATAAAAAAACTATATTTGAAACAGGTCAGAAATATAGAAAGTCAGAAATAGATGTATTTATTAATTAAATGTCTACATTTGAAAAAAATATATACAACGTCATGATAAAATAAATAGAATCGATCATGGATAATGAGAAGTGGAGCTCTGTCTGGCCACTTGAGGGCATCTCTTAGGAGTATGCCCCTCTATGTGACAAATGATACATTATAGTACCCTCCCCATTTTCTAGGCTAGTCCATCTCATTTATTATTTGAGTATAACTTGGTCTTACTTAGGGGTATAACGTGGAAATATAAATCAAATAATTTAAAAAATGATATAAATTGAATAAATCATAACTAAAAAAATGAATTACAAAACCTTTAAATATTAGGGATGAGAATTGGATGATCAACAAGCAATGTGATAGAATAAAGGTCACCAAAAATCATTGTAGATTCACTACAATAGTTAACTAGAGTGATCATGTGATACAATGGTTTAATATTAGGCTCCCATGATATGTTTACTAATTCACCAGCTGCCTCAAAATGTGCATCGGGATATCTCAATGCCTAGAAGTTTTCACAATCACATTACATTATATCTAACATGACCCCCATCACTAGACTAACGTTTCATGTAACATGGTCATAATACTCTCTTACTTGATAGGGGCTCTATAGTTGGTCAAAGGTTAAAACATGCAATACTAATGTATTATGTAGTATATGATCAATGGAACTTTAGAAATGTTGAGTAAAATGCATTCCATTTTCCATCCTCTTATAGGTCTGTTGGGACCATTCAATAACATAGAGATTAAATTAATAAAATGTATCTTGCACAAACCCTATGATTATATGTTTGTGGACACCCTTGAGTACCTTATTTATGCACTACACTATATTAGTGGTCATATGTATATATCTTATGCCACCATCATATGGTTACGAACATTTTTCCTTTGAGATCAGCATCATATATTCATACACATATACATTAAACCTTCAAATATCTTCAATTTGTTGATCAATCCTTTATTTTTGGTGATCTTATAAGGAAACCATGATAGAATAATGTATTTAAAAGGATTTTAAATTTACTTAAAAAAGTAAGTTTAAGAAATCATACCCAACATTAGGATAACCTTCTTTATCGCCACATATCTGAAGTGGATAAGAACATTAATTGAAATATGTATAGTGAAAAATTGATGGTAAGAATTTGGTTCTCTCCATGAAACTCCATCACTGTTACCGTCCTCTATAATTGCTCGATGGTGATAACATATCAAACACAATCTTTGATTTTTAGTGACATGAATGAAAATCCATGAAAAAAAAATCAACTCCAGGTTTCATAATTCTCATGTTCAACAACAGCGAATGAAAGTGGTAGAGGATCATGATTACCATCAAATGTGGCTGCAATAAGTATAACACATGTATTTTTTTTCATAATGTAATGTCCATTGACCTGAATGAATTATTTACACTAGGTTAAAGCCTCAATGCAATCCCTGAGTTCCCAGATAATCCTATTGAGCTTCACCTTTTATTGATCAACTTGGTGATAGGGGAAACATACTTAGAAGTGTCCATATTATAAATAATCTGATTTTTAATGACAACAATTCAATAATATGTTGAAAATTTTCATATGATTCATCCCAATCACCATAAAATTTTATAATTTTCATTTACTTATCATTCCATGATTTACCATAGGATATCTTATAGTTAAACAACTATTATATTTGTTCCTAAACAAGGGACACAAGAATGTCTTGACACATTTGTATCATCTCCAAAACAATAGTTGATATAAACTGTACACCAACTAAAGAGTGATCCTGTAACATGTTTGGATGTACCCATGTGTGTGAACCTTCTAATTTGGTTATCTTTCAATATGTAAACAATTTATCACATATTTACCTCAATCAAAATTCCCATTCAATCCCACATTTTTCACATCGAATAAGATATTTTTCCTTATTTGGTTCATTAACTACAAATGTGAAATGCCTCTCTTTGAGGTAATATTATAAAGAAATTTTCATGGAAAATTTACTTTAAAATTCATTCTCGACATAGATGGTGTTATTAGTTGATGAAAATATATTACCTATAATTCCATAGAATTCAGTAGATGATGTAATAAAATCCCAATTAAAATGTTGTGTATGTTACATTACATCGACTAAGGAAGTAAATACTGATGGCGAATTACGATTAACAAGTGGATGATTGTCTCTCATATGAACCTCAGAAGGTTCATTCCCCACATCACCATCTCCCACATCATCTCTTGATGCCCTAGAAGATACTTCATCCTCAGATAAACTATCATGTAGTACAACATAAGTACACATAAGGATGTTACCTATATTAACATCCAAATACTGATCTTTTCATTCATTATTTGGTACTATCATAGGAGTGATATGAGTAGGAAATGAATAATACTATTTTGAAGGACTTACTTCTAAATATATCTCAAAACATGGTTATGTAGTAGTATATTTCACCATATAAATATCATAAATAACCTCATATAATTACATAACACCATTAATACAATGTTCCCTGAATAACAATGATGTATGCATCCAATCCTCATCATGAACCAGAGGATACTTAGTGTTCCATAAATGTTATGGAAATTGAAGATATCAATATTTTATTGAAGTAATTATTTGATCATCTCTTAGTTTTAACTGACTATCAATATTCTTACACGCTTCATCCAATATTACACAATCATGCTGAGTTTCCACTCTTTCAGGTGGAAAACTATATCTAAAACCCTACTTGGTTTAAATTTACTCACCATGGAAATATATTTGCAAAGGAATGATTACCTAGAAATAAATTAATAAAATATTATATACTACCTCCTGAAATTTTTTATATTATTAAAATATTTTATGATTGAATAATTGACTTCATCTTGAGGTTTTTTTCCATGGAATAGTTTATCATCATTTGATAATCCAACTAACACATAAGGGGGTTCCTTGTGCGTCTATTATCTCAGATTTCAGATACCTTTGATCTCTTCTCAAGCATGGTAAAAAAATCCATCTTCAAAAAACAAAATGCATTGTCGAAGAACCTTTTATTACAATGATAGAAACATGAATGTGAGGGGGTGTAGGGGTTTCAGATACATAAACATTTTAAGTGGACATATTGGTCAATACATACTTAGATAGAAGGATGAAACACATGTCATCAATGTGGAAAACAAAATGAAATTATAAAAAATTATATTTCTAAAAAAACAGGACATGTATCTTCAATCATACATTGGTTGGTCACGTCAAGATCATCTGATTATTATAAATTAAATCACTAGATATATAAAACATACAACAAGAAATTTCAATAATACATTATATGGTCATATCATGATTAGTAAATATTCAAGATTTCTATCATGTTTTTTTTGAGATATTTATTTTGTTCCAAATATTGTAACTTTACATAAAATATATTATAAATAATATATATATATATATATGTATGTATATGTATACATCTATTTATATTCACAATGTAATGAATATTTTTCACTATTAAATGTGAGAAAATATAACTAAACCCCTGATCGATATAAATAACCTTACTGTTGAAGTATATTGATTGTGATATTTTTACCAATGAAAATTTAATAAAACATTGTATGTGTTTATACCACATCATATAATTTTTTTAAATTTTAATTACTTATGAATAAATAAATATGAATTAATCTTGAGACTTATTCTATAAATTAGTTTATCATTATCTAAAAAACTAACCTGGACCTATGGGTGAACTTCTAGAGTATCTATTATCACATATTTCAGCAACCACCAATCCCCTTTAAATTAGAAACACCTCTTGTAGGACACCTCTTGTCTAACTCCTATTGTCAAAAGCATTTTTATAACAAAGTTACTCACATAAAAGTGATGGAGCCTAGGGGTATGAAACACATCACATTTTTTAGGTGGACACACAGGTCCTTACATACTAGAGAGAAATGACTCACATATTATCAATGCAGAAAAGAAAATGAAATGATTAAAAATTATATAACCACATACAGAAAAAAAGACCTGCAATTTCAATTATGCATTGATTGGCCATCTCAAGACCAATCATCACAGAATAATCTTAATATGTTCTTTGGTGTACTTATTATGTTCTACATATTATATAACTTTATACATAACTATATGTAATATATAATAAATATCTACACCTACCTTCAAAAATTTTATCTTTTCAATGCATGTATATATATATATATATATATTTAATAATAAATTTTAATAAATTTAATAAATTAATGTAATATAATTTACACATACATAATAACCATTAAAATAGTGTAATTTTATGTTATTTTCAATTTAATAAAACTATATATGTATATATAATATTTTTGTTGTTATTCTAATTTTCAAAATATGAGTATTTGTATTTCATACATTATTACGTGGAATAATAATTATTTACACTTAATATAATTTGAATTTATTATTTAAAATTGTTATATATAGTAAATACATGTAATATACGTTCCCCTTACACAATAACTTTTTAAATACTATAAACTAATTTTTTTTCAATTTTATAAAATTTCAAATATATATAGATATATATATATATATATATGTATTTTAATATTTCTACTTTCCTGGAAATAAGTAACTATATTTTTATTGCTTGAAATAATAATTATTTAAACTTAATAAAATATAAAATAAAATTTTTATAGTAAAGGTTTTTTACACCTTTAATAAAAATAATATAATATATATTTTTTATTAAATTTAAATATGATACTTAATATAATAAATATATTTTTAAAAATATATTTTTAATAATAATTTTGAATAAAATATTTAGCTATTTACCTACATGTTTTGAATTATGTTACTCTAAAAATAAAATATTTTATATAAATATAAATATATTCAAATCTAATTAGTCAACATTTAAATTAAAAATATATTCATTTAAAAAAATATTTCCCTAAATATAAATTATATTTTACAAATAGATTTTTAATTATATACACACAATATTTAAATTTCATGAAAATTCAATATAAAACATATCATCCAAAAAATAATATCTCATTCATAGATTAAATTATACGAAAGACACAAATTCAGGCACCCATACATATACATCCATACATATTAAATAAATAATTCATGAAAACAAAATTAAATTAAAACAATTAGAAAATTAAAAATTTAAATAGAAATTTATCATTCATAAAACCATAAATATATGTTGATAAAGGATTACAGTACAATTTTGCAATGAAATCTAGATTATAAGTATACATTTTGGATGGGGGAGGGGCTTCTTTTATAGATTTTTCAAAGGGAAGGAGTCATGAACCCCATTCACGTCTCCTTTATGACTTCCATGAAGGAAGCATGAATGAGGTTCAGGGTTCCTTTACCACACTAAAGAAGTGCTAATGGGTTTCATCCTTCCTTGGTGATAGAGGATGAAGCGTGAACCCCATTCACTCTTCCCTCTCGTAATGGAGAAGCGTGAACATTATTCATGCTTCTCCGAACCCGTCTTTCAAATATTGAGAAACCTGTCAATTTTTCCAAAAAAACATAAAACCCATTAGAAACCCTAGATGAGCGATATTTGGGTTCTAATGTGGGATAGTGGATCAGGGAGGCTCCTCTATTTTGGGTTTCCATGGATTATGGTATTTTGTCCATCATCGCAGTCTCAGGAAATTAGACCATGGGACAATGTTTTTATTCTTGTTATGTTTTTTTCGAATGGGATTTTGATCCAATGACATCTAGACTATGTTCCTCTAGGTCTTAAAACTTGTAATGGGTTTTCCCTTAACCCAATTCAAAAGTGGATTCTATTTTTCTTCTATTTAATAAAAGGGGTTTGTCTCAAACCTGTTTCATAGAGAGAAGCACCATTAATAAGTAAATATAATTTCATATATTGAATAATATAATAATGGATGGTGAAACCCCATCACCTACATATGGAATTGAAAACAATTAATATAAAAAAGATCTCAATAAATTTATAATTCACATATTATATGAATTTCAATAACTATAGGATAAAATTATAACCATGAAATCTATCTCAATGGTTTATATAGGTGAGTTTAATGAATGGAAAGGAAATTCAATTTCAAAATATTATTTTCAAAAGTTAAAAATATAAATTCTATCAATGACATATTTTAATGGTGTTGACCTCACCTGGTTTGATAATCCCAATCGTGTATTTATATGTTTTGATAATCCCAATTATGTGTTCATATATTATGCTATTATCAATTACTATTGATCTACATTTTAATTCTTTCAAATCAGTGATCAAGTTAATAATAATGTTTAAATAATCTCTGATTTATGTTAATCTCGATTATCCTTGTTTATACAATCTTTGAAACAATTCTATGTCAATTAGATGTGGTTTTCATAAGACCCATAGCTACCGATAGCCAGAGCTACCGATAGCCAGAGCTACCGATAGCCAGAGCTACCGATAGCCAGAGCTACCGAAGGATAGAGAGATACTGATGCATAGAGCTACCGATGGATAGAGAGCTACCGATTCACAGAGCTACCGATGGATAAGAGCTACCGATAAGAGCTACCGATACCCTACACCGAGTCAACCGTACACGTCTACAAACAAACGGCTACCTATAATGAACTACAGAGTCAAATCCTATATCCTCGACACTATATCCTCGACACTATTTGATTATTACACTAATGGCTACATTTGTTACTTTTGATGCATTTAAGGTTATTAAATGATTTCTGTTGCCATTTCACGAAACCATACCAAGTACGATTTAAAAATACAATCATTCCTTCTTCTCAGCAAAAAAGGCATAAGGTTATAAAGGGGGTGAACGTAAAAAAAAGGTAAGAAAAGAAAGAAAGAATAAAAACCAAGAACAACGGGTATGTATCAGTACGAGAGACAATAGACTTGAAGAGATCGAGCACGTAGAACACACTTGCGATCAAGCTCAAAACGTGATAAGAACAACTGGAGAAGTTTCACTCACGAGACTACTACTACCAGCCTCCAGAACATAGATCATACATTGAGAAATTTATGCAAAAGAAGAACTACACAACACTCTTCATTCTTTGAGCCGATAAGCAAGCTGAACCTGGAAGTCAAGGAAACAGATGATACTCTGTTTTAAAGACAAAAACCAGGAGAAGACTCAGAACGAATTCTAATCAACAAAAGGAGTCAAGAGCTGCACGAAGATCACTAGAGCCATTTCTAAACTCTAAATCTTTATCTCTGTGATTTACTTTTTACATTACGAGCAGTGTGTGTCATCTGTTGTATTTTACACACACACACTATCTCCTGAACCATAACTAGGGGATTAGTAAATCCTCACTCACTATCTTTTCATTCATTTTCCCACTGTGGATAGTGGTAGAGGTCGTGTGTGACCTGGAAAGCTGGTTGCTGTTGTTTTGTTTCCCACGAATAATAGTGGTAGAGGTCTTGGACCTGGACAGTTGTAAACTGTGGAACCCCGATCCAGGGTGTGGATCATCTTTATATAAACTTTTGAGAGGACTAAGTCTCGGCTTGAGAATGAACCTCTTTGTTAACTCCTCTGTGTTTTTAGTTAAAGTTTATATCCATACAGTACATATTTATTTCATATTCCACTGCTATTACTTTGAAATATAATTTATCTTCAATGATACTTTGATAGTTAAACTCGCAAGTGTTTATATTTATTATAAACCAGTAAGTTAGTTTCAAAAGTTAATTTAATCATAAGATTAAGTCAACTGAGAATTAATCAATCTTTGAGAAACTAATTGAAGCTTTATAATCTTTATAAATTCACTACAGTTTAATTTTTTTTGAAATTGGGGGATTTTAATAGAAATTGTTTTTAGAAGAAATTTTAATTGGAACTCAATTCACCCCCCTCTTGAGTGTCCACTCCGACCAACATTTGGTATCAGAGGGTGGATAATGTCTTCTAAATTACTCTGTTTTCAACTGTGATTTTAGTTGTATTTTAATGTTCTTAAAATTTCTGTTATTTCTAAATTTTTATCTCCTTAAATTTTGTTTATAACGGATAATAGACTTGAGGGTGCTGCTACTAACCGGACACCTTTCTATAATGGAAATAACTATGCTCAGTGGAAACTTAAAATGAAAATTCATCTAGAAAGCATGAGTTTTGATATTTGGACTGCTATTGAATCTGAATACAAAATTCCCACTACTGATAGATCTACATGGGATGAACCTACAAAGACTGCTTACAATAATAATTGTAAAGCTATGAATTCTCTGTACTATGCTCTAGGAGATGAAGAATTCAACAGAATTTCTGCATGCAAAAATACTTTTGAATTTGGGATACCTTGGCTGTTTCTCAAGAAAGAACAACTAATGTTAAAGAAATGAGATTAAACACTTATACTATTAAATATGATAATTTCAAAATGAAGCCTGATGAACCTATTTCTGACATGTATCTCAGGTTCAATGAGATAGTAAACACAATGAGCCCACTGGGAAAGATTGTTCCTGCAAAAGAACAAACTATGAGAATACTGAGATGTTTGCCAGATAGATGGAGAGGTACATCCGTTTCAGTTAGAGAATCCCGTGACATTGGAGCACTGCCTGTCAAGGAGTTAATTGGTAAGCTGATGATGTATGAAGAATAGCTTAAAGTAAATAAAGAAGAAGATGAGGAACCCAAAAGAAAATCTGTAGCGTTTAAAACTACTGCCTTTAAGAGTAAAGACAATGATAAACTACAAATGGAGACTGAGAGTTCAATGAGTGAAAATTCAGAATCTGACAGTGATGCCGAGATGGCTCAAACAGCCAGGAGATTCAAGAAGGTTTATAGGAAAAAGAAATTCTTTAAGAAAACAAATTACAAAGGAAAGTATGATCAACAAGGCAAATGGAAAAAGGATTGAAAGAAGGCTGACAGGACTGATGAAGTTGTCTGCTACGAATGCAAGCGAAAAGGACATATCAAAGCAGACTGTCCAAAGTTAAAATTCAAAAATAAATATGACTACAAAGACAAGAAGTACAAGAAAGCCATGAAGGCTACCTGGAGTGTTTCAGAAGACAGCACTAGTGAAGCCGAATCTTCGGACTCTGAATGAAATCGAGCCAACATGTGTTTCATGACAAATACTTCTGATGTAACATCTCACACTCCTGTTTTAAATTCATATTATTCTGGAGATGATTCTGATTCGGAAAACATGTCAAAATATGAACTATTTGAGTACTGTGATATGTTGGAAGAAACCTGTAATGAGCTTAAAGACAAATTCAAAGATTTAAAGAAACAATATGCTTTAAGTGTTAAGCATAAATCTGATCTTGATATAGAAAAGGAAAAGAATGCTCAACTACTAAAGGAAAATATAGAACTGAAACTGTCAAATGAGCAACTTAGAAAGGATTTAGAAAAATTCACAAATGGAAAGGATGCTCTAACTCAAATGCTAGGAAAGAAAGTTTCACCTAGATATGCTACTGGTTTAGGATAACAACCTGGACAGAGACAATTCACCCGAACCCGATTTATTCCTATGTCTGAAAAAAATATTACTAGTTCCAGTTTTGAAAATTCATATGCTTCAATAGGATATTCATATGGTTATAGACCAAATGAAGTCTATCTTTCAAAATCTGTTACTTTTGTTAATTGTATAAAACCAATAAAACAAATCTGGGTACCTAAAGCCCTGATTGCTAACCTATCTGGACCCAAGAAAATCTGGTTACCAAAGTCATTTCCTGTTTAAATCTGTTTTATAGGAGACCTGCTTGAAGAGCTGTCACAAGAAGATATGGTATTTAGATAGTGGGTGCTCAAGACACATGACTGGAGATTATTCTTGCTTCAAGAGCTTAATAAAGGTTGATGGAGGTCACGTCACCTTTGGTGAAAACTCTAAGGGAAAAATCATCGGCCAAGGCCAGATTGGTAACACTGACTCAGTATTAATTTCTAAAGTTTTATTCGTTGATGGACTTAAATATAACTTTATTAGTATATCTCAATTATGTGACGATGGTTTCAATGTCATGTTTGAAAATGATTCGTGTGATGTTTTTAAATCCAAAAATTCTTTAGTATTTTCTTCTCTATGGAATGAAAATGTTTATGTTGTTGATTTAAATTCTTTAGCCAATCAAAATATTTCTTGTTTGAATGTTTTTCATAAAGAATATAGGCTATCTCATAGAAGATTAGGACACTGCAACATTCACTCACTTAGAAAACTGGCTAGAAAAAACTTAGTTAGAGACTTACCTAAGTTAGAATTCCCAAATGACAAAGTGTGTAATCCCTGTCAAAAGGGAAAACAACACAAAGTTTCTTTTAAATCAAAGAAAGAAGTCTCAACTTCTCAACCACTTGAGTTGGATCACATGGATTTGTTTGGACCATCAAGAGTTTCTAGTTTAAATGGGAAGCATTATGTCTATGTCCTTGTAGATGACTTTTCAAGATATACTTGGGTATACTTTCTAGCTCACAAAAGTGAAGCTTGTCCTTACTTTGTTAAATATTCCAAGTCTGTAGAGAACCTTAGTGGACTTAAGATTGAAACCCTAAGAAGTGATCATGGTCGTGAGTTTGAAATTCATGAGTTTGAATCTTACTACTCACACAATGGCTATAGTCACAATTTCTCTGCCCCTAGGACACCCCAACAAAATGGTGTAGTAGAAAGGAGAAACCGAACCCTTCAAGAAATAGCTAGAACCATGCTTAATGAATATGAACTGCCTTTTTACTTTTGGGATGAAGCTGTTAATACAGCTTGTTATGTTATCAATAGAGTCTTGATCAGACCTGTTCTTAAGAGGACTCCTTATGAGTTGTGGAACCATAGGAAACCTAAGGTTAACTACTTCAGAGTTTTTGGCTGCAAAGTCTTTATTCTCAATATCTAAGACAATCGTGACAAATTTGCATCCAAGAGTGATGAAGGAATTTTTCTGGGCTACTATATTTCAAGTAAATCTTATAGAGTTTTCAATAAGAGAACCAAATGTGTGGAAGAATCTGTTCACATCAAATTTGATGAAACTGATCCACATGAGCCTAAAACCTCTCTTGAGAATCTTGAAGAAGATTTGTCTATTCTGGACCTTAATGATAAATCTAAAGAACCTATTATAAAAACATCAAGTTCTGGACTTTTTCCAGAATTTGCTTCTGTTGAACCCGAACCTATAGATGAACCTGATGTTTCTATTCCATCCTTTACCAAATCGACTAAGATTCTAAAGAATCATCCTTTAGATGCTCGTGTTGGTAATCTTGATAGAGGAACACAAACTAGAGATTCTCTAAGGAACCAGGTTGAACATCAAGCTTTTCTGTCACAGCTAGAACCCAAAAATATCAATGATGCTATCAATGATGAATTATGGGTAATAGCCATGCAAGAAGAGTTAAATAAATTTGAAAGAAACAAAGTCTGGGAATTAGTTGACAGATCCAAGGACACCTTGACAATAGGAACAAAATGGGTTTTTAGAAATAAAGTTGATGAATCAGGAAAAATAGTTAGAAACAAAGCTAGAATAGTTGCACAGGGATATAGTCAAGAAGAGGGTATAGACTATGGAGAAACTTTTTCACATGTAGCTCGACTGGAAGCTATTAGGATCTTACCTGCATATGCATCACATCTGAATTTCAAGTCATATCAAATGGATGTCAAAAGTGCATTTCTAAATGGTTTTATAATTGAAGATGTTTTTGTGGAACAACCACCTGGATTTACAAACCCTCATTTTCCAAATCAATTTTTTAAACATTCTAAAGCTTTATATGGTTTAAAACAAGCTCCAAGAGCTTGGTATGATAGACTCATCAATTTTCTTATTTCAAAAGGTTTTACTAAAGGGATTGCTTATCCAACTCTTTTTATTAAAATAATTTCTAAAGATGTTTTAATTTTACAAATCTATGTTGATGATATTATATTTGGATCTTCTAAACACTCTCTATGTACTGATTTTTCAAAAAGTATGCAAAATGAATTTGAAATGAGCTTAATGGGAGAGCTTAAGTATTTTCTTGGTTTTCAAAATTTTCAAACTAGGGATGGAATTATTTTAAATCAAAGTAAATATACAAAAGATCTTTTAAAACGTTTTGGATTCGATAGTATTAAGGAAAATGATACACTTATGAGTACTACCTGTAAGTTGGATACAGATAAAGCTGAGAAACCAGTGGATCAAACCAATTACAGAGGTATGATTAGGAGCTTACTTTATCTTACTGCTAGTCGACCAGACATTATGTTCAGTGTATGTATGTGTGCTAGATTTCAAGCTAATCTTAAAGAATCACACTTACTGGCTGTTAAAAGGATTTTTAAATATCTTAAGCATACTATAAATTTAGGTTTGTTTTATCCAAAAGGGCAATCATTTGACCTCACTAGCTATTCAAGTGCTGACTTTGCTGGATGTAAGTTAGAAAGGAAGAGCACATATGGAACATGTCATTTACTTGGAAGATCCCTAGTGTCATGGTGTAGTAAGAAACAGAACTCAGTTGCATTGTCTACTGCCGAAGTAGAGTATATAGCTGCTGGTAGTTGCTGTGCACAAATTATGTGGATGAAACACACTTTATTGGACTATGGATTTGAGTTTAAACATGTTTCAATTAACTGTGACAACACTAGTGCAATAAACATATCTAAAAACCCTGTATCTCACTCTAGAACAAAACACATAGATGTAAGACACCATTTTCTGAGAGATCATTATAAAAAAGGTGATATTACTCTTGAATTTATTGGCACTGAAAATCAATTGGCCGATATTTTCACTAAACCTTTAAGTTCTGATAGGTTAAGTTACATTAGGTACGAGCTGGGGATGTTTAATTCTCACCGATGTTGAAATTCTCACCGATGCTGAAATTCTCACCGATGCTGAAATTCTCACCGATGCTGAAATCCTCACCGATGTTGAAATTCTCACTGATGCTGAAATTCTCACCGATGATGAAATCCTCACCGATGTTGAGATTCTCACCGATGTTGAAATTCTCACCGATGTTGAAATTCTCACCGATGTTGAAATTCTCACCGATGTTGAAATTCTCACCGATGTTGAAATTCTCACCGATGCTGAAATTCTCACCGATGCTGAAATTCTCACCGATGCTGAAATTCTCACCGATGCTGAAATTCTCACCGATGTTGAAATTCTCACCGATGTTGAAATTCTCACCGATGCTGAAATTCTCACCGATGCTGAAATTCTCACCGATGTTGAAATTCTCACCGATGTTGAAATTCTCACCGATGTTGAAATTCTCACCGATGTTGAAATTCTCACCGATGGTGAAATTCTCACCGATGCTGAAATTCTCACCGATGCTGAAATTCTCACCGATGCTGAAATTCTCACCGATGCTGAAATTCTCACCGATGCTGAAATTCTCACCGATGCTGAAATTCTTACCGATGCTTAAATCCTCACCGATGATCAATTCTCACCGATGCAATGTTTTAAAACATCTATCTGCCGCCAAGAATATGAATCGTTTTATTTTTATGTTATTTTACTTTATTAATTTTTTTATGATTCCTACACGATAAAACTAAGACTAAGCCGCTTCTCACTCCACCGGACCCAAAACCTTTCACCTTCGAATCTTAGCTCCCTAATCGACTGAGAACCCTAAATCCGCGATGGCAAAAACCAAGATTCATGCCAGCAGAGATGACAGTGTAGAGCCTAAAACGAAGAAGCAGAAAGTGCAACAAGAAGCTAGTGGAAGTAATGTCAGAACTAGGTCGGGAAAGCGACCAGTAAACCCTCATTTACAGAATAGAGATATTGTGATTGAAACGGAGCTATGTGTAGATTGGCTGCTACCAAGCAAGTCGTTGGTGCTTGCAATTCTGGAAGATCAGAGATGGGTAGATTTTTTTTCAATTAACAATGGTCCCTACTACCCGAAGTTAGTGAAACAGTTCTACGAATACGTAAGCTTCGAGAAGTCTGAGAATGAGAATAGGGAAAGTTCCTTTTTAAATGGAAAAGAAATGTCGTTTTCTTCTGTAGAGTGGGATGAATGTTTAAAAGTCCAACATGAAGGTGTATCCGGGTATGTCTCAAGAGCAATTCCACCTACCAGTAACATCTTTGACTATGAGACCGCTTTAAAAGAACTAACGGGTAATGGAAGTCAAAGGCAAGTGGTTTCTACTGAATTGGATGGAGAGAACATATTACTTTCCAAATTTGTTCAACATGTTTAGATACCGAGGAGAGGATATTTTTCTAATTTGAGATATCAAGATATTTATCTTCTACATCTGTTAAGACATGGTGTGAAAGTTAATCTGTGCAGACTGCTGTTGAATCAAATGGAAGACATGATTAGGCCAAAATCAAAGACTAATGCTTTATTCTTTGCCAAAATGATCTCTGTGATGATAAAAGTGAAAGGGATAGCTGAGTCTCAAGATGAGACAGTTGTAGTTAAGAATAACTTCTGTATCACTACTACAGTTTGTAAGTACATGAAAATCAATTGGAACCCATGGAAAGGAGAATGGGTCAGTGATGACCAGAAGGTGTATGATAAATTTAATCCTGTGGATTATCTTTCAAGGCCAAAGGATAAAAGAGATCCACGTTTAGGACCTGATGAAGAGGAACCAGAGTACAGTGATGAGTCAGAAGAATAAGAAGAGGAAGAAACTCCTATGGATATTTGAGGACATCCAGACTTGCCCCCAAGTCCTGTTACTGAGTTTGTATTCTCAAGAAAAGGAAAAGTATAGGAAGTGTTATCTATTCATGAGGAAGACCATCCAGTTCCTCAGCAAGAAGGATAAAAAGAGAATGTATCTGAATCGTCTGATTCTGCTAGGTTGAGTCCAAGTCCATTGATTGGAAACTCAGTTGTGCCTACTGCTGAAGTAGAAACAGAAAGAGAAGAAGATGTACCTTTTTCAGAAAATATCCTTACTGCTGCTGAAATGGAAGTTGTTGTGGAAGATTCTGATGATGAAAGACCAGCAGAGAATGTAGTTGTTGTACATAAGAATGCACCCATTGAGGGGGAGCATCATTCCAATCTTGGAAATGTTACAGTGACTGTTGAGGTTGAATACTGGGTAGAAGACCTAGGTTTTATAGTCTGTGGTTTGGATTATCCTGATTCTGATAATAAAGTATCGTTGATTAGACCAAAGATCAGCTATGAAATCAATTATGAGTTATTACCTGATGATGTGGTCCGAGTACATGATTTAGATGTGCTGAAAGAAAATCTCAAAGTCAGTTTTTTAGAAGAAGTAAAGACAATGGAATCTTGTTTAGTATCCTCGATTCAATCAGTCATGAATGATTCTGTAGTCAGTTTAGCTTCTGCAGGAGTATCTACTACAGTTGCTCCTACTGATTTTGTTACAATGTCTGATCTCGAATCCCCAAAGCATGAGGTGAAAGAATCCTTCAGTTCCTCAGTTGCTGAGATGGAGCACTGTTTTAGTGAAGAAATGAAGTTGTTAGAACAATCTTATGAGCTTTCTCTTGTTTTCAATCTGTCAAATTTTATGGGTGAGATGATGGAAGCAGTCAAAGAGTGCCAGACCCAATCTTCTAGAATAGAAGCAGATCTTGAAGCCTTAAAGAAGTCTGTTACTGCTTTAGATTCTTACATGAGCTCAAATCCTCAAGCTGATAAGGATTTAGCCTATGTGAAAAGTGTTGTAAGCCAAATGGTCTCAGTATTTTAAGATTTCAAATATTCTATAAAGGATCATGTTAAAAATCAGGACTCTCAACTGAAAACTCTGATTAGTGGTTTGACCAAAAGTTTCAAAGAAACTGTATCTTTCTCAGTTGGTCCTCTAGCTTCAACACCTGCATTTGATTTGAATCAATTACGAGCTATGATGAAGGAGGATCTTGGTTCTATTTCAACCAGTGGCTCTGTGGACTCATCAGATCTAAGCCGAGTAGTCCTCTCTACAAGAGATTCAGTTAGGGAAATAGTGAAAATCGTCCACGACCATATGAAAGAGGCCTCTGCCTCTCAGGAGGAAATCAAGAACAAGGTGGATTATTATTTCCAAAGGATTTTTACCAAGAAACAACTCAACCATCATTTCAAGCTGATGTTGGAAAACATGAAGTTACCCCCTGTAACTCAAGTCTTCCGAGAACAAGTGAGCAAGCTAAGGCAGCTGACTCCTGCCTTAGAAAAATTCATGGAGAACAAAGATGATTTTATATCTTCTATGGAAAGACGAGGAGGAATCATTATGGATTTCAGAAATCTGTTGCTGCCCTTTTTGCATGTTGATGCCAGACCAGTTATTGTCCCTCCTGCCTTACCTGCCTTACCCGCCTCTGCCTCTACTGAGTCTCCCATCCAGATGACTCCTGCTCAGGCCATTAGAAGCCTCATACCTATGATCACTCAACACACTTCCCCATACAGGCCAGGAACTGTATCAGTGGCTCAGCCTCCTATGATCATTTCTGGAATTCCAAAGCCCTCACCCACATCCTCACCTCCTGCATCCTCTTCTAATCCACAAGGAACATCTCATGTTGAAGATCAGGATTGCTAAAGTGGCCAGGCTGCTTGATAGGAATTTTTTTTCTTTTCTATTCTGTTTATGTACGTTTTGTCTGGTCTAATATAAATGATTTTCTTTACACTATCTCTGTTTATCAGTTTTCTATGTCTACTTTCCCACTTTTTGATTATCACAAAGGGGGAGAAAAATATAAAGTAAGTGGAAGAAAGGGGGAGACAATATCAAAGGGGAGAAATTTGAGCCTTTGATACTATTTCTTACATTTCCTTCTTTGGTACCAATTCTTTCAAAGCTTATCTCTGATACTATTGTATTTAATACTAACTATGATAATTTTTGATCTATCTCATTCTATTACTATTTTCTCTATTTCCTCTGATACTGCTTTCTTTGAGAAATTCGAATATAAATGCTATATTCTCATATACTATATTTTCACTATTTTTGGTCATATCTTAAGTTGTGATTATCAAAAAGGGGGAGATTGTTGACCTCACCTGGTTTGATAATCCCAATCGTGTATTTATATGTTTTGATAATCCCAATTATGTGTTCATATATTATGCTATTATTAATTACTGTTGATCAACATTTTAATTCTTTCAAATCAGTGATCAAGTTAATAATAATGTTTAAATAATCTCTGATTTATGTTAATCACGATTATCCTTGTTTATACAAGCTTTGAAACAATTCTAAGTCAATTAGATGTGGTTTTCATAAGACCCAGAGCTACGGATATCCAGAGCTACCGATAGCCAGAGCTACCGATAGCCAGAGCTACCGATAGCCAGAGCAACCGATGGATAGAGAGCTACTGATGCACAGAGCTACCGATGGATAGAGAGCTACCGATGCACAGAGCTATCGATGGATAAGAGCTACCGATAAGAGCTACTGATACCCTACACTGAGTCAACCGTACACGTCTACAAACAAATGACTACCTATAATGAACTGCATAGTCAAATCCTATATCCTCGACACTATTTCCTCGACACTATTTGATTATTACACTAACAGCTACATTTGTTACTTTTGATGCATTTAAGGTTATTAAATTATTTCTGTTGCCATTTCATGAAATCGTACCAAGTACGATTTAAAAATACAATCATTCCTTCTTCTCAGCAAAAAATGCATAAGGTTATAAAGGGGGTGAACTTAAAAAAAAGGTAAGAAAAAAAAGAAAGAAGAAAAACCAAGAACAATGGGTATGTATCAGTAAGGGAGACAATAGACTTGAAGAGATCGAGCACACAGAAAACACTTGCGATCAAGATCAAAATGTGCCAAGAACAACTGGAGAAGTTGCACTCATGAGAATAATACTACCAGCCTCCAGAACATAGATCATACATTGAGAAATTTATGCAAAAGAAGAACTACACAACACTCTTCATTCTTTGAGCCGATAAGCAAGATGAACCTGGAAGTCAAGGAAACAGATGATACTCTGTTTTCCAGACAAAAACCAGGAGAAGACTCAGAACGAATTCTAATCAACAAAAGGAGTCAAGAGCTTCACGAAGATCACTAGAGCCATTTCTAAACTCTAAATCTTTATCTCTTTGATTTACTTTTTACATTACAAGCAGTGTGTGTCATCTATTGTATTTTACACACACACTGTCTCCTGAAAATTAACTGGAGGATTAGTAAATCCTCACTCACTATCTTTTCATTCATTTTCCCACTGTGGATAGTGGTAGAGGTCGTGTGTGACCTGGACAGCTGGTTGCTGTTGTTTTGTTTCCCACGAATAACAGTGGTAGAGGTCTTGGACCTGGATAGTTGTAAACTGTGGAAACCCGATCCAGGGTGTGGATCATCTTTATATAAACTTTTGAGAGGACTAAGTCTCAGATTGAGACTGAACCTCTTGGTTACTTCCTCTATGTTTTTAGTTAAAGTTTATATCCATACAGTACATATTTATTTCATATTCCACTGCTATTACTTTGAAATATAATTTATCTTCAAAGCTACTTTGATAGTTAAACTCCCAAGTGTTTATATTTATTATCAACTAGTAAGTTAGTTTCAAAAGTTAATTTAATCATAAGATTAAGTCAACTGAGAATTAATCAATCTTTGAGAAACTAATTGAAGCTTTATAATCTGTATAAATTCACTACAGTTTAATTTTTTTTTGAAATTGGGGGATTTTAATAGAAATTGTTTTTAGCAGAAATTTTAATTGGAACTCAATTCACCCCCCTCTTGAGTGTCCACTCCGACCAACAAATGGGTTAAATGATTTTTTGAAAACTCAAGATGAAGTGCTTAATAATTATCTGTATATTGAAAAAATAATGGAATAAGCATTTAAGTATGAGTTTAGAGAAAATATGGTAGCTCAATTTAAATTAACGATTAAAGAAAAAACTATTGAGATATTATGGGATGAATCATTGAATGATGAGTAAAATGAAATGTCATGAACCCACCTAAAACACTATCTAAACAGATATCTAAGATGATTCACCACTAACGCAATAATAATTCCTAATCACCATGGGTTGGATATAAAAACCTATGAATCAATAAATACCCGTTAGGATTTATTTTTCCCTTAGTAGATTACAATAATAAAAATACACTATAGAGAAAAAATTAGATACATACATCAATATCATCGTATCATCTTCAAGGAAATGATAAAAAACTTGAAATAAAAAAAATAAAAAAAACCATCTCTTATTAGTCCCCGACCATCCACCATATCCCAAGCCACCATCCCTTAGTCACCCTAAATCAAACCCAAAAATGATGATGAGAGAAAATACACCCCCTATAAGACTATGAGGTTGAAAATACAAAATTGTATAAGCAGGGTGTGAGATAAAGAACCTAGTAGGATTCCACAAATTATTCTATTCAGTTACATCATAAGGTAATTAAAATATGCTAAAATATTACTGAAATAAAGTGATTATGATGCTTATTTTAAAAATAGAGCTTCAACCATTTATAAATAATTTATAAAACCAATCCTATAAAACACCCCATTTTACCATTTAAAAACTAAAAAATTTCTGAAAAATATTTGACTAGAATTTCATGAGCCAAATTAAAATAAGAAATAAAATATTATAGTATGCACCTGATATCATAATTTTTACAGGTTTTAATTTAATAATTCCAAGGTGCATTATATCAATAAATGAACCAATAATGAAAGGAAACTTCAGATCAAAGTGGTGAAAAAAAAAACACTATCATGTATCAAGTATCATGTATATAGATGTATTTAATAAAACCAAGGTATAATAGTGAGTTCACTAAAAGATAAATAATAAAAAATAATCATGACTAATCATCAGGATTTCATCCACTCTCATAGGTATCAAACAAACCAGTTCCACACCCATCCACTTTCATGGTCGTACATCCATAGCCTGATCCTTTCATGTTCATTATGGATCCACTAGATGGGGGTGTGAGTTCACTAATAAAGCATATATCTTGGTAAAAACATATAACTATCAAAGTTCCCTTGACAAGTGAAAATAATTTTAGTGATATAATTATGTTCTAAGGATCAAACGGGGATCCTTGTCAATATTAATCATGGGCTCAAGTCATTAACATTTTAGTCATGGGAACATGCCCTCAAATAACAAATCACTCTTTCCCACAATATCTCTAAATGTAAATAATACCTTCTTCAACACCTAATAATGGGAATTATATTAATCAAAAAAGTTATAATAAGGGATTATTACATGACAGAATTATCATAAAGTGCTAACCGGGCCTTAAGGATTTATCAATTTCAATTCCAAAACCTTGTACAGAATTGTACTTTAAAATGGTAATCATACACACTTCCTTTCACAAATCTTCACAATAATTCCAAATAATCTTTTAAAATAAAAATTTATTTAAAATAATCCCTCAAGAAATCAAATGAAGTATTAAAATTTTAAAAAGGTTTGAATATATTTCAAAACATGGATTTAAACCATCTTTCCATTTGAATAAATCACCAATTTAAAATCACCAAAGAGAAAATAATTTAGAAACATGAAGAAAATCATTCAAATATGTATCTCAGTAATTTCAAAATTCCAATCAGTTGAAACTTTTTATAAAAAATCAAATAGTTAAACTAATTTCATTTGATTCAAGTAAATTTATTTTATGAATTAGAACCCAAGATAAAGCCTATATTTTACTAAAATAGTTGTTAAAATTACTTTTAAAATAAATACAAAGAAACATGGAATTAAATAGTTCCAAAAAGTTGATAGAGATCTAGACTATAACAATTCAATTAATTCTAAGTTCAATTAAAAGTGGAAAGGGAAAAATAAGATTTTATAAAAAAATTCCAGAAAATATTACATAGAGGATGTGTTCGAAATCAAGAAACACATGTTTACGAATTGTCAATAAATAATGAATTATAAAATAAAGGAACATCATTGAAACACATAAAGGGAAAATATGAGATCTAACTACAACAGATTCTAGATGTGTCTCCTCCAATGGTGATAACTGAATATAGGAATATATATCTTGAGAAAAAATAGAAAATTACCCTTTATCATCAATTAAATGTATGTCATACAATATCCAATTAAACACAAGGTCATAATAACATATTTGAATAATGAATCAAAATAGAAATTGAGTTTGAGGACGAAATAGAAAATAAACTCACCAGAATAGGATCTCCACTTTGATCCGCGCTTCGATCTTCTTAAAAATGAAGATAGGTGTTCCAAAATTCTTCTATATGTCTCCCAAATTCAAAAGGAAAAAAATATGATTGATTTGGAGATATATGGGGTTAATTAGTGGGGTATTTTTTTTAATGAAAACTCTCAGATCATTAAAATCCCATTGCATAGTTTCTTGCATTATGGCACATGGTTAGTACTAACCATGCTCCTAACTATGTATCAAAAATAGAACCATTAGAAGATATTTATGGTTTGGATTCATGGTTAGTTTAATAATGCTTCAATCATGTGACCACTTCTTTCCATGTTTTACTATTCATATAACCATTCCCAAACTATTCAAAAAACCCAACCTTACCTAGAAACGTTAAAAATATCATAAAAATAACTGAAAATAACCTACGAAGAGATCCAATCCTTGGACAGTCAAATCAATGGGCCAGAACACCTAAAAATAAGTAATGAGATTTCATAAGAAATATTTAAAACACAATTTAAAAAATTTAAGGAAAAATATTCAGTCCAAATAGTTATTTTCTTATCTATTTTAGAGGAATTAAAATCAATCAATGAGTATATGGGTTCTGTTAATTCACATTATGATTTATAAATGATGAATGATAGAATTAATAGTTTAAAATATGATGTAGTTTCTCTAAAAAAAATTATTATTTTCATGATTAGAATGATAAAGATACCAAAGTAAGTTCTCAAATATCAAATACTGAGGATATAATATGTAATCTATGAATTATAGGTGTGTTTGTGAAACTATAATGTAAATTTCACTGGAAGTTTTTCAAAATCACGAGGGTAAGAAATATATCAAAATTTTATTAAATTATTTTTCCAAAAGTCTTAAAATCATATTTTCAACATTTAAGGAGTCTTTAAAGAAAAATATTGGAGAATCTCCAGTTATGAGTAATATGTTTAAATAATTGGATGCCCCCTTGAATTATGATTTTTGATTTTTAGTAGATTGTAAAAAAGTATTATTGAGAATTTAGAATATCATTTTATTTAGAGTTTGATTCCTTTGAAGACGAATATAACTATTATAAATCTAAAATGGTTTAAGTACTTACAAAAATGAAGGATATTATGGTTCATATTCCCCCAATTATTGAAAAAACTTATAATTAAACATCAAGAATATCTAAAAACAATTTTTATATGATGGAAAATATTTACAATAAATTATCTATTATTCAAAATAGATATAAAATTTTTGATGAAGATTGGAGAATAATAAAACCACACTGATGATTTTTTGTTATATATATAAAGGTATTTAAAATCGTAATGAAGTTTTTTTCAAAAAGGTATAGATAGATAAGAGAAACAATTGACTGAAGTTTATATTGAATATAAATTTAGAGAAGATATGAAAGAAATGATGAAACAATATAGATATTATTTAAAGAATAAATATGTTGAATTTTTGTATTTCTATAAGGATAAACTTATCTTTTGACTGGATTATTTTCAGCCAAATTTAAATGATCTTATGGGTAAGAAGAATGAATAATGTAAACCTAACAAACCTCCTAGATATAAATCGTAGAAACAAATCCTTTTTTTCACCTATTAATATCATAAAAAATGATTAACCTTATGTTAGTGGAGAATAGTTATATTTTTAGTCAAACACCATCAAACATATTTTTATGATTTTATTTTTTTCACACCTATAAATACAAAGATTACAATAATCTATACTCATATATCATTCATGTTTAAATATATTTGGTCTACAGAAGCTAATTGCACATAATAGACAATGCATTAAAGTCCAAAAATTAGTGAAATGATTGATAAATGAGGGGGAAGGATCATATATTGAATAAAAGTATTCAAGAATTAGGGTAATAATTTTTTTCTTCATCAAGTGAACCTCAAATTTCTAGTCAACCCTACATAGCCATTTATGATAGAAGAAGACCCAGCTATTAAAAATTATAAACACTTCGAGTCAATTGAAGCATGTTATAAAGCTAAAAGTTAATTTTTTTATATATTTACATTATTTATTCATTTATTAATTTCATTTACTAATAAATTTCAGTTTTTATTGATTAATAAAAGTCAATTTTAGACTCACAGTATGTTAGAAAGTTTCACTGTACCAAAATAATCTCATATATTCTATGTTTTGATGCTTAAAAATACTTTATTTTCCATACTAATGAATTTTATTTAAGTGGAATTATTATAATATATATATATATATATTAAAATAGTTTCACAATAATGTTTTTATTTCAATATTATAGATGATTTTTTATGTATTGTATGTTTCATATAAAGATTTTTTTTTTCATTTTTAGTGGAAACTAGGAAAAAATATTACATTTTTTAATTTTTCAATGTTTAAATATATACATATTATGTGGAAGTTGAGAATATTCTTTATTTATTGGGAATTAACAAAAAAAATAATATATATGAATATATTTATCTTATGTATTAAGTAATATTTATAGTTCTCCTTCTGTATCAAAGGTTTACAAAGTTTGAGGTATTACCTATGGAAATGAAACTATTATATTCAATTTATTTCACTGAAAAAATATACATTTCAAAAATTCTTTATGTGTAAAAAATTATGTATTAATATAAGATATTATGGATTGAAGGAAATATCATATGAATTAAAGGTAATATCATATATTTTATATAAAATATCATATGTTTTGTATTCATATATTTTTCACATGTTTTAAAGGATGAATATGTTGAATCTAATATCTATTTTAAAGAAAATACTACATATGATGTAAAATATTTAATGAGATTTTAATAAATAAATATATATAAATTTTTTAGGGGATATTATTTCTTTTTATGATATAGATTTATTTTAGAAGGATGAATTTGAAATATTAATCCTACTTATCTGGAGATTTTACTTCTACAAAAAAGGGTTGTAATTTTTATGAGAATTAATTCTTTCATGAGGAAAATTTGAATTTATTGTGTAAATTAAATTATTGGATATTATACATATTTTATCTATATAAATAGATAAAATATAAAATATATAAAATAAAATACAAGGGAATAAAATAAATGATCATCTCTATTATTTTTGTAATGAATTTCTTGTTTCACTTTTTAAATTGTTCAATTGTTGAAAAGTTTTGTAATTGAAAGGAATAATGAAAATGTAGATAAGTTTGAAACTATTGTGAATTCATGGATAAATCTACAATAGTCAATGAAATAAGAAATTTTGTTATGAATGCATACATATTCTCTAGATATGATTCAATCATATATTAATTTCTATAGACAACTATGTGATATCTATTATATTCAAAATTTTATAATATTTCATTTCTATAGTAAGTTCATGATTATTATAATATGTGAGGAAGTTAGGTGGAAGATATTTCATGAGATGGATAGACCAGTAAAATATCTTGTATCTTATACACATCAACTATTAGTTGCTTACAGACAACTATGAGACCCCATTTAAAAGGATCTTAAATAAAACCACCATACCTATATCGAATATTGGTCGAGTGTACTTGTGGATGTTCTTTTAATATGGTATCCTCTATAAAAATATTATATGTATCTATCTTATGTTTTGTTTTTTATTATCTTCATTTCATTTCTAATTACAAAGTTAAAATAAATACAAAATCTATGCTTAAATAGAGATGTTGTAAAAATATTGAAATTTATTAAGGTGAAATTCAACAATTAAATACAATGCTTCATGATTTGATTTGAAATAGTGTTAGAATAACTCAACCATATCACACTAATGACCTACCATATTCATTGTTAATGATTTTCAATACCTTTAATGAAACATCACAACTTTCCTTGTGTAATTAACCACCAAAGCATGGGATGATGTTTTTAGAGGAGAATTATCATTTTAATTTTTTTTTTAAAATCTTCACATTAGTCAACCATTGGAAAATATTTTAGATGACTCTTATTTTGAAATAAAACCATCAATTTTATCAAATTCAACATTTTTTTATTTGAAATCTAGATAAAATAATAAATTTTTTCATTCTATGAAATTCGATTTCATCAAAAAAAATATTTCCTATAAAAAATAAACCATTCCTTGAAACAATTTTCATCATATATCAAGACCATCAATTTTAAAACAATCAACATAAATTTATAAAACAAAATTTTTATTTCATATAATTGGGGATATAAAGATGTCCAATTTTTTACAAAATACAAATTCCCTATTTTTTCCTATAATAACACATAATTTACCATAAATAACCACCAATAAAATAATGACTTATTAAAAATGAATATAAAAAATATAGATTATCTAAACAGTATAAATAAATAACATCTACCTTTCTAAAAATGTTATCTTGGAGTCATACAGATTCGTAAATCAAAACCACATAATTGATAACAATTCAAAAATACCTAGAAATAATAATTCATAATTAGTCAGTAGATTCCAAATTATCAAGATCTAATATCCTAAAATTCATTTCTCTAAGATAAATAGAGATGAAAAGAAAATTAATATATTCAATAAATCTCTTACCTAAGATTCAATTCCTTATGGATCCAATACACAGTAAAATTCAAGTACATCATGAGAAAATTTCTATAAAATACCCTAGAGACATTTATAAAAATAACCAATGGAATAAAGAGAGATTAATGGGTCTAAAAAGGGGTTTTTTATTTTTAAATTGAAAAAATTTATTTTTTCCTATCATGAATGGTTAACAAATCAATCACCCAACCATAAATGATGCATTATCACCCAAACATAGGCCATCACATCTAACCTTCAGGGTTAGTTTACGATCCTACGAACTATGTGAGACATATTACCTTAAAATAGGCATGCTTGGTCATCTCACATTTGTAAATAATAATATACCTAATCAAACACCTAAAATAAATTCTCGAACATCACTGTTTTTTAGCCAGAAAAAATGTAAGGCTCTGACCCTAGTTACCCAGAGTGAATGCATTATTATATAACATTGGGATGATCACAAGAGATCAATTCTCGAAATACCGATTAGTTTAGAATCCTTGGAATTACACAATACATAAATAAGTTTTACAGTGCATCATCAAATAAAAAACAACAAAATTGTGTCCCTTTTGAACACACTCATATCCATTAGCCTACCCTTGCAGGTCAATAATAATATACTTCTTCACATCCTAGGAAAAAGAAGACATAAGAAAGTGGTGTGCTCAAATGCTCCGTAAGGATAAAAATATAGTGGAAACTATCATAAATAAGAATAACCATTTAAGACAATTAATAAGATGAAAAAACAAGCCTTTTAAACATAAACATAGGAATAATATGGGAAAGATAAATCAAAAAATTCTATTTACTTATTCCCATGGATATTGTACTGCTCGAATAATCACATGTAATATTAATAGTTATTTTCATAATGACTGAATGCATAATGTCAGACATCATAACCACATAGTCAAGGCCTCGTGCCAATAATTAAAATAATATTTTGTCAAGGCCTTGTACCAAGACACTATTTTGTCTCATGAGAACGACTGATGCATCATGGAGCTATAGCGGGATCCACCCATCACTTACTAAGTTCAATTCATTTCTGATATAAAAAGGTTGAAACATAACATAAACATTCATATTAAAACTAGCATAATAAATGTTAATAATTTAACAATAAACCATGAATGATAATAAAATAATACATCCACAGTCAAAAAAATCATAAAACCTTCAATACAATATGGAAGATTGTATCATAATAAATCAACTTCAAACAAGTGTAAAATCGATCAAAGGATTTGGACCTAGATGAAATCAAAATTATTTTTGTGAAATATCTCTTTCTATTTTAAAATTATTTAAAAGTCACATAATTATAAAAGAAATCATTTATTTTGAAAATACTCTTATAATCTTGTTAGGGATTATTTTAAGCTGTTATAGCAATAGAAAATAACCGCACCCGCCGTATAAGTTAAAAAAACATTCTCACCTTAATTTGTTGAAAATATCACAAAGTACATTGTTTGGAAAATGACAGAAAGATTAATTTGAAAATATATTATAAAAAGTCAAACAAGGGTATAAATGAATTTAACCCATATTCTAGGAAATAGTAAAAATGTTTTGAAATGCATTTTTAGGAAACACAGACGTGGATGATAAATAATTCCCAGCAGATGATTACATATAAACAACCATAGATAATAATAAGATTGTAATATTAACCATTACCTTGTAATTTTCCTTATTCGAGAGTACGTTAAACTCATTTATAATAGTTAAATTGTCGTTATTAAATTATAAAATACCCATATACATAAATATTATATCATATATGATCTTGTAATATTTTTTTGTTAATAATATTTCAGTAGTATCATTGTTTTGGGTGTTAACTGATTTGTTTTCCTTTATATGTTTTATTACGTAAGTCATGTTTGTTATGGATAATATGTATTTAATTAATATATAGAATTATATTAAGTTCTTAAACATTATTTTTAATCATAAAATGAAAATTATTTTTGAATGGTTATGATTGGGAATGAATCTCATCGCGTTCGTGGAGACGGTACTCCGTACGTATGCACGAGCGACAATATCATTCTATTGATGGTGAAATTGTATGTAATTGGATGTTATATCATATATAAATAATAATAAACAATTTTTATTTTTTATTTACATCAATTATAATCATTATTATAACCATCAAAATAATGAAGTGTTGAATAACAAACTACACCCCGACGTGGATATGGTAAGCAATGCGTACACACGTATGGTGACTTTGTCATTCATAGGATGGATAGAATAATGAATATTGTGACGCCCCGAGTTTCAAAAAAAAATAATAAGTTTAAATAAATTATAATTTAAAATGAATATTTTTATAAATAAACTATAAAAGAAGGCATTTTCTAAATGAAAATTTATAAATACTTTGATTTATAAGAAAAATCATGTTTTTAATACCCGAATACGTCAAATATATTTTCAAAGACATTGTTCTAATAAATGAAATAATTAAGAATGATGTTTTATTATAAATAATGTTTTTAATTAATCTATGTCACCTATATATATATATACATAGATAAAATATTAAAACAAGATTAATAAAAATTAAGTGTTCAAAAAGATTTACTAAAATGCAATGAATTTGATAAGATCATTATTTCTTTTTAAACTAAAATAAATATTATTTTAAATTACAAATTTTAATAATATTTGTTTTAATAAAATAATTTTTGGTTCATAAAAAATTATTTTACAAGCTAAATAAATATGTAAATCAATTTATCAAAATAAATAAATAAAAGAATAATTATTATAATATAATAATATTGTAATTATTAATTTTGAAATTCGAAGTATATTTATATGTATGTGTATGTAATATATTAACATATAAAAATATATTTAGCAATAAGAAATGTATTTTATTTATATATGTAATTGTTTTATTAAACTATAGAGTAATTTTAATTTGGGTGATAATGATATAAATAAAAATATTAGTTTTGAATTATTTATTAATAAAACTAATATTATTATAAACTTAAAATTTTATCATACGTGTCATTTAAAATTATTATTATTATTATTTTTAAGATAATATATATTATAAATATATGATATATATTATGCTTTTGTTTATAAAATTTATAAATTATAAATACATATAATTGTTAAATTAAAAAATGCATAATAAATTTATGTTTAAAAAAATGCAATTTAA
Source organism: Viscum album (assembly GCA_963277665.1). Taxonomy (NCBI): domain Eukaryota; kingdom Viridiplantae; phylum Streptophyta; class Magnoliopsida; order Santalales; family Viscaceae; genus Viscum; species Viscum album. Next base: position 856,231,267 of record OY728145.1, read on the forward strand.
ATAAATTATAAAAAACGAATTATATATATTTATATATATATATATATATAAACGCTAACATGGTATATATATATAATGAATTTATAAATATAGTTTACATGTTTTGATATATTAATAAAAATGAATAAATAAATAAATAAATATATTATTGATACTACATGGGGCGTGACATATTATTATTAGTAAAATTAACGACATAATAATGAATAAAAATGGAGAGAGAGGTTTAATTGAACCACTTTTTTTAATAATAATATATTTCTTGTTTTGTGTGTGGGGCGTGACATATTATTATTATTAAAATGAATAACATAATAATGAATACAAATGGAGAGAGATGTTTAATTGAACCACTTTTTTTAATAATAATATATTTCTTGTTTTGTGTGTGGGGCGTGACATATTATTAATATTTAAATGAATAACATAATAATTAATAGAAATGGAGAGAGGCTTAATTGACCCACTTTTTTTAATAATAATATATTTCTTGTTTTGTGTGTTTGGCGTGACATTGGGGATAATAAGTCCAAAATTGGAAAAGTGGTGAAATAAAGGAAAAACATGACTTTGCCTTAAAAAAATATAATAAAAATACAAAACGCCGTATTTGTTTCATTATATAACATTTTATATGTTTCAATATATAATCATTTTATATGTTTCATTATATATATATATATATATTATAAATCGTGATGTTATATATTATATGTATAGATCATTATATATTATAAGTTTCACCATATATTAATCGTTATATATAATATTATTATTATATTATAAATAACATATTAATATTATTAGATCCAATAATGATGGACAATTTGTGAGGGGTGAGATTATATATTATTATAATAGTATTTTGAAAATCATGAAGGAGGCGTGAGTCATTTGCACCACCTTTTGACATTATATGTTTTCAAAATAAATTAAAATAATGGATGGCATGATTTGGAACAAAAAAATATAATAATGTATCATTATGCTACCCGTGAATTGGGTTGAACTTCCCTGAGAATCTGCCTTCATGTTTTGTTATAAATATAGAACCCTCCTTCATGCGGTTAGAACACTAGGGTCAGATCACTTCCTCAGGTTCATGTTTTTCTAGCAAGCTATAGTTTCCCTTTCCCCATTCAGTTTCAAAAAATTAGATAAGGAGAACTATTATTTTCAGTTATATCTTGTAGGGGTTCAATTTATCTTTAAAGAAATACATATTCATATATTTTTATATAATTATATAAGATAATATATTTATAATTCAAATCACATATTTGATAAATTCTCTTGATTTAATGGATCTGTTTCAAAAGTATTATCATTGTAAGGTTTTAGTTAGTTTTGTGTTTGTAAAACCCATATATACATATATGTGGGTATACAGTTATATATAAATACAAAACCTATTTTGTTTATGTTTTCAGAATGATGAAAATTTTTATTTAAATATTGTTCTTTATTCATATAATTCATGTAAGGGTTTATTTTCAATTATCTATATTTTACAAACCTTTATTAAATAATTATGTAGATTCAGTTTTAATTTCAATTTTGGTGTATACAGGTTTATATATAAATATTTATCTGTGTATATCAAAACCAAACTAAATATTTATTATATTGGTTGGTTTTGGTTTTCTGTTATTCTGCAGAATTTTAAGAGTAAAATTTTTATTATGATTTTATTCTTTTTATTCAATTACGCTATTATATATGGTTATACATATACATATATATATATATATATATGTTTATATATATATATATGTATATGAATGAAATAGCGGATATCATTTTTACAACTTTATTCCTGTTTATCGACATGTTTCTGAAAAAAACGGACATAAAATATCAACATGTTTTTTTCAATATCATGGGCGTCACATTTGCATAGATACATGGCCATGATATTATGTTCATCGTCGACACTCATCATATTATAATTAACTCATAAATGTCGTAGTTAATGACCATTATTTGTATTAATGACAATGTCGTACGCATTGGTTTCACTAACCTTATATGGATATTATTTATACATTTTGTTTGCACTATATATATACTTGATGTATGGTTAATGTGTTATTATGTATAAATAAATTTTTAAAGGATGAAATGTACAACAAATCATGCAGAGATATGTCGATGTGTAAATCGACTACTTCAGAACAAGAAGTTGAATTCTTATGAATGTATATATATATATACACGTAGAAATATGTATATGCATTACTTATGTATCAAATGTTGTTTACAATTTATAATATATGAAATCCCAGTGCAAATGTATACATATTTAAATCAATCTTAAAAATGTTTTCAGAAAACCCGACTCTCGAGTGTGGTTGACAGGAAGGGATTGGGCGTGGACCCATCATGGTCTGAAATTAGTTGAGCAGTTTTAGAATTAGTTGTTTTATTTTCATAAGCTTTCCTGATGTTTTCAGAAAAACACTGGAGTATATTTGAGTAATTTTAAATGTAAGTATCTTCTAAAAATTGAACTAGTATTTTGATATCGTAATTAATTTCAAATGATATTTAAAAAAAAATGGTATTTCTAAATGTTTGTACACCGTTTTTCAAAGAATATTTATCAAAGGTTTTTTTAAACCGCTTACTGAGCATCTTTTGTGCTCACCTCTAGTTTTCGAAAAACATTTCACATGTTGCGAGAGTTGGTCATCGTTGTTGTACCATAGCGGAAGCGGAGATGAACTTTATTTTGTTTTAATTTTTTTCATTGTAACTCTGTTATTTTCAAACATGTATCTATTTCGAGAACCTAGACCGGAATAAGGTCCTCTTGTATGTCATGTCTAAGGCTGGGTCCTTACACTTGGTATCAGAGGAATGGTCTAGAAAACTTTGGAAATAGATGTTGTCGTTTAACGTTAGTCTCTAGGGATCTAGCAGTCTTAGTTTTCTAAATTCTGAAGACGTAAATTAAGAATTAATTTTAGTCCGATGATCGAATTGTGAGGAAACAATTCTGTTAAGGGGGAATATTGTAACGCCCCGTGTTTCAGAAAAAAAGAATAAGTTTAAATAAATTATAATTTAAAATGATTAATGTGATAAATAAACTATAAAAGAAGGCATTTTCTAAATAAAAATTTATGAATACTTTGATTTACAAAAAAATGTCATGTTTTCAATATGTGATGACGTCAAATATATTTTCAAAGATGTTGTTCAAATAAATGAAATAATTAAGAATCATGTTTTATTATAAATAATTTTTTGAATTAATCTGTGTAACATATATATATATATATTTACATAGATAAAATCATAAAATGATATTAATAAAAATTAAGTGTTCAAAAAGATTTACTAACATGCATAGAATTTGTTAAGATCATTATTTATTTTTTTTAAAAATAAATATTATGTTAAAGTACAAATTTTAATAAAAGTTGTTTTAATAAAATAATTTTTGGTTCATAAAAATTTATTTTACAAGCTAAATAAATATGTAAATCAATATATCAAAACAAATAAATAAATTAATAATGATTATAATCTAACAATATTGTAATTATTTATTTTGAAATTCTATGTATATATATATTTATGTTTATGTAATATATTTACATATAAAAATATATTTAGTAATAAGCCATTTATTTTATTTATATATGTAATTATTTTATTAAAATATAGACTTATTCTAATTTAGTTGATAATGATATAAATCAAAATATTAGTTTTGAATTATAAATTAATAAAATTAATATTATTATAAAATTATAATTTTATTATAGATGTCATTTAAAATTATTATTATTATTATTTTAAAGATAATATATATTATAAATATATGATATATATTATTCTTTTGTTTATAAAATTTATAAATTATTAATACATATAATTGTTATATTAAAAAATGTATAATAAATTTATATTTAAAATAAATGTAATTTCAATAAATTATAAAGAATGAATTATATATATTTATATATATATATAAACGCTAACATGGTATATATATATAATGAATTTATACATATAGTTTACATGTTTTGATATATTAATAAAAATGAATAAACAATTAAATATATATATTTTTGATACTACATGGGGCGTGACATGTTATTATTATTAAAATGAAAACATAATAATGAATACAAATGGAGATAGAGGCTTAACTGAACCAGTTTTTTTAATAATAATATATTGCTTGTTTTGTGTGTGGGGCGTGACATATTATTATTATTAAAATGAATAACATAATAACGAATACAAATGGAGAGAGATGCTTAATCGAACCACTTTTTTTAATATTAATATATTGCTTGTATTGTGTGTGGGGAGTGACATATTATTATTATTATTATTAAAATGAATAACATAATAATGAATACAAATGGATAGAGGCTTAATTGAACCAATATTTTTTAATAATAATATATTTCTTGTTTTGTGTGTATGGCATGACATTGGGATTAATAAGTCCAAAAGTGGAAAAGTGGTGAAATAAAGGAAAAACGTGACTTTGCCTTAAAAAATATAATAAAAATACAAAATGCCTTATATGTTTCGTTATATAAAATTTTATATGTTTCAATATATAATAATTTTATATGTTTCATTATATATATATATATTATAAATCGTGATATTATATATTACATGTATAGATCATTATATATTATATGTTTCACTATATATAAAACGTTATATGTAATAATATTATTGTTATATAAATAATATAATAATATTATTAGATCTAATAATGAATGTCAATTTGGGAGGCGTGAGATGATATATTATTATAATAGTATTTTGACAATCATGAGAGAGGCGTGAGTCATTTTGCACAACCTTTTAACATTATATTATTTTAAAATAAATTAAAATAATGGATGACATGACTTGGAACAAAAAAAATATAATAATGTGTCATTATGATACCCGTGAATTGGGTTAAACTTCTCTGAGAAGTTACCTTCATGTTTTGTTATAAATTTAGAACCCACCGTCATGCAGTTAGAACACTAGGGCAAGATCACTTACTCAGGTTCATGTTTTTTCGACAAGCTACAATTTCCCTTTCCCCATTCAGTTTCCAAAAAAAGATAAGGAGAATTATTATTTTAAATTATACCTTGTAGGGGTTCAATTTATTTTTAATGAAATACATATTCATATATTATTTTATAATTATGTAAGATTATATCTTTCTAATTCAAATCGCATATATGATAAATTCTTTTGATTTAATGGATCTGTTTCTAATGTATTATCATTGTATGGTTTTATTTATTTTTTTTGTTTTTAAAACCCATATATACATATATATGTATATACACTTATATATAAATACAAAACCTATTTTGTTTTTTGTTTTCTGAATGATGAAAATTTTTATTTAAATAATGTTCTTTATTCATATAATTCATGTAAGGGTCTATTTTCAATTATCTCTATATTACAAACCTTTATTAAATAATTTTGTAGATGTAGTTTTAATTTTAATTTTGGTATATTCAGGTTTATATATAAATATTTATATGTGTATATCAAAACCAAACTAAATATTTATTATATTGGTTAGTTTTGGTTTTTTGTTATTCTGCAGAATTTTAAGAGTAAAATTATTATTATGATTTTATTCTTATCATTAAATTATGCTATTATACATGGTTATATATATATATATGTTTATATATATATGTATATGAATGAAATGGAGAATATCATTTTTATAACATTATTTTTGTTTATCGACATGTTTCTGAAAAAAATCACATAAAATATAAACATGTTTTTTTTCAAAATCACGGGTGTCACATTTTCATAGATACATGTATGTGCTATTATGTTCATAGTTGACACTCATCATTTTATAATTAACTAATATATTTTATAGGTAATGACCATTATTTGTATTAATGACAATGTCGTACGCATTGGTTTCACTAACCTTATATGGATATTATTTATACATTTTGTTTGCACTATATATATATATACATGATGTATGGTTAATGTGTTATTATGTATAAATAAATTTTTAAAGGATGACACATAAAAAAAATCTAATAGTGATATGTCGATGTGTAAATCGACTACTTGAGAATAAGCAGATGAATTCTTATGAAAGTATATATATATACGTACAAATATGTATATGCATTACTTATGTATCAAATGTTGTTTACAAGTTTTAATATATGAAAACCCAGTGAAAATGTATACATATTTAAATCAAGATTAAAAACATTATCAGAAAACCGGACTCTTGAGTATGGTAGATAGGAAGGGATTGGGCGTGGACCCATCATGGCCTGTAATTAGTCGAGCAGTCTTAGAATTAGTTATTTTGTTTTCAGAAGCTTGCCTAATGTTTTCAGAAAAACACTGGAGTATATTTGAGAAATTTTAAATATAAGTATCTTTTAAAAATTGAACTAGTATTCTGATACTGTTATTAATTTCAAATGATATTTTAAAAAAAATGGTATTTATAAATGTTTGTACACCGTTTTTCAAATAATATATATCGAAGGTTTTTTTAAACCCCTTACTGAGTATCTTTTGTGCTCACCCCTAGTTTTAGAAAAAAAATTCACATGTTTCTAGAGTTAGTCATCGTTGTTGTAACATAGCAGAAGCAAAGATGAACTTTCAGTTCGTTTTAATTTTTTTCGTTGTATGTTTGAAATTTTCAAACATGTATCTATTTCCAGAACTTAGACCGGAATAAGTTCCTCTTGTATGACATGTCTAAGGCTGAGTCCTTATAAATATTGTTGTACCATATTTATCATAACATCACAGTATTTATAAGGTAATAGAGTTATTATTTTGGTATTGAAAGAACAATGAAAGAGGATGTGGAAGAAAATAAGAACTTTGGAAGAGGTGATGAGATTATTACCTTTTTTTCAGGTGCTTCCTTTTGATTTGATAAAAAGGGATCATTTAGGTTGGATTTCTAATCAACATAAGTCCTCTAACATGAATTGAGGGTATTTTGGAGGATATTTCATCAGGGGATCGCCGAGCCAAATGGCCTTAGAGGTGTGAAATTAAGAGAAGGTTAAGTACCCTTTTATAAGGGAGGTGAGGGGTACTTTTAGAAAATATTGAAATATTATTTTATTATAAAACCATTTTCAGTTTCTAATGGCTCCAAATAGATTTATTTCTTGGATAAGGTGGTGATGTGTCGAAAGACTCTCAACCAATAGGTTTTAGACAAGTTTAGGTTACCATATTAACCTTATCTTTTATATTTAACTCTTAGTTAAATAGTTTAGCTTTTACCATGTCTTATTGTATTATTATAATATATGGTTAATAAACATACTATAAAATAACAAGAGAACCAAAACTGGTTCATTAATGACATATCTGTCATTATTTAGGTCCTTTGTCTGATCCTTATATTTTTTTGAATATTATATCATTTAATAATATAGTATTTGTTTCAAAAACTCATTATTGTAAATTTTGACAATATTTAGTATTTGGTTTTTGTGGAAGTCATAAAAACATTATAACTTAAAGAAAATTTATTTAATCAACACTAAAATTTCCTATTAACCTTGAAAATTCTTGTAATTCATAAAAATGCTCAATTTACATTTATTTTAACATTTTATAATATCAATTATTTTAATCTTTCATTTATAAGGAGATTACTACATCATCATCGTATCATAAATACATTTAACTATTTAATTTCTAAAAATTATAAATAAAATATCATGATGTAGGAAATATTTATAGGTTTCTAAGGAATATTTATAGATGAATTTAACTTATGTATAAACCTATATTTAAATGGGTTAGTTATTAAAATTTGAATTTAATACTTTTCACTCTTCTTTAAATAAAATAATATTAAATATCCAAATCTAATCCAAGTTGATAAAAAAGAATTATATTTTATTCCTAAGGTTTATTTAAGTCTAAATACACTTATCCAATATAAATATAACATGTGCTAGGGTAATTATAATATCATTTTTTCCTTTAATTACCCTATTTACTTTTAACCGTGGTAAATAAAATTCAAAAGATACTATTCACCAAAAATTATTTTCATCATATTGAACCAAATTTTACTTACTGATTTGAACCATGTATCTAGTATTTTTAAAATTCAATTAACAGAAGCAGTAAAATTACGTTTTATGCAAATTTGCACATGTGCCTAGAAGTTGGGTTAAAGGCGTTAAAAAGTTCAATAAAATAGTATATATGTAATATTATTATAAAATGTATCTAATGAATTAAATTGGAATAATATAGGTATTATGTATTGATTTTTAATTTAGAATAAATTTATGTAAAAATAATAATTATTTAAATAAAACTCGGTTTTAGACAATAACGTAGTTTTTTTCAATATTCATCAAAAATTGAAGGTTTTAAGAAAAATAACCAAAAATAACCGAAAGATAATTTTGATATTCCAAATACAAAAAATGTTTCTATTTTACCAAATTAATAACATAATATTTTCATTAATTAATTTATAATTAATTCTCTTTGTCAAAACCAGAAAGCATATTTTTGAGAAGTAAAAACTATCAAAAGATTGATATGTGTTTATGTTCAGTTTAATCGTGAAATTAAACCCAATGACCAATATTGGATTAAATGATAAAAAATATAATCTAATTATACTTCAAAACCATTCCAATGTATAATTTAACACTATAAATTATTTTGATTAAAAAGTTGTTTTCAATTAAAATTTAATATCTTTTACTATTCATCAAAAATATGAAAGTTATCAGAAAAACACCAAATATTTATCCAAAAAAATATTTATATCCCTATTCTAGAGAAGAAGTTTATTTTTTCAAATTGAATATATTAAAGTGTCAAATATTGGATTTAAAAAGGGTTCTCCATTAAAAGGTGGTAATATTGCTTTTTTTTTTGGAAAATACATATTTTATCTAAAAAATTAAATTTATTCTTATATTATGTCTAATAAACACATAATATGGATGTTAAAATTATATGGAGTATATAAAATATAAAATTCAGTTAATACTATTCATATATACTTTTTGAATGGCTAGTTTGGTAAGTCGTGGTGCGCTCAAACTCGGTCTTGCGTGTAGCGCAAGCTATTGAATTACTTTAAAGATAAAATGTACTATAAAATCATGTTGTGTTACATTCCCCCCTCTTTCAAAATATTATTTACTCACAATTTGAAATTGTTCTTCAAAAATAAAAGGTTTAAAATAGAAAATACCTTTGTGGAGAACCCACATCAGAAATAATGTTAATAAAATTTAGTCTTAATAAGAGGTAAATGGAAATGAAAAAGTCACTACCAAATTAGAATTTCATGTAGGAGAATATTAGTGGAAATTTGAGTCACATAATTGAAGGAAAACCCTAAATGTTTATATGGAGTGATTGAGGTCATTAATCACAAACAAGTGAACAGTAAATAGAAAATTGAGGGCCTCAAAGCCATAAATCTTTGATGACTTAAAATATTATTGGGTAATCAAAACATCTGGTATTATGATAACACATCTTTGGTTTTGTGATACTTTCGCTAAAGTTTAAGAATTAATTTATTCATAGAATAAGAAAAAAAATACTTGCAAGTTAGTGTTCCATCCTTTAATTAATTTCTACCACAAACTCATCTTTCACTCCAAAACATAATAGAACTCAAAAATATTTTATTTATACTAATTGTATAGGGTTTCAAAAATAATGATTTTATAATTCATTTATCAGATAATTTTAAAAAAACTTCATTATACAAACCAGGACATCACGTAAGCTAGTGGTAGGTGATGCACCATTGTCGCCCTTCAGTTGCGGGTTCATATATCGCGACCTTGAAGGATCTGATGGGTTGTCGCCCAACCATCAGGTTGTCCTTTTAATAAAAAAAATCCAAAAATAATATTAAGAAATGTTTTAACCTTAAAACCTAGTATCTAATGTCTAACTTAATCCATTCTAACATTTATACTTACCAAAAATACTTATGTCCAAACTCATAGTCCAAAAATGTATAAGGAAGGCCAACTTGACAAAAAGAGGATCTCTGTTTGCTGTATAATAACATGCGAGTAACTTCATCATGTATTATATTAAAACATGGTAACACCAGTAATTACCATAAACCATATTTATTATATTCATGCTCCCTTATTCCTTATATAATTCTAGATATATTCCTTATATCCAAAAATTTTGAATACTCCAAAAATGATGGAATAAACAAACAATTAATCAGTTCCAAGGTAGTCAATAATATCAAATAAAATTTATTCAAATTAACCATATCTTATTCTAAAATAACTACCTCGAAATCAGGACCATATTGAGGTTTATATTTCCTTAAACCATGTATTTTTCAAAAAATTTAACTTGTTGTTGAGTCACTTTTCTTCGTACCATATAATCTCAAAATTTCAATGAAATAGTACTATAATACAATCCTTATTTATTTCCATAATTAATTTAACTAGTAAATCATTGATACAACACTCAAATGACATAATTAATCAATAAAAATATAAGAAAACTAATTATTCCTCTTCATCTATGGTAGTATCACAACTTTATTATTATCCAATAGCATCATTTGGGGTATACTATGATGATTGGGACATTGATTCACGTAGTGTCACAACTACTTACAGATAAATCATTTTACATTTGAAACCTTTTTCTTACCCTTGGAATCATGTAATTAGTTTCCTTTATCTCCAAACATATAACAGACTCTCATTCCCTTCAATCATTTACCAAGGTGATTCTTTCCATAGTTATCACATATGGGAAAATTCTTCCTTCCCTTCTTCCCTTTATCCATCTTTCTCTATACCATCCTTTTCTTCTCTGGCTTCCCTTCAAAGAAACAGGACTTCGAGAATTATTTACTTATCTTATTAACAAATGATACTATATCTCTATATAATGACAATACATGGGATAATATGTCGCTTCTAAATGATGGCTTAATACCATGAAAGATATGATCCTTTCTACTCTTTGGATCATGCGTATTGTTGGAGTTCGCATTCCTTCTACTAGGAACCATTTCTAAACAATGGAATACAGCAGGTTAGTTTATGAATCATAATGCATAATTCCAAAAGTGAAAAATACCTAATGTAAATTAAGAATTTTATACATATAATCCATAGTCCTAAAAATGTTTTCTTTGAGGAATTATTTACCGATAATCCTTCATAATGGTTTTAAATAAAATGTGAATTATCCTAACCATATCCCATGGGAGTGTCAATACCAAGAGGAAAGAAATTCTCATTTTCTTGTACGAAGATACATTTGGTTAAGCCCGAAACTCCTTGTTGGAGTTTTCACTCCTAGGAACATCTGTTCCAGAGCCACCTCTACATATTTTAGTCTAGACATGGATGTATTTTCTTGGAAAACCCACATAATATTTACACTACCAAATTTTTTGGATTTTCACCTATAGTAATTCTCAAAGTCTATCTTTTGGTAATGTTCTATAATCATAGTTTATCTAAATATAGTTTCCAAGGTTTGTACTAAACTCTCTCTGATACCAACTGTAATGCCCCAACCCCAGTTACCCAGAGTCGGTGCATTATTATATAACATTGGCCTAATCACAAGATATCTTATCCTGAAAGACCGATTACTTTAGTATCCTTAGAAGTGATAGATACATACATAAGTTTTATATTTCATCATGAAATAAAAAACAACAACATTGTGTCCCATTTTAACACACCCATATCCCTTAGCCAATCCCTACTTGTTCAATCATAATATACTTCTTCACAACCTGGGAAATAGAAATCATAAGAAAGGGGTGAGCTCCAATTCTCAGTGAGGATAACAATATAGCGGAAACTATCATAAATAAGTAGAAACATTTAAGGTAATGTATAAGACTAAAAAAAAATCATTTTAAACATAAACTTCAACATAATATGGAAAATATAAATCAAATAATTCCATTTAATTATTCACATTGATATTCTACTAGTCAAATAATCACATTTAATATCAACAGTTAATTTCATAATAATGGAATGCATAATGCCGGACATCAAAACCACATAGTCAAGGCCTCGTGCCAAGACTTCAAATAAATTTTTTTCAAGGGCACATTACAAGACACTTTTTATTTTCATGAGACCTACTAATGCATCAAGGATCTATAGTGGGCTCCACCCATCACTTACTAATTCTAATGCATTCCTCATATGAAAAGGTTGAAATATAACATAAAAATTCATATTGAAACTAGCATACCAAATGTTAATACATAAATCATGAATGGTATAAAAACAATAAATCCACATTCAAACATATCAAAAAACCTTAAATACAATATGTAAGATTGTATCATAATAAATCAACTTCAGACAAGTGTAAAATCCATCAAAGGATGTTGAAATAGATGAAATCAAAACTATTTGAGAGAAATAACTCTTTTGATTTTGAAATTATTTAAAAGTCACATAATTATAAAAGATAACATTTATTTTAAAAATATTATTATAATATTTTAAGGGAAGCTTAAAAGGTGTTATAAATATGGAAAATAGCTGCACCCGCTGTATACGTTAAGGAAAACATTCTTACCATAATTTTTCGAAAAAGGTTATAAAATACCTTATTTGGAAAACTATGGAAAGATTAATTTCAAAAAAATTATAAAAAGTAAAACAAGGGTATAAATGTATTTAACCCATATTCTTAGAAATAGTAAAAATATTTTGAAATACATTTTTAAGAAACACAATTGTGGATGACAAATAATTTCCAGTAGATGCATACATATAAACAACCTCAGATAATAAAGAGATTGTAAAATTAACCCTTACCTCATAATTTTACTTAGTCGAGGGTACATTAACCTCCGGAATAATATTTAAATAATTGTTATTAAAATATAAAAGAACAACATACATAAATATGATATGATATATGATCATCTAATATTTCTTTGTTAATAATATTTCAGTTTTATCAATGTTTCAGGTGTTAACTAATTCATTTTCCTTTATATGTTTTATTACATAAGTCACGTTTTTTATGGATAGGATGTATTTTATTCATAAAAAAATTATATTATGTTTATAAAAAAAAAATTAATCATAAAATGAAATTTATTTTTGAATTGTAATGATGGGAAATAAATCACATTGGGTTCGTAGAGACAGTAATCCGTACGTATGCACGAGCAATAATATCATTCTATTGATGGTGAAATAGTATGTAAATTGATGGTATATTATATATAAAAAATCAATAGCATGATATATTTTTTATTTAAATCAATTATACTCATTATTATACCGATCTAAATAATGAAGTGTGGAATAATAAACTACACCATAACATGGAGACGGTAAGCCGTACATATGCACGAATGGTGACTTTCTCATTCATAGGATGGATAGAATAATGAATATGGCTGTAACATATTTATAATAACATAAAATATTTTATAAGGTCTTGGATTTATTATTTTAGTATGGAAACATCAAATAAAGAGTAAGTGGAAGAAGAAAAGAACTTTGAAAGAGGTGATAAATTATTACCTCTTCTTCGGGTGCTTCCTTTTGATTTGACCAGAAGGGATACATAGGTTGGATTTCAGATCGAATAAGACCTCTAAGTTGATGTTAGGGTAGTTGGGAGGATATTTTAGTTGGGTATGGCTGAGAAAAATGTCTTTATAGGTGTGAAATTAAGAGAAGGGGAAGAACCAGTTTAAAAGAGAGGTGGGGGCACTTTAGGAAAAGCTTGAAATATTATTTTATTATGAAAGAATTTTCAATTTCTAATGGCTCAAAATAGATTTATTTAGAGGATAAGGTGGATATGGGTCGAATTATTCTCAAATAATAGGTTTTATACAGATTTAGGTTACCATATAAACCTTATCCTTTAGATTTAACTCTTAGTAAATATTTTATCTTTTACCATGTCTTCTAGTATTTTTATATTACATGGTTAATAGAATTAATATAAATTGACAAGAGAAACTAAATTGGTTCATTAATGAAATATATATCCTTATATAAGTCATTTGGATGAACGTTATATTTTTTGAAATATTACATAATTTAATAATATAGTATTTGTTTTAAAAATTCATTTATGTTAATTTTTATGCTATTTAGTCTTTGGTTTTTGTGAAAGTCATAACAACTTTATCACTTTGAAAAAAAACTTACTCAACCCTAACCTGTCATATTAACCTAGATAATTCGTGTAATGCATTAAAAGTCTTAATTTACATTTTCTTAATATTTATAATATCAATTATTTTAATCTTTCATTAATAAGGTAATTAGTGCATCATCATTGTGTCATAAATAAATTTAATTATTTAATGTCTAAAAATTATAAAGAAAAAACCATGATGTAGGAAATCTTTCTATATTTTTAATGAACATTTATAGTCTAAATTATCTTATGTATAACCCTACATTAAAAATGGTTTAGTTGTTAAAATTTGAATTTAACACTTTTAACTCTTCTTTAAATAATATAATAATAAATGTCCTAATCTAATTAAAGTGGATAAAAAGGATCATATTTTATTCCAAAGGTTGATTTAGGTCGAAATAAACTTATCCAATAGAATTAGTACATGTGTTAGGGTAATTATAATATCATTTTTACTTTTAATTATACTATTTACTTTTAACCGTGGTAAATAAAATTCAAAAGTTACTATTCACCAAAAAAAATTTCATCCTTTTGAACCAAATTTTACATACTGATGTCAATAATGTCTCCTGGTGTTTTTAAATTCAATTCATATATGTAAAATTATGTTTTATGAAAATTTGGAAATGTGAAAAAAAGGTGGGTAAAAGACGTTAAAAAGTTCAACAAAATGATATATTTATATACAATCTTTTTATAAAATGACTCAGTGAAATAAATTGAACTAATATAAGTATTATGTATCTATTTTGGCTTTAAAATAAATTTATGTAAAAATTATAATTATTTAAATAAAAGTTGGTTTTAAAAAATAATGTAGTGTTGTTTACTATTCATCAAAAATTGAAAATTTTCAAAAAAATACCAAAAATTCACCCCAAGATAATTTTGATTTTTACAATTCAAAAATTATTTCTATTTTACAAAATTCAAAACATAGGAGTTTTATTAATTAATTTAAAATTAATTCCTCTTGTCAAAACTCGAAAGCAGGTTTTTGAGAAGTAAAAACTATCAAACGATTGATATGTGTTTATGCCCAATTTAAATGTGAAATTACTTACAATGGCCAATATTGTATTAAATTAAAAAATATAATCTAATTATACTTATAAACTATTAAAATTTATAATTTAATAGTATAAATTATTTTGATTAAAAAGGTTTTTTTTTCAATTAATATTTAGAATCTTTCACTATTCATCAAAATATGAAGTTTACCAGAAAAACACCAAAAATATATCCAAACTAAATTTTTATGACCCTATTCTAAATAAAAATTTTATTTTGTTAAATTGAATATATAAAAGGGTCAAATATTATTTTTAAAATGGGTTCTCCATTAAAAGGTGTTAAAATTGGATTTTTTGAATAATACTTATTTTATCAGAAAAATTGAATTTATTCTTATATTATGTATAATAAACATATTATATAGATGTTAAATTTATATACAGTATATAAAATTCCAAATCTTGTTAATACTCTTCATAAATGCTTTTTGAACAACTTGTTTGGCAAGTCATGGTGCGGTAGAACTCAGTTTTGCGTATAGCGGAAGCTATTGAATTACTTTAAAGAGATAATGTACTATGAAATCTGGTGGTGTTTCAAATACACAAAATCCCAAATTAACGGTATTATAACATATCTGGCCTAATATAACTCCCCAACCATAATACATTCATGATCTTCCATTAAAAACTCTAACCATTGTTTTCTCATAAGATTCTCTTTCATAATTCTATTCTAGAATCATTCTTTAATTTCATAAATCCCACACTATCTGTGTAATTTTTCCCTTATAATATTTCCTCATTAATATATTATATCCATTATTCTCTCCTCCGAATCAAAATTTGAATCAAATTCAACCATGTTTCAATATAATATGTTATATGTACCCCTTTCTAATTTTTAAATTGAGATACATGAAAAAATACATAAATCACTCTATAATGGTAAGGTCGATCAAAACATTATACAACATAACCGTTATATTCTATAATTTGAAATGGTCCCACAATACATCGCACTAAATATTCCATTGTTGTCCCCATGTTTTTTATATATTAAACACATGAAGGCGATGACTACATTTTTTTAACTTTTTAAAATTATTTTAATAAGCCTAAAATAACTTTTAATAAAAACCAATTTATCTCTTTTAAACATAATGACTTCTTTGTTCAAATATGAATAACAACAAAAACATAATACCATACATGATTTAAAAGATTCACACCCCAATGTAAGTGACTATATCAATGTTGTGGCATGTATCATCTGACTCACATATTAATGAAATAATATATTAAGGTGAATTATAATATTCAATATATGGGTATCATCATTTATATGTTGTAATGAGATTCAAATAATTCAACAATAAGTAAATATGTTTTTTTTTTCAAAAAAATGTCAAACATAGTATAGGATTAATTATTTTATAATCTTATATGAGAACTGTATCAAATTTTTTTTTATTCCTCAATTGTCTAAATATTTCATTGTATCGCTCCATGTTTTTGTTACAATTCTCCCAGTATTAGAAATATCTCAAAGTTAAAACATACATCGATATAGTTTAGGTTTTGTATATACATGATCTTAAAAAATACCAATAGTCCCTCCCTTGATATAATATTTCAACCTTCAAAATATATTATTATATCACACACATCAATTATATATCAGAAATTTAGATCTCTTTGACGTTTCAAGTATTCATAGAATATATGCATCATGAAAAATATTTTTTGAAATTCAATTTAGACTCAAATATTAAAAACATATTTAATTACATATCTTAATTTGAATGTATCTTTATGATCTCCATAATTTTTATTTTTATTTTTTATTATATATAATAGTAAATTTTTCTAAACAAATATCCCATATGAGACTATATAATATCGATATTTAATTCTTTATAAATTCTAGACAATCATTGGTTTGAATTATACATTAATTTTATCCTGATTTGATCTGTAATATCTGTTAATGAGAATTTTAGGGAAATATAAATTGATAGTTGTATATTTTTCCCAAATACAAAACTAATAATATATATTTAAATTTTTATCATCTAATTCAAAAAATACTAATAATAGTCTACTAGTGAATGTCATGCCATAAATTTTAACAATAATATCCATATTATATATTAATATTTTTGGAATATGAAATTACTAAAAAATTAGTTAATAACTGCTTCAATTAGATATATCCATGTATCAGATCATATTATATAATAGTTTTTGACAATGTAAATCTTTAAAGGTCACTTTTGTTTCTTCACAATCACCATTTTAAACTATATTATTTTCATATACCATCACTGTGATCACGATTTTAAATTAAAAAATCAACCTTTCCATTATTTATGGTCATCTGGTTAAATTAAACTCTTCACAGTGAACCCTTCTTGGCCAACTTGTTTATCAGTAATTTTCAATATTATACACTTCAGGGGAAGTTTTTTTGTTATAAAAAGTTTATATTGACCTTATTCATGGTCAACATGTTTCTTATAACTTAAAAATTAAATTCTTAACGGTAGAAATTAAATTCTATGTATAAACCATATTTTTATCATTTTAAAATTAAGAATAAAAAAAATTCAAAGAAAAATGTGGATTCATACAAATCATTTAAATGAAAAAAAACACTCAATAAAATTATTTACAATAATGAAAACCAATTTCTAAATGAAAAAATCGATCAAAATTTTATTAGGAAAAATAAAAAAATAATTTATTTTATTTTTCTTATATTTATTATTTTGATGATATAGTGAGCACTTATCTCAAATTTATATTTATCTACTTTTTTATATCATGATTCATTAATCATTTATAAAATTTGAAAACAAATACAACAAATTCCAAGGGTCTGACAATCTCCCACTAATTATGAATTCATATTTCTTTGAGTTATTAACGTTTCTTCCCATGATGTTAGTGTACCAAATGATGAATCACTTATAAAAAGACATGATCTCCAATGTCAAACATTAATGGTAATAATCATTTATCTAGACTAGATTGTGGATGACTTTATTCCATAATCCCATGATTCTATATCACATCAATTTAGGTTTTTGTTTCCTACACTATGCTTGACATGAAAAGTGTCATATCTCTTATCTCAATTCAATACAATGGTGACATACAAAGTCAATCACAAAAATATTGAAATATTATCATATAGATCAATGACCTAGACATTTCATTATAAGAACATTCCACTAAATATAGATTATCTTTCCAAGACATTAAATATTTAATAATGTACACTTGAATCATATCTTCCCTAACATGTATAATTTTATTAATGTTCTTTTGTTCAAGGGTGATAATTTAAACTCATTTTAAACTAAGTATACATAGAATTATAAATACACATCCGGATTATAGATGTGAAATGTGGATTTTTATTTGATATGATAAACTTTAAAACTCTAAAAATTTCAACAACATAGTAAACATATATATTACAATGATATTCCATTGAATTTGTTTATAGAAAATAATAGAAATGTTTGGATATAATAAGGTAATCCACCACCACCTAAATAGCTCTATTCTTCAAATGTGGTTTAGGAAATACATTTATAATATCTACGGAAATATCTATCCACTTCCATGTTGTTATACTAAAGTTTTCCATAACTTAATAATTTATTTATGCTCCTCATTAACCAAATAATTAATCAAAAAATAAGAAACATACTCTGAAATATAATTTTTGATACCAAGTCTCCAAAATATTAATATGGTATTCTGGTGAATTTTAATTAAGAAATGAAAAAAACATTTCTGTAATGTTCATATTTTTTCTTAAATTATTTCTTTAAATTCATGGTAACTACTATTGGTAGATTAAAATATAGAGATAAAACTGACATCATGTAACTTCCATTAGTAGTATGCCCACTATTTATGATTTTATGCTTCCCATTAAAATAAAAAACATATATTTATGAATCATTAACATTAATAAAAATTTTAAATACCGCATTCATTCCAGATAAAACTATATCATTATAAATATCTTCAATTTCTAATAGAAAATTAGTAAGCACACACATCATCAACCATTGATCTTCAATTTAAATAACATATATATTAAAATTCATCATACCCATTTAATCAACATTGATAAGACCATTGCTACAAATTTAATCATATTCAATTTCAAATGTTTAATGATAATCCATACAACTTTCCAAAACCAAGTAAATATTTAATTTTCATAAGATGTACTTCAATAAATTATGTTTGGTATTTACAATTTACATCTCACTTAATATATAAGGTCCCTAATTATTCATAGAGTAAACCTATATGGAGGACGTAAAATAATTTATAGGACAATTATTTTCAAATAATTTTAATTATACCAATACATATAATATTAACCAATCCAAATAATTAGAATAAATAAAAAACATAATTAATATCTATTATAGAATACTACATATTCATCATTAGGTTTAGGAAGAGCAAAATATGTCATAAGGTTTTTCATACCCTCAACACTTAAATGATTTTTTGAAAATTTTCATTCCATTATAGCATGAACCCCATAGAAATCAAGGTTATTATATGTTCATCCATATTAGAGAACTATGAAATTAACCATATATAAAATCCTTAAACTCCATGGAATGTTTAAATTTAAAAAATATTCTTAGGTCTCTCCTATAATATTACTACCTTAACATTTTAAAATCAAACAAGAAATTTCTCCATTGAAACTCACATTCCACATAAATTATTTTCATCAATATAGAATCTACTTTTATATAATTCACTATATAACTTATACTCACATAAAATATATAATTTTTTATATGTCTCTGACAGACTACCATTGATCTTTAGTTGAACAAAAATTAATCTATAAAAATATCACAACGTATTCCAAACACTTATAGAATAATCAATTAATCATATGCTTGAACATCATTTGAGTATTCATGACTCTAAATGAAAGTACTATGGAATAAAAAATGGCCATAAATACATTAATAAGTCATCATTGATATCAACTTCTCTCTTCCCCTTGATTTTTGATATTGAAATAAAAAACCAATTTTCGAAAACAATCAATTTCCATTCATCTGGTTAAAATGTCAATATCTAGGGGAAAAGGATTTTTATTATTTATCATTACCAATTTTAGGATTATGGAATGAAGGAAAATATTTATATAAATTCATCAACATTTGTGGAAAATAATTTCGGCACTACCCATTATGAAATGTTGGTTTGAACAAATAATTTACACTCTAGATTATATAACATTGTATTAATTTCATATAATTTTACTGGACTCATATAGAAATAAGTTCTATGAATTGGATTGATTATTGTCAAAAGGTATATAGATAAATCCCTACATATTATTAGATAAACTATTGATAAACCCATAAAAATACATCAGAAAACCTACCCCCTTACCCTGAAAAATTAGACGAGTCATTCACCAATATGGACTCAAGAACTCGACATTCCATTTGATATAATATAAATCCAATATATCAAATAATTAGATAATATATTCTTACATTAATATTTAATTCCACTTATAATGTCAAAATAATACTGTCATGTGAAACAAAAATAACTCTTAAACTATAATAGTCAATTATTGATTAGTACTTAAATAGTAAAATCATCTCAATAACTAATTAATATATTTTTTACTTTTATACTATTAAATTTCAAGAGATTTAGATGTAACATCCCAAGTATGTAATGAATAATATATATTCTTATCTATGTCTATTTATGAATTAAAGAGTGTTGTAGATGCTTAAAATGAGAATAAATCCAATCTTAAACATGGAATACACTAATATTTTTAAAAGATTGTTTTACCGCCTTTTGATGGAAAACCATTTTTAAATAAATATTTTGACAATTTCATAAGCTCTATTTGTCAAAATAAACTTATTATTTATTATTGGGACATTTAAATATACATTGGATAATTTTTTTGTATTTTTATGACAATGTTCATTTTTTAATGAATAGTGAAAAATACTGCACTTTACATCAAAACTGCTTTTTCATATAATTTAATTATGTGGTTATATTATCTTATTAATTGGTTTTAAAGTTTAAATAGAATATATGTTTACCCTTTAATCAAAAATTGGTCATTATAATTAATTTCACTTTGGAATTGGGCATAAACTAATGCCAAACTTTTCATAGATATTGTTTCAAAAAAAACCCGCTACTTGTTTTGACAACGATAATTTTTTTAAAATTAATTATTATAATTTATGTGTTTGTAATTTGGTAAAATGGATTCCATATTTGAAATCAGAAGGTATAAATTATGTAAATAAGACTCTTTTGTTTTTGGACTTTGTGAATAGTAATGACGGAAATTATCGTTAATTATCATGATTAATTAGTAATCGGGAAGATAAGGATAATAAAATAACATCATTATAATAAAAAATGACACAAACATGTGTCCTAATACTACTGTTTGTGTCATGGCCGACCATGAGATTCCTTGTTCCAAACTTGGGGACCCCATGGAATCACCTTTGTGTGATAATGACTTTTTATCTTTTTATTTTTTAAAGAAAGGAAATATAACAAAGAATGTATCACATGAGTAAAACATTTTTTAATTTTTTCTACATAAATGATCTCCAGGACTATAAATAGTCAATGGAAATCTAAAATGATTTCCTACATCATAGTATTTTTTTATATTTTTTAGACAATAAATAAATTAAATTATATATGAGACCATGATGATGCAGTGATTACCTCGTTATTTAACAATTTAAATAAAATGAAAAGATAATGTAAAATATAAGACCTAAACATGTCAAAAACCTATTGTTTGAGTGGATTTAGAACTCTTATAACCTTATCCTATAAATACATCAATGTGGGACCTTTAAAATCCGAAACTCTTTTTAAAATAAAGTAACATTTTAAACCTTCCCAAGAGTGCCCCTCCTCTCCTCTTAAAAAAGGCCCCCACCTCTACCTCATTACGCACACCTCTCAAGCCTTTGTCTTGGCCAAGATCTACTCATTTTGTCTCTCCACATCCCTCTATGCGTCTTATAATCCTTAGCTTAGGATTAAAGCTCTTCATGGAACCCTTTTGGTTCAAACCAAGAGGAGTTACCCGATTCAAAGGTAAAGTCTTCTCTAATGCTCTTTTGTATTATTTTGCTTCTCCATCCCCCTAAATGCTTTTTATTAATTTATTTTGTAACAATACCAGTATATTAAATATACTAGGATGTTTTTATAGGAATTATTCGAGCTACACTTACACACACCTACATCTAATGGTCAAATAACATACTGTTTCCGTGGATGACGAATTTCCGCCTCACGAAACGATGATTGTCCAACACTCATATAACACCTTCAAAGGTGTACATTAAGATGTCACTATATTTATATAGGATTAATAAATAATTTTATGTTTTACATAATATTATGTATTTTTCATTTATGGAATACCTTTATGGTTTCCATTATGGGTAAACGCGATATCTTCATTTTAGGAAGTGCGGACAACCGCCCCCTGAAAGTGATTTGATTTGTTAATACCATATGTGGTATGTATAAAGGATATATATAATGATATTATCTATGATATTATATTGTAATTATAATATACTTTTATATCATTATGATTTCACTCCATTAAGAATGAAATAGAAATGAAAGTAGCGTTCATGCGTACGTACGACTTACCGTCTCCATGAACGGTGCATTTGATTTGTTATTTCTAAATGTTATGTAATATTATAAATGTATGTATATACTGGATATATATGATATATATGATATCTAAATCATGAATATAATTCTGGATATAATGGATATTTTACCCCATGAACAACTTGTAATTATAAAGAGTTTATTTTTGACTCAAGTACCAATGATCGAAAAAACGACCATTATTAACATAAATAATTAAATAGTGTTAATAACATGGTAATAAGTGATATAAAAGTAATAATAAACATGAAAAATTTTCTTAAGAAAGTATAAATTAACTCAAGAATATTATTCAGGAGGTTAAAGAATGATCAAATCAAGTCGGACCCGAGGTATGGGACTTCGTCTCAATCTCCTTTCATTGAGGCATATTTTGTTTTATACACAACTTTCTTTTATTCAGTGTATAAACCCCTATGACTTTTACGTTTATTCAAAATGAATCTTTTTATACGAAGCGTTTTACTAAACGACAAAAGGAATGTTTTTTGTCGTACGTATGCTTAGACAATGACTTCTCCGCCGCCATGACCATTATTTGAGCTTCGGCTTCCTCTAGAAGCCATAACATTTTTTTAAATGAAAAATAAACACCATGTTTTACTTTTCTTTTATTTTGGTATTGAAAATGGTTTTCATAATGTTTTTATTATATCAATGTGTTGTATTGATATCTTGTTATTTAAATGTGGAAATTTTATGTTTCCTTTATGCATGTTTTATGTGATACGATTATGTTATGGTTCTTGGGATTGTTATGAAGATGGGTGGTTCCGTGATAAACTAAGGGTGGGTGAGCCCAATATAGATCTCCAATGCATTGGGTAACGTGAAGGGGTTAAAAATTAAGGTTTCTCCAAAGATATTTAGGGAATATACTTGATGGGTATTCCAAACGTAACCATGAGGGTTACTCCCTACGTAAAAATGTTATGAATGCCTCAAGTTACCTTTATGTATTATGATTTCTATGAGTTATTCATAAATCTTATGATTTTATGAGGTATGTTAATGTTCTTATATTTTATGAGTAATGTAGGATTTCATTGATTCTTATGTATACATGTACTAATGTTTCTTTTCTGTATTTTTATATCCTTTACTGAGTTTTTATGCTCATCCCAAGTTTTTGAAATGTTTTTCAAAGGTTAATGGAAAGGTACATGTCGTGATGATAGTGTCAAGAAAGAATCCATGTTTTATTTTAAATATGTTTCCGTTGATGGGAAAAATGAGCACAATCTTTTATGTATCCACTTTGTTTAAATGTGGAATGTAATGGATGTTTTATGATCTAATTCTCTAAAACACTAAACCTGAAAAGATCCTCAACGTGTATTCGTGAAGTAACTCAAGATTAGGTAATGTTTAAGGCTGAGGCCTTATAGTTGGTATCATAGGTTGGTTTTGATAACTTTAGGAGTTAGAAATATATTAAATGATTATCCAAAATTATTTTTTATGGTCAAATTGAAATGATATAGCATTTGATGATTACCATGTTGCTTCATCTAAGACATGTTTGTTCAGAATGGTTTTCCACAGAGGAAACAGGGAAGCAGTGCTAGGAAGGCATACAAAAGGAAATAACCTTCCGAATCAGCATCCTGAGATTGTCGGAATTGGAACTGAACAGTTTGTTGCAGCAATGGCGCAGTTCACTCAAGTGATAAATGGTGGTGGTATCCATGCACGAGATCAGCCAGATCAACCACAGAGGAACATGTCAGTGGTGGAACATTTCATTAGGCAACATCCCCCATTATTCAGAGGATCATCTGAGCCTGTGCTAGCTGAAGGGTGGATTAAAGCACTGGATATTATTTTCGATGTCATGGGGTGTTCAGACAATCAAAAGGTTAGTTTTGTAATTTACCGTTTGGAGGATGAAGCAGATCAGTGGTGGTCGATGGTTAAAAATATCAGGGTTGCTGATGAGATTGATTCTCTCGACTGGGATGAATTCAAAGGTATATTTCTTGAGAAGTAATTTCCTAAGGCTATTCGACTTAAGATGGAAAAAAATTCTTGGAATTGAGGCAAGAGAACAACTCAATGGCTGTTTATGAAGAAAGGTTCACTCGATTGGCAAGGTATGCTCCAAATTTCATCCGAGAACTTGATAGTAAAATCAATCATTTTTTACTCAGGATTAAAGCCAAAATATCGAAGGGCATTGGATTCTCATGAGTTCAAAAATTATTAAAAGCTTTTTTTATGTGATGAGAAGGTGGAAATGGAGTTTTCCGATGATCAAGTGTTCTATAACAACCAACAGAAGAAGAGACTGAGGTGGCAGGAGAAAGGGAATAATTCGTCAAAAAGGTCTGATGGTAAGAAAACTAAGTTTCCAGTTTATGATAAATGTGGTAAAAGGAATGTTGGGGAATGTCTTATGAATTCTGGAAAGTGCTCCTGATGTGGTAAGATGGTACATAAGGCTCTTGATTGCACTGAAAAAGATCAGGGTGATGGTAAGTTCAAATTTGATTTACAGTTAGTGAAATGTTTTAAGTGCAATGAGATTGGTCACTATACAAACGAGTGTCTGACAAAGAGCTCGAGTGATGGGAAGCAGTTAGACTACAAGAAGAAAGGGGTGGTGAAATCCTTTGCAACTACTTTAGCAGATGTCGGACCATCAAATGAAGTTGTATCAGGTACTTTGTTTGTTTTTTCAGATTATGCCAATGTGCTGTTTGATTCAGGGTCTACATATTCTTTCATCTCTAAAAACTTTTTGAGTAAAACGGGAATACCATCTCAAGAAACGACTCCTGAACTTGTGGTAAAAACACCTGGGGGAAATGTGGAGGCAAAAATAATTTATAAGAATCTTCCTATCCTTATCCGTGGAAAAAACCTACTTGAAAACCTTATTGTTTTACCTCTAGTAGAGTTTGATGTT
The DNA here is from genome assembly GCA_963277665.1 of Viscum album. Classification (NCBI taxonomy): domain Eukaryota; kingdom Viridiplantae; phylum Streptophyta; class Magnoliopsida; order Santalales; family Viscaceae; genus Viscum; species Viscum album. The sequence goes on from OY728145.1 coordinate 856,257,148, forward strand.
ATCCTGGGTATGGATTGGCTCTCTATTTACCATGATAAGAATTACTGTAGAGCTAAAGAAGTTTCTTTTCAGAAATAATCTCAGTTTGTGTACAAGAATGAACCCTAAGTATTGATAACATATAAAGAGGATGAGAAACTTGTAAAAGATGGAAATGAATGTTACCTTGCACATATTGTTGAAAACAAAGGAACTGTTCAAATTAATGATGTGCCAGTGGTAAATGACTATCCTGATGTTTTTCCTGATGAGTTTCCTAGAATAATACCAGATTGGGATGTTGAGTTTACTGTTGAATTAGTTCCTGATGCTATGCCAATTTCAAAACCCCCTTATCGAATGGCTCAAATTGAACTTTTAGAGTTAAAGGAGCAATTGCATGATTTATTAGAGAAAGGTTTCATTTGACCTAGCACATCACCATGGTGTGCTCCTATTTTATTTGTTTAAAAGAAATATGGTTCAATGAGACTTTGCATTGATTATAGATCGTTGAATACCATCACTGTTAAGAACAAATATCCTTTGCCTCATATCGATGATTTGTTTGATCAGCTCCAGGGAGCTCAATTTTTTTCAAAGATTGACCTAAGATCGGGTTACCATCAGTTGAAGGTAAAGTAAGTAGATGTTCCGAAGACTGTGTTTCATACAATATATGGCCATTATAAATTTGTAGTAATGCCTTTTTGTCTAACCAATTCACCTGTTGTATTCATGGACCTTATGAATAGAATTTTCTATGAGTTCTTGGATATGTTTGTGGATGATTTCATTGATGATATTTTGGTGTTTTATAAAAGTAAAGAGGACCATGAAAGGAATTTAAGGGTTATTTTGAAAAAATTAAATGAAAAGAAATTTTATGGGAAATTCAGAAAGTGTGAGTTTTGGTTGCAACAAATTTCTTTCCATGGTCACATTGTTTCTAAAGATGGGATAACTTTTGATCCAGCAAAAACAAAGGTTGTTGAAGAATGGCCAAGACCCACAAATGTAACTGAGATTCATAGCTTCCTTGGTTTGGCAGGCTATTATTGGAGGTTTGTTAGAAATTTCTATCGGTTATCTAGTCCAATGAAAAAGATAACTCGGAAGGGTGTTAAAACTGGAGCATTCACCAATCTTCATTAAAAGGACTTGGTTGCGTCCTAATGTTGAATGATTAGGTAATTGCTTATGCTTCACGTCAGTTGAAAACTGATGAGCTAAATTACCCTACACATGATTTGAAATTAGCTACTGTTGTTTTTGCTTTAAAAATTTAGAGGCATCATATGTATGGTGTAAAGTGTGAAATATATACCGATCATAAAAGTTTAAAGTATATATTCACTCAGAAATAATTGAACATGATACTAAAGAGATGGCTAGAATTAATCAAGGATTATGATTGTACAATTCGTTACCATCCGGGAAAAGAAAATAATGTGGCTGATGCTTTGAGTCGAAAACGTAATGCTTCATTAACAATGTTTCATTTCGAACGTGATCATTTGGTTAAGGATTTGATGAACTTTGGCATAGAAGTTTTTGGTGCAGGATGTCCTTCTGTTTTGTTTCATGTATCAGTGAAATCTTCTCTATCTGACAGAATTAAGCAAGCATAGAAGCAAGACAGCGAGTTGCAGAAAAAGATAGAGCTGGTTTAGAAGGGTATGTTTCCTGAATTCAACATTGATAATGATTTTTTTTTGAGATTTGGGAAGAGATTGTGTGTTCCTTGTGATTCAAAGTTAAAGAGAGAGTTGTTATGTGAAGCTCATAGTTCTCTGTTTTCAGTTCATCCAGGCAGTACTAATATATATAGAGATCTTCAGGAGTACTACTGGTGGGATGGAATGAAAATAGATATTGCTGATTTTACTGTGAAGTGTTTGACATGTCAATAGGTTAAGGTAGAGTAGCAGTTACTGAAAGGGATGCTTCAGCCTTTAACAGTGCCAGAGTGGAAATGGGAGAATATATCCATGGACTTCATTTTGGGATTACCGATGATACCTTGAGTTAATAATGCAATCTGGGTTATTGTTGATCGCTTGACTAAATCTACTCATTTCCTTGCTATATGAGATACTCTTTCCCTAGATCAACTTTCCCGTTTGTATCTTAAAGAGATAGTTAAGTTACATGGAGTTACTCTTTCTATTGTATCTGACCATGATCTCAGGTTTACTTCTAGCTTTTGGAAAGGCCTTTAGAAGTCGTTGGGTACTGAATTAAATTTTAGTACAACTTTTCATCCTCAATCAGATGGGCAGTGAGAACGAACAATTTAGACTTTGGAGGATATGCTACATGCTTGTTCGATGGATTATCAGGGAAGTTGATACCAATATCTTTCTTTGATTGAGTTTTCTTATAATAACATTTTTCGTTCTAGTATACAGATGACACCATTTGAGGCATTATATGGGAAGCAGTGCCGAACTCCAGCTTTTTGGGATGAAGTGGGTGAAAGGAAGTTGACGGGACCAGAATTGGTAGAAGATTTGGCAGATAAAGTTTAGCTGATACAAAAACACATGAGAACAAGTCAGAGTAGGCAGAATAGTAATGTGGACAATAGGAGGAAGGATCTCTCTTTTGAGGTAGGTGATCATGTTTTTCTCAGAGTATCACCATGGAAAAGTGTGATGCAATTTGGTAAGAAAGGAAAGCTGAGTCCAAGGTTCATTGTACCATATGAAATTCTAGAGAGATTTGGATCATTTGCATACTGAGTGGCTTTACCTCCGATTTTATCTTAGTTACACAATTTTTTTTATGTTTCAATGTTCAGGAAGTACATGCCAGATCCATCTCATGTTCTGAGTCCAGAGGTGGTTCAGTTGGAAGAGAATCTATCTTATGAGGAACAACCGGTCTAGATTCTTGACCACAGGGAGAAAGTGTTGTGGAATAAGTTGATTCATCAAGTAATGGTTTTTTGGAAGAACCACATGAGTGAAGAGGCAACATGGGAATATGAAAATGCAAAGAGGGATAAATACCCCCACTTATTCGATAAGTATATAAATTACGGGGATGCAATTTTCTAATGGGGGGAATGATGTAACATCCCAAGTAAGTAATGAATAATATATATTCTTATTTATGTCTATTTATGAATTAAATAGTGTTTTAGTTGCATAAAATGAGAATAAATCCAATCTTAAACATGGAATACACTAATATTTTTAAAAGATTGTTTTACTGCCTTTTGATGGAAAACCATTTTTAAATCAAACTTTTGACAATTTTATAAGATCTATTTGTCAAAATAAACTTATTATTTATGATTGTGACATTGAAATTTACATTGGATAATTTTTTGGTATTTTTCTGACAATGTTCATTTTTAATGAATAGTGAAAAATACTGCATTTTACATCAAATTTGTTTTTTCATATAATATAATTATATGGTTAGATTATCTTTTTAATTGGTTTTAAAGTGTAAATATAATATATGTTTACCATTTAATCCAACATTGGTCATTATAATTAATTTCACTTTGGAATTGGGCATAAACTAATGCCAAACTTTTCATAGATATTGTTTAAAAAAAACCCGCTATTTGTTTTGACAATGAGAATTATTTTTAAATTAATTATTGAAATTTATGTATTTGGAATTTGGTAAAATTGATTCCATATTTTGAATCATAATGTTAAAATTATATAATTAAGACTCTTGTTTTTGGACTTTGTGAGTAGTAACAACGGTAATTATCGTTAATTATCTTGATTAATTAGTAATCGGGTAGTTAAGGATAATAAAATAATATCAGAATAATAAAAAATTACACCAAAATGTGTCCTAATACTACTGGTTGTGTCATGGACGACCATGGGATGCCTTGTGCCAAACTTGGGGACCCCATGGAATCACTTTTGTGTGATAATGACTTTTTATCTTTTTATTTTTTAAAGAAAGTAAATATAACAAAGAATGTATCATGTGAGTAAAACATTTTTTAATTTTGTCTACATAAATTATCTCTAGGACTATAAATAGTCATTTAAAAGATAAAAATATTTCCTACATAATAGTATTTTTTTTAATTTTTAGACATTAAATAAATTAAATTATATATGATACCATGATGATGCAACGATTTCCTCATTATTTAATGATTTAAATAAAATGAAACGATAATGTAAAATCTAAGACCTACACATGTGAAAAACCTATTGTATGGGTGGATTTAGAAATCTTATCACATTATCTTCTAAATACATCAATGTGTGACCGTTAAAATCCGAAACTCATTTGAAAATGAAGTAACATTTTATACCTTTCCAAGAGTGCCCCTCCTCTCCTCTTATAAAAGGCCCCCACCTCTACCTCCTTACCCACACCTCTCAAGACTTTGGCTCGGCCAATCTCTCCTCATTTTGTCTCTCCAAATCCCTCTATTCATCCTAGAAGCCTTACATTAGGAAGAAATCTCGTCAAGAAACCCTTTTGGTTCAAACCAAGAGGAGTTACCCGATTGAAAGGTAAAGTCTTCTCTAATGCTCTTTTGTTTTATTTTGCTTCTCCAACCCCCTAAACTCCTTTTATTCATTTATTTTGTAACAAAAAAAGTATCTTAAATATACTAAGATGTTGTTATAAGAATTATTCGAGCTAAACTTACACACACCTATATCTAATGGTTAAAGAACATATTGTTTCCGTTGATGGTGAATTTCGGCCTCACGAAACGATGATTGTTCAACACTCATATAACACCTTCAAATGTGGCCATTAAGATGTAACTATATTTATATATGATATATAATATGTTTATGTATTACTTAATCTTATTTATTTTTCATTTATGGCATACCTTTATGATTTCCATTATAGGTAAACGCGTTATCTTCATTTTAGGAAGTGCAGACTACCGCCCCCTCAAAGTGATTTTATTTGTTAATACAATATGTGGTATGTATAAAGTATAGATTTAATGATATTATATATGATGTTATACTGGAATTATAATATACCTTTATATCATTATGATTTCACTCTATTAAGTAATAAATTAATATTAAAGTAGCGTTTATGCGTACGTATGACTTACCGTCTCCATGAACGGTGCATTTCATTTCTTACCTCTAAATGGTATGTAATATTATAATTGCATGTATATACTAGATATATATGATATATATGATATCTAAATCATGAATATAATTCTGGATATAATAGATATTTTACCCCTTGAAGAACTTGTAATTATAAAGAGATTATTTTTGACTCAAGTACCAATGATCGACAATACGACCATTACGAACATAAATAATTACATAGTGTTCATAATGTGGTAATAAGTGATATAAAAAGAATAATGAACTTGAAAAAGGTTCTTAATCAAGTATTAATTAACTCAAGTTTTTTATTCAGGTGGTTAATGAACGATCGAGTCAAGTCGGACCCAAGGTATGGGACTTCGTCTCAATCTCCTTTCATTGAGGCATATTTTATTTTAAACACAACTTTATTTTAAACGGTGTATAAACCCCTTTGACTTTTAAGTTTATTAAAAATGAATATTTTTATATGAAGCGTTTTAATAAATAAAAAAAGGAATGTTTTTTTGTCATACGTATGCGGCGACAACAACTTCTCCGCCGCCATGACCATTATTTGAGCTTCGACCTCCTCTACAAGCCATAATTTTTTTTAAAATGAAAATAAATACCATGTTTTACATTTATTTTATTTTGGTATTTAAAATGTTTTTCATAATTTTTTTATTATATCAATGTGTTATATTGATATATTGTTATTGAAATGTGGAAATGTTATGTTTCCTTTATGCATGTTTTATGTGATACGATTATGTTATAGTTCTTGGGAATTGTTATGAAGACGGGTGGTTTTGTGATACACTAAGGGCGGGTGAGCCTGATATAGATCTCCAATGCATTGGGTAACGCGAAGGGGTTAAACGTTATGGTTTTCCCGAAGAGATTTAGGGAACCTCTTGTGATGGGTATTCCAACCTTAACCATGAGGGTTACTCCCTACGTAAGAATGTTATGAATGCCTAAATTTACCATTATGTATTATGATTTCTAGGAGTTATTAATAAATCTAATGATTTCATGAGCTATGTTAACGTGCTTATGTTTTATGAGTAAAGTATGATTTCACTGATTCTTATGTATACATTTACTAATGTTTTATTTTCGTATTTTTATATCCCTTACAGAGTTTTTTATGCTCATCCCAAGTTTTTGAAATGTTTTTCACAGGTCAAGGGAAAGGTACAAGATGTGAAGATAGTGTCAAGGAAGTGTCAAGAAAGAATCCATGTTTTATTTTAAATATGTTTCCGTTGATGGAGAAAATGAGTACTATATTTTATGTAACCACTTTGATTAAATGTAGAATGTAATGCATGTTTTATGATCTAATTCTCTAAAACTCTAAACCTGAAAAGATCCTCAATTTGTATTGTTGAAGTAACTCAAGATTAATTAATGTTTAAGGCTAGGACCTTATATTAAACCCCACAAATAATTATAACAAATGATAGAACCTTATCAACATACTCATAATTCCTATTAAAAATGTGTATTAATCCTTATAGAGTAAGGAATTAATTCCAACCAAAACTATATCACATTTAGTACCTTTATATGAACAAAATAATGTGATGGTCTAGTATAAAAAAATGTTAGATATGTATATAATAAATAAATGAAATTTCTTACACATTATAACATCTCACCTCATCATAAAACTCCTTAATCACTTATTATTTGAAATAATTTCATTTTATTCCTTATGATGAGATGGTATATCTATGTTTCTATAACTCTCCACTCTGATTTTATTCAAAAATCAAATATATCTAACATTATACATTGTTATCATTAATGATTTCAGTTTAATATATCTACTATAGAAACAATTAGGCACAAATAACCCGTTAATTTGTTTTTTTAGTGGATCATCTTTCCAAACTAAAATTATGGTTTACATTTTTCTAGAAATCGATATATCACTTACCTAACCACACCATACTGGGAGTAATCTAGTGAAATAATTCCATATAAGAATATAACTGATTTATTTGTCATATTATTTTGGAAATTTGAAAGATCATGTATCAACCTGTGTCATTACAGGTTATGAATACTGGAGGAAAATTAAATTTCTCATATAGTGTATGGATAATTTGGAGAATTATGTGTTCAAATATGATGATTATTTTTTAAAAATATTTAATTGAAATTTCTGGATCGAATAAATTATCGAGGGGTGAATTAGAGTTTGGTAGATGGATAAGGGAAAGTACATCTCCATCTAGGAAGTAGCATCAGCACCATCTTGTTAGTGGTCTAGGATATAGTTGAGGTTCCCTATTGGGCACACTAGCAAGCTTGTGTTCCATCGACATCTAGCTAGTGGGGAGCTCTAAGAAGCCAATTAATTTGGGGACTGAATATCTTTTTTTTACCCCAAAACCCCTTCAAGATTTATCAACATGGTTCAAATAATAGAGAACTATTTATCCATTAACTCATATTATATTCATTCCATGGGATCCCTTCAAAGTGGGATGGATCTAGGTGTGATCATTTTGAGAATCTAGGCATGATCCTCTATTTTTTTCAATCTTGAAACCCTCATCCTCAGATTGTGGTAGATCATTGATTTTTTTATCATGGATTTTTCCTCTTCATAAGAATTATCACTTTATATTCCATGATACCTAAATCCTCTCTATATTATCTATCTATTTTGTATTATTGATTAATTGTTGTTATTTTTTTAATTTTAATAAAAGAATTTGATAGAAATTCTACAAGATGATGGTTGAATTGTTTGGGAGGGGTGATGGGGACTTAGATCGGTGAGTCTAGATAATATCTTGTAGAAATAAATTCATATAATTTATTGGAGTTTAATTGAAGGTGAATCCATTATTTTTATATAATATTATTTTTTAGATTAATAAATTAAAAAAGACCATCATATCATGGAATTGATTTGGGTTTATTTCCTTCATTAGATTCTGGTGCCAGAAGTGTCCAGAATTCTATTAGATGACTTTATTACTAAAGTAAGTCATTGGGTTGATATTTCCATTTGATTTCCAATTTAAAAATATTAATTTAATACTTTATTTATCACTATTTTATGGTATCTTTTCCATGATTATTTCAAAAGAGATTATTGGACTTACCATGGGTGGTTTTTAGGATTCGGTCTTGGCGGTGATACCCAGTGAGTGTTTAAACTAGTAAACATTTTTCCATTGGTTGTGATCATGATTTTAATAATTTTACTAATAAAAACATTTTTATAATTTTTTAAATTGTAATTCACTAGAGTTATTAATGACCTCATGATAAATTTGGGGTTCAAATGGACTTGGATGAACTTCAACATGCAACTGAAATTTACATGGATGGTAGTCCACTCAGTATTGAGGTAGGTTATCCCATGTACTCTTACCCATGGTTTTATGAATAATATATTGGAATGTGTCATGAGGGTATATATATTGGGTGAAAACCCTTAATTTATAGTTATTTTATTAAATACGTGAAATGATTAATTAGTTTAATGAGATCAAATTCTTAACTAAATAAAGGAGTGACACATGATGAAATGAACAAAGTGCCAAGGGTGATGATAGACCCTTGTCCATAGTCTAGATTTCATCTTCTAATGGAAAAGGATTGAATAATATATGACCTCTTTGTATTCTATATACCAATTTTGTGTCTAATTATTCCAAAAGATACATTTTAGTCGTGATACCCATGATTGATGTGAATCTCTTATGGTGTGCATGTGTTGCACATGTGACCTATGCTCAATATGATTACATGGTATGTATTTTGGGTGGTCCATGATATTTTCACCATGTAGTAAATTTACTGCTATTGGAATGTTTTATATGTCATGATATCTATTTATATGTCATTTATTACTTATGTAATATTTTATTTCATGTGGAATAACAATAGTGATATATTTTTCATTATTATGTTATACTTTACTTCTGGAGTTTTAAAATCTAGGGTAACCTTGGATAAGTGTTTAGGTTGAAAGATGGCCCTGGAAAACATATTCATCTACCTAGAGGGGGTTTCTATGTGACATAACTCTTTGGATGTGATTTAGTGTAGGATGGACAGATCCAGAGCATGGCATGTGAGTAGTCTATAGTGAATTCCATATGACATCAGAAGAGGGTCTATATATATATATATATATATATGATCTACTGATGGGTTAAGATACTTGTTTGTGGGAGAGGTATATTTGTTCATGTGTTTAATGAATGAGTACCATCAGAGATGAGAATGTAGTCATGTGATGTGGAAGATACGTTCCCATAATGTCATGTGGGGAATTGGTCAACTCTTACGGGAGGGTCATTTATAGCATGTGATGATGATGAAGATAGACCGAGTATAACAACCTATGATTAACATACATGGATATTACATAATTTTAGGTAACTATTAAAAACATTACAAACATACATGCCCATGGACCATAATAGTTTAGTGTCATTGGAAACTTGTAAGGAAGTATTCTATCATTATGAAAGATCTTCAACATCTCTCTTAATGATCTTTCTCCTTAGTACTCCTAATTAAATAATATATTCATAACCTGGGAAAAGTAATCAAAAGAAATTGGAGAGAAAAGATTATCAGTAAGGGTAAGCATGGGAGATATATATGCCATGATTTTTTTGCATACATATAAAATGATTTTGAAAGTATTCAAGGATTACTACAAAGAACATCACAGTGGAAATATTCATTTACTAAATCGGGTTCACACCCCATTCCAGACCTATATTACTAAACCAAGTTCACTTCCTCTTCTAGCACTTTATTATTGAACTAGGTTCACTTAACATTCCAAAATTGTATTACTGAACTTGGTTCACTCCACGTTCCACCAGTGTATTACAGAACCAGGTTCACATCCCATGCCAACCATGTTTTACTAAATCGAGTTCACTCGTCATTCCAACATTGTCATACTGAATAGATTTCAGTCCTTGTTCCATCAATTTCATACTTAATTCAGTTAAATCCTCATTCCAGCCTTGTTATACTGAACCAAGTTCACTCCTTGTTCCATCCAAGACATAATCATGAGATAAAAATATTTACCAAATGCATTGGAGGGAGATATAGGTCCCACCTATCTCATAATGAAATCATACATGCATGTTCCATAAGATAATAAAAATTTCATAGTATCATGAACCATAAAACGATATGGGATTCATAAACATCATATCATAACACATGAAACGAAATGAGTATCATACCAATTTAATCATTTTATAACCTATGGAAAATAGATCAGTTTTCTAATAATTTCATCCAAGTATAAACTATGAATGGAAGAGAGTGTCATAGAAATTTGTCATTTTATACCATATTGTATAGAAACATATTTCCCAAACATAAACACAAAAAACATATGTCATTCATATAAATAATATGAATGGTATCCTTGGATCATATCCCCAATAAACATAAACAATATCCATGGATGTAATCCTAGATGGTGAAGGATTTTGAAAGATCACTTGGACCATACATTTTCTTTGGAAATCAGTTTTTAAAACAAATAATATTTTCTATATAGATTTATTTGAAAGAAAATTGAAAACAAATACAGTAATCATTAAAAATAATTTGAAGCATTTCTTCAGGAAATTATCCTTCTCTCACACCTGGTTTTTCATGTCATGGTTTGATCTGGTTCATTGGAAATCCTGATCCTTTTACTGTGTTTTTGGTGATATGAATGTTGATTTTTTACCTTCCATATATGTCTAACCATTGTACCATGGGTTCCTGATATCTTGTTTGGCTGTTTCTGGAGAAAAGGGTGGTTACTTCAAGATTTGGGCCAACCATGATCCCATTTCTAGATTTAAAAACAAAACCCGTTTCTTTTATAACCCCTTTATTTTACCACATTTTTCACTCATTACACTTCCCACATGGCCTAACCTAAATTATTAAAACCACAATATCCATTTTTACCCCCATATGAATTCATACACATGGTGTATTTTGGTTATTTATTCTCGTACTAGGATTGCCCATGATCCCATTTCCCATTTTAAAAAAATAATTTGTTTCTTTTATATATTTTTTATTTTTTAATATTTTATGGTAATTTCAACTATAAATCAAGTCCAAGAACCCTAGGCGCACTCCCCATGTTCTATTTCACCTCTCTGAAGCTCATATTCAATAGGTATTAGGGAGAACTTACTCATGGTTTCTCAAATCTTCCAGATTTGAAGGGGTAATTTGCTTCATTTATAAATAATTATTCTTTAATATTTTCTCCAAAATTTTCTTCCCCTTGGTTTTTAGAGACATTAGTAACCTCCCTAAAGAGTTCCAAGCCATTCCATTTCCTATAATGATGTAGATATAATTTAATATGAAGAGTTTTCTATTTTTCATGGTGAGATTCCTTCTCTTTTCCCCTCCCTCGTCCATATCATTCCATTGTTTAATGGGTTTCTCTTCTACCATGGTCATGATAGACCTAGGGTTATATTATAAAATGTTTTTTATGGGGAGTTTTAATTTTTTGGGGCTGGTATTCATTTATTTAGGGTTTACAAACACTCGGATGGTGATATCAGGCGTGTATTTTCATTCCGCCAAGGATTTGAGGTTGGATTCCCATTGTACATGTACTTTTTATATATGATTAATATTTTAATGGTATTTTGACCTTATAAAAATGATTATTATTATTTTATAATACTTCAATAACATCATTAGGTGTTCAAAGTTGTGTTTATACCTTGTTTTGTGAAAAGTAGTGTTGTTTTGTTATAAAATGCACACTAAGTGTTTTCTTAAATGTTCTGTTATCTTTCACACCTGGTTTAAGATGTTTAGAACATGATTTAGTGTATTTTGAAAATGGTTTAGTATATATAATAAATTTATGGCATGAAATCGGTAGTTTTATTCCTTTTCATGTGCTTAAAAATAATTGTGTGGTTATAGAGTGCATTCCATGTGTTCAGTAAATTGCCCGTTAGGATTTCATGTGTTAAGTGTGATTTGAAATGATTTGTTTGGATTTTAAAATTCATGGGAATAATTAAAAATGGAATTTTTGGGTCCTTATATGTTATTCCAATATGTATTTGGTTGTACAATCAAATTGGTTTCTAGTTTAAAACATGTTTTGGCCCGAGTTTCCCAAAAATGGACCATTTGACATCCTTATAAAAATGGTTGTGATTTGTATGTGTAACCTAAATAATTTAAGGGATTTTTGAAAGGTGTTTTATTCTGTAAATTGTGTATACACACCTCTTTATTAAATGAGAAATCTGTACCTTTGGAAAATGTTAGATTTGAAAAACACTTAAGGAACTGTTTTTCTACTTTGTGAAAAATAGTTAAATTGTTTATTATGAAAATCTCATGTGGATGTTGTTCATTCCATGACTCTATGTATATAACATATGGTACATCCATAATAATAAATCCTTGTGATCCATTATGAGTGTTCCTCAGGATGGACACTTTATGTTTATTTTGATTAATGGCATGAGATCGGTCCTTAGAGTGACTCAGGGTGGTGTCTATTATGAATTATCATTATATATATGTTCTGATTGGAGGATTGGCTAAAATCGATTGGATCAACTCATTTTTATATACAAGAGATATGAAAATATTTCATATTTAGAGAATATTCAAATAATTATTGTTTCACTAAAAGGTTATGGTCCTGACTAGTGGCCCATAGTATGTGGATATATTTGGTTTATTACTATGGGATTTTCCCTCGACCGGCCTAGGAAAGGATTACCAAGCATATTGAGTATTTTTATTTCATCATGTCTGACATGTCAATGGGGATTAGGTTTCATGTATTGGTTTCTTTTTTATTATTCTTTATCACCTAGGTTCACCCATGTCTATTTGGATTTTAGTTTAAGTGATGAATATGATGCTTGTATATACATTTACATTTCCCTAGTTGTGTGATTACTATTGTGACTTCCTGTGTATTGTTTTTCATGTAATGTGGGGGTATAGTTTTGATAAGGTTTATGAAAATGGTTTTCAAATTAAAGTGTTTTATCGTCTTTGTAAAAATCTGAAAATCTAAACATCACTTTCCCCATGAAAATGTTATTGGCAAACTAGTTGAATGATTTTCGTTTTAGAAATAAATTAGGGCAATGCATTTTACTTTTTTTGAGTAATCAGGTACAAAACCTTACTTTTATACAATTTAGTTCAAAATTTGAATCGATGTTTCTTTTACTTTAAAGGATGTTCATTGGGAATAGATTATTGGGCTAGCTTACTGAGTATTAATACTCATTCCTATAGTTATTTTTTATCCCATGTGTAGGATTCATATTGAGTTGGATCTCTTTGAACAATGTGTTATATTTGTGTTGGAGAGTGACCAGTGGGTCACATGGAGTGAGTTGGTTATCAGGTCTGGTTGGTTTAGTTATATCATGTATTTTTACTTCACGTTTTGACGTATACATGATGATCAGTTCGGTTTTTATATTTGTGTATTGTGTTATCCATTTCTTTACACTGTTTGTTTTATTATTTATATTAGGGATAAATCATTCCCTTGTCTACTCTAATGATTCCTGACACTAGTTTCCAGCCCATGGTGATCAGAAACACCCTTAGGGCCATGCCACAGATTGGTTTGGGTGCTGAGTTTAGGGTTGACCCATGTTGGTGCGTGACAAAATGGTATCAAAGGAGGTGTCTCATAGTAGACCTTGCTCTTTAGATCACCCTTTTTATTTTGGGTATGTCATGGCGGATGGTGTAGGAGTTTTAGAACTTTAAGGGTAGGTTTAAGAATAGAGTGAGAAACTCCATATCGTTCTGATCCTCTGGTGTTCAGGAGAAGTCCGATTTTATTAGTTTCTTTGGTTTTTAAGGATTTTTTGGTTATTGGGATACAATTAGGGGAGTTGGACTAATGGAATCCATGAGATCATAGGGCCTCGTAAGCCATGTTGATTCATGTTATGTTCCTATTAAGTCTATCCATGGTGGTGTTTTGTTTTCCATATGGCCACCAACCATATGGTCAAGTCACCCACCGACCCAAGTTTCCTTTTTTGTGTCTTATAGTTCTTTCTTTATTTCTTTTTTTTTTTGAAAATACTTATTTGAGAATTGTGAAAGCCAGTTTTTAAAATATAATAAGTGAATGGTTTTGGAATGTTTGGTTTTATGAAACAAATCATGGAGATAAAGATAAAATGATTTAACAAAATTTATTTTCCATAATATAAATGCATGGGTTAATGAAATGAAATTTTTTAGAAGCTTTGATTATTTTAAAGTGATTTGAGATTTTTTGGTAAACAAGATATGTTGGGTTGTTGAAAAGTCATTGAATATGATGAATTGGTTTTGGATGTGTTTTTCAGCATTTGTTGTTTTTTAGACAAGGGTTTTAGTCTTCAAAACTATCGGATTTTGAATCGAGGCCTTAATGAAATTTTGAAATTGAATTTTTACTTGTTGGACAGTGTGCCTTTTAATGGTACATGATTTTTGAAGTGGGTTGAATGGTTATGTTTGAAAAAATGAGATTATTTTTTTAGTGTTTTTTTCTCATGGGTTTTCACATGCATGGTTTTATATGGGAATATGGATGAATGCCCTGTAAAGACCTGAATTTTCCATGTAAATGTTTTTCTAAAATATATGGAATTATTAAAAGTCCTCGAAAATTGACGGTGCATTATTCCAAGACACATTGTGCCTAGAATGAATTTCTGAACTTTTTTTGAGGCACGTTCAGTAAATGCGCGAGTGACATTTTGTTACTTTTTAACTGGTGCTAGGATTAAAAATATGAGGGCACCATTGAATCCACAACTCCAAGATTCACTTAAGGAAGGATTCACTTAGATCATAGTAGATTTGGATAAAATGTTATATTTTAGAGTTTTTTTAAAGAATAAATAAAATAACATTATTATTTTATTTTCTTTCTTTTCCTCCAAAACACAATAGGCAATGTGGGACCAGTGACGTGTTGATCCAATAAATGGCATGACATTTCAATCTTAAGTAACTACACCATTAGGGAATTAAGAAAATTTCTAATTAATGAGCCCCCATTAAATCCCATGAATGTTGGACACCCTCCCCATCTCCTATTTATATGGAGCTTGGGGAGAGGTTTCGACACTGTTTGACCAAGAAACGAAGTGATGGTAATGTGCCGAGAGGCCAAACCATTGGAAGACGGAGCCAGTTCCGGTGAGCGGCGGTGACATTCCGAGGCCCGATGGTCCCTGAATGAATTTCTGAACTTTTTTAAGGCACGTTCAGTATTCGCACGAGCAGTGTTTTCTAACTTTTGAACTGGTGATCAAATTAAAAATCTAAGGGCACTGTTGAATTCGTAGCACCAGAATTCGCTTTAGGGAGGCTTCACTTCAACCACTATAGGTCTCTAAAAAAGTTATATTTTGGAATTTTTAAAAATAATAAATAAAATAAATTTGTTATTTTATTTTCCTTCTTTTCCTCCAACGAACAAATGTCAACGTGGGATCAGTGACGTGTCAAGATAATAAATGGATTGGTCCTTCAATCTTACATAAATACACCTTAGGGGAATTAGGAAGGACCCTAATTAATGAGCCCCATTAAATCCCACAGATAATGGACACCCACACCCTCTCCTATTTATATGAATCTTGGGGAGTGGTGTCAACACTACTTCACCAAGAAACGAATTGCCAACAAAGTGTCGAGATGCCAAACCCTTGGATGATGGAGCCGGTTCTAGCAAGCAGTGGCAAGTGACACAGAAACATGGAACCAAAGATTGATGATCAAGTGACGTCATTGGAAGCTAGTTGTGAGGACGACGAACACTGACCCACTTCTTTAGTCGTGGGTGTTTCTCCATCGTTATGGAGGTAGGGTGTACTTTTTGTTTTAATTTCAAGAGTTTTAGAATCCTTTTTCCTCTGTAATATTGTTTCCAATCTAACGTGGAGGGTTCATGCCAAACAAACCCGGCCCAGACGCTTAGCTACCTTACTTCCTGATTTGTTCTCTGTGGAAAACTGCTGACATGGCGGTACTGAAAACCGGTGCCGGTAGGGAACAAGGAGGATGAAGGAGGTGGCACACCCATGCGACCGGGGGAACTGGTTGTCGATAGTCAGCTGTGATGGTCGGAGTAGGCGGTCGGTACACCGGCCGGTCGTGGAAGAGGAGGGAGTTGTCATCAATGCGCCACTAGAGGACTCGGGCAGCGGCTCGTCAGCCTCGGCGTACTGGAGGAAGGTAGCTGGCACACCGGACAACTGCAGGTAGTGGAGCGATGCACCGTCATGTGCCACTGGAGATAGTGGCCGACATCAGCCAACCATGACTGGAGGTTGGACTCACTCCAGCAGGTCCTGCATGCCACTTGGCGACACCACGTGGTGCTGCCGCTGCATAAGAAACCGAACGGCCCACACAACAAATCGAGAAAACCAAGGATCACTTATCTAGTGGTGGCTAGGGTAGACCCCACCGCGGGATAGACAGGTGGGATGTTCCCCCTTGCTAGCTGGGCCACCCCATTGAGGGCCTAAGCGAACCTCGGCACAACTCAGACTGGGTCGGGTCGGGTCAGTCTGACCGTGTCGGGCTGGACCCGATCCCCACCAGATCTAGAAAAACTAAAGGGGGCATATCATGAGAACTGAATGTCCATTTGACGAACCTTATACGATTCTAGGACCCTTAGAGAGATATGGTACTTTTTTTATACTTCACTTGTGTTTTGGAGACAGTTGGAGTATGTCATGGTAGGATTGAACATGAATCCATCTGGGCCCTCCGAATAAAACATTTATAACTCATAGACCATGCATCCTATTGACATAAATTCTATCGCGTTAGAACCCTTACGACATGGAAGTCTTTTGGGTTACTCCATTGTAGAGCATATTGGTGGTGAAGGTACGAACGATTTCTCAAGGTGCCGATTCTACAGAGGTCGAGCACACTAGGTGTGAGGAATCTAGTGGATGGATGTAAAGTAAAGAAAGTACATCGATCATCTATGGGTTAACATCTATCGATCCTGTGTGGGTCATATTCTATCAAATACTATGTGTTTCAATGCTCAGTTACCCTATGTGGGTCATCACATATTGATACTGTGTGGGTCAGATCCTGTCTGGGTCAGTGGGGGTTAGTACCTATCGATCCTGTGTGGGTTAGAAGAAAAACCTCTTAACAGAATAAGATGATCCAGCTTACGAATAATCATCTATACTTCTGTACTTATGTTATAATCGTTTGTGATCCGAGTCTATTCAATTTTGTGGTGTTATCTTCATGGTGTCACCTGTGTGGTACTTCTATCTTTGTTGTGTTACCTGTGTGGTACTTCTACCTTTGTGGTGTTATATTCATGGTGTTACATGTGTGGTACTTAAAGCTTAGTGGTGTTACCTGTGTGGTATTTTTACCTTAGTGGTGTTACCTTTGTGGCATTCTTACCTCATGTATGAGATGAGTATATCTTGATAACTTAGTTATATGTATGGGTATATACCGAAGTAGAGTTGGAGTCTCGCTTTGTGGTAATTTCTTTGTGTAACTCTGGGAGACCTAAGGGGGTCTCGGGGTCCCTACTAAGTATTTTAATACTCAAAACAAAACAGGCTACGCCCACACCTTGTTGTGTCTTGTGAAGATCACGAACATCATCGATCAATGCTGGGGGGGGGGGGCTGGACTGAACAATAGTCGTAGGTGGACCATTTGGCATGACTTGATGTATAGAATACTGATCATGATCTGTACATACCATTTAGGCATGATCCTCGGTGGATTATCCATGAGTTGTTTTTGACTTTTATATTGTATTTTCACTTTTTAGTTGTACTTTTACTTTTAGTTGGGCTTGTATTCTAGCTGCTTTACTTTTAGAACACTATTATTGCAATAGTTTACTTCATGGTTTCTTTTTGTTGAGTTCTTGGAATGTGTGTATGTACCAGTTAAAAAAGAAAATGTCTACCCTCTTTAGGGATACACCTTTTAATTTCTAGTGAGCAGCCCCTAAGCTATTGTAGGCTAGCTAGGGGTAGTCACGACACGAGCCCTGAGGGACGGGTCAGGACAATGTTGTATCAAAGGAGTCGATTCTACCAAAGAACTAGGAATCTGTCTTTTTAGATGTTGCAATAGTGTTAAGTGTTATGAGTGTGGTTTTTAGTTTGGGTAATCTACTATTGGTGCGGTGGCAGACGTATCCATACACCAGAACCCTGACATCTAATTTCTGACTCAGTGCACGGAAACACAGATTGCATGTGTTTTGAAAAGTTTTTCATTGTGATATCTTTGATTCAGCTCACTAGGTATAAATTATCAACTGTGGAACAGCTGTTTTCCTTCAAGATTCCACCATATAGACAACCATCCAGGATTACTGATAGAGTACACGATGATGGACCACTGAGCGATGAGGCCTCGGTGCAGGGCCCTCTTATGGCGTTAGCACCTTTGGGTGGTGTACCAGCATCACCACAACCTCTTGGGCATCCGTTGCCCCCAGCCCCACCAACAGAGGGTGCACGCTGATTGATAACGTTTCACGAGTTCCATTAGCATATGCCTCCAATTTTTTGGGGTGATACAGACCCTCATGCATTTGAGGACGGTTTGGTGACTATAGCCAGAGATTTCCTCCTGGTGGGGACACCAGCTGACCTTATGGTGATCCTAACAGCCAGTCATTTTTAGGAAATTGTAGGAAGATGGTGAAGCTTTATGCTATAGATACACAATGAGGTGACCCTCATCTGGGAGGACTTTGAGTGCAAGGAAGAGTTTATCCCAATGACTCTATGCTCAGTTCATATACAGGAGCTGCTGGACTTACAGCAGGGCATCATGATTGTGGCCAATTACTCGGTGAGGATCACTAATCTCTCCCGCTACTCCACAGAAAAGGTACAAGACCCTTTAATCAGTGACCGGATGTTTGAGAAGGGTCATCGATGGGATATCATAGAATCAATGATATCACTCAGCATTCCAACGTAGGCAGGGGTGCTAGAGAAATCACATTTGGTAGAGAGATTTCAAGCTGACCAGGCACCGACTGTGAGATCCACCACCAGACGTCAAGTAGCGGAGTCATCTTCAGTAGGTAGCAGGTGGAAGGTGGAGGGGACCAAGCGGGCCAAACCTTCTGGTGGAAAACCTCAGAGTACTGTGTAGGTGGTAGAGGGATCATGGGATAGAGGAGGACAGCTGAGGAGAAGACAATGTTAGTCATGCGGCTGGCAGGGTCACATGGTACGTGACTGGATGACCCGCCATAAGAATGACTAGTAGACGGTTGGGGGAACGTCGATGCAAAGGTATAGATTTGACCAGGGAGGTCTGCAGGTAGTAGGATGATGTGGTAGAGGAGCTGGCCGTGCAGTAGGCAGTGGGCAGCGATTCAAGGTTCTACAACCACCACCTCTAGGTGGTCCACCCTGACCACATGGAGCATGTGGACTGGGACTAGCTCAACTCAAAGCAGGTGAGGGATACAACCTGGATGCTCTGTAGATGATTATAGGTACGATCTATGTCTAGTCCATCTTATATTCAATAATTATAGACATATTTTACAGTCACTCTTTTATCACTATGACCCTCATTCGGAGCTTGAAGATTCCAGAGGATCCGTTGGCTTGATCCTTACGGCTAGAGACTCTCAAGGGAGAGGATTCGACGATTACATGCTGGTGAAAGAAGTGTGAGCTTACTCTAGGAGGTGAGATATTCGAATGGGATCTTTTAGTAGTGGTGTCAAGGCCTTATGATGTAATCTTTGGTATGGACTGGTTATCAATAGCCCATGCTTAGATTGACTGTATTAGGCACAATGTGTGGTGTGTCTGTGAGGATGGGATCAATATTTCATTCACAAATGACAAGGGAACCATTATAGAATAGGATGGACTTACCCAGAGGAGGGTGCAACCGGTCACACATCAATTGGCATGCCTTACCCTTGGAGTAGTTGATGTTGAGAGTCTGAGCTATCCTGTAGTGTTAGACCAGTATGGCAATGTCTTTCCTGATGATATTTTAGGAATACCTCCACATAGAGATATTGACATTTACATCGACCTGTACCCTAGGGAGACACCATTATCTACACCAGTTTATCGGATGGCTCCTATGGAGCTTCATAATTTATGGGTACAGTTGGAGGACCTGCAGACAAAGGGGTTTATAAGGCCCAATGTTTCTCCATGGGAAAACATGATTTTGTTTTCCAAGATAGAAGGTGGTAGTTTGAGACTTTGTGTGGACTATTAGTGCATGAACATGGTGACCGTGAAGAAAAAGAATCCACTTATGAGGATTGATGATATTTTTTATTAGCTGAAGGGAGATCATTGGTTTTCGAAGATATAAATCATATCAGGCTATCATCAGCTCAGGGTAAGAGATGAGGATGTGCAGAAGATGACCTTAAGATGCTGGTATAGACACTATGTGTACTTTTTTATGCCATTCGGCATGACAAATGCCCCAACAATGTTCATGGGACTCATGAAAATGATCTTTTATCCATACCTTGATCGCTTTGTGGTGTTCTTCATCGATGATATCTTAATATACTCAGCGATGGAGGATGAGCATGTCTATCATCTTCAGATATTTATAGATACGCTTTGAGAGCACCAGATTTATGGTAAGCTCTAGAAGTGATAGTTCTAGATACAATATGTCCACTTTTGCGGACACAATATCTTGGAGGGTGGAGTTGCAGTAGATCTAGCAAAGATAGAGGCTGTACTTTCTTGGGAGCCACCCAGGAGTGTGACTGAGGTACAAAGTTCCTAGGGGTTGGCTGGATACTACTATAGATTCGTGCCTGGATATTCAAGAGTCATGGAACCCTTTTCATCATTGAAGAAGAAGGTACAACCCATCGTATGGATGGACAGATGAAAATAGACTTTTCAGGAGCTGATCCAGAGACTAACGAGCGCCCCCATGTTGTGGATATCCGAAGAGGGCGTTGGGAATGTGGTCCACTATGATGCATCAGGGACTAAACATGGGTGTGTCCTGATGCAGGTTGGTCAGTGATCACCTACATCTCACAACAGCTAAGGAAACATGAGAAGAACTATGCTACCCATGACCTGGAGTTATCAGTAATGGTCTTCTTCTTGAAGATGTGGTGACATTACTTGATGGTAGAACATTTTACAGTCTACTCTGATCACAAGAGTATTAGTTATATATTCACTCAGAAGGACCTTAACCTGAGATAATGGTGATGGCTAGAGCTCTTCTAGGAATATGACTCTAAGATAGTCTATACTCTTGGGAAAGGGAATGTGGTACTAGATGCACTCAGCAGGAGGTCTGGTTTGTAGTTGTTGAGTGAGGTGACAGAGTAACTTGCTGCATTGCAGATATCTTTCATGGATAGAGATGGAGGATCATACCTCCAGTCTATGATAGTCACTCCACCACTCTTTTAGTGAGTTAGGGAGGCACAACTTTGGGACATTAACTGCGAGGCTCGACGTGCTTAGATATCCTCAGTATAGACACCTGATGGATTTTATGAAGGTGAGGAGCATGTCATCCTCTTTAGAGGATGTACCATGGTATTAGTGGCGCTACGGGAGGAGATGTTTATGGAGTTTCATACGTCCCCACTGGAGGTACATCCTGGTGTGGTGAAGATGTACCAGGACCTCTGGTTTCAGTACTGGTGGCCAGTGATGAAGAAAGCAGTGGCAGAACTTGTTTCTCAAGGCCTCACTAGTCAGTAAGTGAAGGCTGGGCATCAGGTTCCAGTAGGGTTAGCACAACCACTAGAGGTGGAAGAGTGTAAGTGAGATGGTATCTCCATGAACATTGTGATAGGTCATCCACATAATTCTCAAGGACATGATTCCATAAGGGTGATCGTTGACCGACTCCATAATTCGGCCAAATTCCTACATATCAGACAGTTGGGGTTAGTAGAGGGATCAGTACACGTCTATGTACAAGAGATTGTCCAACTTCATGGGGTGACATCGATGATCATCTCTGATGATGACACACATTTCCCATCCTAGTTGTGGAAGGGATTACAAGAGGCATTCGGGACTCAACTATGTTTGAGAACCGCCTTTCATCCTCAAACGGATGGTTAGAAGGATCAGACCATTCAGATGCTGGAGGACATGGTTCGTGCATGCATCCTAGATTTTGGATGCAGTTGGGAGGATAAATTTCCCTTCATGGAGTTCGCATACAATAACAGTTATCACTCTACCATCAGTATGGTATCATTCAAGGCCCTATATGATCGGCCTTTTAAATCACCTCTATGCTGGATAGACCCAGGGGAGTCAACACTTATGGGTCCAGAGTTGGTACGAGAAACCACTATGAAGGTGTAGATCATCCAGGAGTAGATAAAGACTGAACAGAGCAGGCAGAAGTCTTACGCTTATAGGAGACAAAGACCTTTGGAGTTACCGGAGGGGGACCATGTATTCTTGAAAGTATCTCCTCTATAAGGACTATAACGATTCATCAGAGGTGGAAAGTTATCACTTAGGTTTATTAGACTATTTATGACACTTCAGAGGATTGGCGAGGTGGAATACCTCTTGGAACTTCCACCGAAGTTGGAATGGGTGCAGGATGTCATCCATGTATCCCTACTGAGGATATACATGCATGACCCATCTCACATCATCGACCACGATGAGCTAGACTTTGATGATGGGGTGACGTGTATGGAGTTTCCAGTAGAGATTGAGTATCGGTAGAGTGATTCCTTCGTCGGTAGTTGATACCTCTAGTTCACATTTACTGGTAGGACGAGAACCTCTAAGAGAGTACTTAGGAGCGTGAGGCTCAGATTCATGCTCAGTATCACCGATTTGTTTCTTAGTCTATGTTGGGGCTTTAGGGGACGAAAGGCCCTATGGTTGGGAGAATGTAAATACCCAAATTTTCCATGTATTGTTTTTAAATATATGGAATTATTACAAGTCTGCGAAAATTGACGACGTGTGATTCCGAGGCCCAGTGTGCCTAGAATGTATTTGAAAAAAAAATTAAGGTACATTTAGTAAATGAGCGAGCATCATTTTCTAACTTTTGAATCAGTGCTCAGATTAAAAATCTTAGGGTACGATTGAATCCGCGGTGCCGATATTCACTTATGGAAGGCTTCCCTTCGACCGTAGTAGGTCAAGAGAAAAAGTTAGATTTTTCACTTTTTTAAAAGAAAAATAAAATAAATTTGTTATTTTTTTTCTTTTCCTCCAATGGAAAAGTGGAAACGTAGGACCAACGAATTGGCAAGCCAATAAATGTCTTGACCTTTCAATCCTAATTAACTACACCATTATGGAATTCGGAAGGTTTCTAATTAATGAGCCCCCATTAAATATCAGGAATGGTTGAAACCCGCCCCCTCCCATATTTATATAGAGATTGGGAAGAGGTGTCGGCACAAATTCACTAAGCTAAGAAGTGATGACAAAGTGTCGACATGACAAACCCTTGGAAGACAGATCCGGTTCTATCGAGTAGTGGCGTGCGACACTGAAACCCCGAAACGAAGATCGACTCTCAAGCGATGTTGTGGGGGCTAGTTGCGAGGACGATAGACACCAACCCACATCCTCAACCGCGTGCGTTTTTTCCATAGTTCTTGATCTAGGGTTTACTTTTGGTTTTAATTTCAAGAGTTATAGAATCCATTTTCTTACCTCATATTGATTCCAATAAAATGATGAGGGAGCGGGCCTAACGAACCTGACCTATACCCTTATCTACATTGCTACCCCATTCGTTTTCAATAGAAGACCGTTGGCATGACGGTACTGGTGACCGGTGCTGGAAGGGTCCAAGATGGATGGAGGATGTAGTTGTAACACTAGCCTTTCTTGGAAGGAGAGGGTGGTGTGATAAGCGCACTACTGGAGGACTCCGGCTACGGGTCGTCAGCTGTAGCGGACCAGTGGAAGGCGGCCGACACACTGACGACCATGGGTGGTGGAGAGGTGCACTATTTCTCACCACTAGAGACACCAAGTGGCATTGAATGATGGTGGTTGGAGGCAGGATCCACTCTTGTAGGTCCCACATGCAATTGGAGGAGCCATGTGCCACCACCACTATGGAAGTAATTGAACATCCCTTGAGGCCTTTCGAGAAAACCGGGGGGTCACTCTCCCAGTGGTGGAAAGGGAGGACCCCACCATGGGCCAGACTGGCGGGCCGCACCCCCTTACAGGTCGGGACACCCCCTTGGGGGCCGTGCCGCCCCCTTGTGGGCTGGGACAAACCTCGGCTTAGTGGGCAATGATCGATGCGGCCCAGCCCTGACCGGGTCGTGTGGGGTTGGTCCGACCGTGTCGGACCCACCCAGGACAAAACAGACATAGAAACATTAAAGGGACATATCTTGAGAACTAGATGTTCGTTTGAAAAACCTTCTACAACACTAGGACCCTTGGAGCGAGACGATCCCTTTGGTATATACCACTTTATTTTTGGAGACAGTTGGAGTACGAACAGGTTGGATTGATCCAAAATCCAACCGGGCCCTCAGAACTAAAATGTTTATAACTCACAGGCCGAGCATTTTATTGATGCACCTTCTATCATGTTGTAACCCTTACAACATGGTTATCCTTTGGGTTTCTCTTTTTAGGATCTTAGTGGCAGTCGAGTTACGACCAATATCTCGAGGGGAAGATTCTACGGAGCTCAATCGCACCGGGTGTGTGGAATCCATTGGCTGGCTATAATGTGAAGAATGAACATCAATCTTGTGTGGGTCAGTGTCTATCAATCCTGTGTGGGTCAGCTTCTATTAGATCCTATGTGGTTCAGTGCTCATCGATCTTATGTGGGTCAGTGCATACCGATCCTTTGTGGGTCAGATCCTATATGGGTCAGCAGGGGTTAGAACCTATCGATCCTATGTGGTTCATAAGGAGTGAATCTCAATAGAATAATATGATCAAGCTTACAAATAATCATCTGTACTTATATACATAAGTTATACCTTTTTGGGAGATGAGTCTATTCACTTTCATGGTGTTATCTTCGTGGTGTTACTTGTGTGGTACTTCTATCTTCATGGTATTACCTATGTGTTACTTCTACATTCGTAGTTTTATCTTTGTGGTGTTACTTGTGTGGTGATTCTATATTCGCGGTGTTACCTGTGTGGTACTTCTACCTTAATGATGATGGCTTAGTGGTGTTACCTATGTGTTACTTCTACCTTGGTGGTGATGTCTTCATGGTGTCACCTGTGTGGTACTTCTATATCTGTGGTGTTACGTGTGTGGTATTTATACCTTCATAGTGTTACCTTTGTGGAATTATTTCCTAATGTACGAGATGAGTATATATTGATAACTTAGGTATATGTACAGGTATGTACCTAAGTAGAGTTGGAGTATCGCTTTGTGGTATTTCCTTTGAGGAACTCCGGGAGACCTACGGGGGTCTCGGGGTCCCTACTGAGTATTGTTATACTAACCCCTACACGGGCTACGCCCTCACCTTGTTGTCTCCTGTGTAGACTATTTAAAACATTGATTGAGGCTTAGGGGGCTTGGATTGGATGGTAATCGGAGGTGGACCATTTGGCGTGACGTGATGCAAGGAATACTGATAGTAAGATTTACCTACAATTCAGGTAGGATCCTCAGTGAATGATCTAGGAGTTGTTTTTAACTTTTTATTTGTATTTTAACTTTTCAGTTGTACTTGTACATTCATTTGGGCTTGTATTCTGACCCCTTTACTTTCAGAACACTATTACTACAATAGTTTTCTTCATGGTTTCTTCTTGTTTAGTTCTTGGATTGTGTGTCTATATAGGTTAAAACAACCATTGCCTTCTTTCTTTAGTGATACACCTTTCCGGTGCTAGTTTCTAGCCCTAGCCTATGGAAGGTGGGCTTGGGGTAGTAACAGAATGGGCCCTAAGGTACGAGTCATGACATGCCCGGTATGGCATGGTGGATGGTTTCCCTGGGTGGCATGGAAACAAGTATGTGGGTGAGACTCTAATGAATTCCATTGGTGAGTGTTTCACTAACCAAGTTTGTTTTGAATTAAATATTTTTTCAAATTTATTTTTTTGATGTTATAGTGGATTATTTTCTTATGTTCAAATATTTTCAATTGTGAGGTTGTTTTTATTCAATAATTTTTATTGAGTTAGTTTGGATTTGGTTCATTATTTTTCATTATTTGGTAGGTGTCCCCATGAAGCTTTGATGGGTTATCGTAGTGTGGTTGTTGGTTATTCCCCATTAATGGAATTTCAAGATGATCAACTTAAGGATTTCATTATTGAGTTTCGTAGACCAAATACATCTCTAAGAATGATGCCTCAGTCCATTTTTTGAAATAGAGAGCTGTTTGGGATCGATTTAAAGTGACATCCCATTATAGTGATTCTCTCAGTTGTAGCAGTTGCGCTCATTGATGTTTAGTGGGTGTTGTTTGTGCCCTGTTCATTCTTCTCCTCGTTCAGAGTGACAAAATAGTGTTGTATATCTCCAAGTTCTTGTTTGAGTAAAAGTGTGTTGTAGAGGAATATAGTTTCATGGTGCGTCTTGATATCTTACTTCTATCTAGGTGTGTTATGTTGTAGTAGGTGGAACTAAGGGAAAGAGTTCCATTTAGGGATTAACGACACCTGACTACGAGGTTGTAGATTCTTCTTCCATCAAATCTCCATCCATTGGTCTCATTGTGAAGCTGGATCATATTCAAGAATCCAAGTGGTGTGTGATGTATGGGGATGTTTTTTCCTCCACCGTTGTGGTGAGGCAGTTCCAGTATTCTCTTGTCGGTTATTTTTTTATGAACTCTCTCTGGTCATAAGGATTGTGGAGGAATTTTCAATCACACAATGTTTCTAAAGATGTTGTCAGGAATGATAGTTCCTAATTCATTTTATTGAGTGGTATTAAAAGGTGAATCTGATGATGCCTTGAGTTTTTAGTTGTTTTTTGTGGTTTATTGGTCCAATAATTGGTCCCCTTCCCTTCCCCCCCCAAGTGGTGGGGGGTTTTTTGGTCTGTCTAAATCGTTTTGGCATAATTCTTTTTCCCTTAATTTGGTATTTCATTGTTCAAATGATATGAATGTGTTCTTATTAATATGTGTTATTATTATCTTGTATTGGTAGGTTGTTGTGGGATAGTTTCCAAGGGCCTTTGTGGGAGATAACCAGTCCAAGTTCATGTTGAGTTCTCATCTGGTCATTGATCATTGGTTCTTAATGATGAGGAGAACCACTACAGGTCTCGTAGAGTTTCCTCCTAAGAATTTATCAAGTTATAGTTATTTATTAATGATGGGGATAACATTCCATAATCCACTAGAATATTTGGTTTTTGTGAGCTCTATTTGGATTGGGTGATCATTATGTTCACTGGGAGAAGCCCCAACAATCTGGTTCTTGGCTTGTTTTTGGAGGTAGTGACTCGTTATTTCTATAGTTTCTTAGGATGTGGTGGTGAGTTGGTGTTTTGGTTGGGAAATGGGATTGCTTTTGGATAGTGGGGGATGATATGTACTTTGATTGAGAGGCCGGACCATGATGATAAGGAATCCTTATGTGTTTATCTTTCAGTTGGAAAGTGTTATGGCTTTTCAGGGGAAGATTGTTTTAATGGTGGGGAGAATTTCAACACCTGATTTTTCATCTCTTTGTTTGATATGGTTTATTTGAAATCTTGATCCTTTTCTTGGGTTTTTGGTAAGATGAATCTTGAGTTTCAAACTTCCATATGTGTGTAATTATCCTACAATGGGTTTCAGATAGCATGTTATGGAGTTTTTGGAGAAATGGGTGGTTACTTCAAGAATTGGGCAAACTGTGATCCCATTTCCATAATAAAAAACAAGATTTGTTTCTTTTATAAATGCTTAAATTTTAATCATTATTTACTCATTACACTTTCCAATTTTCCTCCCCTAACTTATCAATACCACCATATCCATTTGTACACCATCAAAAATTCAAAATCATGTTGGATTTGGTTTATTTATTCTAGTATTTGGCCACCCTGTGAGCCCATTTCTAGTTTTAAAAAATAATTTGTTATTTTATATATTTTTCATTATTTAATATTATTCTATGACGAAACCTTTTAATTGAGCCCATGAATCATAGGCGCACCCCCATGTTCTGTAACGCCCTGACCCCAGTTACTTAGAGTCGGAGCATTATTTTAATACATTGGCATGATTTCAAGGAATCCAGTCCCGAAGGACCGATTGGTTTAGCAGTTAGGGAAAATAGATTACATACATGAATGTTACATTACACATTATAACATACAAAACAACATAAATAATATTTTATGAATCCATTATTCCCTTGGCTTAAACCGGTATATCAATCACAATACACTTCTTGGAATCCTGGAAAAAGAATAAAACATAGAAATGGGTGAGCTCAAACGCTCAATAAGGATAACAATATAGCAGAAACTTTCATAAATAAGCATAAAAATTTAATTAAATGTATAAATAAATAAAAAGACTTTTAAACTTGACCTTCAGCATAATATGAAAAAAATAAAATGAAATAATTCCATTTACTTATTCACATGGATATTCTACTAGTCGAATAATCACATGAAATATCAATAACCACTTACATAATGAAGGAATGCATAATTCTAGACAATCATAACCAAGTAGCCAAGGCCTCGTACCAAGACTACAAATAAGAAATTTTCAAGGCCTCTTTCCAAGACACTAGTTTGTCTCATGAGACCTACCGATGTATCGAGGAGCTATAGCGGGCCCTACCCGTCACTTATTATGTCCAATACATTCCTCATATGAAACAGTTGAACTATAACATAAACATTCATATTAAAACTAGCATATGAAATGTCAATACATTTATCATAAACCATGAATGGTGTAAAAAAATAACATCCATAGTCAGATATATCATAACTCATTCAATAAAATATGGAAAATTGTATTATAATAAATCAACCTCAATAAAAAATAATATCCAGTAAAGGATGCTGACATAGTTGAAAATGATGAGTAAAACTTTTTGAGAGAAATATCATTTTTTAATCATTTAAAAGTCACAAATTTATAAAGGAAGTAATTTAAAATATATTTTTTAATCAAAGTTTTCCATACCACTTTGAAACTTTTGAAAATAATTATCATTTCAAAACTTTCATGTCTATATAAATAAATCCTTAAAATCATTTTGAAAACATGGACATTAATTAAAAATATTTTGAAAGATAAATCTTTAAAACATTTAAAATTATGATCTTGATAAAGAGTACATTTCACAAATCCTTAAAATACTCATTTTGTAATCATTTTTATGAAAAATGGACATGGATGATAAAAATGTCCCCGTAAATACTTACACAAAAACAATCTCGGATAATAATGAGATCGAGGAATTAACCCTTACCAATTTGGTAAATTACGAAACATAAACCCAATGAAAGGAGTATTATATAATAAATATGTAAATACACATAAATTAAAGTGTATTACAGAATTAATACAATTATGGGAAGTAGATACACCACACAAAAGTTAATAGTGGCAATATGGCATGAATGTCACAGGAATAAGGAGTGAGATGAAAACCCCTTACCTTGTAATTTTCCTTGGTTGAGGGTAGGTTAACCTGCTGTATAATTTTTAAATCATTGTTATTAAATTATAAAATAATCATCTATATGAATATGATATCATATATGATCTTTTAATTTTTTTTGTTAATAATATTTTAGTATTATTGTCGTTTTGGGTGTTAACTGATTCATTTTCCTTTATATGCTTTGTTATGTAAGCCATGTTTGATATGGATATGTTGTTTCTTATTTATATCAAAAATTATATCAAGTCCTCAAACATTACATTTAATCATAAAATGATAATTAGTCTTGAATGGATATGATGGGGAAATAAATCTCATCGCGTTCCTGGAGACGGTAATCCGTATGTACGCACGAACGCTACTTCCATTTAATTTTTCATTTTAAAATGAATAAAAACCAATTGATACATAGGTATATTATTATTACAGTATAATATAATATCTTATATATGTTACTTATATTCATTAACACCATCCTTTATACGTTCCATTTATGGTATGAACGAGTCATATCACTTTGAGGGGGCGGTAGTCCACATTTCCTCAAATGAAATTATCATATATATATATACAACATGAAACAAATAATGGTATGATATAAAATGGAATTAAATAATATTATATATAAAATAAATACCATTTATATCATATTTAATTACAGTTCCATCATAATGGACACCATGAGAGGTGGTAGGAGATAATTGAATAATCATCATTTCGTGAGGCGTTTTGTTGCCATCCAGAGAAACATTATATTATTCACCCATTTGATGGAGGTGTGTGTAATTGAAGTTAGAATACTTCTAATAAAAAAATCCTATTATATTTAGTATACTTTTTTTGTTACAAAATAAATGAATAATAAGTGTTTAGGGGTTAGAGAAGTAAAATAAAAGAAAAGAAGCTAAGAGAAATCGTTACCTTTAATTTGGGTAACTCTCTTTGGTTTGAACCAAAAGGGATTCTTGAAGTGCCTCCTAAAAAAGGTAAGGATTCTAGGTGGAGTAGAGGGATATTGGGAGATTAATTGGGCAGAGGTTGTACAAGCCAAAATGTTTGAGAGGTGTGAGGAATTGTTTAGAAGTGGTGTCTTTTTATAAGGGTGAGGAAGGGATCTTTAGGAAAAACTTAGAGTGTTATTTTATTATAAATCCATATTCAGTTTTAATAGCTCCAAAGTAGATTATTCAACGTCTAAGGTGGGTATACATCGAAAAGAACTCAAAAAATAGGTTTTATACAAGTTTGGGTCACTTTATTAACCTTATCATTTAGTTTTAACTCTTAGTTAATTAGTTTGACACTTACCATGCCACTTTGTATTTTTGTACTATATAGTTAATAAACTTACTATATACATAAAAGAAACCCCAAGTGGTCCATTAATGATAAAAATATCATTATATAAGTCCTTTTTCCAAACCATATATTTTTAGGAATATAATATCAATTAATATTATAATATTTGTTTTAAAAACTCATTTATGTTAATTTTGACACAATTTAATTTTTTTTAAAGTCTTAAAAACTTTATTAATTCGAATAAAATTTATTTAAGAAATACTAATATGTAATATTAACCAATAAAATTTGTGGATGTTATAAAAACTTTAAAATTATATTTATTTTAACTTTTGTAATACCATTTATTTGATTCTTTTATTATTAAAGAAAATACTAAATCATTATTGTGTCATAAATAAATTTAATTATTAAATGTCTAAAAATTATAAATAAAATACCATTATGTAGGAAATTGTTTTATATTTCTAATGAATAATTATAGTAGAAAATATAACATATATAACCCTATGTAAAAATTGTTTTTCTAAAAGATATATGCTTTTGTCATTTTTGCATTTACTTTAACTTAATTAATATAAAGTGTCATTATCACGTAAAAGTGGCTCCATGGGGTTCCAAAATTGATCCAAATATTCCCATGGTCGGAAAGGTATCAAACAATAGGGTTAGGACACGTTTTAGAGTAATTTAGTATTATTAGAATATTATTTTGTACCCTTATTTACAGAATTTACCCTTTAACCATGGTAAATAAAATATTTACTAAAGTAATTATTCAAAATGTCTAAAAATAAAAGTTAATTATTTTAAAAAATATGGACCTCCTTATTCTAAATATGGAATCAATTTTTATAAATTCAAAACACATAAGTGGAAGAAATTAATTTAAAATTAATTCCCGTTGTCGAAACAAAAAGCATGTTTTTAACAAATAATAACTATCAAAAGATTGACACTTTCTTATGTCCAGTTGAATTATGAAATTATTTCCAATGACCAAAATTAGATTAAATGGAAAAATTAATGTCTAATTATACTTAAAATTCACTCAAATTTATAAATTATCACTATTAATTTTTTCGATTTAAAATTTTGTTTTTAATTAAAATTTAGTAATTTTCACTATTCATCAAAATATGAAAGTTATCAGAAAAGAACCAAAATTTCACCCTAAGATAATTTTGATATTATGAATCCAAAAATGAGGTCTATTTTACCAAATTAATAACAAAAAATTTTCATTTATTAATTTAAAACTAATTCCCTCTATTAAAACCAAAAGGCATATTTCTAATAACTATCAAAAGTTTTCCACTTGTTTATGTTCAATTTCAAAGTGAAATTAATTAAAATGACCATAATTGGATTAAATGGTAAAAATATAATCTATTTATACTTCAATAACATTAAAATGTATAATTTAACAATATAAATTATTTTGATTAAAAATGTTGTTTTCAGTTAAAATATAGTATTTTTCACTATTCACCAAAATATGAAAGTTATCATAAAAACACCAAAACGTTATTGAAACTAAATTCTTATGTCTCAAATCTAAAAAAGAAGTTTATTTTTTAATATTGAATATATAAAAGTTTCAAATATTGTATTTAAAAAGGCTTCGCCATTAAAAGGCGGTAAAATTGTATTTTTTGAAAAATACTTCTTTTATCTGAAAAAAATGTATTTGTTCTTAAATTATGTCTAAGAAACTCATTATATGGGTTCTAAAATTATAAGGATTATATAATGTTCAAAATTCAGTTAATACTATTCATAACCTCTTTTTAAAGGCTTGTTTGGTAAGTCATGGTGCGCTAGAACTCAGTGTTGCGTATAGTGAAAGTTATTGAATTGGTTTTAAGGAATAACATACTATGAATTATTGGGGTGTTAAATATTCCATTTAGTCTCTTTGGAGATCATTTTCATCAAGGAGTAGGGTAAACATCTTTATGGTTTCTCAAATCATTCAGATTTGAAGAGGTAATTTCTTTCTTTAATAAATCATTCTTTTTTACTCTTTTTCCAAAAAACCTTCTTCACCCGATTCATTAAGACCTATAGAGCCTCTCCATGGAGTTATAAGCCATTAAATTTCCTCTAATGGTGTATATATAAGGGAATAAAAGAGTTTTCTAGTTTCCAAGGTGAGATTCCTTCTCCTTTCTCCTCCCTCTTTGTCCTCATTCCATTATTTCTTGGTTTCTCTTCACCCATGGCCATGATCAAACTAGGGTTCTATTATCCCATGATTTTAATTGGGGTTTTGTTTGTTAGGGTCTGGTCATCATAGGTTTAGGGCATATAAACCCTCAAATGGTGATATCGGGTGTTCATTTTCATTCCGCCAAGGATTAGAGGTAGGTTTCCCATTGCACATGTCCTTTTTATTTAAGATTCATATTTTTCATGGTATTTTCACCCTATACACATTATGAGTATTGTTTTATGAGCCTTAAATAACTTTATTTGGTGTCCAATGTGGTGTTTGTGCCTTGTTTGGTGAAAAGTAGTTTTGTTTTGTTATAAAAGTGCACACGAAGTGTTTGTTTAAATATTTTGTTCTCTTTCGTACTTATTTTTTGATGTTTAGAACCTGATTTAGGGTATTTTGAAGATTTTTCAGTAGATTTAATAAATTAATGTTATAAAATTTGTAGTTTTATTCATTTTCAAGTGCTTAAAATAAATTTTATTGTTACTGAGTAAATTTCATGTGTTCGATAAATTGCCATGTTGGAATTTATGGGTTAAGTGTGATTTAAAATGATTTTTTGGATTTATAAAATCATGTGAAGAATAGAAAATTTTATTTTGGTGTTCTTATGTAGGTTTCCAAAATGTATTTTGTTTGTAAAAAAATGGGTTTTAGGTTTATAAGATGTTTAGACCCGAGATTCCAGAAAATGGCCCGTTTTGCATCATTATAAAAATGGTTGTTCTTTAGATGTATAACCTGAATGTTTTAAGGGATTTATGAATGTTATTTGCTATTTTAAATGGTATGTATACACCTCTTAATAAAAATTGAAATTTATACCTTACTAAAATGTTAGTTTTGAGAAACGATTAAGGGCTCATTTTGTTATTTGTGTAAAATGGTGAAATTGTTTATTATGAAAACATCATGGGGATGTTTCTCATGCCATGCTTCTATGTATATAATAAATGTGATGCAATTAATTTGGAATCCTTGTGATAGATTATAAATTTACCTCCAGTTGGACTATTTATGTTCTGTTTGGTTAATGGCAAGATATCGGTCTTTGGAGTGACTCCGGGTGATGTCTGTTGTGAATTATCATTATATATATGCTATGATTGGATGCTCAGATGGCATCGATTGGATCAAACACTTTTTATATACATGATATATGGGAACCTATCATATATATAGAATATTATATGAATGATTTTTGAACTGGTAGGTTATGGTACTAACTAGCCGCCCAAAGTAGGTGGATATATTGGGTTTATTGCTACGGGATTTGCCCTCGACCAGCCTGAGAAAGGATTTCCGACTGTATTGAGAATTTTGATTTCATCATATGTAACATGTCAAATGGGTTGAGGTATCATGTTTTGGTGTCTTATAGAGTCTTCTTGATCTCCTAGCTTCGCCCACATCTATTTGGATTTCAATTGATTGTAGTGATGAATATGATACTTGTATGTACATTTACATTGCCCTTGTTATGTGATTATTATCGTTCTTTCTTATGTATTATTTTTATTGGAAAGTGGTGGATTGGTTTTGATTATGTTTATGAAAATGTATTTCAAAAGACTGATTTTTACCCTATTTGTACCAGTCTAAAAATGTAAACTTCACTTTCCCATTGAAAACGCTGTTGACATACAAGTTGACCGAATATAGTTTTGGAAATAAATATAGGAAATGGGTTGTACTTTGTTTTAAGAAATAATGTAGAAAACATACTTTTATATATTATATTTCAAACTTGAAATTGATGTTTCTTTTATTTTAAAGGATGTGCATTGAATGAATATTATTTGGCTACCCTACTGAGTTTTAATACTCACGCCTATAGTTTTTTTTGTTTTTTAGCCCATGCGCAGGTTTCAACTTGATTTCGATCACCTTGAGAGACGTGTTATAATTTTGTTGGATAGTGACCAGTGGGGTCACATGGAGTTTTCTATTCATTAAGCCTAGTCGTTATAGTTGTATCATACATTTTTTACTTCATGTTTTTTTAAATACATGATGATCAAATTTTTTTATAATTCTGTATTAGGATGTCTATTTTTCCAAATTATTGTTTTATTTTCTAAATTTGTTTGAAATCATTCCCTTGTCTACTCTAATGATTCCCAAAATTAGTTTCCTACCTTTACGGATCAGGAACACTGTTCGGGCCATGCCACAGATTAGTTCGGGTGCCAGGTTCGGGGTCGACCTACTCGGGTTCATGATGCCTTTCCACTTTGGAAAATGATTTTTATGACATAAAACATTTTAAAATCATTTTCCTTTAAATATAACATTGAAAAAATAAAAATTAAGCTTTGTAAAACCATTTAAAATACTTCCTAATATATAATTGTTTTGATTTATTTTTTTCATTGAATACACTTTAAAATTATGAATTTAGAATATATTAAGAAAAATATTTTCTCTGAAAAAAAACCTATTAAAATTTCAAAGGAAGCTTCAAGTAATTAATCATCATGATGATAGTTAAATTCATATATACATAACATTCCTTTTCACCATAAATCGTTTAGAGAAGTTGCTTGATCAGAAAATGAAAAAAAGATTCCTTTTAAAACCATTTTTATTATGAAGTTAAAATATGGGTAATATTTTATTTTACATATCATAGTAAAACATTTTTAGTTTTTTTAGAATGCATGGATTTTTGAATAATAAAAATTTCTGACAGAAGAGAGAAATAATGTATGGTATTCTTAAAAACACTTTCTTAATTATATTAGGTAATAATGAGAGGGAAATGGTAATAATGCATGAATATATCTGGTATAACTATAATAGAATAAAAATAATGATATATATTGCGACATTGATCATAATATTTCATCAATCGAATCATAATAATAAACAATCTTGATAAAGGACTAGATTATAGTAATAAAAAATTACCCCTTTGGTAACCATGAACCATAATACTGTGGAAATAATAGGGTAACATGAAGCATAAAATATCTTGAAAATAATATGTTAATTCTATAACATGTCAAAGGATAGTATATACACCTTTTAGAAGAATATAGGTGCATAACATGACATGGTTCTAAAAGATAGAAAATTAAGGCAAAATTACATTACCGATTTGGTATATTTTGAAATATAGACCCCCTTAAAGATAAATACACAAATGGATGTTTAAATGAAAATAATTATAAAAATATGAATCATAAAAATAAATCCATTTTCAATATACAATCCACATATAATAAATGGGTGGTAACATTGCTTGTGTCTCATGGAAAATAAAAGTGAGACAAGAAAACCCTAACCTTATGTCTTGAAATTATTTTTACACATTAAAAAATCCTTTATAATAAATATAAGTTTATTATAAATATATAAAATAACTATATTATTATATCTAACACTATATAATATTTTATTGTGACTTTATATTACCCTATTATTAATAATTCCAAGTAAATATTACATTCTAGGTAATATCCTCCTAGTTTTTTGTATATGTTTTGACTTGTTATCCCTGATATTATTACGTAGATCATGATTTAAGTATTTAAAGAATTTAAAACATGGTAAAAATTTAATATATATTCATTATATAAATATTTACAATAATATATAAAATATCAAAATATGAAATGGAATACACCATGTATGGAGATGGTAGGTTGTACGTATGAATGATTGAGTTTTCCATTTGCTTGTCATATTGAAAGAATGTAAGAAAATTAAATATATCAATATATATTTATATATATAATAATTATATTATAACTATTTTTTAATTTATATCATATACATTTACTAAAACCATCCTCAATACATTCCATGAAAATTTTGTATGAATCATGTCACTTTGATGAGGCGGTAGTCCCACATCAAAAATTGGAATTATCATAATTAAAAAAATGGAAATCATGAAGGTAAGTTTCAAATAATAATTATAAAATAATAAATTTCATAAATATAATATAAAAATTGTATTTAAATAATAATCCCCAACCACGATAGGTGATAAATGAAAAAAATAATTATAGTGTTTCACGAGGCGGTTGTCCCCCGTACACACGATCAGTAAGTTCATTATCCATTTAATGGAAGTGTGTGTAAGTGTAGGTAAACAATTGGAATATAAAACTCTCAAAATATTTTTTATACTAATTTTATTATATAATAATTGAATATAAAGAACTTAATGGGTGGATAAAGAAACAAAATAAAAAAGCATGTTGAATAATGATACCGTTTTTTCGGGTAACTCCATTTGGTTTGCAACAAATGGATTTCTTGTTTAGAATTATTCAAAAAGTGGCAATTCTATGATGAAGGGATGTATGTTTAGATATTATTTGGGTAGTTTTTAAGGTGACAAAGGGCTTTATAGGTCTGAATAAGTGAGTAGGAGAGGAGGCCTTTTATAAGTGGGGAAAATGACAGATTGGGTATTCTGGAAAAGATTTTAGTGATCCCCACGTTTTAATAGTCACCTAAGGGTTAATATTCAATAATTATATATTTTTATAGGATTAAAAGTCTAAATATTTCCATAAAATTATTTTTATACAAATTTAGGGTCATTTTTATGCCTTATTTTGACCTTTTGTCATTAACTAAGCTTGTTTGTTCCTAAATTACTATAATTAGTATTATTTTATATCACTCCTAATTTTTTTCAAAAAATAATTTTAACTTATTAGAAATTAGAAAGTAATATTATTAAAAATATGGACTAAATTTATCCAAAATATAATCACAGAAGTGGCAGAAATTAATTTACAACTAATCTCACAGACCAGATTAGAAGATAAGTTTTTAAAGTGAAAAAGGTCAAAACATTGAAATGTTTTTATATCCAATTTAATGTGAAAATAGCTATAAATAACAAAATTTTATTATGTGATGTATAATTTATCTAAATTTAAATTAAAACAAATTCAAAATATTATATATCTATATATTTAACATAGATGAAAATTCGGTTTTCAATAAAAATTCAATATTTTCACTATTCATAAAAAAAAAGAATCTTCTTAGAAAAATAACAAAATTTCACCCAAAGTAATTTTTAATATTAATCTTTCAAAAATAGAGTTTAGTTTTTAAAATTAAAAATATAATTGTTTCAAAAAATTTATTTAAAATGGATCCTTCATTAAAAAGTGGTAAAATTACCTTTTAGAATAGTGATTCTTTTTATTTATAAAATTTGATTAATTCTTATCTTATGACTATAAAATATATTATATGAGTGTCAATTTTTTTAATTTTTAATATATAAATTTTGTTAAAAACTTTATCTAATGTTTTTTAATTTATTAAGAAAAAATGGTGTTTGTACATAGAAAAATAGTTTTCTTAGAAAATGAATTTATATATTTTCAAAGATCTATTTCTATAATTTCTAGTTAATTAATAACCAAAGGATTTATTTTATTATCATGTATAAATAATAGTTTTACAATTTAGTTGATATTATTCATAACTTCCATTTTAGCAGCTATGTGACAACTATAATAATATTTTAACAATAATATTAATAGTATGTTATAGGTTGGTAAAACTAGGTCTTTTGTGTAATGTAGACTATCAAAGAAACTCGAAATTGAGTGTAAGAAGAGACAAATATAGTGTTTCATGTACTAAAATATAATCTAATCATTTCATGTAGAACATGAATAACTTGTT
The DNA here is from genome assembly GCA_963277665.1 of Viscum album. NCBI lineage: Eukaryota > Viridiplantae > Streptophyta > Magnoliopsida > Santalales > Viscaceae > Viscum > Viscum album. Next base: position 856,296,032 of record OY728145.1, read on the forward strand.
GTTTTATATAATGAAATCGAAACCTAATTATTTCATTTAACAAAATATATATCAGTGTTGTGTGAAATGTAAAATATAAAAAATTAAATTCATAAAAATACAATTCAACAAAATGTAGGGTGTTACACTGAGATAGATGAAAAAGGTACATAGGAATTATGTCCAGACCCAAGAAAATTATAGGGCATGATATCTTTGTGTCTTGACCCAAGGCAGTTTTGGTGTTCAATGTCCTTGTGGAATGGCCCCTAATATAAACAGGCCTTAAAATAATTTTATCCTCAACCAAGAATTGTTGTCCTTAAAGCTGATTATAGATACTTGAGGTGGACTTGTGGTTGGCCCATGATCACAAATGTTTAATGGCCATTCTTATAACATGGTTCTAAAGAAGGTGAACCTGGGTTTCATTGAAACGTGGTCATCACACATATGATCAAGATATGGTTATTAGTTTCTTGATTTTCCCTTAGTGATTATTTTCTATTCATATATATTTACGTATATCATTTCTAATATTTTCTGATCTTATCACACAAAAATATTCTTTGTTTTACCTGTTAGGTACTAAAACATGTTTCTGGTTCCCAATACTGTTATACTCACACCCTACTCAGGTAGTAAAGGATCTTGGGTACCTAATCGTTCCTTACATTTTTTAGGTACAGGTTGGGTTGGGGCCCAAGTTTAATTGTTGAGCATGATAGATCAACAGGAATCTAGAGATCTAGGGGAGGTGAGGTGTAATGTTGGGAGTATATACTCTTTTGTAATTTTCCTTCTATCTATTATATGTGACCATATTTGGGGGGGGGGGTTATTAGTGTCCTTGTATTCATTTATACCCATTTAAATATGTTTTTTCTATATTCATCCATTATAGATAGTATTCTCATTGTAATCCATGTACTCTAATTGATTATTGTCACATGTTTGGTGAATGCAAAAAAATTTGTTTATCAAATACAGTTTTTATGAGGGTAATTGGATTTTTTTCATAATAAATTAAGATAATAACTATTTGTGAATTATTTTCATGAAACTTATATATAATTTATTCAAAAATGTATTATTCATTATCTAATTTTTTTTTATAGAGATGAGATAAAAATAAATTTAGATTTATGCTTACAAAACTATACTTCTCTAAAGAGTGATTTCAACCTGTTTTATGAAGTTATTTTAAAAATAATTTTCACCTATTTTGGAAAATATATTTTGAAAAATGAAGTTAGTTTTCTATATCATAATATAAAATGTATCTTATATTGAATTTCTGAAAATTTTATAAGAATATTACTTTTTCGATGAATTGTAAACATTATTGATTTTTATTAAAAACTATATTTCATTTAAAGAATATACAGAGTTACATTTTGTTTAAAAATATTTTAAAATTAATATTCAGTAAATTATATTATAATTAATCTAATTTATGTTATTTTAATAACTTATATGTTTAATTTTAATATAAAAATGTTATAATTTTGAAAACATTTCCATTAGAAAATAGTTTTTTCATTGCGTTTTCGAGTTTAACATTAAATAAATTATACCACTTATAAGAATTGAATTTGAAAAAATGATTTAAATATTTTTAATATTCATAATTAATATTATGTATTAAGTTACTCTTAATATTTGGTCATAATTAATAGAAAAAATATTTAAAATTATTTACCGTGGTTAAGGCTAAAACAGGTTTGTTGGGACTTAACCTAAGATGATAATGGAAAAAATGATGTAATTTTTTTAAAATATTTTAGTTTATGGGAACATTTAGAAATTGTACCAAATAATAATTTAAAATGATCCACTTTTATTCTTTTTTTCATCTAAATAAATTATTGTATAATTTATTGTTTTCAAAAATTCTATGTGTGTCCACTACCCCACTTTTAAAAGGGAACCCCCTCTCTACTCCTATTAACAAATACCAAACCCTTAGTATAATACAATAACTACCCAAATAGCTTTCTTCAATCCATCCCCACATTATAGAGGGCTTGGTATTATCATAAAATCAATCTCAGAAGGCATTTGGTATAAACCAAAAGAACTTTTCTAAATAAGAGATATAGTTCTCAACCAAGAATTTCAATTTTATTTATTTATTTAATTCATTCAAATATCCATAAGCTATTTTCTAATAATAAAAACATTTATTACATATAATTATATGCTATTATTCTAAATAAATTTCCTAAAAACTTATATTCTTGCATTAAATCAGATACAAAGGAGTTTATCGTGTGTATGGAGGACTACCGCTTCGTGAACCAATGTAATTCATTTTCCACTACAAAAAATCATGGTTGGATATATTGATAGATTTAATTAATATATTTATTATTTATGAAAATTTTAAACTTTTTTATAATGTTATGACATCTACATTTTACCATATAATCCTTTAGAAAATTATAATGATGCTCATGCTTATGTGTAGAATACAACCTCCACAAACGATATATTATTATTTTACCATATATTATTTTCAAATGAATAATAATATGGATGTAATTTATGAAAATATATGATTTAAGTTACATAATAATTATTTTTGAAAAGTTAATTATTATTCCCCATTCTTTCATTAAATTTGATAAAAAATGAAAACAACGTTCATGCGTATGTATGACCTACCACCTCTTTGAATGGCATAACTGAACTTCCTGTCACTAAATTTTATAGATTATTGAAAATATATATATCATTAATATATTATATATGTATATCATGTTTAAAATTATAGATATTATTAAACCATGATCAATGTAAACGGAACAAAACTACCAATCCAAAACATATGTGAAAAATGAAGCACTTATCACTCAGAATAGTTTTTCAATAAAGATTTGTAAATAAATGGGTGTTAAAAACATATAATAAAATAATATATTCTTTGATATATTGGAGTATAGTTATTATATATATGTATAAAAATCAATATCTATTATATAGGGGTGTCAGATACATATTAGGGAAATTATAATATAGGTAAGGGTTTCTCATCTCACTTTAACTTCAATAAGACATATGTCATATTCAACACTTTTTTCATTTATGTGGTGTATATACTACCCCTGTGATATTTTATATTTTTAATATATTTATCTTCAATATATTTTATTTTCATTTTATTTTATTTATTTTTTGAGTCTAATGATTCCAAAGTTACCAAATTGGAAAGGGTTTTATGGCTACAATCTCATCATTTTGTAGGACTATAAATGATTTAGTTCCTATTGATGAAATATTATGATATATCTCCCATGTAACTCAGGAAATTTCGTCTCCTATTAATATTAATGTACTTTTTATGTAATATTACCATTTAAATCTCCTTGTCATATAAAATTATTTATTTTTTTATGAAAATCACTCTTCATTTCCTTCTTTGATTGAAAATCCTTTTCCCTCCATATACATGATTTATAAAAAAATCAAATAATTTTTTTAATATTATCAAAATTATTTATTAAATACATTTTAACCCATGTTTTAATTTTTATAAAATTGTTTTTATGGATTCTGCCAATTGTTTTCTAAATAAGGTACTTTATAACCTTTTTATAGTTGCTTGAAAAAAGTGTTTTTTAACTTATCGAGAATATATAGAATTACCTGCCTTTATGAACACTCATTATGTTAAAGGTTTCACTAAAAGTTTACAAGGTTATATTTAATGAAAATTATTTTCTAATATTTTGTAATTTTGTTTTGTTTTTTAATATGATTTTAAAAGGGAGAAATATAATTTCCTCAAGAATGTTTTCATTGAAATTTTATTATAAATTCTATTCAATCTATGAAATAACACTTATTTTACTTTATTATACATTGGGAATATATTAAAATGATAAATTAATTATTAATTATCTAGATTTTTTATAATAAATTTTATTTGGATATTCTATTTGGAAACCCTTAACCATAGTACTCTAGGTGGGTTATGATTATGTTTTTGGACTAGGGAAAGTATTAAAATTCATATTATAGTTTTTTAATTTTTTTTAATTTTATTGATAATATAAATTATTTACATTATTTATGAAATTTTTTTAATATAAATGTTTAATTTGATTATGTTTCACCCCTTTTATATGAGGAATGAATTATACATAGTATGTTATGAGAATAGCCTTATATATCCTCTCGGTTCATCGATATGTATCATATTACAAAATTTTTTGCGTATTTTGATGTGGAATTATCCATTTATATAAGATTTATTAGAAAAAGGCCTTGAAGATATAGTTATGATTAATAGAATTATGTATTCCCTCATCATGAGATTATTTATTGATGTCCATCTGATTATTTGATTTGTTAGAATATACATGGATAAGTTTGATGATCATGTGATTGTTTTTAGAGAATTATATTGATCATCATTTATTCCTTCCATTTTATTATTTATTTTAATTTTATTTAATTAATATATTGTTTCCTAGTTATTTATAATTTTATATTTATTATATATTATTTTTCTATGATACATTTTACTATTCGCATACCCTAATAGAGCATTAGAGCTCACCCATTTCTCATGTTTCCTTTCCCTAGGATTCCAAAAAAGTTCATTATGATTGATATTTAAGGGAATTATTACAGTAATAATGTTTTTATAATTTTTTTTATTTAATTATTTTATGTTATCAAATATAATGTGTTTTTCAAGTACTTATAAGTTTTTCCAAGCCAAATGAACTATTCATTATTTTGGGATTTGATCACTAGTATATTGCACCAATGAAATAATGTAATAGCTAACTCAAGGGTACAATGTTTGAGATAATTACTATTGGTATCAAATAATGTCTAGTATAATACTTGGGAACTAGATTTATGAATAAATATATTAGAGAATATAACCCTATGAATGAATTTGAGGATAATTATAAGTATTAGATAACATCCTACTTTTTTTGGTAGGGTAAAGTTTATGTGGAGTTCTATGAAATACATCCCGTTGTAGAAATTACAGGTGGATGTGGATCTAAAATTTTCATACTAAGGGATAATGACTTTAAAAAGGGTGAACGAGAATTGACTTTTTGTTCACCTGGTGCATGAAAAAGGGCCTTTATAAACACGTAGTTTGATACTATTATGAGATATGGTTAGATTAATTCATATTTTATTTTTGAACCAACATGAAGGATTTGAATAGATGAAGAAAATGAATGACCTAGGTTAAACCTAAGGTGTCATTGATAGACTATAATTATTCATGATAAAGATATCCTATAAATTATTATATGGTTTTACATTATTATTATTTTTTCTCACACTAGGTTTTTAGTTTTAGTTAATGTATGGAACTCGAAGTAATCATGTTAACGTTGAATATTAGGGACAATGTAGTAATTTTGAGAAACCAAATGAGAAGATAATTGGTGTAAAAGATATAATTATTATTCATAATAATTTATCACAATATATGACGAAAAACCTATACCCTAACCAACTCATGAACTCAACATAGAATAGAAGGATGTAGTTTACTAAGTGGATAGGTTGTAGAGACTCTAAAGGAAAGAAGAAACAATTTCATTAATCTAAAAAATGAGAAAAGAGACACCTATGTGAATGTTATTATGTAATGATAAGATGATTTATGTGTTGAAAATAATGTCATAAAGTAGTGAATTTCCATGGAAAAAAATAAAGAGTATGATAGAAGGAAATAAATTTCATCACAGACTCATTTATTATTTATAGTCTTAAATGTGGAAAACCAGTGCATTGTTTGAGTAAATTCCCCTATTGAAAGCTCTTATGATAGAACAAGGAAGTAACTATATTATACCAAATATTTTAATGAATTTATTGATGTATTTATTCATTGGAATTCAATAATTATATTATTGAAATGTTTTTATCAAAGATATTTTAGTTATAAGAATAATAAAACATCTAAGGATTCTGTGTGCGTGTTGAAGTATATATCACTTCATCTTTGATTAACGTAATATTTTTGGATACCATCATGGGTTATGAGTTAAATTTTTATCATAAGTTAAATTTATTATACACCCCTTTTGACTTTTAATTGATGGGATTTTTTTATTATTAATGAAATTTTTGGAGACATTTATGGTATTATAATCCTTGTGATTAGTTTGGGTCTTAGTGAAAATGATATGTATGGAAGAATGGATTTACTATTTTGGATATAAGTTTAAAGCTATTGATAATATTCAGGGTTTATATGATTTGTTATGATTATGTACTTATAATTTATTAATATATGAGAGAATATGTTTTATCATATAGATTACCATTGGATTGAAGAGTGAACCATTTGTGTTTTATTAAAGATAAGATGAATAACATGTTATTATTTTGTAAATTATATTATCTATTAATATTTACTTTTCATGCTTCTAGTATAAAAAAATTCATCTTTGAAATTAATTTCATATAGTAAGAAATGAAGTTGGTGTTGATCGATGAAAAACACAAATATGAAATTATAATTATAAAAAAAAAATTTAAAAAAATGTTATATTTTCTAGTGTTATATATATTCATATTTGATGAATATATAAATGTAAGAAGAGGGTATTAAAAAACATTTTTTATACATTTACCTTCATTTATGAAAAATCAATGTAATGTTCATCCAACTCAAATGTATTTCATTGTGGTCATTAAAATTATCATGATCATTCAATTTATTGTTATCAATGATCACTTCACTCTAGATAATTATTTATTATTTTATTATATCTCCCTATTTTCACTTCCCACTAATGGTTTCCTTCTTGGAAACATAGTTATGTGTTATTCTAGATGACCTTTGAACTTCCCTTTCACTCATAACAAAAGGTTGTTTTATTAACCATTTTTTACGATGTGGTTTTCAACAAAAATATTTTTAAATGTAAAAACCATCATTTTTGATCAAATGTTCAAATTATGAGTATGATATTTATTGAAGGTGGCGATAATGTAAAACCCCGGTATTTTAAAACAACGTTTATGCGTACTTACAACCTACCATCTCTATGAGCAATGTAACTCATTTTTTGATCTCTATCATTCATCGATTATTAAAAATAGTTACATAATGAATATAAATTATATATATATATATTGGAAAAATTTAATATATTATGAAACCATTATCAAAGTACAAGGACTGAATGTACTAAACAAAAACATATATGGAAAACAAATTAGTTATCAACTTTTTATAAAGATATGTTAATAAATAAGTGAAAAAGGTTATAAGAAAATAATATATGGTATAATATATATAATTATGTTTATTTAATATATTTATAAAAATTTCAATATATCATGTAGGATGTTCAGGAACATATGAAGGAAATCATACTTGATGTAAGGGTTTTTATTTTCAATTTTATTTTCGTTAGTCATAATCCATATTCGCCACTTAAATAATTTTTTGGTGTATATAATACCCCATTTATATGTCATATAATGGATATTTTTATCTTCATGATATTAAATTTTATTTTAATTTTATTTCTATAATGGGGATTATGATTCAAAATTTACCATAGTTGTAAGGGTATTAAAATTACAATCTAATAATTTATCAGTATTACCTATGATTATGATTACAATGCTAAAATCATATTATATAACTCTAAAGAAACTAATTCATTTTTTTTCTCATCTATTTATTGATAATATTTTCATGTAAGAGTAATATTTTATTCTCTTTGACAATTAAAATGATTTGGAATATTTTTTTCATAATATATGACTTAATTTCTCTCTTATATTGAATATTATACTTTTTTTATATACATGTTTTAAAAAATGTTTTAAGAAAATGTTTTTAAAATTCAGAAAATAAATTTTTATTAACATTTTTACCCTTGTATGATTTTTTAGAAAATGGATTTAAATTAATCTTCATTTTATTTTTTAAAAAATGTATTTTTTTTACCTTTTTATAATAATATGAAAATAATATATTTTCACTTATAAAAAATTTATATAATTACCCACTATCATGACCACTCATTATTTTGAAGATTCATTTATAATATTATATGGGTTTTTGAAATAAGAATTAATAATATTTAATTAATTTTTAGATTTTAAAATTTATTATCAAATTTAAAGGATATTTTACTCAGAAATGTTTTCAATATAATTTTATGGTGATTATATTCATCAATGATAAAAACCATTATTTCCATTATGATCTATTTTGAATTTTTGTAATGATACTACCATTATTATTTCTCTGGATGGTTTACGATCTGTCTGAATGGGATGTTCTATTTTTATACAATTATTTATAGTAATTTGGATTTTTTATGATTATATTTAGTGATAATTAATGTGTTAACATTCATATGCTATTTTTTTCAATATGAATGTTTATATTGATTACTTCTATTTATTTGGGAAATTATGAACATTTTTTTTCTATTTTTCAATATTAAATTTTATAGTTATTATGTTTCACCCCTATCTTATGAGTAATTAATAAAACTTATTAAATTAAGGCTGATATCCTCTATATCCCTTAGATGCATCAGTAGATATCCTGAGAAAAACAAGATTTTTTTTGTCGTGACCTTATCAATTTATTTATAATTTCTTATACAAGGAATTGATGATATAGTGATGATGTCTGACATTATTCATTCCCCCATTATGATATTATTTATTAATGTCCATCTAATTATTCAATTACTTATAATATCCCTGGATAATTTTCAAGACCACATGATTATTTATATGGAATTATTTTGATGATCATTTATTCAATCCATATTACTATTCTTGTTTAATATTTTTATTAAATAAATGATTTTATATTATTAATATTTCCATATTTATTAATCCATTTTTAAAGATAGTTTCTATTGTGTGGATACTATTAATGGCCATTAAATTTCACCCATTTATTATGTTTTCTTTCACTGGGATTATAGGATGTGTATTATGATTGGTATGAAGTGATATGATAATTTGAATAACTATTTTCTCAATGAAAATTATAAGACGTATTTTTGGTTTAAATATTGAAGGTTAATTTCATGTATGAATATTATTTTATGAGGCTACTAAAGATTTGTTTTTTCTTTCGAGATGTGATAACTTATATATAGTGCAATGTAAAAATATAACCACCAACTCTATGATACAAGGGTCCGCATATTTATACTAATTAGAAACATCTTTCATATATGGAGGTGCGCCTTAGGTCTTGTGTCACTTCAACTCAGACCTGGTGATTTATTCTAGGGTGTAAAAATGGTACTAGAGGAGTCTTATTTTCCTTATTTGTGTAGTTGGAAGATAAGATACAATGAAATGTGTCATATTGTTTGATGAAGCTCTTTCTGGTGCATCACAAACACCTTTCTCGAAGGAATTTCATGTTAATTAGATGTAACATTGATATTTTTGGTTTTTACTACAATAGTAATTTGATTTCACCTCATGTGATACACATGGATTTTGAGTTTTCAAATTTCATAAGTAATTGAATCTTGTTCATATTCTATAGAGGCTTCACATGAATAATATTCATCATGTAGGGTTTACATAAAGTATTTCTTACTTGTTTTTTATTGTACTAATGATGGGAGAGTCAATTTATTATGTGAAAACATCTTATATAATGTTTCCACATATAATTTCTTTGTGAAATTATTCCCAATTGAACCCATATTATTGTATACATATCATGGACGGTCATGTGGGACTATGATGTGGTGAACCTGAGTGATGATGAAAATTATGATGATGATGATGATGTTGATGATGATGCATTCATTCTATGAACAGGTGATAAAGTGAACCTTGATAGGTATTTTTCAGGTTACGGTACCATAACAGATATTTTTTTATAAGTGTATATTAGATGGGTTTTATTAATTAAGGTTCTAACTATAAACTTTATAGATTTATCCATGCCACACCTATTGGAATTCATTTTAACCAAATCAGGCATGGTTGGCCTAAACATGGATTTTTAAGGGCGATGATTCCATAGAATATAGACATAAATATACTAATATGAAGTTCTATGAGTTTTGAACCTTAGGAAGATCTTGTTTATTGTTATGTGGAAGGCCTTTGTGTCCTTATATATTAACCTTTAGTTATAGGTGAGTTGGTACCTCATGTTATCTGGGAGAAACTGAGTAAGAATATATCCTTGTGATGTGTTATTCTATGTTATTACTACCTTAGGGATATTATACTGTGAATAATTTGCCTTTTCATATTGAAAAAATTGAAAGTATTAGGGAAAAGTGCTTTGATTCAAATAATATCCTTTTAATATAGATCACCTTCTGTGCTAGAGAACCGAGGATGAGGTTTGAGTTGGAAGGAAAGACGTTTCAGGTTCCCGAACCTGTCTGTTATGGGTGTGACATTGAATCACGGTGAGTGCATAATGTTAGATACATAGTTTTAGACTGACTAGTAAATATATTTTAAACACATGATACACCCATGAATCATCAAGATATATGCTGTTAAAAATGAGAATCATGGGTGATTCAGTTTAGTGGGGTAAGGATCTTGTAGAGCATGATAGCTAAAAAGGTGCATGAGTATAGGGGTAGAGGTCTATGAATCATGGAAAATAAAACATCCTTGAGATAATAGTGGTGATTTAATGAGTTGTTAGGAAATAATTTTTACTAGATCATTCATGTATATTGTTATACATGGACTCAGTAGATTTTTTAGAACTAGAGTTTTGATATAACTATTGATGATGAATCATTTTTGGTAGATTATCCTAAATGTGGTAGTGGAATAAACTTACCAAAGAAGTTAGTTTATGGAAACACATATAGTTAGAAATGGTGGGGGAGGGTGAGAATGAAGCTTATGGGATCACCATACAAGATGTGGATGTGTGAGAATATGTATTCATTGTGAGAGATGCCATCAACGTTTGATTAAGGTATTGTTGTGCGAATAATGAATGTTTTTCATTGATAAATATCTTGTAGTGATATATATAATATTTCATGAGGAAAGGGAACCCATTATTTTGAAGTTAATAACCCCATAATAGGATAATGGAGGACATAACTCATGTTGAGAATCAATTATAGAATGAAATGAACTGTGTTCTGGGTAATTATAAAGTGTATAGTGCATTTATTAGAAATATGGTTTGATAGGATGTTCATGTTTTAGTCTACTAATCCAATGACGAACTATTCATGGGCTAAATATACTGATTTTTTATAACAATGTGGTGAAATGATAATAAAATAGTGGGAAACATCAATCAGATTGTAATTGAATTACTCACTCATGGGAAGGGTAATGGTTTTTTGTGGTCATGATAGTTGACAGTCATGGTGAATTTAGAAGACCAATGTGTAATTGACACAAAATTATTTTAATATGTGAATGATTCATTATGTATGATTTCAACGTGTCACCAGATGTAGACCAAATGTGAGAATAAAACACATGGGGAAGTTTGTATGATCCAAGAGCTAGTTAGATTAGTTTTACATTAGCACATGACTAAGTGACTTATTGTTTTTGTGATCCATTGGTGAAACAACTATGGAAATAAATTTTAATTATGTTTGGATTTGGATTCGGATATAAGATATATTTAACAATTACTTGTATTCATAAGGAATCGTGATTGGTGGCTTCATAGAGTTTTGGCCATTAAGGTCAATTGAATTTATATGAATTTGTCATAAAGGGAATCGTTTGGTGATCTGCATGAGGAAGAATGTTGTTTGATGGAACCAAATTAATCTCATCATATTAGGTACAAAATATTTGATTATGGATTATCTTGGGAGTCTTTAAAATACCTTGGTGTGCTGGGTTCCGTTTAGTGTGGAGAGACTAATTAGTTCTATTCAGAACTAGGAACGAGGTATTACTGTCTACTCCTAACTTGTGTTATTATTATGATAGGGTGTGATGTAACTAAACCTTATGGAAATTCTTATTATCTAGAGCACCTCAATGCATTATGAGGAATTAATTGAAGACACTGTTTTTTGTCATTTTAGAAGGATATGGTGATCATGGTCTCAATTTTCAATGACAATGAGCTTATGTCTTGGATTATAGTGTTTATTATTGGAGATTCATTTTAAGCGTGTGATGGTAGTTTTCGAATGATTAATGGAATGCATGGTGGAATTAACGTTTTTGTTTGGAATGCTCAGAAATCTATATAGTCCACGATTGACTTAGATCAATAAACATGATTCATCTACGCTAAAATATTTTTGAGTATGAGAATCAACATTTTCAGGATATTCTAAAGACCCACATCATTTTGGTTTATGAATTTTGGAGGAAATATTTAGTTTTCATCTAGTGGATGTATCATTCAGATAAATGGTTGTTGAAATAAGATGTTTAATTTTTGAATTTATTTAATTAGATACTTTAGTTTTAAAAAAAATGATTAGTGGGAGACTCATAGATTAGAAGAATGATGGAGGCATTCATGAGTCCATTTGATCTACTATAGTAGTACCGACTGGATAGTGACAAGACACATAATCATCAGTTCTTGGGGTAGTCACCTGAGTCCCTTCTAGGAACATTGTCCAGAAGGCGAGCCCAGGTTTTCTAATCCATGTTTGACCAGCTAGCTAGTGGAACCTAAGTGACTAGCCAGTGTGGTACACTGGGAAAACATTTAATTAGGTTCCTTTTATCATTTTTTCACCCAGTCACCCTTTTTGATTTTTCAACCTATCTCAAATTATAGGGATCCATTCATCTATTCACCCAATCTATACTCCTTCATTGGGTTCCCTTTGAAGTGGGATGGAAGTAGATGAGATCCATTGGTGAATCTGGGTGAGTTCCTTCATTATTCTTAAATCTTGACCCCTAATTATCATATAATAGTATATCATTATTCCATTCATCATAGATGATTCCTCTGGTCATTTCATAGCACTTGTGATTTCATAATGTCTCAATCCAATATGAATTCTCTAAATCCTTGGTCTTTTAGATTTTTTTGATCAGTTCCATTATTTTGATTAAAATATTAGTTGATAATTCGACCCGATATTGGGGGAATTGATTGAGGAATATGTGGATTCCTATTATCATGGATAATGGATGTCTTATAGTGATAAATTTGTGTAATTGGTAGGAGTTTCATTCAAGTAACGTCTCTTAGTGTTTTTTCTATTTTTTTTGTTTTAATTGAACTTTACCAACTAATATATAATGTAATTAATTTGGGTATTTTTTATGGATTGGGTTTGGGAAGCTCATGAAAGTTGCTCGAAATCTATTGGATGACGTTGTGGAAGGAGTATGTTGTCTATCTAATTTATCCTAGGGATTTATAGTTTAATAATATATAATTGGCCTTTTATTTAAATTCACATGATACATATTTTTTTGAGATGATGTGAGAGGATTGTTATAAATCTACCATGGGTGATTAGTCAAGGATCCAGATAGGTGGTGATACATGGTGAGTATTTTAGAAACTATGCCATTTTATGTCATTGTATGTATGAATGTTAATATTTATTTATTTATAATTGATTTAAAATTATTATAATTAGAATTTTTGGGCATGAATTACAGCCACATGGAGACTGATTGGTGATAAATGGACTTGGAAGGACTCAAAAAATATTTTAGGCTTTGTATGGATGGGAATAGACATTGTATTGAGGTAGGTGGTCTTGTGTACTCTACCGCATGGTTTTATGCATCATTTATTATCATGTGGTATAAGGTTCACCAACTAGGGTGAATGAACCTTCTTTCATAATTTTCTTATGCAATACATGTAGTATTTAGTTAGTTTAATATAATCATGTCTTAATTAATTAAATATGTTATACCTAATGAACTAAAAAATGTTAGTAGGGATTTGGAAGACCAATGTGCACTATCCTGATATTGGTGTCTTATGGTTGAGGCATGAGTCACTAATGTGTGACTCAAATTATATGGACCCCCTTAGGCATGTACTAATTCTAAATGAAACCTTGTTGTCATGAGACATATTATTTATGTGGATCACATATGGTGTCTGGGTAGGCCGTGATACTTATACTTGATATGATTACTTAGTATGGATTACCTATGATACTTTCTATATCACATGTTGTTTTTGTTTCCAATCATGTGCAATATTTAATATTCCATGTTTTCCTTACTATTTTGTTTAGTACTTTTATAATGTTTAATATCATATGGAATTCCTATTTTAATATATTCTTCCTTTATATGTTATAACTTACATATAGATTCATCATAGTCATTAAATCATTATATTAGTGTTCTGGTGGATAGATATCCCTAACACACATATTTGGATCCCTAGAAGGGTAGTCTGCACACCATAACTCTTTAGATGCGGCTCTATGTGTGATTGTTATTTTATTAGCTTGTCATGTAAGTATCACATGGGGGTGTCATATTCCTTTGGAAGAGGGTCCATAAACATTGAAATGACATTCTAATGGGACATAATAATTATATATACGAGATATCTATTTTTTAGGTGCTCCACGTGTGTAATATATATTGTTAGTATGTAGTCATATTTCATGGGAGACAATTACAATTAACGTTGGGCTTGGACTGGGTTTCACATTAGGGAAGGATCATGCATTGGATGTTATAATTATAGTGAGGGACTAAGAATCAGGGTAGGGGTATGAAAACCTTGTATCTTGACCTGAGGAATATACAGATGTAACTCCCCGACCCTAGTTACTCAGAGTCGATGCCTTATTATATAACATTGGCACGATCACAAGAGTTCAATTCTCGAAATGACTGATTATTTTAGTATCCTTGGATGTACTAGATACACACTTAGGTTTTACATTGCATCATGAAATAAAAAACAACATTGAGTCCCCTTGTAACACACTCATATCCCTTAGCCTATTCCTGCAGATCAATCATAATATACTCCTTCACATCCTAGGAAAACAAAAACATAAGAAATGGGTGAGCTCAGTTTCTCAATAAGGATAAAAATATAGAATAAACTATCATAAATAAGCATAAACATTTAAGGCTATGTATAAGACTAAAACACAAGCCTTTTAAACTTAAAATTAATCTTAATATAGAAAAGATAAATCAAATAATTCCATTTATTTATTCAGATGGAATTCTACTAGTCGAATAATCACATGTAATATCAATAGCTAATTTATTAATGATGGAATGCATAATTCCGGACAACATAACCACATTGTCAAGGCCTCCCACCAAGACTAAAAATAAGATTTTTTAAAAGACTTGTGACAAGACACTATTTTGTCTCATGAGACCTATTGATGAATTGAGGAGCTATATAGGGCTCCACCCATCACATACTAAGTCCAATTCATTCCTCATATGAAAAGTTTGAAACTGAATATATACATTCGTATTAAAAGGATGTTGACATAGATGAAATCCGAACTATTTGAGAGAAATTTCTCTTTCTATTTTGAAATTATTTAAAATTCACATAATTATAAAAGAAAACATTTATTTTCAAAATATTCTTATAATCTTGTAATGGAATCATTAAAGGTGATATAACGGCATAAAATAATTTCACCCACTGTATAAGTTAAAAAAATTCTTACCTTAATTTATCAAAAATGTCATAAAGAACCTTGTTATGAAAATAACAAAAACATTCCTTTTAAAACATTATATAAAAAGTCAAAAAAGGGTGTAAATGAATTTAACCTATATTCTAGGAAATAGTAAAAATATTTTGAAATATAGTTCTATGAAACATAGAAGTGGATGATAAATAATTCCCAGTAGATGCTTACGTATAAAAATTCTTGGATAATAAAGAGATTGTAAAATTAAAACATACCTTGTAATTTTCCTTAGTAGAGGTTACATTATCCTCATGTATAATAGTTAAATCATTGTTATTAAATTATACAATATCCACATTCATAAATATGATATCATATATGATCTTATAATATTTTAGAGTTAATAATATTTTAGTATTATCATTGTTTCGGGTGTTAACTGATCTGTTTTCCTTTATATGTTTTGTAACATAAGTAATGTTTGTTATGGATATGATATATTTGACTCATATCCAGAATAATATTTAGTTTTTAAACATTATTTTTAATCATTAAATGAAAATTATTCTAGAATGGTAACAATGGGGAATGAATCTCATCGCGTTTGTGGAGACAGTAATCCATATGTACGCATGGGTGACAATATCATTCTATTGAAGGTGAAATTGTTTGTAATTGAATCGTATATCATATATAAATAATCATTAAAATTTTATATTTATTTATTACATCAATCATACTCATTATTATACCGATCCAAATAATGAAGTGTTGAATAACAAACTACACCACGACGTGGAGATAATATGTCGTACGTACACACGTATGATGACTTTGTCATTTGTAGGATGGATAGAATAATTAATATGGATGTAACATATTTAAAATAACATCACAATATGTAGAAAGTACTGGATTTATTATTTTGGTTTGAAAAAAACAAATCAAGAGAAAGTTGAATTATAAATGAACATTGAAAGAGGTGATGCAATTTTTACCTCTTCTTTGGGTGCTTCCTTTAGATTTGATCAAAAGGGATCATTAGGTTGGCTTTATGATCAAATTAAGGCCTCTAGGTTTAATTGAGTGTAGTTGGGAGGATATTTGATCTGGGGTAGTATGCGAGAAATGGCTTTGGTTGTGTGAAATTAAGAGAAGTGGAAGTATCCTTTTATAAGAGAGGTGAGTGCCACTTTAGGAAAAGCTTGAAATGTTATTTTATTATAAAATCATATTTGGGTTATAATGGCTAAAAATGGATTTATTTCTAGGATAAGGTTTGGATGGGTCATTATCATCCCAAAAAATAGGTTTTAGACAAGTTTAGGTTACCATATTAAACTTATCCTTTAGATTTAACTCTTCGTTAAATAGTTTAGCTTTTACCATGTCTTCTTGTATTTTTAAATTACACGGTTAATAAACTTACTATAAAATTCAAAGTGATCCTAAAGTAGTTAATTAATATCATATATATCATTATATAATTCTTTTGGATGAGCCTTATATTTTTAGGAATATTATATCATTTAATAATATAGTATTTGTTTAAAAAACTCATTTATGCCAATTTTGTCACTATTTAGTATTTTTTTTGTTAGAGTCATAAAAACTTTATCACTTAGAAAAAAATTTATTTAATCAACCCTAACATGTCATATTATCTAATTAAATTAGTAGAATGCCTGAAAAGTCTAAATTTAAATTTATATTAATATTTATAATATCAATTATTTTAATCATTCATTAATAAGGTAATTACTGCATCGTCATTGTGTCATAAATAAATTTAATTATATAAAGTCTAAAAATTATAAAAAAAATACGATGATGTAGGAAATAATTCTATATACCTAATAAATATTTATAGTCTAATTTATCTTATGTATAACCCTATATTAAAAATGTTTTAGTTATTACAATTTTAATTTAACACTATTAACTCGTCATTAAATAAAATAATAATATATGTCCTAATCTAATCCAAGTGGATAAAAAGGATCATATATTTTTAATATGTTTTATTAATAGATAAATACACTTATGAAATCGAAATAGGACATGTTTTAGGGTAATTATAATATCAATTTTTTTCTTTAATTACCCTCTTTACTTTTAACCGTGGTAAATAAAATTCAAAAGTTATTATTCGCAAATAATTATTTTTATCCTATTGAACAAAATTTTACATACTAATGTAAACTTTGTTTCTTGGATTTTTTAAATTCTATTCACAGAATTTGTAAAATTACATTTTATGCAAATTTGTAAATGTGTCTAAAAGGTGGGTAAAAGATGTTAAAAGTTCAATAAAATTTTATATATCTAATATTATTATAAAATGACTATAATGAATTAAACTGGACTAATATAATTATATTTTATCTATTTTTACTTTAGAATAATTTTTTGTAAAAATAATAATTATTTAAATAAAATCCAGATTTAAACAATAATGCAGTGTTTCTCAGTACTCATTAAAAATTGAATGTTTTTAGAAAATTACCAAAAATTCACCAAAAGATAATTTTGATATACCAAATTAAGAAAATATTTCTACTTTACCAAATTCAAAACATGGGAGTTTCATTAATTAATTTAAAATTAATTTCTGTTGTCAAAACCAGAAAGCATGTTTTTGAGAAGTAAAAACAATTGAAAGATTGATAATTGTTTTTGTCTAATTTAATTGTGAAATTACTTCCAATGGCCAAAATTGATTTAAATAATAAACTTATAATTTAATTATACTTAAAAAATTCAAATTTTTAATTTAACACTATATAATAGTTTTATTAAAAAAGATGTTTTCAATTAAAATTTTGTATATTTCACTTCTGATCAAAATATGAATGTTATAAAAAAACACCAAAGAATTATCCAAAATAAATTATTATGTTACTATTCTAAAGAAGAAGTTTATTTTGAAAAATTGAATATATAAAAGTGTCAAAAATTATATTTAAAAAGGGTTCCCCATTAAAAGGAGGTAAAATAGCATTTTTTGAAAAAAAAATTATTTTATCTGAAAAATTGAATTTGTTCTTAAATTATGTCTAAGAAAAACATAATATGGATGTTAAAATTATATAGAGTATATAAAATTCAAAATGAAATTAATACTATTAACAATTTCTTTTTTAATGGCTATTTTGGTAAGTCATGGTGCACTCAAATTTGGTGTTGTGTGTAGTGCAAGCTATTGAATTACATTAAAGAGATAATGTAGTATGAAATCCTGGGGTTTTACATTCTCCCCTCCTTTAATAAATTATGTTCTCTCAATTTGAAATTGTTCTTCGAAAATAAAATCTTGAAATAGAAAATACCTTTGTAGAAAACCCACATTGGAAGTTGGGGTAATTAAATTTAGTCTTAATAAGAGGGATAGGGAAATGAAAAAGAGACCACCAAATTAATATTTATAATAGGAGACCATTGGTGGAAATTGGAGACACAAAATTGGAGGAAAAATTTAAATATTTATAGGGAGTGACTGAGGTAATCAATCAAAATCAAGTGAATAATAAATAGAAAATTGAGGGCCTCAAATCCATAAATCTATGATTAGTTAAAATATTATTGGTTCATCAAAACATAAGGTATTTGGATAACACATTATTTTTTTAAGATATTTTACCTAATGTTTAAGAATTATTTTTTCATATAATAAGAAAAAAATACTTGACAAGTAGAGTTCCATCCTTTAACTAATTTCTACCACAAAATGATATTTCACTCCAAAATATAATAGAACTCAAAATTAATATATTTATCCTAATAATATATGGTTTCAAAAAATTGAACTTATAATTCATCTATCAGATCATTTAAAAAATGACATTATACAAACTGGGATATCACTTAGGCCAGTTGTAGGTGATGCACCCTTATCACCCTTCGGTTGTGGGTTCATGTCTTGTGGCCTTACTGGACGCGGTGGATTGTTTCCCGAACTTAGGGTTGTTATTTTTATAAAAAAATACAAAACAAATCTTAATAAATTTTTTGACCTTAACCCATAGTATCGAATGTCCATCTCCATCCATTCCAACCTTTAGACTTATTGAAAATACTTGTGTCGAAACTCATAGTCCAAAAAATTATATAGAAGGTTAATATGACATAATGAAGATGTCTTTTTCTACATAATAAAATGTGATTACCTTCATCATGTATTCTATTAAAACATGGAAACCCTTTGAATTACCATAAAACCTTATTGATTATATTCACGCTCCCTTATTCCTTATAGAATACTAGATATATTCCTAATATCCAATTTTTTTGAATAATCCTACAATGATGGAATAAACAAACCAATAATCATTTCCAAGGCAGTCATGAATATCTAATATAATTTATCAAAATCAATAAACTCTTATTCCAAAATAACTACATTAATATTAGGACCATATTAAGGTTTATCTTTCCTTCAACCATGTATTTTCAAAAAATGTTAACATGTTGTTGAGTCACTTTTCGTAGTACCATATAATCTCAAATCCTTAATGAAATAGTACTAAAGTACAATCCTTATTTATTTCCCTAATTTATATAACCATTATATCATTGATACCACACACAATTGAAATAATTTATTAAAGAAAATATAACAACACAAATTATTCCTCTTCATCTACAGTAGTATCATAACTTGATTATTATCCAATAGCATCATTTGGTGTGTACTCTGATGATTGGGAGATCGATTCATGTAGTGTCCCAACTCCTTGTTGATGAGGCATTGTATATTTGAAACCATTTTCATACCCTTACAATCTCGTACTGGGTGCCCTTTTTCTCCAAACTTATAACAAACTCCCATTTCCTTGAAGCATTTACCAAGGTGATTATTTACATAGTTATCACATATAGGAAAATCCTTCTTTACATTCTTCTCTTTATCCAGTATTCTCTCTACTATACTTTTCTTCTATGGCTTCCCTTTAAATCCATAGGACTTAGAGAATTCTTCACATATCTTGTTAACACATGATACTATTTCTCCATATGATGAGCATACATGTGAGACTATTTACCTTCTAAATGTTGGATTATGTCAATGAAATATATGACCCTTCTTACTCTTCAAATCATACATATTGTGGGATTTCCCATTCCTTCTACTGGGCATCATTTCTAAACAATGGAATACAATAGGTTAGTTTATAAATCACAATGCATAATTCTAAACATGAAAAATACCTAACGTAAATTAAAAATTTTATGCATATAATCCATAATCAAAAAAAAATTTCTTTGAGGAAGTATTTACTGATAAATATTTCATAATGGTTTGTAAAGAAAATTTGAATTATCCTAAGCATGTCCCATAGGAGTTTTAATACCAAGAGTGAAACAAGGCCCGTTGCTGTGTACCAGGATACCCCAGGTCAAGCCCGAAACTCATTGTCAGTGTTTTCACTCTTAGGTAGATCTGTGCCAGAGCCACCTCTACCTATTTGTATCTAGACAGGGATGTATTTTCTTGGGAAACCCAGATAATATTTACACTACAAAAATTTTGGGTATGTTATTCTAAACTAATCCTCAATGTCTATCCTTGTGTAATGTTTTCTAATCAGAGATTATCTTAATCTAGTTTCCAAGGATTTTACTAAACTTCCTCGAATACCAACTGTAATTCCTTGACCCCAGTTACCCCAAGTCAGTGCATTATTATATTACATTAGCATGAACACAAGAGATCATGTCTCGAAAGAACAATTAGTTTAGTAGCCTTGGAAATAATAGATACATACATAATTTATAAATTGCATCATGAAATAAGAAAACAACAACATTGTGTCCCCATTTAACACAATCATATCATTTATCCTATCCCTGCAGGTCAATCATAATATACTCCTTCACATCCTGGGAAAAAGAAAACATAAGAAAATGGTGAGCTTAGATGATACGTAAGGATAAAAATATAGTGGAAACTATCATAAATAAGAATAAACATTTAAGGCAATGTATAAGACTAAAACAAATGCCTTTTAAACATAAACTTCAATATAATATGAAAAAGATAAATCAAATAATTATATTTACTTATTCACATGTATATTCTATTAGTCAAATAATCACATTTAATATAAAGAGATAATTTCTTAATGATGGAATTCATAATGTGAGACATCATAACCACATAGTTAAGGCCTTGTGGAAAGAATACAAATAATATTTTTTTTAAGGCCTTGTGTGAAGACACTATTTTGTCTCATGAGATCTACCGATGCATCGAGGAGCAATAGCGGGGTCCACCTGTCATGTACTAAATCCAATGCATTCCTCATATAAAAGGGTTGAAACATAATATAAACATTGATATTAAAACTGGCATACAAAATGTTAATAATTTAACCATAAACCATGAATAGTATAAAAAAATACATCCATGGTCAAACATTTAACAAAACATTCAATACAATATGGAATATTGTATAATAATAAATCAACTTCAAACATGTGTAAAATCCATCAAAGGATGATGACATATATAAAATCAAAACTATTTGAGAGAAATATCTCTTTCTGTGTGGAAATTATTTAAAATTCACGTAATTATAAAATAACACATTTTTTTTAAAATATTCTTAAAAGATTGTAAGGGAATCTTTAAAGGTGTTATAATGGTGGAAAATAGCCTCACCCGCCGTATATGTTAGGAAAACATTCTTACCTTAATTTATCGAAAAGTTCATAAAGTACCTTTTTGAAAAATGAATGAAACATTCCATTCAAAACATTTTATAAAAATTTAAACAAGGGTATAAATGAATTTAACCATATTATAGGA
The DNA here is from genome assembly GCA_963277665.1 of Viscum album. Lineage (NCBI taxonomy): Eukaryota > Viridiplantae > Streptophyta > Magnoliopsida > Santalales > Viscaceae > Viscum > Viscum album. The sequence continues at coordinate 856,318,388 of OY728145.1, forward strand.
AATATTAAAAATGTTTTGAAATACATTTTTAAGAAACACGGAAGTGAATTATAAATAATTCCAAGTAGATGCTTACATATAAACAACCTCAGATAATAAATAGATTATAAAATTAACCGTCACCTTGAAATTTTCCTTATTCAATGGTATGTTAACCTCCTTTATAATATTTAAATCATTTTTATTAAATGATACAAGAACCAAATATATAAACATGATATCGTATATGATCTTCTAATATTTATTTTTTAATAATAGTTTAGTAGTATCATTGTCCCGAGTGTTGACTAATTCATTTTCCTTTATATGTTTTTGTTATGTAAGTCATGTTTCTTAAGGATATGATGTATGTGATTCATATAAAGAATTATATTATGCTCCTAAAATTATAATTATTCATAAATGGTTACGATGGGGAATGAATCTCATTACCTTAGTGGAGTCGGTAATCCCTACGTACACACGAGAGACAATATCATTCTATTGATGGTTAAATCATATGTAATTGGATGAAATATCATATATACAGAATCAATAACATGTTATATTTATTATTTATATCAATTAAACTAATTATTATTCCAATCCAAATAATGAAGTGTTGAATAACAAACTACAACACGACGTGGAGACGGTAAGTCGTACATACGCACGTATGGTGACTTCGTCATTCATAGGACGGATAGAATAATAAATACAGTTGAACCATATTTATAATAACATCACAGTATGTTTAATGTACTGGATTTATTATTATTTTTATGGAAACAACATAGAAAGAAGATGTGGAAGAAGAAAATAACTTTGAAATAGGTGATGAAATTATTAACTTTTCTTTGGGTGATTCCTTTTAATTTGATCAAAATGGATCCTTAAGTTGGATTTATGATCAAAGTAAGGCCTCTAAGTTGAAGTGAGGGTAGTTTTGAGGATATTTGGGAACGTTTTATTTTATCCAAATGGCTTAGGAGGTGTGAAATTAAGAGAAGGGGAAGTACCATTTTATAAGAGAGGTGAGGGGCACTTTAGGAAAAGCTTGAAATATTATTTTATTATATAATAATTTCTGTTTATAATGGATCCAAACGAATTTATTTCGAGGATATGGTGGGGATGGGATGAAATACTATCAACAAATAGGTTTTAGACAAGTTTAGGTTACCATATAAGCAATATCTTTTAGATTTAACTCTTGGCTAAATAGTTTAGTTTTAAAATGTATTCTTGTATATTTATATTACATGGTTAATAAACTTACTATAAAATTCCAAGAGAACCTAAAGTGGTTCATTAAGGGCATATCTATAATTATATGTATCCTTTGGCCAAGCCTTATATGGTTAAGAATATTATATCATTTAATAATATAGTATTTGTTTTAAAAACTTATTTATGTCAATTTTGACACTCTTTAGTATTTGGTTTTTGTGAATGTCATAAAAACTTTATCACTTCAAACAAAATTTATTTAATCAAACCTAGAAAGTAATATTAACATATAAATTTCTTTTAATGCATCCAATGTCTCAGTATAAATTTATTTTAATATTTATAATATCAATTATTTTAATATTTTCTAAATAAGGTAATTTTTGCTTCATCATTGTGTCATAAATAAATTTAATTATTTAATATCTAAAAATTATAAATAGTATACCATAATGTTTGAAATATTTCTATATTTATAGTGAATATTTATAGTCGAATTTATCTAATTTATAATATTATATTAAAAATGGTTTAGTTATTAAAATTGGAATTTAACACTTTTAACTCTTCTTTAAATAAAATATTAATAAATTCCACAATCTAATACAATTGGATAAAAATGGATCATATTTTATTCTTAAGGTTGATTTGGTTTTAAATACACTTATCCAATAGAATTAGGAAATAAGTTAGGGTAATTATAATATCATTTTTACCATTAATTACCCTATTATCTTTTAACCATGGTAAATAAAATTCAACAGATACTATTCATCTAAAATTATTTTCATCATATTTAACCACATTTACTTAATTATTTCAACCAAGTATCTATGATTTTTTAAATTCAATTAACAGAAGAGGCAAAATTACGTTTTTTTGCAAATTATCACATGTGCCTAAAAGGTGGGTAAAAGATGTTAAAAAGTTCAATAATATTTTATATATCTAATCTTATCATAAAATGACTCCAATGAAATAAATTAAACTAATACATGTATTTTTTATATATTTTTAATTTAAAATAATTTTTTTTCAAAATAATAATTATTAAAATAAAATTCGATTTTATACAATAACACAAGGTTTTTCACTATTCATAAAAAAATTGATTTTTTCAGAAAAATACCAAATATTTACCCAAATATAATTTTGATATAAAATATTAAAAATTGATTTATATTATATCAAATTAAAAGCATATGAGTTTCATTAATTAATTTAATAGTATCTCCTGTTGTCAAAATCAGAAAGCGGGTTTTTGGGAAGTAAAAACTACTAAAATATTGATATGTGTTTATGTCCAATTTAAAATTGAAATTACTTCCAATGACTAATATTCGATTAAATGATAAAAATATAATGTAATTATAGTAAGAAACCATTCAAATGTATAATTTAACACAATAAATTATTTTGATTAAAAAAGTTGTTTTCAATTTAAATTTTGTATCTTTCACTATTCCTCAAAATATTAATGTTATCAGAAAAACACAAAAAACTTATCCAAAATAAATTTTTATGTCCTTATTCTAAATAAGAAGTTTATTTTGTCAAAATGAATATTTAAAAGTGTCAAAATTCGTATTTAAAAATGGTTCTCCATTAAAAGGTGGTAAAATTGCATTTTTTTGAAAAAAATAATTATTTTTTTGAAAAATTGAGTTTGTTGTTATATTATGACTAAGAAACCTATAATATGGATGATAAAATTATATTTATTATATAAAATTAAAAATTAAATTAATATTATTCCTAAATGTTTTTTGAATGGCTAGTTTGGTAAGTCGTGGTGTGCTCGAACTCGTTGTTGTGTGTAACACAAGCTATTTAATTACATAAAAGAGATAATGTACTATCAAATCCTAGGGTGTTACATAAAAAACAATGACCATATACCCCTACCTGAGGTAATTTCATTGTATGGTAGCATTATGGACTAACTAATGATAATTATTAGACTTTAAACCTTATCACCTGACCTAAGGCGTGTTGGAATTTGGGATTTTTAGAGACACATGATATGGCCTTATGGGTCGGTCTATGTTCATGATTTTAATAATTTGTTTTCATGTTTCCAAAGTAGATATTGTCGGGGTTCATGAAATATTGTTTAATTCAGTAATTCTTATCATATGATTGGTTGTAACTTGATTGTTCATTAGTGATTGATTATTATGACTATATAGTTTCTATATTACAAATATCACTTCACCTGAACTTATCACATGCAAGTGCAATTTATTTTATTGATTAGTTACTAGACCCCATTGGTTGTGTGATGACCTATGGGTCATAGGTACAATTTAATTTGGTCATGGTTTATCTCCAGAGAGTTTCAAGTGGTTCTAGAGAATCAAGGGTTTTAAATATAAAGATTTGGATAAAACATAATAGGCACAAAATTTAGGAACACTATTTTTAATAATCGTGTGGCAACCATATTATGCGGAACTAAATAACTATAATGGACTTCTCATGTTGTGAGATTAGTTAGTCAAACCATATATCCATCTAATGAAACTGCGATGATGTATGTGTGTTTTTCTAGAGGTACCACATTAGATGAGTACATTTTCCCCAAATTATGATACTATCCACATGTATCCACTCAAATACATTATTAAAAGGATAGAGTCCACACATAATTAGAACATGGTTTGTTAAATGGTACCTCCTAACTGTGATCTATGATTTGAAATTAATTTTTTTTTGTAATTTACCCCTTCTCCCATGATCATTTTTATATCAAATCACCTCCAAATATCTCTTATGCTCAAATAAACCTCTCCCCTACTCTCTAGAGGATTATCCACTATATTTCTAAGTGTTTTATCTTTATTTTTGGTAGATATATTTATGGTATGATCCTTGTTTTATCCATTTTCTCTTCCTATTCCAAGATGTAATCTTGATCTCCATTCCCAATGTTCGATTAAAACTTGATTGTGATTTGAATACAAAATCAACATGGTTTGATGGGTAATTGATGGTATTTTATATGAATATAAGATTGTAAGGACCCGATATTTTCAATTCCTGTAATTCTTTTCAAATATCATGATATTTCCTCCTTTAGAAAACTTAGTGTATCTATATAAATTTTCTAATTCCTGAATTATATGAGTTTAATGTAAATTAATTTGGTTTTTTTCTTATGAAATTGATTTATTTGATATCAAAGTGAATATTTTTCATGAGATTTATATTTTTAAATGAATTTTTTTGCAATAAAAAAATATTTTTTCACACTTTGTGTTTGATGAAATTTTTTAAAGTTGATTTTGACTTGGAAATATATTTTCATGCATAGTAGTGGTGATGCTTTATTATAAAAAAAATTCTCTAAACAATGAGCATGATTTATTAAAAAGTTTTGGAAAACATAGAACATTGGTTACCTTGGGTGTATCATGTATGAACATTAAAAAATATAGTTATTATGGAACCATTTGGGATTATTCTCATGATATAGATAGTTTATTGAAGTAACCAATGTCATTAATATTAAAGTTATTCCTGGATTGCGTTTCTTATTCAGGCCTTGGTATGTATTCCAAGAGGTAATATTCCACCATTGCTTTGTTTTATACATGGGGGTATGTTTTCATGTTTATTTGATAAAACTATCATTTTATAATGTATCTATATATGTATTTCCTTATGAATTCATGGTTTCCTTCATTTGTTCTCATTTATGTGAATTTGAATTATTTTTATGAAAAAAATTATTTTTTTATAAACTGATTTAACCTTTAAAATTTCATTATAAACTAGTTTTGTTTTAATGTTGTAGCTAATGGTAGAATCATGTCAGGCTTTTAAAAGATAATTTTGATCAATCTTACAAACATTAATGATCATGGAATATTTATTCCTTTAGGAATTTTTATATTTGGATTTGTAGGACTCAAGTAATGGGAGGGGAATTTTTTGGTTTTTCAGATCCTCTTAGTTGTCATCACCTTATTTGAGAGATAGATTGGTGGTGATTGTTGGTCACATGGAGACATGTATTTTGATATTGTCATGTTTTATTCTCAATTTTATCCTTTTTGGATTGATAGTGTATGTCTCATGAATGTACACTCTTCTACTAAATTATACTATGTTATTCCATATCCTTTTGTTTATTAATGAGACTTTTTTGGTTCATTTGATAATCTACACTTTATGATAAGAATTATCATGTGATATGACTTTTGTAACAAGGTTGGTTCATTAAAAAATGGGATCAGATCCAATATAAAGTCATATGTCTGATGAAACATCAAGGTTTGGTTTAGGGTCTATGGTAGATAGTATTTTTGAAAATAGAAATTTATGTAGTAAAGAAGCATTCCTAGCTCGAACACTTTGGTATTTTAATTCAAGTTACCATAGGAGGTTATGGATTTTTTCCATGCTTGAGACTTAGTGGTTTAGGATATTTAAATGAAAATTATTTTGGGTTTATTTAAATGGATATATCCCTTTTAATATTTTCCATCAATTTTAGAAATTTTTTTATAATTCCTACTGATTAATTGTATATATTTGGATTCTTGGACTTCTCATTTTGATTGTGTAATTTTTTTTAAATTAATATAGTAATGAATTTTCTGTTTATTAGACAATTTCTAATAGAACATATATTCTGAATCCAAGAGATGAATCTATAAGACAAGTTCTTCCTTGTAACCCTCCACTAGACCCTTTTCAAGAGGAAGATATTTTCCACAATATCCAGACTCTTCTTAGGTAGGTGTCAGAGTTCAAGGATGAATGGTTTATTGTGGCATGTAATTTACAAAGAAGAATCAACCTATATTTTTTAGTGACAGGGAACCCTTGGAGGATGAAGAGTGGTTCAGGTATAATGAGAGGATCCTCCATTTTCCAAAAACAGTTGGGTACTCAAAGGTGTCTTTTACAACTTACATACTTAAAAGACTAGGAATGAGGTGGTTTCACATCGTCGTGTAAGCTAGGTTACACAAGGATCTTACTTATAATTATTTAATGATTATCATAAATAAATAGTTTTATCCTATAAAATTTTGAGTGAAAAATACTTTTTAATATTTGATTATAGAGAGAGGGAGAATTTGTTTGTGGAATATTCCACTAATTACACTAATTTGGTTCACCTATCACCAGATCTTATTACTATGGACTTATTCAAATATAAGAGGTTCTAGATGGGATTGAGGGAATATTTTCATTCTATAGTAATTATCTTATTCATACTACAGAATACTGAGGTAGTTTATAAATAGGTTGAAGCTAAGGATTATATATCTAGGAAAATGGGATTTTTGGAGCATTAGTCACTGCATGAGATAAATAGGGTGTGTCTTCTATATAGAAAAGGAAGAAAAAGTCTGAAAAATTTTATTCAAGAACAGTTTATGATGATTATTTAAGATATAAATAGTTTGTTTTCTATAATTTTGGGTGGTCTAGGTATAAAAAGGTAAACTATACATAATCACATAAGAAATTTCACCACTGTGGACAGTCTATCCACCATATGCATTTTTGTTAGAGAATTTCCCAAGGAAACAATGCCAAATCTACTCTTTCTAAATGATCTTAGTACTATTTTGATTTATCCAATAAAAGTGGATCTCAATATAATGCTAATATGGATACTCATATAGTGAAGAAATCTCAAGGAAGATTTGGGAATGTATTTATTTATGAACTAGTGTATGCATTAATGGAATTTTATGAAGGGCCACAAAATTTTAGAGGTACAATGTTCATATAATTTTTTATGGTTCTAGATTTGTTTGATATAGGTGCATCTCATTATTTTATATTGTATAAATTAATTGAAAATTTTGGAATATGTTCTGAGCTCATATCATTCCGGTTTAATCATTTCACTCATTTGGGAAACTAAAAGGACCAGATTTCAAATTTCCTTAGTGTCAGGTGAATATTGTTGGTATTAATGTTGTGTGGGACATCCTTGTTCCCAATCATGATATCTTCAACAATATAATTTTCATGTATTACATGATTAGAGATAAGGACAATATCAACTATTATCATCATTTATTTGAGTTTATTTATCCCAATGGAGTCTCTCATGTATTTTAGATTGAGTGGTTTTCTAGATCCAATAGAGATGGGTAGGTTTTTCGTTATGTTATATTGATCTCATGTAAATGGTTGGGGAGTTTCATTGATTCGATTGTTCTATATTTACGGAATCCACTTCATGTAGTGATGACTGTAAACAGTAATTCATTTTTTGATAAGTTATTTAGGTTAAATCCTTATAAATTATTTGAGTTCACTAATAAAATTCTCCTTCATATGATGACCATTTAAATTCCTTCATTTCATAATGAAACTATCAAGTTAAATGAATTTAATGTTATCTTATAGATCCCAAGGCCATGGTATTTATTTTTCCTATTATGCCACATTGGTATTTTCTTATTCACTTTACTAAAAATGAATATGGATTACTCAAGATTTATACATATTATAAAAATTTTAATTAGGTTATAATTAGGAAAAAATACCCCTTTTTTAGGATTGATGATCTCTTTGATCAACTCGAATGATCTCATTCACTTTATAAAATTTCCATGAGGTAGGGGAACCATCTGCTGAGAATATAAGTAGAGACTATAACTAAGATAGTGTTTAGGAGAAGGTATGAGCATTTAATGTTTTTTGTTCTTCTATTTGGTCTCACTATTTATCTTGCGCTATTTATGGTTATAATAAAATAAATCTTTCATCAGTTCTTGGAATCTATTATCATTGTTTTTTTGGATGATATATTAGTATACCCCAAGTTAGATATAGATCATAGGGATCCTTTGTATACCATCCTTTTAATATTAAATTAACCTTTGTTGTTTGATAATCTTTCTAAAAGTGGATTTTGGATTCATGAAGTGACGAATCTGGGCTACATAATATATCAGGGTCAAATCATAGTGGATCATTAAAAGATTTTGGAAGTAACTTATTTTAAGAAAAGAAAAAATAAATTTATCCATATACTATTGTTCTTAGATGATTGTTATTTAAATTTTGGTTAGAAATCTCCAAGATCACATATCTAATGACCTCTTTAACCCGTAAGGGATTAAATATAGAATTGAATGCAAAATGAAAGAGTGGATTTAAGGAATTGATGGTGATTTTAACTTCAGCTCCAGTTTTAATACTCCCAAAACCAAGGTTGGGCTATGATGTTTTATGTGATGGATAGAGTATGAGATCAGGGTGTGTTGTGATGCATAGAAAATTTGTGGTGGAATATGTCTCTTACTAAAAATTCCCTCATGAGAATAACTAGCCTACCCTGACCTTGAGGTGATAGCTGTTCTTCATGCTCTCAAGTCATGTAGACACTATCTATTTAGGAAGTTTTTTTGGTATAATATAATCAGGATATTTTGAAGTATATTTTTACTCAAATGGGTATAAAAATGAAATAAATTCACTAAGTTTAGTCTATCCAGAATTCAGTTTTGAAATCACATAGAGTATTGGGTAAAAGAATATGATGTCTTATTCATAGATCATGATCTTTATAAAAATATATTTAAATGAATCAAGATGGGAGTGGTCAATAATGGTTTAGTTTTATGAGATAATATTGGGAGTGAATATTGAAATTGGTTAGGTTTTCTTATCTTTGGAAAAGGATGAGTCTTCATTTGATGAAGGAATTTTTCCTGATCTGGTATCGGACATAGATTTCTATCATTTTAGTCTAATCTATAATAGCAGGGAGAACACAGGTGATTGGTCCTAATCAGCCATTTTATTTTTGTATTTAAGATCTTGGTTAGTCATTCAGATATCTCTAAGGAAATAGTTTTTGGATATCCAACACCGATCTAGTTGTTATATACACTTTAAGACTATAAGGAAGTATCGTGATCTTAGATACCGATATTGGTGGTTGGGGATGAGGTTATTGAGGTAGTCTTTGTGGCACGATGCATTACTTTTCAAAAGATTAACATGTTTGTTGTAGCCCTCACCTATTCTTGTTTAAAAGATGGATGAAATATACGTAGTCTCCATTTTCTGGTATACAAAATCACCTAGTGTGAAGGATTCTATTTGGTAGTTCATTGATCAACATGTAAAATTAGATAATTTATTCCAATTAAATGGGAAAAAATGAATAAGATCTCAAAAACATGTATGTTTTAGAGGTCAGGAAACCCCATGGAGTTCATTGTGCAATTGATTCTAATAGGGACTCATGGTTTATGTCAACATTTTTTGAAAGGATTATAAGAGTTTATGGGATCCCAACTAAAATAATTCATGGAAAATCAGCCTCAAATGGATGGTCAGACTAAGCAATCTATTTATATCCTTAATTAAATGATTCAGGAATGCATGGATGATTTTGTTGGTTCATGAAAAACTAATAACTTTAGTATTAATTTCCTATAAAAATAGTTATTAGTATTTGATTAAAATGATTCCTTTTTAATTTTCAATTTTCCTTATATATCTAACCTTTATAGGGTATATAAAGTAGAGCAGTCCATGGCTAGAAAAATCCTTATTTAGGAGATGATGGAAACAGAACATCTTATCTAGAAGAGGACAATGACTGGTCCGAGTCTTTTTAAATACAATAAATACCACCATTGTTTCCTATTATAGTTTTAGGTGGCTGAATAGGTATTTATTATAGTAAATCTTGTTTGGATCATTATCATTTGAGTATGTAGGGTATGTTGGCACCAAGGTTTTTTAGCCCTTTGGAGATTATTTAACCTCTTGGAATGTTATGTGATCAGAAGTAATTTTTTTCTTTCTTGACATCTATCCTTGATGTGTTTTATATTTCCCATCTAAGGAGGTATCAAATTCCCCTTCCCTTATGATAAAATGGGAAGATATTGGTCCACTGTAGGATACCATTATATTTTTTTAACCAGTTCACATTATATATCACCAAGATAAGGTTTTATGAGGTAAAATGATTCCTTCACTTTATGTAATATGGTATTTAAGATAGTATAGGCATGATATTTTGGAGTGGGAATCCATGAAAAGGTATTAGTGGATCTCTCTTCTTGTGATTATAGAATCCTTATCACTTTCTATATAAGGAAATATTTTTTGGTGGTGTAAATTATCACACCCTTTAGGTTATAATTATTTTTTAATTCAAACATGGATTATATTTGGAAAGCTTCTAGGGATAGTTAGGGGTTGATGGTTTGACATTTAGAGTTTTTGAGAAACTAGCCAAGTAACATAGTATAGTCACGTGGTTTGTACTAACCATGTGTAATTAATGTGGCAAGTCACTAAAGAGCTCCAGTTGCAGTTTTATAATTTCAACATGGTTATTCAAACCAAGCAGCTCACTAGAGATATTGTGTCAGTGTCTTGATATTTCCAAAAATGCATTACACAACATGACTATAATTTTTTGGAACCATGTGGACCCCCACAGATTGTTGTGTACCTCAATGTTTTGAAGTACTCAGGCCGCCCATGGTTGGATCATGGGGTTTTAAACCGTATAACCTAATCAAGTTCCTAGATCTGAAACTCTAAGAGGTTATAATTTATTTTATGACCTTGATCATTTTAATATCTAATCACTTACTAATATCTCTTATGGATGAAATAAACTCTCCATATATATATATAGAGTTTTATCCCCTTGATTCCGTAGTGATTACATTCTTTCTTGGTGTATATATTCAATATATATTCAGTGTTTTTTTATTTATTTTATCCCCATAATCCAAGATCACATTTTGATCCCTCATTCCATTATTTTATTGAAACCTGATGGGGTGTGAATGTTTGATCTAATTGGAAAATGTGGAATTGATGGTGTTTATTATGGATATAATATCATCAAGACCTAATCTCTAGAATTACAATCTTCTTTTTTGAATATGACTATGTTTCATCCATTAGTGGTATAGGTGTCTCTATAAAAAGGTCTTAACTCATTAATTACTTGAAGTTATTATAATACTATTTTTTTGCATTTTTAAATTGATTTATTTGATATCAAAGAGGGATTATTTCATGACATTCATGTTTTTAATTAAGTTATTATTAAAAAAAATATTTATATAGAATAAATGTTTGATGAAATTCTTCATAGGTGATTATGAATTTGAAATAAACATTTAATAATGGGACTAGTGATGCTTCACTGCGAATTTTTTATAAACCATGAGAATGTTATATTCAATTTCACAGGAAAATATGACACATTTGGATGCTTTGGTGTATCATTTATGGACATATGAAAACATTAATGAGTGTGGAACCACTAGGGGTTATTCTAGGTATATCGATATACTATGGAAGAAAACAATATTGGTAAGACTTGTGTTATAACTAGATTGTGTTCCTTCACATGTACAAGTATGTATTTTTATAAACTATAAAACAATTTTCATTGTATTTATACATTAAGTTATAGTTTAATATTTTGTTTCTCACATTTTTAACTTTTGGTGTATCCATATATTTTTATTTCTACCAAATTCATATTTTCCAACCACATTTATCATTTATATGAATATTGAATGATTTTATGAATAACTAAATGATTTTTTATAAAAATAATTTCGATTTATAAATTTATTTATAATTTTTTTTTATTTTAATGATAAATGTAACAATTTATTTGTGTTAGAATTTTTACAGATTCTTCGGTCATATACTACCGGGATTTAGTGATCACACCCTACATTTTCCTTTAGTAATTTTTAGATATGGTTTTATAGGACTCAGGTAAAGTGGAATGTGTCATGTAGTTTATTGAATCCTCTTGGATGTCATCACCGTTTTTGAGATATTTATTGGTGGAGATGGTTGGTCCCATGGAGATATGGGTTTTGATCATGCAATGTTTTATTTTTTTGTTTTTAAAATTTGAGGTTTCCATTGAATATTTAATGAATGTGTACTCTTCTCCCTCATTGCACTTTTTTGGTTTATATTATTTTGGTTTTTAATGAGATTTATCTGCTTATTTGGTTTATATCCACCTTATGGTTGGATAAATCAGATACTGTATCTTATCGAACTGGGTTAGATTTTTATAGGTTGTTTGTTATAGTGTTTTACTCACACCCTACCATGGAGGCCATGGAACTTGGGTACTTGATCAACCTATAATTATGGTAGGAACATGTTAGGATGAGGCCCGAGCATTATAATTGAACCAGATAGCTCTCTAAGAGTCTGGATATGAGGAGGGTGTGAGTCATGGGGTTATGAATAGAGACTATTTTGTACCTTTATTCTTATCCTCCTAGATATAAGTGATCAACCCAGTGGGTGATTAGTGTCTTAGTATTCGATCATGACCATTCGAGTCCATTTTTTATTCATTAATATATTAAAAATATTTTGATTACTGGCTTCAATGTATACTGATTGATTATTTTAAAATTATTTGTCACTTTTAAATTATTTTACACTCTAATTGAGGATATAGTCTCCCCATGGTTTCACGTCATTCCCTCAATGGTAGTTAGAAGCCTTCGGTGTTTGGAGAGGGATTACTGAGGTCATGTGGATGTCAGGATTAGAAATGATGATTTGGGTTAGGGTGTTACAATCTCATTGGAATTTGATGTACATTTAATTTTTTTCAATAACTAAGTCTCTCAATATATTTTTTGTGATGATGAAGAACCCAATGAAAAAATATGTTTGAATTTTGAGAAACAACATAGATTTACCATATATTATATGTTTTTCTCATCATCCATGATACCTGATTATAGTGATTCATTCACATATTGTAATGGAATATTGAAACAATAAGTCTAAGAAAATTCCATGATGAACCAATGAACACAAGATGAATATGTTTGACATTAAAATCGAAATATGTTGTAGAAATTCAAGTAATAAGATTGAGTCTTTATTGACTGTTGGATATAATAATTTTGAATTATTGAGAGGTGATGCCACAGATTGTTATAAGCACTCAAAACTATAGGATCTTGATGACATTTATTTAATGTAGAAGAGGGTGAGGTTATAAATTAATATAATAATGATATCTTAAGTATCCATCCCTATGTAATCAAAATTAAATGCACCACATTATATAGAAATTACCATGAATGGATATTTAAGATATTTTCTAAAAAATTGAGATAAGTGATGAATTTATTATTAATTAATTAATCACTATTATTGATCGTATTGTAATAAGAAAAATAAAAATGATATAATTGAGTTCATAGAGATTCATTGAAATACCCAATAAGAGTGATTATTTTTATTATATGCATTGGTAATTGTGGTAATCATATTTTTGATGTTTTGATGAATTATAAATGTTATTTTTGATATTTTTATAAGATAAGGAGTTATTGGAGGTGACATGAGAATGTTTGAATATGTTTTGAGTTGAGTTGTTGAGGTTCTATAAATTTTAGTTACACTATATAGTTTAAATAGTCATATTTAAGGTCCCCCACTTTTCTTTTGAAAAAGGACCCAAGTTTATTGTGTTGGGTAAGATTCTGTTAATGATTCATCAGAATAACTAGGAGTTAAAATTTCATATATAAAATCTTCCATATTATATGTAATAATTATATGATAATAAATAATATATACCAGTGTAAAAAATCATGAATTTATATTTCTATGTGGAAAAGTAAAGGTTATACGGTGATATGTAAGAATCCTCCTTGAATATGTTTGACTACGAGAAAGATACATCATATCACATTGATGATATGTGATATTAAAAATTATGTTACAAGTGATATAGAATATCTATATGAGAATTAAAAATAAAAATTTAATCTCAGCAAAGTGATATCTAAAACAACTATTTATTAAGGGATATTAAATAGTTTAAAAATATGAAGATTAGAGAGGTTTCAATTCGATAATTTTGATGATATTATTATATAATTAAAATATGATAATTATTTGGGATATCAATCCAAAATTCATCCCAATCATTTTGGTGATGATACTTAAAGGATAGTATTACACATATTATCTTTTACATGTGGAAGGTGATAAATGAAATGGGAATTTGTTAAATATAAGTTTAAGAATATTAAGATAATAAGAAAAATAAATTGAGATCATGGGAAGAAATACAATGTGATCATTTGAAAATTTAAGATCAAGGTTTGTGTGGACTAAAATATAAAATCCCAGTTCCAGAAGCCACCCAGAGGCTCCCCATACCTGGTTGGTCACATGGCCTCAAGAGAATTTCCCCTCATGACATAGGCTACTGACAAGCAGTGAGGGCTTGGGTGTGATAGTGGGGAAACTATTCCCTCATTGGAAGAGTACAAATTGGATGTAAACAACACACAATAGCGGAAGTAGTAAATATCCAACCACAGTAAACAATGGGAGACTGAAATAATAAAAAACTAGAGCACACATATATATAAAAAGATGCATGATACATATGTCTAGGAAAGCATCCAAACAAGTAACAATGCTGCAAATAAAAAAAGTGTTAAACCAAAGTACAAAAAAAAAATATAAACAGCTCCTCAGCATCGCAAGCCTAATCTTGGTCCCATTCTCCCCATCTCCACATAAAGTCAAGCACCTAAAGTAGAAGGGCGCTTTCCATTATCTATACCTGTAGCAATATAATCTTTTTGGGAACAAAAGCATGACCAAAACAGCATGTGTGTAAAGACCCGTAAAATTCAAGGAACTTTTTTTCTTAGTTTTCTTTGGAATTTTACAAGAACGCTATTTCTGACGACACCTGATTCCGAGGCATGGTCTGCCCGTAATCATTTTCCGAAGATTGGCTCGGGTACATTCAGTGAACGAACGAGCGGGTTTTTCTAACTTTTGAACCGGTGCTTGGAATCGAATTCTGAGGGCACCAATAGAATCGCAGTGCCAGTATTTTCTTAGAAATGCCTTTTCTAGAGTTGTGTTTGCTTGGGTGTGGTTTTTTTTAATTTTTTGGGTTAAGTTAAGAAATAAAATAAAAGTGGTGCAACAATTTATTTTCTTTCACTTAAAGCCACTTAAGCCAGGTTAAGCGGATAAGGTAGCACCCATGATATCCTACCCACATGGTAGGATATTTTTGAGGTGGGGCCTGCACGAGCCCCACAGTTTTATTCCCTCTAAGTAACGCACCTGCGAAAAACTCTTTTAAATAAAGTCAACTGGTGCGTTTTCTTAAATACTAAACGCCCCTATTAATTGGGCAGTTAAGTCGTTACAATTAATTTATTGAATTAATTCTTCCTTTCTTAACTTTTAATTTTAAATTGATGGAATGGGAATAAAATAAGACTAACACTAGGTTTGTTGAGGGGTTGCTTGTTTAGAGGATTTGGAGAAACTCTAAAGCTTGATGATCTTCATCCTCCTTCGTTGAAGAACATGAAGAACACGAAGAACGAGAAGAACGCATCGTTGCCGATGAATAATGCTGGCCTTCGACGAATGGCAACGAAGAACGCCGAACAATCGGAGATCGACAACGCGACGCCGTGTACTTCGACGCTGAAGATTCTCCTTCCGCGACGCTTCATCCGTGACGTTCCTTCCCCACGAAAATCTTCGATCAAAAAATTATTGAGGTAGGGGGTTGGAGTTATTTTAATTCTTTGTGAATTATATCCTCAGCATGGGTTTTAATGGTGAAATTAAATCTGTGTGTTTTTAAATCCTTGGAGTTTGACTGCGCAACGTTGGGTACCATGACGACAGCGATGCCCCTTCCGCGACGCGACAATTCTCTTCTTCCGCGACGGTCAATTCAGAGACGAACTCATGTTCAACGACAACGTTGAGGTAGGGGTTTTTGTTCATTTTAATCTATGTGATTATATCTGCGGTTTTTTTAAATATTTGTTGTGAGACTTTTAATACCGCTAACACAGTGGGTGCGGACCAACAGACAAGTCCGAACCCACCGCCTCTTCGTTCTTGGTAAGCGGATTGGCGGGAGATGACAAAGTAAGCTGCACGGGCGATGTGAGGTCCTCGCAGTGAAGGATGGACCCCGGGAGGGCCATTGGCGAAGATGACACAGAAATCCGACCACCGAAACTCGTCCGGTGGTCCGCGGAGCCGCCCGCCGGTGCGCCTCGCCAGCACGACGACAAGTGGTGGCGGTGCCCGGCGCGCCGCTGCGGCTAAAGCCACATCGGTAGGGCATAGTCCCGCGACTGCATGGGACCGGAGGGGGATGGGAAGCGGCATCCGGCAGCGTCCGCTGGCAAGGGTGGCCCCATGTGGGGTCGTGGCTCCTTCACTCTTTGGTAGCGCGGCCCCCGCTTCGCTCGGCTGTAACGGCCGAGCCGACCTGCTGGCCACCCGGCCAGCGCCAGCCGGGTCACGCCCAGGCCGGGCCGGGCTATGCCGGACGGGACGGGTCGGACCCGGACCCGGGTCGGGTCGCCCGGTTCAGGCCGACCCAGGGGGGGTTGGGCCGGGTCGGTCCGGGCCTAGACCCCCCATTTTCGGACCTCTTCGGTCTTTTGCCCATATCATGGGCTACAGACCTCCGATCGACGCACCGTCAGTAGCGATGTGATCCTTGGATCGAGACGGTCATAATGAAATATTACACTCAAGGTTTTGGAGAACTTTGGGTTCAGCTGGGTTGGTTCGTACATGAAACCAACCGGGCCCACGGAGCGGAAACTCTCATAACTTATGTTTCGGATGTCCGATTGATGTGCTGTCGACTATGATGGATTCCTCTAAGTGAGACGGATCTTTTGGATTACTCCGCCTGAGGTTTGGACGCAGGTGGAGTATGTTCTGGTTGGTTTTGACTTAAAAACCAACTGGGCCCCTGGGACGAAAAAGCCAATAACTCTCAGACCGGGCGTCCGATTGACGCGCCGTCTACGGCGTTGAGTTCCTGTTGACGATACGGAACATTGGGATACATCAACTCCAGACATTGTGTCAGTTGATGTATCAGCCTCTCGGCTCGTGGAGCGGACCCTCCCGAATGATCTTGTTGTGTGCGGGAACCCTAGAGCTGGCTGCGACTATGACAACAACTGTACAGAGATCCTCAGTGGATTCGACGGCGACGACTACAACACTCAGCGATCCTATATGGATCAGTGCTACTAATCCTTTGTGGGTCATCGGTCAGTGGTCCTGTGTGGGCCAGCACCTACAGATCCTATGTGGGTCTGATCCTGTGTGGGTCTTTGCGAGGGTTAGTTACCTTTCGATCCTGTGTGGGTCAGATCATTTTTGGGTCATTGCGGGGGTTAGTACCTATCGATCCTTCGTGGGTCCGACGACATAGATGAATGATTGGATATATCTGATCATATCTATCGTCATAAGAAGAAGTATACCTGTGTGAGTTGAATCCTCTTTTTCTTTCCTATGTGGATTGTGTTGTGCTATCCTGTGTGGATTTACATTTTACTTTCCTGTGTGGACTGGTTTGTACATGAGATCGGAGGTTGGAGCGTAATGGAATTGATGACTTAGGTATATGTATGGGCATATACCTAAGCAGTGTCGAATGTTACTTTGTGATTGTATCTTTACTTTTTAGATTTTCCTTTGTGGATTCTGGGATTCCTTCGGGGGTTTCAGGGTCCCTACTGAGTAGCTCATACTCACCCCTGCACGGGCTATGCCCGCACTACGTTGTGTTGGTTGCAGACGACGGACAACACTGATCGTGGTTGAGGCTTGCAGAGCAGGACGATACCTGGAGGTGGACCACTGTGCGGGACGTACTCGGAGTGGATGGCTGGAACCTAGGAGCTGTGGAGGCCATCTGTACCCACCCTTTAGGTGGGACTTCCAGTGGACGGCTCAACGCTGTGGCTTTACTTTTTAGCTGTTGTTTTCTCTTTTCAGTTTTACTTTACTTTCAGTTTGGGTTTGTATACTGGCCCACTTACTTTTCCGCACTTACTTTTGTACTCAGTTTTTACTTAGTGTATACTTCTACTGCTTTCTTGCTCTGTGGTGTTTGTTTACTTTACAAAGGCAATGACTTCCCATTTACTGGGATTTACGCCTTGGTGCTAGTCGCCAGCCCCTGGCCTATGGAAGGCGGGCTTGGGGTAGTCACGGAATGGGCCCCGAGGACGGGTCATGACAAAATGGTATCAGAGGAGTTCGGTTCTACCGTGGAACTTTGGACTCTGATCTTTTTCTAAGTGAAAAAATAGTGTTAAGCGTATTGGGTGAGGTTATCAGTCCAGGGAGTCCAGTGTTGGTGTGGCGGCCGATGTATCCGTACACCAGGACCCTGACTTCTGGTTTCCGACTTAATGCACGAAAACATTGATTGTATGTGTGTTTCAAGTTTTCATTGTGATTATTTTATATCAGCTCACCAGGTATACTGTTTGACCGTGGCGCACATGTTTCTTTTCAGGATGGCCCCATGATGGCAGCCAGCTAGTGTTCCGAGAGTTGTGCATGACGACAACCCACCGAGCGACGAGGCCTCAGTATAGGGCCCTTTGACAGTTGAGGCACTGGCGGTACCTTTACCCGCCGAGCCACTGATGCTTCCAGCCCCAGCCGCTGACGATGCACGTCGCCTTAGTGCCCTGCACGAGTTCTAGTGCCAGCGACCGCCTAGGTTCCGTGGGGAGACGGACCCCCAGGCTGTCGAGGATTGGCTAGAGGAAGTGGTATGAGTTTCTAGGTTAGTGAGGACACCAGCAGACCTCATGGTGATCCTCGCAGCGAGCCTACTACACGCGGCAGCGGGCCGATGGTGGAGCTTGATGCTCCAGGTTCACGATGAGGCATCTCATATCTGGACAGACTTTGAGAGCCTCTTCCGCTCAGAGTTCGTCCCAGCCACCCTTCGTGCAGTGCGCATCCAGGAGATTCTTCAGCTACAGCAGGGCAGCTTGACAGTCGCCTAGTACTCGGCGAGATTTACCGATCTCTCGCGCTACTCGACAGACATGGTTCGGGACCCATTATTCCGGGCCGGGACCTTTGATAAGGGATTGAGGCATGAGATCAGGTCATTTCTGATCTCCCTCAGCATTCCGACTCAAGCAGGAGTACTGGAGCAAGCCCTTTTGATCAAGAGCTTTTGTGGTGAGTCAACATCAGCAGCGAGACCTACCACAGGGTGGAAGGTAGCAGAGTCTTCTGCAGCATGCAGTAGACGGATGACTCATGGGTCCAGGCAGACCATACCCTCAGGCAGATGACCTCAGGACAGTGGCTCAGCAGTGCGGGGCACACAGCACGGAGCCAGTCTTTCGAGAGGTAGGCAGTGCTACACATGCGGCGGGCAGGGCCACATGGCTCATGACTGCCCGACCCGCCATGCTGAGTACCATTAGACGGTTGAGGTGCCACCCAGGTAGAGGTAGAGGGTTGACCATGGCGGTCCACAGGGAGCGAGTGGACAAGGCAGAGGAGCTGGCCGAGTAGCAGGTGGTGGGAAACGCTTTGAGGCTCTACCACTACCACCACCAGGAGGTCCACCCCGACCACCGGGAGCTGGCGGGCAGAGATAGGCACAGCTCCAGGCAGTGGACGCCTACGACCACGGTGCGCCCGAGATGATTCTAGGTACTATCTGTTTCTATTCCACCCTTGCTGCAGTTCTTATAGACACAGGAGCAAGTCATTCTATCATAGCCGCTTCCCTTGTTCGGAGCTCGGAGATTCCGACAGAGCCGTTGGCTCAATCCTTACGGCTAGAGACTCCTACGGGAGCAGACTTAATGATTACGCACTAGTGTCGGAAGTGTGATCTTACACTAGGAGGCGAGAGCTTTGGCTAGTATATTTTTGTAGCGACGCCGAGGCCTTACAACGTCATCTTGGGAATGGATTGGTTATCTACATTCCATGATCAGATTGACTATATTAGGCGCAAGGTGCGATGTGTACACACCGATGGAAGTAGGTTCACCTTCACCGGCGAGAAGGGAGCCTTCACAGCACATGATGGACATCCGCAGAGGAGAGGACAGCCCATCACCCATCTGTTGGCTAGCCTCATCCTAGGAGCAGTTGATGTGCAGAGTCCTAGTTTTCCTGCAATGGTGGATCAGTATGCGGACGTCTTTCCGAACGATGTTCCAGGACTACCTCCTCGCAGAGAGGTAGACTTTTATATTGATATGTACCCCAGGACAGCCCCGATATCCACCCCATCATATCGGATGGCCCTCGCCGAGCTTTGAGAGCTACGGGTATAATTGGAGGACTTGCAGGGCAAGGGTTTTATACGACCCAGTGTTTCACCCTGGGCTTCCCCGATATTGTTCTCCAAGAAGGAAGACGGGAGCATGCGAATTTGTGTCGACTATCGTCGACTGAACTAGGTGACAGTGAGGAAAAAGTATCCGCTACCGAGGATTGATGAACTCTTCGATCATATCAAGGGAGCACGGTGGTTCTCAAAGATACACCTCAGGTCAGGCTATCATCATCTCAGAGTTCGGGACGAGGACATGCAGAAGACGTCCTTCAGATGTCGGTATGGCCACTATGAGTTCTTGGATATTCCATTCGGCATAAAAAATGATCTAGCAGTGTTCATGGGCCTGAATAACAGGATCTTTCATCCATACCTCGATCGATTTGTCGTGGTCTTTATCGATGACATTTTGATATACTCGACGACTGATGAGGAGCACACCTACCACTTGCGGGTTGTACTAGACACACTCCGAGAGCACCAGCTTTTTGGAAAGCTCTCAAAGTGTCAGTTCAGGATACGTGAGGTCCAATTCTTGGGACATGTCACCTCTAAGGTGGGAGTTTCAGTGGATCCTACGAATATCGAGGCTGTGCTAGCTTCGGAGCCACCCAGGAGCGTGATGGAGGTGCAGAGTTTCCTGGGACTAGCAGGATACTATCGGAGATTTGTGCCAGACTTCTCCAGAGTCACGACACCACTCTCAGCTCTTACAAAGAAGGGGAAACCCTTTGTGTGGTCAGACAGATGTCTGCAGAGATTCCAGGAGCTGAGACAGAGATTGACCAGCACCCCTATCTTGAGGTTTCCGGAGGAGGGAGTTGGGTACGTAGTCTACTGCGATGCATCAGGGACCGGACTCGGATGTGTCCTGATGCAGGAGCAGGAAGTGATCGCCTATGGATCATGTCAGTTGAGGTCGCATGAGCACAACTACGCTACCCATGACTTGTAGTTAGAAGTAGTGGTCTTCGCTCTGCAGACATGGCGTCACTACCTGATGGGCGAGCACTTTACAGTCTTTTCTGACCATCAGAGTCTTAGGTAAATCTTATATCAGAAGGACCTAAACCTGAGACAATGGAGATGGCTCGAGTTCCTCTAGGAATATGAATTCGAGATAGTCTATACTCCTAGGAAGGGGAATATAGTAGCCGATGCTATCACCAGGAGGAAGGGCATTCAACTACTTGAGGAGGCGACAAAGCAGCTAGCCGCCTTGCAGATATACTTTGTGGATAGAGATGGAACATCCTTCCTTCAATCTCTCACAGTCACTCCTCTACTATTGCAGTGGGTCAGAGAGGCACAGCGTGGGGACGCTGACTGTGAGATGCGGCGTGTACAGATATCCTTAGGACAGGAACCTGATGGTTTCACCATTGGAGCAGAGCAAGACATCCTTTTCAGAGGATGTACCTTGGTACCGGATGCTTGACGAGAGGAGGTGTTGATAGAGTTTCACACTTCCCATTTGGCGGTACATCCTAGAGTGGCGAAGATGTACCAGGCTCTCAGATAACAACACTAGTGGCCGGGCATGAAGAAGGTTGTGGCAGAGTTGGTTTCTCGATGCCTCACATGTCAGTATGTGAAGGAAGAGAATCATGTACCATCAGGCTTGGTATAGCCCATTGGAGCTCCTGGAGTGGAATTGGGATGAGATATCTATGGAATTTGTGACTGGACTTCCACACACTTCCAGAGTTCACGACTCCATTTGGGTGATTGTCGACCGACTCACCATGTCGGTTCACTTCTTACCCATCAGAGAGCAGGGCTCAGTGGAGAGCTTGGGACGTATCTATGTTTAAGAGATTTTACAACTTCACGGCGTTCCATAATCTATCGTCTCCAATCAAGATGCTCATTTTACTTCCCGACTTTGGAAGGGGCTGCCGGAGGTGTTCGGGATGCAGCTACGTCTGAGCACCGCCTTTCATCCTCAGACAGATGGTCAGATGGAGAGGACCATACAGACTCTCGAGGACATGCTCCGCGCATGTGTCCTCGACTTTGGTCGCAGCTGGGAGGACCACCTACCCTTGGTGGAGTTTGTGTACAACAACAACTACCACTCCACCATCGGGATGGCACCATACGAGGCGTTGTACGACTGACCTTGCAGATCTCCTTTGTGCTGGACCGACCCTGGGGAGTCAGCACTTGTGGGACCGGAGATGGTGCAGGCCACGACAGAGAAGGTCAAGATCATCCAGGAGCGGATGAGGACTGCTCAGAGCCGACAGAAGTCCTATGCTGACAGGAGGCAGATGCCACTAGAGTTTGAGGATGGTGACCACGTCTTCCTACGGGTCTCACCTCGACATGGATTACAGAGATTTGGCCGAGGCGGCCAGTTGTCTCCACGCTTCATCGGACCATTCCAGGTCCTCAGCAGGATTGGCGAGGTGGCCTATCGCCTGGCTCTACCACCTCAGTTGCACCGGGTGCACGACGTCTTCCACGTATCTCAGCTGAGGAGATACGTGCACGACCCGATGCATATCATTGACCATGGGGAGCTAGACGGTGATGATGGGGCGACATCTGCAGAGGTCCCGGTGGAGATCGAGGATCGACAGGAGCGGGTCCTATGTGGATGATGGATTCCTCTAATGTGCATCAGATGGAAGAACGGGAACCTCCAGGAGAGCAATTGGGAGCGGGAGGCTCAAATGCATGCTCAATACCCACTTTTGTTTCCCTAGTTTTTGATGTATCTTTACGGGGACGTAAAGCCCTGAGGTGGGAGTGATGTAAAGACCTGTTAAATTCAAGGAATTTTTTTCTTAATTTTCATTGGAATTTTACAAGAACTTAATTTCTGATGGCACATGATTCTGAGGCTCGGTGTGCTCGGAATCATTTTCCGAAGTTTGGCTCGGGTACGTTCAGTGAACAAACGAGCGGGTTTTTCTAACTTTTGAACCGGTGCTCGGAATCGAATTCCAAGGGCACTGATGGAATCGCAGTGCCAGTATATTCTTCGAAATGCTTTTTCCGGATTTGCGTTTGCTCGGGTGTCATTTTTTTAATTTTTGGGGTTAAGTTAAGAAATAAAATAAAAGTGGTGCGACACTTTATTTCATTTCACTTAAAGCCACTTAAATCCACTTAATCCAGGTAAAGCGGATAAGGTGGGACCCATGATATCCTACCCACCTGGTAGGATATTTGTGAGGTGGGGCCCGCACGAGCCCCACCATTTATTTCCCTCTAAGTAACGCACCTGTGAAAACCTCTTTTAAATAAAGTCAACCGATGCGTTTTCTTAAATTCTAAATGCCCCTATTAATTGGGTAGTTAACTCGTTACAATTAATTCATCGAATTAATTGTTCATTTCTTAAATTTCAATTTCAAATTGTTGGCATGGGAATAAAATAAGACCAACACTAGGTTTCTTGAGGGGTTTCTTGTTGAGAGGATTTGGAGAAACTCTAAAGCTTGAAGATATTCATCCTCCTTCGTTGAAGAATGCGAAGAACACGAGAAACGCATCGTCACCGACGAAGAACGCCGGACTTCAATGAAGGGAAACGAAAAACGCCGAACCCTCGGAGATCGACGACGCGATGTCATGTACCGCGACGCCGATGATTCTCCTTCCGCGATGCCTCTTCCGCGACGCTTCTTCCGTGACGTTCCTTCCCCGCGACAATCATCGATCAACAACCGATTGAGGTAGGGTTTGTGGTTATTCTAATTCTTCATGAATTATATCCTCAGCATGGGTTTTAATGGTGAAATTAAATCTGTGTGTTTTTAAATCCTTGGAGTTTGAATGCGCAACGCCGTGTACCGCGACGACAGCGACACCCCTTCCGCGACGTGACGATCCTCTTATTCCGCGACGGTCAATTCCGCGATGAAATAACGTTCGACGAAAACGTTGAGGTATCTGTTTTTGTTCATTTTAATCTATGTAATTATATCCGTGGTTTGTTTAAATATTTGTTGTGAGACTCTTAAAACTGCTAACGCAGTGGGTGCGGACCAATGAACAAGTCCGAACCCACCGCCTCTTCATTCTTGGTAAGCGGATTGGAGAGCAATGAAAAAGTAAGCCTCACGGGCGATGTGAGATCCTCGTAGTGAAGGACAGACTCCAATAGGGCCATTGGTGAAGACGGAACGCAAATCCAACCACCGGAATTCATCAGGTGATCCGCGGAGCAGCCTACCGGCGCGCCGCTGGAAGGAGCCGTTGCGGCTGAAGCCGCTGCAGCAGGGCACGGTCCCGCGACCGCGCAGGACCGAAGGGGGACGGGACGCGGCAGTCGGCCATGTCCACTAGCAAGGGTGGCCCCACGTGGTGTCGCAACTCCTTCACGCGGGGGCAGCGCGCCACCCGCTTCGCTCGGCTGTAACGGCCCAACCGACCCGCTAGCCACCAGGCCAGCGCCAGTCGGGTCACGCCCAGGCCGGGCTGCGCCGCGCCGGCCGGGCCGGGTCGCGCCATCTGGTTTGGACCCAGAGCCAGGTCGGGATGACCCCATTCGGGCCGACCCGGGGGGGGGGGGGGGGGGTTGGGCCGGGTCGATCTGGGCCCAGACCCCCCGTTTTTGGACCTCTTCGGTCTTTTGCCCATATCATGGCCTCCGGACCTCCGATCGATGCACCGTACATGGCGATATGATCCTTGGATCGAGACATTCATTTTGAAATATTACACTCAAGGTTTAGGAGAACTTTGGGTTTTTCCAGGTTGGTTTGTACATGAAACTAATCGGGGCCCTCAGAGCAGAAACGCTCATAACTTATGTTCCAGACGTCCGATTGACGTGTCATTGACTTTGATGAATTACTCTAAGTGAGACGTATCTTTTTTCTTACTCCACCTGAAGTTTGGATGTAGTTGGAGTACGGTCGGGTTGGTTTTGACTTAAAAACCAACCGGGCCCCTGGGACGAAAAATCCAATAACTCTCAGACCAGGCGTCTGATTGACGCGCCGTCTGCGATGTTGAGTTCCTGTTGACGATACGGAACCTTTGGGTACATCAAATCCAGACTTTGTGTCAGTTGATGTATCAGCCTCTCGGCTCGTGGAGCGGACCCTCCCGAACGAGCTTGTTGTGTGCGGGATCCCTAGAGCTAGCTGCGACTACAACGACAACTATATAGAGATCCTCAGTGGATTCGACAGTGATGACTACAACACTCATCGATCCTATGTGGATCAGTGCTACCGATCCTGTGTGGGTCCGATCCTGTGTGGGTCAGCGCTCAGCAGTCCTTTGTGGGCTAGCGCCTACAGATCCTGTGTGGGTCCGACCCTGTGTGGGTCTTTGCGGGTGTTAGTTACCTTTCGATCATGTGTGGGTCAGATCCTTTGTGGGTCATTGCGGGGGTTAGTATCTATCGATCCTTCGTGGGTCCGACGTCATAGATGAATCCATGGATATATCTGGTCATCTCTATCGTCATAAGAAGAAGTATACCGGTGTGAGCTGAATCCTGTTTTGTTGTTCTATGTGGATTGTGTTGTACTATCTTGTGTGGATTTACGTTTTTCTTTTCTTGTGTGGACTGGGTTGTACTTGATCTCGGAAGTTGGAGTGTAATGGAATTTATGACTTAGGTATATGTATGGGCATATACCTAAGTAGTTTCGAATGTTACTTCGTGATTGTATCTTCCCTTTCTGGATTTTCCTTTGTGGATTCTGGGAGACCTTTGGGGGTCTCGGGGTCCCTACTGAGTAGCTCATACTCACCCCTGCACGGGCTATGCCCACACTACGTTGTGTTGGTTGCAGATGACGGACAACGCTGATCATGGTTGAGGCTTACGGAGTAGGACAGTACCTGGAGGTGTACCACTGGGCGAGATGTACTCGGAGTGGACGGATGGACCCTAGGGGATGTGGAGGACATTTGTACCCACCCTTCAAGTGGGACATCCAGTGGATGGCTCGAAGCTGTGGCTTTACTTTTCAGTTGATGTTTTCTCTTTCCAGTTGTACTTTACTTTCAGTTTGGGTTTGTATACTGGCCCACTTACTTTTCCGCACTTACTATTGTACTCAGTTTTTACTTGGTGTTTACTTCTATGGTTTGCTTTCTCTGTGGTGTTTGTTTACTTTACAAAGGCAATGCCTTCCCTTTTTACCAGGATTTACGCCTTGGTGCTAGTCGCCAGCCCCTGGCCTATGGAATGCGGGCTTGGGGTAGTCACGGCATGGGCCCTGAGGACAGGTCGTGATAGTGTGAGATTAAATCCCTATAGGCAACCACCCAAAGATCTGTTCCTAACAGTCATTGAATATATGGCAGGTAAAAGAACAGAAAACAGTAAACATGGAAGTTCTCAATAGTAAACAATCAATAGTTTCAATATCAAGCAACATTGAAACAAATAGCTAAAATCCAAACAGGCAACCCTCTGGGATGTACTCACAGCCATCCCCTCTGGTCCAACCTAAGAAGTACAATCAACCCTCTGGGAAGTGAAATCGGCCTAACCCCTCTGGTTCCATTATAAGAATTCCTAAAGACACTCCGAGGAAGCAGTCACAGTCAATTCCTCTTATAGTCTAAGGTAGTCAGGGACTCTTCAAGAAAGCACACATGGTCAATTCCCCTTATAGCCCAAAGGTCAAGGAATATCTGAGGGATCTCAGTCAGTCAATTCCCCTTATAGCCCAGGTCGTTCAAAGACTCTCTCAGAAAGCTCACTCAGTCAATTCCCCTTATAGTCTAGAGTAATAAATGTAATTCAATGTAAAAAAATGTCACTTTGAGGAAGCTCGCATGGTCATTTCCCCTTATAGTCTAAAGTGATCAAAGCGTCTCTGAGGAAGCTCACTCGGTCAATTCCCCTTATAGCCTACTACACCAGGTTCTCACGGCCCTATGTAGGTCAACGAGTATAAAAATGGAGTACATCCAATGATAACCTACATAAATACTTGGCACAACAGTCTAAAAAATATCAAGCATGTCAGAATACAGACTCTCCATCCTACAACAACCAACATGGAAAACATGCAAGGCTTCCAAACTAGCTAAACAGGACCAAACGGTCTTAAACCTAACATGAATGGGAAACACATCCAAAGAACATCATTAAACCCTATTCATATCCAAATAACCTCTACACAAACATGCGAGCATTTCAGGAAATCAACATGGGTAAAACAGTAAACACGCAATACCCAGTTCAATGGTATTCATGGAATTTTCACATAATACCCAAACATTGAATAGAATGGCACAAACCACCTACCGCGACATTGTAGAAATGATATACATGAACCTCAAAGATTGAATCACCCTAGAACACTGAGGATCTAAAAAAACATATAAAATGTTCAACCCACGATATCTCATGAGAGAAGAGAAATCCAAAGATAGTGATCTAGGAAAAGATAGAACTCACTGATGCGATTCCAATGCAACCAATGGTGTTCAACTTGGAGTACAGATGGACACTAGGCTGTTCGTCGATGAACTGTAGCCGTACGAAGCTCTTAGTTGAATGAGACCTAAAAGAAGAGAGTTATGGCGATTAGACGTGACCCTAGTGCATTTAATGAAAAAAATGAAAGTACATGGTGTGTACTTTGGAAGTACACAGCGTGTACCCACCCTTTTCGTACTCCACTTTAAGCGGCCTCCAAGTTACTCCCACACATCCATGTGTGTGGCTACTACACGGCCTGCACATGGCCTCCTGCGGCAAGGCAATACATGGCGTGTACTCATAAAGTAGACGACATGTACTTAAAAAAGATCCATAATTTCCTCTTTTTCTCAAAAACAACCAGAAAGGGAAAAAAATACTTGAAAAGAAGATCTGGGTTCTTAAAAACTTCCCCCCTTAAAGAAATTCATCCTTGAATTTCCCTAGCACAGTGTAGAAGAAGAGACCCTGAACAGTTCTGCCCACCGTGATCAAACGTCTGCCTGCCTCTCCCAAGTCTCATCCTGTACCCGCCCGTGCTGCCAAAGCACCCGTACCACAAGTACATACCAACCATGGAGAACATTCATACTTCGATCCAAAATCTGGATAGGATGATCCCCAAAGGATTAATCCACTTGCAACTCATCCTCCTTAGGTTGGAAAACCTAAGATGGGTCTGAAAAGTAACATCGAAGCTGAGAAACGTGGAAGACATATTTCATATCTCGGTACCTCTAAGGTAACTATAATAGATAGGAAACTGGCCCAACTCTCTCCAACACCTCAAACGGTCTGACGTACCTCGGAAAAATCATTCCAGGTCTCCTAATCATTTTGTGTCCCATCTTCGGTGTGACACACTGGAAAACAAGACCCTCGACCTTGAACTCCAAAGGTCGTCTCAGCTGATTAGCATAAGACTTTTTTCAGACTATGTAGTAGCCATCCTCTTTTGAATCAACTCTATCTTCTCTATGGTCTCCTGAATAAGATGAGGTCCTAGCAACGTTGCCTCTCTTTCCTCCAGCCAACACAATGGTGATTGGCATGGACTACCGTATAAAGCCTCAAATGGTTCCATCTGAATAGTTTCTTGAAAACATTTTTTGTAGGAAAACTCCACAAGCGGTATATACTTCTGCCAAGAACCTAAAAAATCTAGAATGCATGCTCAGAGCATGTCCTCAAGCACCTAAATCGTATGCTCAGACTAGTCATCTGTCAGGGGGTGGTAAGAAGTACTCAAAAGTTGTTGTGTACCTAAAGCCTTATAAAGACCCTACCAGACCCGATTAGTAAAACGTGCATCCCTGTATAAAAAAATGGATTGTGGAACTCCATGAATACATAAAATCTCTCAAATGTACAACCATCCTAGCTCATAAAAACTGAAGGTCTTCTTGATCAGAAATAAGTGAGCAACCTTCGTGAGTATGTCAATGAAAACCCAAACAACATCATTCCCTCGAGCCGGCCTCGGTAAACAAGTCATGAAATCCATTATGACATCATTACACTTCAACTCGGGAATGTGTAACTGCTGTAAATTCCATGCTGGTCACTAATTCTCCTCCTTCACCTACTGACAAGTGGAACACCTCATGAAGAAACCAGCAACATCCCTATTCTTACCTGCCCACTAATACTAATGGTGTAGATCACGATACATCTTGGTGATGCTAGGATGAACTACCCAAACTAAGGAATGAAAGACTCACATCACCTCCTCGCGTATGTCCGTTGGCACCAATACGCGCCCCTGGAAATGAAAGATCTCATCATCGCCTATTGTTCATCCAGGAATAGGGTCCTCTCCTGATACACTCCCCATTAGGACTAGGCCATTAGAAACAAATAGTTGTCTCATTTGAACTTGATCAAGAAGAGTAGACGTAACAGCTACAGACGATAGAAAATTCTACCCATGTCTGTCATGCACCTCAAAATTTATCTAAGAGAATAGATCCATAAGTTGCCACTCACTACTAGCCACCTGATGTACCTGTATTTGAGTCCTCCTGCTCAGCGTATCAGCCACTGCGTTGCCCTTCCTAGGTGTGTAGGCTAGCTCAAAGTCAAAAGACTGTAGGTACATGACCCTCCTCCACTGTCTTAAATTCAGATCATGATGTGTGAAGATGTCCTTGAGACTTTTGTGGTCGGTGAAAACAACAAAATTACCTTCCAGAAGATAATGACTTCAGTAGCGTAGGGCATGAACAATAGCTGACAACTCCAGATTGTGCATTGGGTAATTCCTCTCATGTGACCTCAACTGCCATGACCCGTATGCAACAACTCCATCTCCCTGCATATTCATAGCTCCTAGCCCGATACCCGACACATCACTGTATACAATATTGCTCTTTCCTGGATCAATATAGACTAGTATCGGTGATGAATTCAACCTATCATTCATCTCTTGAAAGTCTGACTCACATAAATCTGACCATAAGAACTTCACACATTTTCTTAGTTAGACCTGTCAGCGGTGCAGCTAAGTGTGAAAAGTCCCATATAAAATGTCTATAGTATCTAACAAACCCTAGAAAACACTGCACCTCAAGGAAGTTCTTTGGCTGCTCCCAAGAAGCTACAACTCTCATGTTCTCTGGGTCTACTGATACTCCTGCCTCTGAGATAATATGACCCAGGAACTGAATCTGATCCATCCAAAAGTGGCACTTTGAAAGCTTACCATATAATTGATTCTCCCTATGTGTGCTCAAAATGATCTCAAGATGGGTATTGTGGTCGTGTCGAGTGTGATTTTACACCACGATATAGTCCACAAAAACAACCATGAAGGAATCCAAGTATGGATGGAACACTCAGTTCATCCGTGCCATGAAAACTGAAGGCACGTTTGTGAGACTAAACGACATAACTATATACTCGTATAGACCATTCCTACTCCAGAAGGCTGTAAGAGGTATATCTAATGGTCTATCAGGCAACTGATGATAACCAAACCTCAAATCGATCTTCGAGAACACCCTCTTCTCTAGAGGTATCTCCAGATGCTTGAAAATCATCAGCCTGGCTTCTATCCATGACTTTGTAGCCTGGGGTCCTCCATCCAATGAGAAAGTAAGAGGATATTGCTGCAGAAAGACCCATGTCAATTCTACCATTGACGGGGCAGGAGGCAGTGCTCCCTGAAAGGACTACATCATCCTCATAAATCCCTCCCTGAACTATGTGTCAACACCTATGTCAGGTACAACAACTAGTTCCAAGGCTGGCACAACTGGAGGATCTGCAGTTAGTCCCTGATAAGCCATGTCTGGTGTCTGATCAGCGCCTTGAAACTGGCGCATAACAAGAGGACGCCTTGGTGGAATGACTCAGAAAGGTCAAGTGCACACCTTAGATCCAAATTATCAAGGACTGAAAACTAGAAGCATAAGAAGGGAACAAGAGAAATTAAGAATTCAATTTTCACAAAACATGACTACGCAGTGTGTACAATTCGTACACGGCGTGTTCCCTTTACTCATTTACGTGGGTGTGTACTCCTGCCTAAACTGATAATGTAAAACCACAAACACACGACATGTTGTCTTAACAGAATACGTGTACTTGAATCCCCATTTCCATATCGAGTCCTTCAACACAATTAAGCCACACGACTCTCCTAAGACAAGACTACATGACATGTCTAAGGTAGACACATCATGTACTAGACAAGCTTCACCTGGCCCATGATGTTAGTGACAAGACCGGACACACAGCTCACACTACACGGCGTGTTCTGGATGGAAATGTCATGTATGTGAAAGGAAAACACTAATCCATGTTGTAAGTGATGCGACCGCGTGCCTAGGTCTGACTACACATCATATTTGACCCTGACACAACATGTATAGATTAAGGTTTATTCGTCCGTGTTATTAGTTACACGGGAGGAAATAGTGTCAACACTACATGGTGTGTTCAACTAGTACGCGATGTTTTCCCATAGGAAATTCCTTATTCCATGTCTCTACCCACATGGCCAACGGCATAGTTAGAGTATACACGATGACTATATCGAGTACACGAAATGTACTTAAGAAAAACAGTTTCTTCCCAAATAGAAGAACACATGGCATGTAATTAACATTACACATGGTGTATTCTGGGTTTTTCCGGATAGTAAGCCTCAGAAACTACTCTAGAACCCAGAAAAACACTGAAACGAACATTGGAAGTGCCAAATTCCGATCTGTGGGGGGCCATACTCCCTGTGAATCAATCCCTGGAATCTTATACATGTTATAATATGTAAAAAAAGCATTGATCCACCAAATTTCAGTCCATGAGGGACCATAACACCTCATGAAAAAAAAATTGGTGTTCCTTCAACAAAACCTTACACAAAAAATACCCTATCAAACATCATGTATTTTTATCAAGGCATCTATCACAGAAACATGCATATTCCACACAACATCTATCACAACAACATGAAATCGCTAATGCATCCTAGAAGACATGACAAGAATGCATGACATGTGATTTCTAGCAAGTTCTTATATGATGCATGAGATGGAATACCCTCATCTCCTCAGGTTTCAATAGAAATAGAACCTCAATAACCATAACAGTAATAACACAAAACATATGAGTTACCCAATGGTGAAAATCAGATCAACTGTAACATGCAAAACCAGAAGAAATTGCAATAAATGAGGTAGATTGGATTTTCTCTGTACAATTGTTAGTTACTCCTGGAACAACTAATTACCATGTATTTATTCCTTCATGTCACTGGATAATGGCTTCAAACAGTAAATCAAGAGAAAATAACTCCTCTGATACCACTTTGTAACATCCCGGTTTCGGAACCCACCCAGAGGCGCCTCGTTCCCAGTTGGTCACATAGACTCAAGATCATTTCCCTGCATGCCAGAGGCTACTGACTAGTAGCGATGGCTTGGGTGTGATAGTGGGGAAACTATTCCCTCATTGGAAGAGTACCCAATGGAAGTAAACAACACACAATAGCGGAGGCAGTAAATATCCATCAATAGTAAACAGTATAAGACTGGAATAATAAACAACTAGATCACATATATATATAAAATGATGCATGATATATATGTCTATTGAAGCATCCAAACAAGTCACAATGCTGGAAATACAAATAGTGCTAAACCAAAGTACAAAATAAAATGATAAACAACTCCACATCATCGCAATCCTATGATTGGTCCCATTCTCTCCATCTCCACAGCAAGTCATGCATATGAAGTAGAAGGGTGCTTGCCCTTATTTATACCTGCAACAATATAATATGTTTGGGCCCAAAAGCTTGAACAAAACAGGGTGTGAGACTAAATTCCCGTAGGCAACCACCCGATGATCTGTGCCTAATAGTCAGTGAATATATGGAAGATTAAAGTACAGAAAATAGTAAACAGGGAAGTGCTTAGCAGTAAACAATCCACAGTTTAAATATCAAGCAATAGTGAAGCAAACAGCTAAACCCCAAAATGGTAACCCTCTAGGAAGTACTCATAGCTATCCCCTCTGGTCCTACTAAAGAAGTATAAGCAACCCTCGGGGCAGTGCACTCGACCTAACCCCTTTGGTTTAGTCATAATAATTCATAAAGAATCTATGAGGAAACAGTATCAGTAAATCCCTCTTATAGTCTAAGGTAGTCATAAACTCTCTATGGAAGCTTACATGGTCATTTACCCTTATAGCCCCAAGTTCAAGGAATCTCTATGGAAGCTCACTCAGTCAATTACCCTTATAGCCCTGGTCATTCAAATACTCTCTGAGGAATCTCACTCGATCAATTCCCCTTGTAGTATAGAGTAATAAAGGTAATTCAATGTAAAACAAAACTCTCTAAGGAAGATCGCATGGTCAATTACCCATTATAGTCTAAAGTGCTCATAGAATCTCTGTGGAAGATCACTCAGTCAATTCCACTTATAGCCTACTACACTAGGTTCTCACGGCCCTGAGTAGGTCAAAGAGCATAGTAATGCAGTGTGACCAATGTAAACCTACAGAACTACTTGGATAAATAGTCTATAACATATCAAGAATGTCAGAATAAAAACTCTACATCCTACAATAACATGCATGGAAAACAGGAAAGGTAGCCAAATTGGCTAAACAGGACCAAATGGTCGTAACCAGAACATACATGGGCAATATATCCAAAGCATAAAAATCAACACTATTTATATCCAAATAACCTCTACACAAACTTGCGAGTATGGAAGGCAATAAATAGTGGTAAAACGGTAAACACGCAATACCCCACTTAAGGGTATTGGTGGAATTTGCACATAATACTCAAAGAATTTGAATGGAAAGGAAGAAACCACCTACCTCAGCATTGTAGGAATGATATACGTGAACCTAGAAGCTTGAATCACCCAAGAATGATAAAGATATACAAAAATGTCTAAAACATTAAACCCATGATATCTCACGAGAGAAGAGAAATCAGAAGATGGTGCTCTAGGAGAAGAGAGAACTCACCGAGGCAATTTCAACTCAACCAACAATGTTCGATTCGTAGGAAGGACACACGATCGGGGTTTGTCAAAGATCCATGGCCGTATGGAGGTCTTGGTTGAAAAAGACCTAAAAGAAGAGCTTTCTGGAGATTAGATGCGACCTCAGTGCGTTTAATGAAAAAAGGAAGTACAAGATGTGTACTTTTGAAGTATACAACGTGTAATTTCTGTTTCCATACTCAGCTTTAAGAGGCCTCCAATTCACTCCCACATGGTCGTGTGTGTGGCTACTACACTTCAAGCCCATGGTCTCCTGTGGCAACACAATACACGGCGTGTACTCATAAAGTACACATCGTGTACATAGAAAATTTACTGAATTTCCTATTTTTCTTATAAACGACTAGAAAAAAAACATACATGAAAATAAGATCTGTGTTTTTATAAAATTCCCCCCTTAAATAAATTCATCCTTGAATTTCTCTAATGTGGAATAGAAGAATAAACCCTGAACAGTTCTAGCCACTGTGATCGTTCACCTTCCTCCCTCTCCCAAATCTCATCCTGTACTCACCCGTGCTGCCGAAGCACCCATACCAGAGGAACATACCAGCCACTAAAAATCTTTGTACTTCGATCCACAATCCAGATATGATGCTTATCAAAGGATACATCCACTTTCAATTCAACCTCCTCAGGTTGGAGATTATGAGACGAGTCTGAAAAGTAACATCGAAGCTGAGAAATGTGGAAGATGTCATGCATAGCTCAATACCTTTGAGGTAACTGCAACCGATAGGAAACCATCCCAACACTCTCCAACACCTCAAACGGACCGACGTACCTCAATGAATGATTACTTTGTCTCCAATTCCCCTTGGGTCCCAACCTCAATGTGACAAGCAGGAAAACCTGATCCCTGACATCGAACTCTAGAGGTCATCTCTGTTAATCAGCGTAATACTTCTGTGGAGACTGCGCAATAGCCATCCTTTTCCAAATAAACTCTATCTATTCTATGGTCTCCTAAAAAAGACGAGGTCCCAACAAAGCTACCTCTCCTGCCTCCAGCCAACATAAGGGGGATCAACATGACCTACTGTACAAATCCCACTAAGGTGCCATCTGAATAGTTTCTTCCAAATTATTGTTGTAGGCAAACTCTAGAAAAGGTATATGATTCTCCCAAGAACCTCCAAAATCTAGAATTCATGCTCAGAGCATGTCCTTATACAGCTAAATCATACGTTCAGACTGGGCATCTGTCTAGGGGTGGTAACATGTACTCAAAAGTACCTATGTACCTAAAGCCTTCTGAAGCCCCTACCAGACCTGAGAGTTAAAACGTGCATCCCTGTCTGAAACAATGGAGTGTGGAACTCCATGAGGATGTAATCTCTCAGATGTAAACTTTCCCAACTAATCAACGCTGAAGGTCTAATTGACCTTCAAGAAGTGAGAAACCTTCATAAGTCTGTAAATTAAAACCGAAACAACCTCATTCCCTCGAGGTGACCTCAGTAAACCTGTCATGAAATCTGTCACAATATCATTCCCTTCCACACAGGAATGGGTAACTTGTGTAAAATCCGTGTTGTTCGTTGATGCTCTGCCTTCACCTGCTGAAAAGTGGAACACCTCATGATGAAACCAGTAATGTACCACTTCATACCTAGCCACCAATACTGACAGTGTAGATCACGATACATCTTGGTGATGCAAGGATGAACTGCCCAAACTGGGGAATGAATGTCCTGCATTAGCCCATCACGTATGTCTGCTGGCACCCATACGCACCCTTGTAAATGCAAGATCTCATCCTCACCTATGGTACATCTAGGAATAGGTTCCTCTCTAGACACACTCTCCCTTAGGAATAGGCCATTAGAAACTAAAAGTTGTCTCATTCGAACTCGATCAAGAAGATTAGAGGTAACAACTACATATGATAGAAAATTCTGCCCCTGTCTGTCGTGCACCTCCAAATGCATGTTAGAGAAAAGTTACATAAGCTACCACTCACTGCATACCTCCTGAACTTCATATATCTAAGTACTCCTCCTTAATGCATCATCCACCATGTTTCCATTTCTAGGTGTGTAGGCAAGCTCAAAGTCAAAGGACTGTAGGTACTTGACACACTTCCGCTATCTTAAATTCTGATCACACTGAGTGAAGATGTACTTGATGCTCTTGTAGTTGGTGAAAACCAAAAAACTCTCTCCCAAAAGATAATTTCTTCAATAGCATAGGTCTTGAACAATAGATTCCAACTCCAGATCGTGTGTTGGATAATTACTCTAATGTGGGCTTAACTACTGAGACCTGTACGCTACATTTCCATCTCCAAGCATAATCACAGCTCCTAGAAAGATACCTAAAACATCACAATAAATAGTATAGCTCTTTCCCAAATATGGAAAGACTAGTATCAGTGCTGAAGTCAACCTCCCTTTCATCTCTTGAAAGGCTGAATCACAAGAATCTGACCATAACAACTTCACACCCTTCTTAGTCAGACCTGTCAGTAGTGCGGTTAAGCGTGAAAAGTCCCATATAAAATGTCTATAGTATCAATCCAGCCCTAGAAAACTCTGCACCTCAAAGTCGTTCTTCAGATGCTCCTAGGAAACTACTGCTCTCACTTTCTTTGGCTGCTCATAGGAAACTACTGCTCTCGTTTCTATTAATTCAATAGTTTCATAACAATATATAATTTTAATATATGGTTTTATTTTAATTAATTTTATTAATCATATTGTTTTATTTTCTTGATAAATATCGATGTTTAAATTTTTTGATTAAATATAGATATTGTTATATAGATAAGGTATAGGGTTATTTATTATATTATTATTTCAATATATGTGAAATTTATTGAAAATATACAAGTGATGAGTGGGGATTTTACAAAGATAGCCTCATGATGCATCAACATGTCTTATAAGATAAACACATGTCCAAATTTGTTTCATATTAATAATATACCTACCCATACATTGAAATGATGTTGAATGAGGTCCTAATAGTAATGCCCTTGATGACTTCGCATGAGGTCTTTATTGAATGATCAGGATGACTAGCATTATGAATTTCATTATTTATTATTTAAGTTCTTATTATCCATGTGATTATTATGTTCATATTTCTAAGGGTATATTTTAAAGATAAAGTTATTGGTAAAATGGAAAATGTATTTATTAGAAACATTTCATATTGTTCTTCCCTTATCAATTCATGATAGATTCTACATTATACATTCTCTTACTAAGAATTTGATATAAAACTTTATTAAGTTTTAATTTTCTCAGGATATAAAGAGGGAATATTTAAATGAACTTCAAGGATACAAGATTATTTTTATGATATGTTTAATTTTTTACATCTAATATTGAAGTCTTGTGTATTTATACTCTCATAAGACTACTAAAATTATTTAAACTTTGTGTTGTGATTCCATTTATCATGTACTAATGTAATAAAGTAAGCACTGTCTATGTGTTGATAGAGATGGGGTTATTATAGTCAGTATCAAATTATCTTTTGTATGGAACTTGGAAAAAATATTTTATAAGAACATAGGTATCTTGATAATTGATATATACCCCTATAATGTTAAAAACCATTTGGGGTTTTTATTTTATGGACCAATATACACGATGTAGTGGTATAATTGATTCTGTGTCATTACATATTGATGGAAACTGGTGGAATAAAGTTCAATCATATCAACACTCTTTGTAAGTGTAGGGATTACCATTATGATAAATAAAAAATGTGGGAGTTTTAGATGAGGTGATCATGTACATTTTAGATAAACTATCCCAAGTTTTAAAAATTAATCATTTTAGTATGAAGAAACATGTTTTTATATGTCTTAATGTACCTATGTTAGGTCTCCTTATAAAACAGAAACCTCTTTCCTTTAATTAAAAAAATAACACAAAGGTAGTAGAGAAATTAATAAATACCCTTGAAAATACATTCGTATACTTATGAATTAATTTGAAGGGA
Organism: Viscum album; assembly: GCA_963277665.1. Lineage (NCBI taxonomy): Eukaryota > Viridiplantae > Streptophyta > Magnoliopsida > Santalales > Viscaceae > Viscum > Viscum album. The sequence goes on from OY728145.1 coordinate 856,356,642, forward strand.
TAATATTAATTCAGAAGTTAGATTTTTAAAAGTAATTTTGGATCAGTGGTGGTCATTGATTTAGAATCATATAGTATATGACTAAATTGAAATTATAGAATGATTATCTTTTAACATTTTATTTATTGGGAAATATTTTCCTTGAGGATAATGAGCCAAAATAGAATGAAATATCCTCAATCAAAATAATAAAGATGCAGAATGTGTCATTTAAAATAAGGCTTTCCATATAATATTTATAAGGAATGAAACACACTACGTAGATAATCTAGAAAAAAAAATATTCGTAATTAATTTTATGAGCATAATAATTTACTTTTAAGGGTCATATTCTATTAAAATATTTTATAATATGATGATATAGTATCATGTTCAATTAATATAGTGGAAAAACTCATGGTATTATATGTTAAATATAAATGAAGAAAATAAGAGGTCATTCAAGTATCTAAAAAATGAAATGTTTCATAGAGCAATAATGGAATGATGGAATTTTAAAAATGTATTAAAAATGTAAAAAAAACTAGTAAAAGATTAATAGGAATGAGATTTTGATACATGTGTGGATATTATTTCCATTTATCACATTAAACTAATGGAAATAAAGAGACCACTATTTTCTAGTGATTCAACTAAAAGGGGATAGGAAATTATTCAATCCAATTTCCCAAGTGGGAATAAAATCTTTTGAAAAAGAGGACTAGTGTGGGATTAAATCTTATGTAATTATTTTATCTCAAATTGATATTCCTAATGATATAGTTTATGTCACTATGTTCATTAGATGAATATTATATAATTTTTTATTCGATTCTACATCTTTGAACTTTTTTATATGCCGTTTTTTATTAGAACATTAAATCATTACGTTCCACCATAACCTATGATTTTTAGTCAACATGCATAGTTTAAGTGTAATAGAAGCAATTATATGTTAGTAAGAACCCATTATTATTCCTAGGAATACATTATTTGACAACATGGTTTTTATACCTATATTTAACATTGATATTAACTGTGGAATGGATTGGATTTCAAAATGTAATACAAAACTTTATTTCTAAGAGAAACATATTATGATTCCTGAAGGAAATTTTGATATATCTCAATTTTTTATGATATATTTATCTTTAAATAAATATAATCTGTTGTAGACTTTTTTACACACAACACCAATTTTAAATGGACCATGATTTACTATTAAATTATTATTATTTAATATTACAAAAATCCCTTAACCATTGAATTTTCTTGTATGAATATGCGAAAATAAATTATGATATTATATTTTCATATATAACTATATAAAAAAATCACTAGTTATCATCTAATAAAAGTATTCCAAAGTACAAAATAGAGTTTCTAGGAAAAATTATTACTATGCGTGTAATGTGTCCTTATCATTATAAATAAAATTAGTCACTATGGATGAATTATTTTAATTAAATATATACTTTACATATTAAATTAAATGTTTTAACATAAATATAATTTCTTTTATAATTCATGTTATAAGAATAAATCTAATTTTAATCTTTAAAATGGATTTTTCAAAAAAAAAATTAGATTTTTTATTCTCATCCTAAAATATATTTATACAACGCCTCAAAATTTAATATTGAAAAATTTATTCAAAATTTAGAATTAGGATGTTTAAATTTGGTAAATATTACCCTTATCTTTTTTGGCCATTATAAATAGAAACCACTACAAAAATTTATAACCTCGTTGTAAAAAGGTTAAAATATGGCTAAAACCAAGTGATAAGGCCTAGAAATATGAAAGAAACAATATAATATTTCATTGGATATGTTAAATTGTTCTTAATAAACACAGATTTTAGGGTTTTAAAATTCATTACTTCTTGGTTTTGATAATTAACATAATATTATTTTTAATAAAAAATTAATATAAGAGATCACTCTATTTTAATAAATCTAATTTTTTCATATGGATAAAAAATGTATACGTTCAATTTTGAAGGGTTACATTAAATATGAATTATTTTTTGTATCATGGTAATTTAATTTTTTACTTTCAATGATAGAATAGTTACATTAAAATCTTATAAAACATCAATAAAGTACTTGATCTAGTAATTGAAAAATCTAATAAATAATTTAATAAATATTAAAACTAGTACAATTTGGATGAATTATAGTTTAAAAAAATATTTGATAAATATAATTTTTTTATGTTTTGAAAATATATATTCTAATTTCATTTCTTTATTTTAGTCTTTAAAGTCAATATTTATAAGTAGTACTGAGAATGAATTTAATGATTTCTTCTGTCAAATAATTTTATATTTAATTCTTTAAGTTCATTAGAATATTATCTTATTTTAACTGAATAAGATATTTCTGAAAATATCTTCTATCTTTCACTTATGGGTTAGTTTTCATTTATTGTGACATTGATTATCCATAAAGAATAAAAATCACTAATTTCATGGTAATCTTTAAAAAGGATAACGAGGGTTAAAACTAAGAGATAAGGGTCAAAACATCACCTATAATTGTATATATTTCATTATATAAGATCACTATACTATTAATAATACTATATTCAATACATTTAAATTTTTTCCAATTGAATATGAAAATTTATTTATTCTAATTTAAATCACTATGTAATTCCGAGGGGGACCTCCCCTCACTTATAAATGGGAATATCATATTATCTCATGTAATTTTTTTAGAATTATATATTAGACAATCCCTAAAATAATACCATCTTAAATTTATTTACCATGTATTATAGGTACTTTTATTTCCAAAATATCTTCCATTCATGGAATACGATGTAAGCCAAAGGTAGTTTCTCAAGAAAGATGTTTAACTCTCAACTGAGTGCTTTAAATTTTACATATTCTTCAACCTCTATTAATTATATGGTATCTATTAAAAAAATTAGTTTATTATCTTAAATAAAAAAAATTCTAATTTAAATCATTGTGGAACCATTATCCACCTCATTTCTATCTGATGGGAAAATGAAATATCACCCGTACGTATGTGTGGACTACCTCCTCCACAAAGCTATGTATTTCGTTTTTCAGAAAAATTTCACATTTATGATTACAAAAATGGATTCAATAAATATATAAAATGTTTATTATATTATTATAATTCTATAATGGTTATTTTTTTACATTTCTAATTTTCCACCAATAAAAAATGGAAACATAAGTTATGCGTATGTACTGACTACCATCTCCAGGAAATAATATAATTCATTTTTCATCATTACATTGTATAAATATTTATAAAAGTGTATATAATGATTAAATATGATAATCATAAAGTGAATAAAATTCTTGAAATAAAAGAACTATGATCCAAGTACAAGGTCTGAGACTGTAGAATCGAAACATTCATGAAAAACAATAAATTGTTACATTGAAAAAGCATTTTAATAAACTATTGTTAATAAGTGGGAGATAAAATGTTATAATTAAATCACATTTGGTATGATATATATATTTTTATGTTAATTCAATATATTTATAATAAATCTATATTTATTATAATGGAGTTTTGTACATGTATGGTGAAATACGAGACTTGAGTTATGGTTTTATGATTCAATCTCATTTTAATTGGGATTGTTTATCATTGAAATTAAATTGAGGAAAATTATATACTCTTTTGATAAAGAATGTTATTACTAGTTATTTATATATTTTTATTCTTTACTATCATTTTTTTATCTTTGGTACTTAAAATGGTTAATAAAACATTTTTAGGAAAAATTGACCTTATTTCCCCTCTGTTGGTCAAGAATATTTCTATTACATGTCATGGTTCTGTAAAGGTTTCCAAGAATTTAATTAATATTCTCCAGTGATTATTTAAATTATTTTTAAATTATTTTTATTTATATAATTTTTTAAAATATTTTTTTCATTTTCTAAATAAGGTACAATTTATAGAACGTTTAAATAGAATGTATATTTTGATCAATTATGACATGAAAAACATTTTCACCATTATGACCACTCAATGATTCAAATATTCCTTCGTATTGTTTTATAATAATTATTATATAAAATTATTTCAATAAAAATCTCTATATTTTTATAATTTAAATAATTTATTTCATATTGAAAAATAGTATTTACCTCAAAAAATATTCCAGAGTACTTTTAATGTAAATTTTTCATCGATGATAACATCATTTGATGTTACATGAGCTTTATTTGGGATATTATACAATTATACCACACTAATTATTTCTCTAAATGGTTTATTATTATGATTATGATATGCTTATAATGCTTGTTAATTTTTATAGGTTATTCTATAATGAAATATTGAATGTGTTATGATCTAGTGGAATATATATGAATGGATTATGATTATATAACATGTGGGCCTATAATTTTAGGTTCGTCCAATGAATTGGGTAATGTTTAAGGATTAAAAAAACTCATAAGAGATGATGGAGTTAATAAACACATAAGATACAAAGTAGTTGAGAAACTCTTATGAGACAATAGAGTTAATAATCTTCTAATAGATGGAGGAGTTAACTAGTTACTTGTTACTCCAAAGAGTTTTTTGGAAATAACCCCTATAAATAATTCAATGATAAATTTTGTATGTCCAAGATATTATTATGATTATTCGTATCATTGAGAAACTAAATTCATATGGAAGATTCCAATGCATATGATATTATATCATGTTTTATTACTAATTTATGTGAATTCCTTACTCTTATGATTCATTTATTTTGAATTGTTATGGTTTTATAACATGAATAATTTTTATGATATTTGAAATATTGGGTATTAACTTTGTATGAAATGATGATAATCACATAACCTTATTATTCAATTATTCATGAATATAATTATTGATTAATATTTACCATATTTACCAAAATAGAGCATCTGATATCTTCATTTCAAGTGTTTCCTTTCCCTAGGCTATGAAAAGTTGTTTTAGGTAAGGTTTATCTAAAAATGTTACTTTGTGATGAACTTTGAAGTGGATTTGGATCATCATTCATGATTTATGTTGGTTATTTTTTGTATCCTCAAAATACAGATTACAATTACATTACTCAGGAAAGTATTATTGTGAAATGATTTGAAATTTCATCTCTAATGATATAATATTTATTTATAAAATTCTCAGGTCACCTCATATGTGGGGCCCATTTTTTTAGAGTGGAGAATTCATAATCGAAATAATTCTTAGACCTACCTCCAGTAGCTCACCTTATTAAAATATTTATAGAAAAATAGAAGGGGAAATCAGTTTATTGGAATGTTAAATAGAAATATATAATGCAATAGTTATTCTCCCTAGATTAAACTCTGATCACCATCCTATTTTGGTCAATCTTCTTTCTAACAGCTGTCTTCCTGTTATGCCTTTTAGATTTAACAACACTTGGTCCACGAACACAGATATTGTTTAATACAACAAAACTATTTGTGATAATATGATCCATCATCATGAAAATTTTTCATGTATCCTCAAACTTAAAACATTAAAGAAATCCCTCAAGGGTTGGTGTAGATATAAAAGTAAGTAAATTGATGCCAACATTTCTTCTCTTGAGGAGGAATTGGTTCAATTGGAATTGCAGAATACTAATTCAGATTCACTTTTGATCATCAAACAAAAATAAACAATTCAGTGTAACTCAACTCCTTACTCACTTTCAAAGACAATATGCGTAAAAAAATCTTTAAGAATAAATGGCTCTTTGATGGTGACAGAAACACTAAATTCTATAACTTTCTTCCATGGGTTAGGAAAGCTTATCGACCTCTTGTTAAACTATATCACGATGATCAACTTATTTACTCAAGAGAATCTATTTCTAACCATATTGTTTCTTATTTCCATAACATATTTAATGGTCTGGATGTCAATATTTATCTTAGTCCTGATATCATCCCTATGTTGGTTGATGAGAGTGACAATGCATCCCTCTTAAACATCCCTCTAGTTCATGAAATTAGAGATATTTTTTTCACTCTAAAACCTGATAGTGCCCTTAGCCCAGATGGTTTTAATAATGGATTCATTCAACGACATTGGGATGTCATTCACTTAGATTTTTGCAAGCTTGTGAGGCCCTTCTTCCCCAATGGTTTTCTCCCTCATGGTCTAAAAGCTCAATTTCTCACTTTAATTACCATAATTGACAATGCCTATGAGATTCACCAATTTCAACCTATTTCCCTAATAAAAACTCTTTACAAAATCATTTCCAAAATCATTGCTAATATACTTACCACAATTTGAAACAGAATTGTCTCTTGGAATCAATTTGGTTTTGTTAAAGGTAGGTCTATTCAAGACTACATTTTCCTTTCCTTTGAATGTACTAACAATTTAAACAAAATCACGGGGGGTGGAAATTTCACCATCAAAATTGATATTAGAAAACATTTCGATACCATAGATTGGAGTTTCATTTTTAAAGTCCTAAAACGTTTTGGATTCAATGATACCTTTGTCATGTGGATAAAATCCTTGTTTAAATTTGCATCAATATCTATTTTGGTTAATGGGTCCCTCGAAGGCTACATCAAATTCATAGAAGGGGTTAGACAAGGAGACCCTCTCTCGGCCATTCTCTTTGTTATCGCTGAGGATTACGTCAGCAGACTCATCACTCAACTTGTCAATCAAAATAAACTCAAACCCATCCAGGTTACCAAAAATATTAAGGTCCCTACCCACCTATTATATGCTTATGACATCATATTGATTCATCAAGGTGACCAAATAAATATTACAGTGCTCAAAAACACTATTGACCATTATGAGAAGGTTCCGAGGCAAGCCATTTCTTAAAACAAATCACATATTGTATTTGGAAAAAACTTCTCCCTGGAAAGGAAATCCATTATCTCTACTAATCTTGGGGTCAAAGAAGGTTTCTTCCCCTTCACCTATATGGGGGTTCCTATCTTTTGGGGAATACCTAAATCCTACTATTTCGCCAACATCGTTGATCAAATCACCAGTCAACTCTCCTCTTGGAAAGGAAAATCCCTCTCCATGGCTGGTTGAATACGTCTTGTCCATTCAACCATTGTCTTCAAGATGGTCTACTCTCTCATGATCTATAAGTGGCCCACATGCACCTTTAAAAAATTCAATACCTACATCAAGAGCTTCATTCGTACAGGAAATATTTTTTGAAAAAAAACATGTCCCCATCCCTTGGAAGACCTATTGCAAACCCTTAAATAAGGTGGGTTTTGTATTAAAAACATTTAATTTTTAAATGATGCCTTACAGGCTATACTTACATGGAGATTAATCAATAATAGCTCCAAAGCTCTTGACTTCCTCAATCACAGATTTCTCAACAAACATAAGAAGGGAAAACTTAATTATATTACTTCCTCTATTTGGCCCTCCATTAGACATTCTTTTCATAACATTATGGAAAACTCTTGATGGATGGTTAGAGCTGACTCTGACATAAATTTCTAGATCGATAATTAGACTGGCACCCGTTTAATCTCCATTATTCCTCCTAACTCTACACCGGAGAACACTTGTCACACCATAAAGGAGATTCTTCACTCTCACAAGAGTGATCTCCTAGACAATATTGCCCAAATCATTGATAATTATCCTTTTACTACCTCAGATGATTTTCTTGTCTGGGAGCCAGCTCCTAATGGAATTATTGACTCCAAAAACTTCTAAAAGCATAATTTTCATACCTCTAAATCCAACTTTTAATGGTTGAATCATTTTAACAAGGCTTGGATTAAACCTACAAGACTCACTCTTGTTTGGCGTATTACACACAACAGATTTCCCACTGAGGTCTGCCTCCATAAATTTGGAATTAAAATTTGTTCTAGGGGTCATCTATGTAACCAAAATAGAGATGATAATAACCATATTTTTCTATCATGTGCTACATCATCTGCTTTATGGAACTATATTGTTGACAACTTTGACTGCAGATGGTTTATACCTGACTCGATATTCTCTCTTTTAAAGAAATTTTTTGGTCAGAAAGCTTCTCAAAAAATCAAAAACATCTTCCTCTATGGCATTTTTGAGCTCTTACATGTGATCTGGTATGATAGAAATGATATCATTCATAATAAATTCTCATTAAATATCAATGCATGAAAATCCCGAATTATCATTACGGTCCGAGAGGCTGCTTCTATCCAAGAATCCCACTACAACAACTCCGTTAGAGATTGGGATATACATTGCAAAATCTAAGTTGGTGGAATCTATCAACAACCCAAAATTACCTTTGAAGTGTTCTGGCAGGTTCCCATGGCAGGATAGATCAAAGTGAACGTGGACGGTGCCTCAAAGGGAAATCCTGGGCCTGCTGGCTGTGGGGAAATTTTCAAAGATTATTCTATCTAGTGTCATGATTGTTTATTTAACAAATGTGGTATAGATTCATCGTTGGAAGCTGAAATGATGGGTTTCATCCATGCCGTCAATTTTTCCCTTCAAAAAGGATGGAGGAAAGTCTGGATCGAAAGTGACTCAACAACTATTGTCCCGGAAATTTGGAATGGGGTAATTCACCTAGCCTGGCCTCTCACTACCTTTTGGATAAAATGTCTGAACTCGCTCCTAGAGATTGATTATATTGACACCAATGCCTTTGGGGAAGAAAACACTATTGTTGATTCTCTTTCCAACAAGGGAGTTCACCAGGATATGATTTGGCTGGAAGACCTTCCTCCTGATCTTTTTAAGCTCTTTGATAAAGATTGTAAAAAACTCCCTAATTTTCATCTTCTGTAAACTTTTTTTATTTTCAATAAATTCTGCATTTCTATTTGACTAAGGCATCACCTTCTTTAAAAAATATAATGTAACAGTTATATAATAATTCATTATTTATTTTTCTGAAGATTTTACAAAAAATCCACCAGATCCTGAATTTGAGTTTTCTGTTGAACTCATCTGTAATGAAAAAACCAATATATTTACTCCCTAAATAATGGCCAAAGTGTAAATAGTGTAACTAATGAAACAAATGACATATTTATATAATATGGGATTTATTATCTTTAGTGCATCACCCTGGAGATCCCATATTCTTTTATAAAATGGATGATGGTTTTATGAGGTTTTGCAGCAATTATAGGGAATTCAATTTCATTTCTATAATGTATGTGTATCCTCTTCCTCGTAAAAATAATTTTTTGATCGATTTGAAGGATCAAATTAATTTTGAATGATTGATCTTAAATTTTGATATCATCAATTATATGTAAGGAGAAACGATATTCTGAATACAACATTTCACCTAAGGTGGGGATATTATGTGTTTAATGTATTTGAATATGAATAGAATAATGAACCATATGTTTTTATGTATAATATAGATTGAGTATTCATTGATTATATTTATAATTTCATTTGGGTATTTATCTATGACATCCCGGTATACTTAAAAATTTATAAATACCACAACAAACATTTGAGAACTATTCTTAATACTCGATGAGGAAAGGAGTAATAATGGAAATTTAGTAAGTGATATATTTATATTTAATAAGTTTATTTGATGGTCAAAATTTCTCTTAGAATTAAATATTAGTTGATCCTTCAAAGGAAATGGTAACTAAAAAAATGGAATTCAACAATGAACATAACCATGATATATAGTTTGCATATACTATCTTTTTATTATCAAACCATTATTCAAAAAATTCCTTATTAACAAACCCATTAACAAAGTAGTCACATATATGGGTTGTGTGCATATATTTATAATAATATAGAGATTGTTTTTATTAATTCAAGAAAATATTGGTAAATTCCATAATATTAACATAAAATTCAGGAAGTGATGGTTTTGTTATATATTTTGATTCATGAAATAAAGGAATTAGAAAATTCTATAGGAAAAAAGATAATGTCGTTTCTTACACATAAGTATAGTTAATGATCCAATATTGTTATTATGAAACCCATGATATTTAGTTGGAAACAATATAATTTTCCCTGATGATATGGATCTATGTTGAATGATATGTGATATATATAGATAATTTTTTTTGAAATATTATCTTTCATCAAAATGAGACATAGGATATGCCAAGAGAAACTCAATGACTATGATTTCTCATCACGCTAGCATCATGTGGATGAAGATAAGGTTGATGAATAATTGAGTAAGAAATATCATGGAGTTCTAACTAAAATAAGAAGTAATGAATATTCTATATTCCTAGAGTTTATAGATTTAAAAAAGGGAATCACTAGGAAGGGGAACATCCCTCCTTTCTAAGAATTATATCCAACCCATTTATATTATAAAAAGTAAAACATTTCCAACTTTATGATAATATTTTATATTATAGAATTATATTATATAAAGATGTGAATCTAGAATAACTATTTTTTATAAAGATGTGATGAAATTTGGAAATATGTTATGTGTTATGTGAATTCCCGAGATGAAGATGGAATTACTTGATGATGCCCACAACTAAAATTTATTTATTCACCCTGGTATCGCCAAAATGTACAGAAATTTAAGATAATATTTTTTGGTATGATAATATAAAGAAATAAATTTCTTACTATATATCAAGATGCTTAATTATTTAATAGTTAATGTATCAGAGACAACATCCTAAAGGAAACATGTAACTTCTTATGATTCCTATACATTAGTGTGATGATATTACTAAGTAATTTATCACTATATTCCCAAATACTAAAAAATTAAATGATTATTATGTGTTATTGTTGATAATTTTTTCAAGTTAACACATTTTCTCACTATAATGAAGGATCTACATCATACGTACCTTTTAGGACTCTATTTCAATGAAGTTGTGAGAATTCATGTTACACCACTTTTTATTGTATCTTGTTCTTACAAATGGTTTACATCAAAATATTTGATATTTATTTACATGGATATATACATCAATTAATTTTTGATCATAACTAACCATAATTTAATATATATAAGTTTTAAAGTACAATTAAAACATTATAAGACATTTTAAAGTCATGCTCACATGACTTTCAAAGTGTGTGGGATATGTATTTAACTTTTGTCCAATTTTAATATAATAATATCATCCATTCAAGTTTAAAAAATGAAAATTATAATGAATTTTATTATAATTGAATAAAAAACTATCTTTATGGGATTTAATTAGTGAAATAAACATTTTATGTCCCAAAATTTTTATGGATACAACATTGAAGGTAACCCCTTTTCATAGTTATATCATGGAAATTAAAACTAAGAAATATAGCTATTCCAATTAAAGAATTATGGAACAAGGATTTCATGTATGAGAAAATGTTTTCATGAAGTTATCTCTATAGAGAGGTGTTAAAATATTTATTAAGATATTGAAACTATGTTCAAGGTACATCGATCATTTTGAGATTTTGAAAAGATTGGATCTTGTAGCTTACCATTTAGAAATACCACCCAACCTCTCTAAGGTGCATGATGTGTTCAATATATCTCTACTAATGATTTATATTCTAGAACCAAAACTTTTTGTCAATTCTAAATAAATATAATTAAGTCTAATATATCATATTGATATTATCAAATCAGTATTCCTATCGCTGGAGAACAAGTGTTTCAAAATTATATGACTCAGTTAATAGCGGTACTTCGGATAAATCATATAGTAAATGAGGAAACATGGGAAACATGGGAAGTTAAAATAAATAAATAATAAAAAATAATTATCTAGTTACATTACAAATATTTCAAGGATAAAATTTTTTAAGGTGGGAAGAACGTAACACTCGATGTTCAATTACAGAATGTACGTATTTTATGTTAAAAAAACTAATGCATACTGCACATCAATTTATTAAGAAATATGATTAAAACCAAAATTCACAAATTTTAGATTTTAAATTTTATGAAATTATTATAATTTTTGAATATATAATTTCAAAATGAATATAGGTTACATCTTCTAGGTATTTCATAAGTAGTTTATTTTTAGGCGAATGACGAAAAATACTGATTTTACAAATATGATAACTTTTATGAAATTATTAGGATAAAAAAATAAATGAAAAGTATTAAAACCTATTTTATTTCCAATATATATATCTAATACATAATATCAATTATTTATGAATATGATATTTAAAATAGAAAACAATGATTAACATTTTAGAAATAAAAATATTTTTTTTATTTAAATAAATACAATTCTGGATTCAACCCTTTCAGTAAAGTATTCACAGTGCTCATTTTGGTTTTAGATTTGATTTAAAGGAAAATATGCCTCCTTTTGTTTAACATAATATAATTAAATAATTTGGAGTTAACATTATAAGTGGTTTTTTTTAAAAAATAAATTTTATGCAAACTGAGTTTTTTATGAAAATAATGGGTTTGAAACAGGTTCTGTGAATTTATATTAAAATTAATTGATTCAACATTAATTAATTTAATCATAAATGTAATTTTTTATTTTTAAAATTAATATAATTAATATTATTCAATAATATAATCTTATTTGTTTTATAATGATTAGATTCCAAGGTAATTGATTATTACATCGGTTAGGTATGAAATGAGTTAAAAGGGTAAAATAAAGTAACAAGGATTCAAGATAATTTTTTTTAAATCTCCTAGGTTAGTTTTTTTTAACTTACCCTTATCATCTTCAAAACCGTTACATTTTTGAGACACTAAACTTAAATAATACATTTATAATATAATAAATTTTCATGCATTTCAATGTTTCCGACCCACCTCACTTATTAAATACACAACATCTTCTCACTAATCCACATATCATGAGCAAAAAATATTTAACAAGACTAGAAAAAATATATTACCAAAATCCTTATACACATCATATATGATCTAGTTTTTCAAAAATACCACTTTTATAATTCTAAAGGTATAAGACAAAAGAGATTACCCAAAGAAGATGAATATGTTCTTACTGGGAACATTCAAGTTCCATTATTCCTATACCTACAATTATTATTGAATACAAATAACAACATAAATACATAATTATATTTACTATGATGATATTTTTTTATTTTAATGTTCCATTTATCCTAAATATCATTTACATCTAATAGAAAATTGAAACATCTCTTGTGCGTACAGAAAAACTACAATCTTCACGTAGCATTATAAATCATTTTTTCATCACCAAGTCACTTGAAAAGTAATCAATATGGAATTGATAAAAATATTTTATATTTTTATAGTAATTAACATTCTATAAATTTAGGATATATTCTTCCTTAATAAAATTCATTCTATTGTAATATTATAATGTCGCCCATGCATACATGTCGATAACCACCTATATGGAATAATGTGATTCATTTTTCTATAAAAACCATGAATGGATTTTTCTAAAATTATATATAATGAATATAAAATTTATTCATGAAATTATTGACATTTTTGAGATGATGTGTTATTTTAATAACTAATTTATCCACAGTCAAAATACTGATGAAATGTTGGAGAATTTTTCTGAAAAACCTCAAGTGGATAATTTAAGGAATAACTATTATATGAAGTTATCTCAAATAATTATATAAGGATAATAAAAAAGTGATATATATTAAAAAGTTTCTTCAGAAACTATTTAACGAATTTTAATTTATTATTCAAGATGATATTCTATTACTAACTATGTTATAATCCAAGGTAAGGTTCTCTTCATCTCAATTCAACTCCAATGAGCCATATTTTATATGGTATTAATACTAATCCTTTGATATATTATATCATGAATTCCACTGTACTCCAATATTTTAAACATTTAGTTATAATTTATATTTAGTATGGTTTTTATTTAAAATTTATTATTGTTGTAATGGTTTATATAATAATAAATTACTATTTGGATTTTTAATAATCAAATTTTCATTAGAAGAATTATGTTATCTTCATTTCTTAAAATTAAACTATTTATTTATCGTCTTGTTATATCTAGGGTTTATATGTTTTTCAATCAACTTTTACAAACATTTATACTCAAATACTGAAGGAATGATTTCAAACAAAATAAATCTTTTTTTTTTCATTTTTAGGTAGAAAACTTTCTCTTCCATACCCATATTCTTAAGATTAACTTATATAAGTTTTTATCAACTTCTAAATAACTGTTAAGGGTATTTCCTTACTACATTTTAATTTTTATATAAAATGCAAGATGAATATTTTCAATTTTCTGAAATTTTTTTTGTACATTCTTCACAAAAATATGTTTTTATTGATTTTTGAAATTTTAACAATTATTATAAAATAAATATTCATTATTTTTTAAAAGGATTAAAATTATGTTGGAAATTATTTATAACAGCAGGTTTACAACAATGTTACAAAATATAAATGAAATTTATTTTCAAAGTTCCACTTTTATTTTCTTCATTAAATCGTATAATAATTTACTTTATTCAAAAAATTCTTTTGTTATGTATTGATGGTACTTTATCGTCCCTTACTAATTTATGGACTACAGCTTATTTTGACATTATTCACTTTCTTTTGATCTAGATCTCTATCACTCTCCATTATTAACTGGGAATTATAATTCTTCTTTATGTCCATATTTTTAATATCATTGATATATTTAGGATCATTTGAACTACTTTAACATGTTATTTACCATATACCATTTCAATATATGTTTTCAATTGTAGAGTGCCTATAAATAATGTTATATCATTTATAGGGGAAATATTTATGCTTCATATTATTTATTCAATATGGACATTTATTTTTTGATAGGCATATTGATTTTATAATATATTATTGTATCAATATTTAAGTAATGCATTGGGAATATGCAAGTGATGTGTGGGTACTAGTTATAGATATCCCCTGATAGAAAAACAGGCATCATGAGACAAAAATTGGCCAACATAGTTATATATTATGTGTATGCCTACCCATTCTTTGAAATGTATTGGCATAAGACAGTAAGGTTCGTGATGTATTGGAAAGAGGTAATGATGGAAAAATCATGGTTCCTGAAATTATGCATTTCAATCATTATTATTTCAATTTTTATTATCCTAGTTATTGTTATGATGAAATTTTCCATGGATATATTTTGACGATCAAATTAATGATTAAATTGAATATGTATTGATTAAACACTCTATCAATATATTTATTCCTTATGTACAAATTATATCTTCTACTATAAGTTTTCCCTTACGGAGCATCTGAGCTCACAATTTATTATGTTTCCATTCACCATGATATAAAAAATGAGTCTTTGAATTATCTTCATGGATGTAATACTGTATTACATGTTATGTGTTATTTTTTCCATTGAAATGTGGAAACCATGTATGTGTATTGTCTCCAAAGACTACAAATCTGATTGATACTTCTTATTATGATCACATGTATCATGTACCAATGTAATAAAGTAAACTCTAACTATTTCCAATAAATTAATGGTTGTTACAACATCTATTCATAGTTCCTTCAAGTTTCCCATTATGAAATTTCTGGCCAAGTGTGCGATCACATGTTTTCCCACACTCATACCAAAGTACTCCACAACTATTATTATAAAATCTAACTAACCTAGGTATAATATATCAAAGATTATGTCCCAAATAATACTCATCCCAAATTTTTGTTTATCCATACTAAGATAATTTATCTTAAACCATTTAAACAGTTTATCTATTGGGAAATAAACCCTTTCATTTAATTGATGAATAATAAAAATACCATCAATGTAGAGAAGAAATATGATGAAACTCACATTAAAAACCATTCAAAAGTTGAAATGGTCAGATTTTATTAATATTAATTTTCACTCAATCATTAATTAATTAAACTTTTGATTACACTACATTGGTAACTTCTTTAAATTACAAATTATCCAAGTCAACATGCACTGAAGTTCCCAATTTTAATGATCCTAAATATCATTCATCCACTCCATATATATTTTATTATATAATTCCCAATAAAAAAATATTATCTTCCTATCAAGATATTCCTGATATAAATAAATCTAGGGAAACTATAATAAGTACTATCCGAATACTCATATGTTTAACTATGATTGAAAATATATAAGAGAAATCAATACCTCATATTTGTTAAAACTCATTCATAAATAGTCATTCCTTGTAACTCGATATATACTTCAATTACTACATTATATGATAAAAAATATACTCTAAAGGATGTTTCCCAATAGAAAATTCCATTATATCCTATGCTCTAGACCCTTGGGTGGAATCTATCTCTTCTATTTTGGAGAAATCCATCTTATTTGTGTCTCCAAGAATTTTAGTCACATTCTGAATCTCATGTTTTCAATTGTCCACGAGAATCGGGTAACCTGAATGCTCTCCATTCCCTTCCATGGGGTATATAACACTAGTAGACTATAATAGATTTCCTTATCATTATCATCTTTTTAGTATTGCAACATTTGGTGATTCATACTCTATATTTTTTTTTTTATGAAAATCTACCCATATCTTTTGTCCAACATATTAACAGTATATTCATGCTTGGAAATATCACTAGAGCATGTAGTTGGGGTGGGTGATAAGTGGTTATAAAACACCATAAATTTTAATGAAATTAGAGGTCAAATCATGGTGGGGAAAACTTATGAAGTTATTATAGCATTATGACATCTGGATTTGTAGTGGTACTATTGTAGTAGAACTATTCACCTGATTTGGGATTTTAGGCCAATAGGCCATAAGGACTTCAAGATATCCAAGGCCTTCCAGACAAGGAGGATCTGATATATACAATGGAATTTAGGTTTACACTAGTAGGTATAATGTGAATTGATAGGTACAAGGATAATATCTCGGTTAAATAGGAAGGTAGTAAAGGTATGAACTACTAAATGGGTGACCTAGATTAGAAGGATATGTGTATTGACTCATAAAATCATACCTTCTCTCCATATTGAACTAATGCGAGATAGAGGGGTTTCAAACCACATTTCCACCTACATAAAGGGACAAATTTGGGGATTCTTTGAAATGGGTAGGTGATATGATTGAGGGACATGTAGGTGTGACCAGATGGGTGGATTAAAAGAGATATTTTTATGCCAACACCTATCATACAGCCCTCTTCCACACTGTGGGGGTGATGTTTCATTCCATGCTACATCATATTTCATGATGTAATGGTTCATAAAAAGAAGGAAACACAACATCAAAACTGAAATCACGGTGTGATTATTACAAGAAATTGGGTTGCGCGTTGTATGGCTGGTGACATGGCATGATGCAGACAAATCACTCATTTCCTTAAAGGTCATTTTTCTTGGGATTAGTCTTTGGGTCTTTGTGCCATCAAATGTTTAATGGTATTTTAACCCAATGGGACTTTGTGTCATGTAAATATGATACCTCTCAAACCATTTAAAAAAGATGGATTTATTTTCATTATAAAAAAGGGGGAATTTCACCTACCTAATAAAAAATTTATTCAGAACTTATCTCTCATTAACTATATCTCCAATATAGTCCTCTATTCCTGACACTAATATAATCCATGAATTCCATGGAATTTCCGTAACATTCACATGAATATTCAGTTCAAATTCATCATATGATGATAATTTTCTATCAATGGTAACCTCAACTAAATTATGGTCCTTCTACATAATCACTTCACTGAGGATAAAATTTTGACATATAACAACTTTCTAATAGTCATTTTCCCAATGTAAAAAACCAAACTCCTATAATCCATAAGTAATAATGCAACACCCTCAGGACAAATACTCAAGAATTTACTACTCCTTATCATCAATGTGGGTGTTGGAGAGTGATCTATAGAATTTTATATGGTTGAAATCTATAATAACCTGATATTTTACATTATATTATTTTCTTTAAAACCTAATGTGTTGAAGATTTTTCTTGACCTGAACACCAAGAAAAAAATGAGTTGAAAAAAATAATATAAGCTAAAAAATATAGTTTTTGAATTGGAATGTAAATATATAAGTAAAAAATAATGAAACACACATACAAATAATAGAAAATTACATTTTTAACATATTAATTCATTGATAAAATTCAATAAGTATAGATAAAAAAATAATTTTACCTATAAAATTGTATTTTATTAATAAAAATTAATTTGAAGCACTATAATATTTATTATATTATGTTAAAATAATTATTTTAAAGTATAATATTTATTTACATGGAAAATAATGATAATATATATAATAAAATAAAATCACATTCATCCAATATTCATTACAAGAAATGTAATAATTTTTTTAATTCTTGGATAATATAGCTATCTTAATTTTTTATGTGTTATCACTGAACATATTAAAAATAATTCTTATCAATTTTATAAATATAATGATCTAAAATTATTGTACTATTTGTAATTAGAATTTCTAAATCCTGTAATGGGTCATTTTTATTTCTAGGAATTAAATTAAGTTACAAATAAATATAATAGATACTACTGAAAAACAATTATTTTATAAAGAATGATACTTATCTACAAATTTTAAATTTTTAAATTAAATGGATATATTTTAAAAAATTCCTCTAATACAATTTTTACAAATTTATAAACATAAATAAACAATAATTTAATAATACTACAAACACTTAATGTATAAATAATTAATTTTTAATAAAAGGATTTTAAACATATTATATATTTTAATTTAAAATATATTTTACTTGTATTTAAAAATTGAATTGGATTATTTAGAGACCAAATTTTAATTCATAACATTAAAATTTGGTAATAAGTGTCATGTAATATTTTATTTTCTAATAAAATAATTACCATGGTAAATTTTAATCTAGATTATTAAGATTAATAATAGGTAATCTAATATGGATCCATTTTTACTAAATCAATTTGACACTTAGTCCTTATAATGAACCAATTTAAGACTATAAATTCATACCATATTTTTTCTATAGGATTTTCCCAACTTAACCTCAAGAAATTATTCCTAACCATAACTAAACATTCTTTTTTAATGATCTGTCTATATTTTTCACCTATAATAGGAGCTCACCTCAACCCTTTTGAATCTGCAACCCCAGTTCTAACATGTATTTAATATCAACCTAATTTTCATCTTAGAAGTCCCATATACATTTATGGTATCCTATATCCTCAAAATATCTTCCTATTTCCTTCATTTTTGATGGATATTTTAAGAGAAGATCTAGATTCTCAAATCATGTATTACTTTCTCTTTAACATTATTTCTTTATCTATATCATCCACCCACATCCAATCCCATTACAAACATTTGTATATAATAAAATATGTAAATAATATAATTAAAATTTATTATATTGATGTTATATAAATTTTCTAACCCTCCCATTCAATTTAATAAAAGAAAACTTCACTCGTGTGCCTTTGCATACTACAACCACCATGAATGAAACACTTCATTTTTCATCCCCACTAGTCTAGGAGGGTAATAGAATTAGTTTTTGAGAATAAATATCATTTTATTTTATTATTTATATTCTAAAAATATTACTTTTGTGTTCTATATGTAAGATTTATATCAAATTATCAATATATAACTAATATCCTATAACGAACATACCTAGAGAAAACACTATTTATTTATAGGTAATTTTTTAAATTTATCTTATTCTTATGAATCATTAAAATTTTGAATCTTCACCATAAAAACATATATATAATGTCATTATAATATTTATATAATTATACTAAAACAAAACAATCTCTTCCATAGTCATACTCACACATAGATTTTAGTATGTTCTTATTAGGACTATAAGAAAAATGTTTTTTATTTCTAAATAATATGGATTTAGAAACATTATATGGGATATTAATAAGTGTATAAAGATTTTTTGTATTTTAATAGTAATATAAAAATTTAAATCACTAATTAATACAACAACATTTGATTATTATATATTTCCAAAACAAGATCATCACCGAGTTAGTCATCAAGAATCGTAACTCAAACTCCCATAAAATGAAATTATATAATTATTAAAAATAATAAACAATAATTTCTATTTTATTGAGTCATATTATTGTGATGAAAATTGGTAAATAGTGAAACACTAATAATTCTATCATGAAACTGGTCTAAAATGATTGAGATTACTCACACTTGTTATTGAAAATAAGTCATAACAAGTTAACATACATTGAAATAATTATTATAAATGAGTATAGATGGTTATAGTTTTGAATTATTTTAATAAATTACTTATTAATATAGTTATGTTTTTTATATAGGAGTTTATAGAACATTTGATTATAAAAAAACAATTGGTAAGAGTTTTTGTCTCTACAATCTTTCATTGAGAATAGTTCTATTATTTTGAAACAATATTATGTTTTATAGTGAATCAAAATTTACCTAAATTATAATATTTTAAATTATTATTGATGATGAAAACTTTACATCCTTTTATTTTCTTCCTTACATTTAATTATGATTTGTATCCACCCTAAAATATAAGGATTTTCCATAACTCAGTCTAATTTTTTGATTTATAGTGTTTCTCCATGGGAATTGTATTTAATTTTATAATTTGTACCATATTTATATATTTTGAGATAAATTTTGATTAAAATAATCCTTATTAATGAATTATCTTCGTTCTTGAAAATTCATTTATGTAAAAAATAATTCTCATCTTCTTAAATGATAACTTATAACCCTTTTCAATGTTTTCCCCTCACTACTGATATTTTCGTATAATATTTTGAATCTAATTATGTATTAAATATTATAAATATCACATTTCCCATTACTAATTCTTAACATTAAGTTTTACTACCCATTATTATTATGCATTTTTTTGACTAATGTATTCCTAAAAACATGAAATGGGTTTTTCTTCCTTGTAATTTTTTATATCTTACAAAAAACATTTCAATTGGATACCATAATATCTATTTCAATGATACATTATTTGATATTATTTTATAATTAAATATTTTAAATGTTTTCAAATCCTCATTTTATTAAATAATTTACCAATGTAACAGTAATAATTACTTTTTTTACAGTGTTAATATTTTTTCTAAAACTATTTTAGTATTTTGATTATATTTTCAATTTCATTTTAAAATGGAAATACATTTTTGGATTCATATTTTTGAATGTAAATACTTTTAATATTTATACTTTCTAGGTTTGAACTGATGGTATAAAAAAATACCTTTTGTCGATCCCTTCTTATGTGGTATGATTTGAATTACTCTTTTTTAAAATGTGATTTTCATCAATGTCAATAAACTTCTATGTTTTAGTTATTTTGTTGGTATATTTTCTATTATTACCTTCCACATTATATATATGTATTATTAATAAACAAATTTGTGAAATAATCATTAAATCCACATCTCTATTGTGTTAATAATACATTAATGAATTTATATATGTTTTACAGGTTATACCTATGCAGGTACATAATATAATGTGATTGTTTGGTCTATATATATATATCCAATTAATTGGGTAAGGTTTTCATCTCAAGAAATACCGTGTATAGTACATAAGAAGTTATCCCAGGGAAACTATTTTTATGATGGGTGATCCCAAAATTATATAGACCTAAAATACATTGGGTAATGATTTATATCTTAGGAGATGTTTTTATGGAATTATAGAGTAAACCTAATATGTTATGTGACATTTTACACTATTTGATGATGTTCATGTGAGTGAACTCTAAAATTTGGTAATTAATTCATTTATTATGTTGTGGTCTAAATATTTTTATGGAATTATCCTATGATAGATGATTATTTATTCTAAAGACTCATGTTATGATTATTGTGTTTTGATATATGTTTTTTTGTATAATTTTTTATATTATGTTTATGTTCTCCAATTACATTATCAAACCCATATATTCATTATATAGTAACATTTTATTATTTATTATTATCTCAAATGCATAACCTTTATAAGGTTTTGAGATCACCCCTTATTATGATTAAGTTTTCAAAATCAATGATGGAAAATAATACCTATGGTATGTATGGAATATTATATTGTGTAAAAAAATTAGGCGATATTGAGTTTGATTCTGGATTAACCAGTTCTTAGTATAGTGAAAAGTTTCCATTGGATAATAAATAAATGGGGTTTTATTAGTTAAAGGTTATATTTCTATCCAATTTATACCAAATACACTATAAATTTCTATTCTCAAGTTCTATTTTTATGGAATTTTATTTTTAAAATAGTTTAATATTATATTTTTTAGGATTGGGTTTCTATAGTTTGTATTAGAGTATAGTAGATTAATTTTGATGGATTAGGATGTGAAAACACTAGACTAAACCTAACAAAAGTACAAGTATTGGGTAAAATATTAAATTTTGATAATGTAATGATTTTTTGGTTCTCTAGAAAATAAAATCCCTATAAAAAAACTATAGGTGAATATAGGCTCTCACACTAATTTATTTTGGGATAATAACATTTAAAAGTCAATTTTGGTTATTAACTCAATCATCACCTGGTCCAAAAAAATGGCATGACTTCAAACCTCGTTCGAAACTCTAATAGGACGTGCATTGGTTAATAATAGTCTCTTTATAATCCAATATAGATGATTTATTATGTTAAGTAATTATGATAATAATTATGATAAAACACAACCTAAAGAAAACTAGATTTAACTGAGAGTGATTTAGGTTGAATTAAAACCTAATTTGATGTTTTTCAATAGAAAAACAATTAAAAGATGAATTTTCATGATATAATTTATGATGATTTTGTAATGATTTAAATTATTTATCACTAACGTTGACCTATTTTGGTCTTAGTAATGGTTTAATATCAATTAAACCAAGTTGAAAATAGATTCTAGGGATTATATAGAGAATTTAAAAATCAGAAAACTAATAGTACATGAGTTTGAGTAAGAAATATTTGGATTGCATCAATCCAACAGTAAATAGTTATGATTCACAACATGCAGTTAGCTGATTTTCCAAACACATCAAAGGAGAAATTAATGAAATCTTATGGAGGATTTAGTTATGAAAATAATTAATGAAAGAATATTCAACCTCATTCATATAAAAAATGTGGGAATAAAACCTAAGGGAATGTCTCAAAGTTACTAAAAGTTGTTAGAGTTTTGATAAATATGGGTATCAAGAAACAATATGTTGAGAAAAAATAGAGTTTAGTTAACATAATGTGGAGTGATAATTCTCTCCCTAAGGTTACAATAGAAATTCATTGTTTTAGATATTAGGAATTTATGAATTATACAAACTAGTTATCTAATCCATAGGATAAAGATGAAAATTGACATCAATATCATCATAGACCATATAAATAAGGTCAATCATATCATCCAATTAATATTAAAGTGGAAAGTGATAACTATGTTTTTCAAGGTAAAATTTCTCATCACTCTAAATATTTTGGTGTAATTTGTCACTAAATATTAATTATTAAAATAAAAAACATTCAGTTAACATTATTATATCCATGTTATGTGTATCTTCTTGATGGATTGTGGGATTATAATCTATGAAATTATTATTATTGTAAATTTACATATATTTTTTGTTATATTTTGAAATGGATATGTTATCTCACATATACTCTAGTAATTAAATAAATATATCATATTTCTTATCTGTAATCACATTTTTAACACCTATTACTATAAAGAATATAGGGAAATATCCGGAAAAAGATTATTTATATTGGCTTCAACCCTAGTAAAAAGGAATATTATTTGTAAATGGTTTTGAAGAAACATCATATTGTGATATGTGCATTATGAACACCTAAATGAGTTTCTTTTACAAAACTAAGTCACACAGTTTGATGCGTCATTTGGAATAAAATTTTAAGTCATTTCACACTTAAAAAAATAAAAAATAATTTCATTAGTGGGTAATAATTAAAATTACATGGAAAAAAATTATTTTTCGGGGGTGGGGGGGGGGTTGTAACACCCAAATATTTAAAATTATATATGTTCCTTAAAAATTGAATGTGTTCGACTAACTTGTTTCACATATGATTCTAATCAAAACTATATCATTGAATGTTATAAAATAACTAAAATGTTTCAATTGAATTATAGGGGAAATATTGATGTAAATTAATTATAAAATATTTGAAGAAATAAAAATCAATTTATTTTTTAATACTATTGAATTGATAAAATTTTATTATTGAAGCTAAATAACTAATAAAAATTATTTTACATGTAAGAGTATATTTTTATAAAAATACCCACTTCTTGCATTGTTATGATAATTATATTATGGTTAAGTAATGGTTTAAATATATGGTATTAATAATATATATAATAAAATAATTTAACAACCATAAAATATTTATTACAAGGAATCTACTATATTTATTTTATACTTATATAAAACATGTTTAGTAAAATTATTTCAATGTGTTATGTGTGCTTATATTAAAATTAATTTTTATCACTTCTAGAATACAATTTGATGAAAACTATTTGAATATTTATAATTATTATTTATATATTAGGTAATAGGGTATATTTTTAAGGGGAAAATAATTTTACCAAGGTAAATATTAGATATCATAGTAATGTGGATATTTGTAAAAGAATGATTCTTTTAAAAATATAATTTAATTTTAAACTAAATTGATCTATATTAATTTTAGAATATATTATGATTTATATATTTGTATAAATATTAATTAATAAACATTTAATTTTAAACCAAGGTTAAAAAATATTAAAAAACCTAATGGTTAAAATGACACTAAAATCCTTTTTTTGTTTGTTTAAAAAGACACATTATGGTTATGTGGAAATTGAAAATTTATCTAGATACCAAAAAAACCCCATGATATCAAAATTATAATTCATAAGTGAAAAAAACAAATCCAAAATTTGAAAATAAAAAATATCCATGCATTGTCCCCATCACCACAAAATTGCCATGCATCATGAAATCTCAACTGGCATTCCACCGTTATCCATGCTCCCTAACAGCTGGGCTCACCTTCGTCAGCTCCACTATTTTGTGAGAACCCACTAGATATTGTTCCACCCAAACTACCAACCACCATTACTGTAGACACCATCAATATCAACATTATCATTTCAAAATATATCCTTATCATCACACAAGCCTGCTTGTGAGAAATTCCCATTGAAATCCATCGTCCCCTCTGTTAAAACACCATAATTTCCAAAGTAAAAAACTCCATCACTTTAATCAGAAGAGAATAATTACTAAAACCACATGACTTATGAACGTTTTTTAATGAACTTTAATAAGAATCTCTAGTAAAGACCTAATGCAATCAAATCAAAGGTCGGTCACTCCTCCAAGTGACCTTTGACAGCTCCAATAACACATCCAAGAACCTTCTTTAAGAAAACCACACATTACTAACTAATAAGGGAGTATTAGACCAGGAAATCATGGTAGAGTAGAGTGGATTAAAGCCTCAGATGAGGACCATTACTGGGACAAAATTGTCCTCATCGAGGGTGTAAACCATCAATATTAACCACACTCCACCTTCAAAACATCAAAACCTCAACAAGAAATTATATTTCCATAAAAAAATAATTTCATAATAGAATAATGGTAAGGAAAACAACACAACATCAATCCAATCATAATTCCATAAAAAAACAAAAAATTAAAGAGGTGATAAAAAATCCAATGATAATAGGAACACATCACCATGCAGAACCCCCAAACCCACATAAAAAGAAAAGAATAAGAATAATATATGAATAAGTCAATGCCAATGGATCATAATATCTATGAATTATAGTATCCACCCTCCAACACCATCCAAAGTTTAACCAAAACCCTAAACGAGCCAAGAAAAAAACGGGATTGATCATGATTGTTTGGTCAATAATAGATGTGGACAAGAAGAACACCAATCACCACCACCGTTGCTGAACAAAGCTATCTAAAGAAACATAACATAGAATCGTAGTGGAGGTATTATGTACAGGGTTAGATTAAAGGAGGTGTGGGGAAAGGCATACATTATCCACACTAGAGATAAACATCAGTCGAGAAGGGGGAAAGAGACAATGATAAAGGGAAATAAAGGAGATGCCAGGGTAAGAAGTGTCATCACCACCAAAAAGAAGTAGATAACCATAAGGTAAGGGGAATAGGAAGCTGTGAGAGTTCTATATGAGTCGGGGGAGTGTGAATCCATTTTTCAAGGGTTAAAATGATATTTCTCTACACAAAACATTTTTACAAAACACTATTATAATTTAAATGATAATTTTTTAATATTTATAAATTCATTTAGATTAAATGGAGTCCAAATTTCGATTAATAGTATCAATTTTTTTGACTGGTGAACTAAAATTTTAATTAATATGATAATTTCAGTGGTTAATTTTTTATCATGATTAACAATGGTTAAAATTTATAATCTAATGTGGATAGATTTTTACTAAATTAGTTTGACACTTGGACCATTTAGAAAACTATTTTTGGTTTAAAATTCATAAATGAAATTTTTACTAACATTTTTCAACATAAATAACCTAATAATCATGAAATTACATTATAAACTCTTACCTTACATTATTTTTTTTGATGCATCCTTTTTATTTTTCCAATAAAAGGAGATCCCTTACACCAACTTCAATCCAGACCCCCAGTTTGAAATTCTCACGAAAAAACCCAATTTATCTTTTCTAGGTACCACATACACATTTCGAATCCTATATACTAAATTAATTACCCCAATTACTTTATTTAGATAGGATACATAAAGAGAAGATCCAAACACTCAATGTAAGTATTAATTACTATTTGACATACTTTATTTATCCTTATAATACACCATTATCCAAACCCATTCTAAACATTTTCTATAATTATAGATATATAAATATTAAACTTAAATGGTATTTTATGGATGGTATAACTATTATATATTCCAATACCAATCAATTGAAAAATTAAATATGATGTTTATCCATGTGTGAAGACTACCACCTCTACGAATGGCAAGTTTCATTTTTCATCACCACTCTTAAATGACGGTTTTATAAATTGGTTTATTTAATATATATTTTATTTATAACATTTATTATATTATGTATATATAAATAAAGATTTATATGAGTATTATTATCAATAAGTGATCAATTTATAACAGACCACCTAAAACAAACACACAAAGAGGAAAAGAAATTTATTTATCAATGAAAACTTCTATTTCATTTAAACTATTCTTATTACTCTTCCAAATTATAATTAATCACCCAAATAATATCAATATATTTAATAATTATATTATAAAAAAATAATCTCTTTTATAACCATAATCACACTATATTGTAGCACTTTGTTATTGGGTTGGTTAAAACACTGGCATGGAAAATTGTATATATTTAAATCGAGGAGTGAATTGAAGACATAATATTGTATTTTAATATATAAATAATCACTATTTTTTCTATTATTGAATGAAAAACATATAACTCACCAATGAAGACCAATGACCTTCATTCATTATAAATTGCCAAAATTAGCTCGTTATTGAGTTCATCTTTAAGGTTCGTCACAGAAAAATCCCATAAAATGAGATTATAACATTATAGAAAATTTTAAAGAATCATTTATTGTACATATAATGATCTAATAATGATAAAAAACTTTTGATGAAAAAATATGAAATTAGAGAGAATAAACTAGTTAAAAATGATCAATATTACTCACACCCAATATTGAAAATCGATAGCAGAGAAATATACATATGAATAATGATTATAAATAAATTGTATAAATAGAAGTAGTTATGAATAAGGATATTAAATATGTTTTTTTTACTTTTTTTTACAATGGAGTTGGGAACATGTTCATGGAAATCAAGAAAAAAGGTATGGGTTTCTATTTCATCCATCCTTCTTTGAGACATGTTTCAATATTTTGCAAAAATACTATTATGTATGGTTTAATTATTTCCAAAAGAGTTACAAATTAATAAATTATATTTGATCTCTGAAAAACAACTTCAATTCATTCTCTTCCTTTCTTTCTATTGGTACTAACATCTTCCCTAAAATATAAGGATTTTTCATACCTCAATCTTCATTCATGGGTTATAATGTTTCTCATTGGACATAATATTTAGTTTAATATAGTTTACCCTATTTCTATATCTAGATATTAGTTTTGATTAAAATCATCAAAATCAATGCTTTTTATTACTTCAGGAAAATGAAATTATGTTAATAATAATTCTCAAACTATGAAATTACGGTTTATCACCCATGTACATTTTCCCCTTCCCACCTATATTATCATATATTATTTTGAATCAATATAATGTTTTGAATCTTTTTACTATTATATCACGCTTTAAATATTTAAAAAAATGGATAATTTTTCATGATGTGTGTATGAAACCAATGTATTTTTAAAAAAATAAAAAAGGGTTATCATTACATTATCAAATGTTTTATCTTCTAAAAAACCTTACTTTTGGATACCTTTATCTATTTTTCAATTATCCATTATGTGATATTATTTTAAAATTAAAAAGTTTTAGTGTATTCACATCAATAAATTTTAAAGGAATATCCAACGAGACCCACAAAATACCCTTTTATGAAAATGTTAAAAAATTATAAAAATATTTTATAATTTCCCACCCAATTTACTTTTCTATTTCAAAATTAGTAAAATTATTACAATAAATGTTTCATGAATTACCCAATAAATATATTTAAACTATGATAGATTGAACTCATTGTATAAAAAAATTAAGTTATTAATCTCATCTTATGTGCTACCATTAGAATCTTTCTTTTATACATGGGTATTTTTCTATTCATTTCAACATCCTTCTATGTTTCATTTTTTATCTTGGTATATGATCTTTTCATAACATAAAACGTATTTCTCAGGATATTTTAAGGTTATTTTTCTTGAAAAAACCATAAAACCCATTTCCTTATTAGGTTAATAATTCCCTCAATAGTTTATGTATTTTTTATACATGGAACACTTATTCATGTACATAATATGATGTGATGGGTTGTCCAAAAATTATATATCCCTAAAACTCATTAGGTAAGGTTTTAATCTAATGAAATTCCAGGTATGATGCATGGGATGTTAGCCTACGAACACAATGTTGAGTGAGAAGTTGTTATGGAATTATATATTTCTCTAATGCATTTAGTAAATCCCTTTATCTCATGAGATGTTATGTTTAGGATTTGTGAGAAAACCTAATCCACAATATGACATTTTACACCTTGTGATCATTTTCACGGGAGTGAACATTATCTTATTATAATAATGCAATTCATTATGTTTTGGTCATAATATTTTAATGTCAATATCTTGTGATAATAGTTTTAATATGAAAATGACTCATCCTATGATTCTTGGATGATGATAATTGTTTTATGGGGTATGAATTTCATATATTATGTAAATGTTCTTCATATATATTCTCATAAACTTATGTTCATCATATCATAACTTATGATCATTAATAGTTTTCAATTATCATTCCCATATTCCACATTTGGGCTCACCCCTTATTATGTTATCTTTTCCCTTGAAAATGAAGGAATGTAATACAAGTGGTACGTATAGAAAATTATCCTATGGATAAAATTTGTAGGAGATGTGGAAGATTGATTGTTTTATAAAATTTTCATAATACATTGTAAAATAACTATTAGATAATAAGGACAAATTATTTTGTTAGTTATATATTATTTTTTAGGAGTTATTCCAATGAAATTAGACATTTTAACTCTAAGGATTTATTCATAGAGGAACATTATTTTTAAAATAATTTAATATGATGTGTTTAAGGAATAGGTCACTGTAAAATATAACTTTCCTCTAGACTAACAAATTTCTGAATGTCCCTTCACCAATAGAGGACTTATGTTGATCAATTAAGCTATATAATTCACTACTTCTTCCTAAAACACCTTTAGGAATGTTGAGGGAATTATCATACAACTTTACTTTTTACCAAATGTTTGAATCATCCACTTCATGAATCCAATATATTTCAGATTAACTTATATGACCTTTAAAAACAATATTCACATCTAGTGGTAGAATAACCATAACTCCCTACTTACATACTCCTTATTAAATATATTTAGAAAGCCCTTGGATATAGGGATTATTATCCATTTCTCACTCAATTAATCAAAACACACAATCTATAAAATTGTGGAATTGTACCTATATAGAATGTATCACACCATATAATACTCTCATGAAGTTTAATATTTTATCCTTCACTTATTTATCCAAAACTAGGGAACTATATAAAATATTTCATTCACCATATGAAAATATATTATAGAAACCTACCTCCTGTCACTTGAAAAGAATAATCATCAAATATGTGATGAATATGAGGGGGAGGGAGTGAATAAGTGATATTTAATTTTTATCTATTATTTATTAACACATGACCTTTTAATTCTATTAGAGTTAAATGAAATTTCAGAAAAATAAGAAAAAAATAAAAACCACAGTATCATATGAATTTACTAGGTTTATAACATAGTAATACTATCTAGTAATAGGCATGATTGAGAATTTGTCCAATATCATATGAACTACTAAAAAACAATCATATGGATATGGTCATATCAAGCATGGAATATCCTTTCACTTTTTATGTACTATAATTAACTGATAGTGTTTGTTCTCCTCAAATGGATCAAATATATACAATATATTATTGATATAACATTAAGAAAATTCACTAACATGCTTCAATATCTTGTCACGGTGCTCCTTGAAATCATATAAAAATTTCATTTTAAGGACGCAATTATTCTTCCTTACTTTCTTTCATGATAATAGGAAATAACTTTGTTTACTCAAATATTTTTTCCTAAAGGGTTCATATGATATACTATGTCTTATGTCTATATGGTAACACTTATATTTTCATCCTTGTAGAATGAAAATAATAAAATTGTATCATTCATCTTTTCACCGGGACATAGTATCTATATAATACCACCATATATAAAAACTTCCTCTGACATCTTTCAATAGATTCCACACTAATAATTTTAGTTGATCCCAAGTACAAACTATCTATATGATACAATCAATATGGAAAACTCTATCTGATATCCTCATGAACAATGCTTCATCAATATATTCATCGGTTTTTATGGATACTTTAATAATTCTTCACCTCACTTCACTAATCTTCAAAAAAAAATCCATAAATCATCAACCGTTTTTTATACAAATGGTTCCTAAGAGGAAGACTCCAAATCAAACTTATTGATAAACACTTTGCGCATAACACATGGATACCTTCATTCCTTTAACTTCATTTTCACTTCCAAATATGTAGAAACATCTACTTAGACCATGTTTCATAGATATTTTCTGAAAATTCTAATAACATAATGAGAATCAAATATAATTCCTCATTGATATTTAGAACATTGATAAATCATATTTGTTTCTTCATAATTTTTTATATCTATGAAATCTTCATAATTTCCATTAGAAAAATTTATACCACTCATTCATCTAGTGAATATTTTAGAAATAATTCTAATTTATGTAACCCCATTTGATGTTTCTTCGTTACATCATAGGAACATTTTGGAAATATTCCACTAAACACATACACAGTCTAATGTATTATATTAGAACTATTTATCCATTGAATTCACACACTATTATATTTCTGATGAACATTATACAGAAAAATATGTTCATTGAATTCAACCAAAACCAATTGTTGGATGACTCAGAGACTTATTTCAAATTTACCTCGTATAAAAATACTTTAAAATATCACAAAATTCCATACAATATTAATTTAGTAACATAATATCATTCAGAAATGTGAATTGGGTTATGTGGATAAATTAACTGTGTGATTTCCTACATTATTGAATCATCTACATTATGATGGAACGTAATAGATAAAATTTTGAGAGGTTTTTTTTTCTTCATCTAATGATACTTCTCAGAAGATACCTTTTTTTATTCGACAACGTTCCTTTGATTGAAAACATCACAAGTTATTTTTCAAAACCAGTAGGTATAACAATAAATTCCAAATAAATAAAACATTAAACAAAAACTCTACCCCACAAAACCATTGAGTTACTTATTGATGCTGATGATCTTCAAAGAACATCACAGTACTAACGTTTTACATATAATGTAATTTTTTCTCTTTTCAACTAAATTTGGATCATGTGTTATTTAAATACTCATGAAGCTTGAAATATTATGAACCACAAAGCATTACTAGATTTAATTCATCCAAAAAACATCGTTGGATGAATATTATAAGTATGATATGATAATCATTCTGCCCAAAAATCCATCCTATCAAATTAGTATAGTGATATCCATCTAATAAACATGATATGTTAAACTTAGGTTAATCGTCTTAATATTATTCTATTTGATGAAAATAATTCCAATGAATGTGATTAATTATTGAAAAGATAATATGTTTTTTGATATTCCTAGTTTCATTCATGAAAATCCTAAAATATATATTCATAACATATTTATAAAAACATATTGGTCTCATCAAAATCCCTATTTGGATTCTTTTTATACCAAGGTACATAAATCAATAATACTTTTAAAAAATTAAATTGATTAAATTAACTCTAATTTTTGGTGTATGTGAGAAATATTGATGTTGGAAACAAGAATCATTGACCAAAAATACTTTTCTATTAATAAGCAGTGACTTATGAAAAGTTTATTACACCACAAAAGAAATATTCTATTAGAAACATCTCAAACTTCTTCATCAACATGGAACATTTTATCAGAAAAAAATGTCAACCTAAAATAAAAATATATCATGGATACACTTTTAAATACTATTAAAACTTTTCACCGACCTATGAAACTAAAATATTACCCCTGTATATAACTCCCCCTAAATATATTATCTTCTGTAATAAGTTTAAAAATATACCAATGAATAGATTTATGTTATAGTAGTTACCCCACTATGATAACTATATTAAAAGACCATGTGAGAGAGGTGATGGGAACACATACCTTAGCCATGAAGAGGTTGAGGTTGTACACACATGACCATTCGGAGCTTATATAATGTTTCACTTTGAAAGTATTTAATGAAAATATCCAAAACATGATTTACCATAGGAACAAAATCAATACTCAGTTTATTTTATCCAACATTCACTTTGATAAAGTCAATTTTTAATTCAATGAGAATTGAAAAAGAATTTTGACCTGGATTATTAGTATGTTTTATAGAACTAGGATTATCACAAGCTAAATGAAGGGGAAGCATTAAATTAACAAATAAGTATTTCAAATGTGTATTAATCTATATGTTGTGTCTCATAGTGTGAGTGGAAAATTCATACGCATATTTTACATTGATGAGTGTTAAAAAATTATTTTTTATATTCCAACTCACACATCTTCCCCCCAAAAGAAAACCTCTACTAGATATGGATATTTTTTCATCAACACAACATTCTTAGTTTGTATCTGTATAAATACCATGAACCTAGTATCCCAGATTTGGTGGTTACTTTTTTTCATTTTAATAAGAAACACAGTATTTCATAGCATAGGATTAAATTGTTTAGTTTTATTATTAAACAATATATATACTTAAAATTCACATTAAAATTGAAAAAAATACAAAAAGAATTTTCTTTTAAAATGACATATTTCCCCTTACCATATCCTTATATATCAATAAAAATGCTTCTCAGTATCCAGGAGAAATAAAAATAGAAAAGGATAAGTTTAGATACTCAGTATGGGTATGAATACTGTATAATATATCATTAATAAATATGCATAATCAGCATGGTAATATAAATAACTAGAACACAAGGAATTTCAAAATAACTTGAGCATAATATTGGATGGATAACTTATGATCATATTAATCCATATACATAGTCACATGATCTTGAAACTCATCAATGGGTATTCTAATGAATTCAATAATCACATGGACTTTAATAACTAATCTCGTAATGAAAAAATGCTATTTACTAGACTTCTAAAACAAACTATCAAGAACATTCATAAGGCATTATAAATCTATGGGTGAAATTAAATTGAATTTGGTCAACTGATTTGTCTTAGGAGACCTGCTGATGCATTAAGGGAACTATAATATCAGGATCCACCATCACATATTAAGTATAATTAATTACTTGTATGAAAGGGTTGAAACATAATGAAGATAAAAAGTCATATTGAAACTCTAACTTACAAAATGTTAATAATTTCCCCTGTCAAAAAAATTACTATAAACCATTCACAGTAATATGGTGAGTGGTATAAAAATAGAACATCACAAACAAAATAATAAAAAACCATACATATAAATAATAAATAGGGTATCAATAGGACACATACCAAATACATTATTAGAAAAATAAAGGTTCAATGTTATTTATTAATAAAATACAATAAAAATATCTCTTAAAACATTATTAAGGGAAATAATGTTAGTATATTGAAAATATACTTTCAAAAATGAAAAATAACAATAAAGTTTTAAAATACATTTCATTGAAAATTACATTTGAATAAAATAAATGAATGTTTAAAAAATTTAATGGAAATGGAGGTGTGAAATTCTATTCTTGTCATAAATGTTAAAATAATTATCCATTTCACATTTTTGATAAAACCCAAATAGAATTATTTTAAAAAAGGCTTGAAGATTCCATTTGAAACATTTTATAAAAACTAAAAAATTGTTAAAAATGTATTTTATAAATAATTTGTATCATTTGAAAACAATTCTTTAATTTTTTTATACAACACAGTTTTGGAATATGAATCATTTTCGACATAAAAGGGAAATAATATTTCCATTTATTAATAATATTTTCAAATATTTTGAAGTACTAAAAGTGAAAAATTTTACTATTACATAAAATTTTCATGAATAACTATTCGATACATAAATATATTAGTTTTATGATATAATGAAAAAATAATTCCACCAAAGGTGACTTCATAAAAAAATCTTAAATAATGATGAGATTGTGAAATAAACCACTAACAACATGGTATTATTTGAATCATAAAACCTAAGAAATAAATAGAATAAAATAAAACTTTAAATAACATAAATATGAATATGTTCATGACATATCATATCAAAATTTAAATTATATACTCCAAAAAATGGAATATGTGGCGAATATTTCTTATGTATTACGGAAGTAAAACTAAGATGGTAAAATCCTTACAAATATCTGATTTACTTCATACATGTTTGACCCTAATTATTAATAAACATAGGTTTATTATATATCTATTAGATAAGTATAAAAATTTATTTAATACAATATATGATTTAATTATTAACTTTTATCATCCTATTATTGAAATTTCTCTCTTATAGTCACTATTTAGGGTTACAACTTCTTTGTTTTCCATGTATGTTTTTATTTGGTGATTTTGGTCCTTATTATTTGAACATGATTAAATAAAATATATAATATTAAAAATTATTTAAATATTATATATATTCAATATATATAATGTTATAGAAATCTATAAAATTTTGAGATAGAAAATTGATTACACCGTTCATGGAGACGTTAAGCCATACATATGCATGAACACAATAATAATTTTTTTAACAGATGGAATGAAAGGAAAACAAATATTAATTCACCATTATAGAATTATAAATATTTTATATATACCATTTTTATTAATCAAATCCATTCTTATTAAAATTATTGTAAATATAAAATGAATAAAATTTATATTGTTATATGGATGCAGTAGTCTACACATACGTATGAGCAAAGTTATTGTTCTCCAATGAATTTTAAGGTAAGAATTTATATGTAATATTATATTTAAATAAATATTATGGTATCATATGTATCACATATACTCAGTAACTTCATCCTTAAAACCTCCCATGAAAAGCATAACTGAAAAACAAATCACAAAGCTTCGTGAGATGGTAGTCCACCATACACACGAGAGACATTATCATATCCCCCAAATGAATGGTAATTGATAATTTATATCTGATATCATAATATTAAAAAAGTATAATAATATCATAAATATAATATAAATAAGTTAAATCCATTATTATATCTATATTGTAATGGTGGTGACGGGAAAAAATACATCGGTTCGTGAGGAGGTTGAAAATCATACCCACGATCAGCGGTTTCATTTCCCATTTGATGAAGGTAGAGATGGATAAGGGTTATTACATTAATATAATAAAAATTAATTTTATATTGGATACTGTTGTTGTTATTGTTTCATATTTTAATATTATTTGAGAGAGGTGGAATAATAAATAAAACAAATATTCACTTTTAATAATTTTACCTCTTCTTTAGAGTGCCTCTTTAGGTTTATACATAATGCCTTTATAGGAGGGATAAATAATGAAAATAAGGAATTTATTCTATTTTTAGGGAATTATATAATTTATTTTTTATGTAATTTACTGAACCAAAGGTATTTTGATGTTTGCAGAGGGGAGGAGAGTGCTTTCATTTATATGTGGGTGGGGGAGGACACACTCAGAATGTTTGAAAAGATAAAGTTATATCCAGGTTTTTCACATTCTAGTAGCCTTGTAAATGGGTAACTATGTTAAATTATAGGTTATAAGGTCTAATTAAATCTATAAAATTTGTGTTTTAAATGTTTAAGGTCATGTTTATCCCTTATCATCTAAGATTAAACCCCGATAAACCCATTTTTACTAAAACTACGGTAATTATTTTTTACAATTTTCACTATTCATTATGGTAAAAAATAAAATTGGCCTTATGAGATAATATAAATTATTATTATTATAAATATTTAATCGATTATTATAAATTAAATCCGTATAATTTGTATAAATCAATTTAAAATTAAACCCACATAGAATTCAAAAAAATGGGTTTTCCCAAGAAAACCTTTCAAAAGTCTAATAACTTGTTATATAATAATTAAATATTAAATTTATTAAAAAAACCTAAATTAGATAAATTATAAAAGTATTTACCTAATTTAAATTTTGAAAAAATTTAAAATATAATTTAATCATCTAAAAAATTTAAATAAAAGGGTAGTTTTCAATAAAAATCAGTAATTCTCACTAGTCCTCAAAAAAGTAATATTTAAGAGAATTCAAAACAATTTATCCAAAGATAATATATATATATATATATATTTAAAAAAATTAATTTTATTCTTTCATATATATTTTCTTACTATGTTAAAAATTAATTTTGAATATTGTGTGCATAGCGCGACTAAACAAATTTTTAGAAAAATATAGTTTTTCAGAAAAAATTTCCTTTTTCTTTCAATTGTTACTTATTTTATTTCTAATTAATCGATAACCATTTATATAGGTTTAAACCATATAATTTTTATAATTTAGTAATTTCAATTAATACCCTCAAACATAATGTCAAGGTTATAATGGTTATGTTTAATGAATAATATTTTAATAGAGTATCATGTTTTGTTTAAACTTTGTGTTACGGGCATCAAATGATATCGAAGAGATTGAAATTATTGTAAAATAAATATATTATAAAGTATATGGCTGTAAAAATATCTTATAATATTGATGTATTATATCAAATACTCTATCAAATAGGATATTTCTATTTTAAAAAATCAGTGTGTTATATTCTTCCCCCATTAAATAAATTATGTCCACACAATTTTATCTTAACCATTGTAATCTAAGATTTTGGTAACACCCTAAGGATTTAAAAATAAATATGAATGAATTAAACAATGTGTATTTACATAATGATAACTTTTTATGTATATAGTTATAAAATATCAGTTAAACATAATTTTTCTTCTTCATTTTTGTGAATTTAGAAAAACAGACATCTACAGTTGTGATCAGTAAGTTATTTGGAGTTTGTTAGAACCAACTACATTTTATTGGTGAATAGTAACATGCCCTTATGAATAGTAATATGAATAGTATCATGACCCTAATTAATAGGAAATAATACTATTATTTTATTTTCTTAAGGTTATATGATAATGAGATCTTGATTAATTTTTCAATGTTATATAAAACCAGTTATAGTTTTAAAAATGTTATTTTTGGAATAAAAAATGATTTTGTTTAAAAATACATTTTATCATATTGGGAAAATAATTTTCAAAAAAAGGAGTTCATTTTTGAATTCTACATGT
Organism: Viscum album; assembly: GCA_963277665.1. Taxonomy (NCBI): domain Eukaryota; kingdom Viridiplantae; phylum Streptophyta; class Magnoliopsida; order Santalales; family Viscaceae; genus Viscum; species Viscum album. Next base: position 856,394,796 of record OY728145.1, read on the forward strand.
TGAAAAATAGTTAGGATCAGGTTTTGGGATTTTTCTAAAGCTCATGAATTTTTGATGAATAGTAAAATTTGGTAATATACTGTATATATACATTATCTGTTGAATACTCTATTCCTAGCATCATGGATGATTTAATAACCCTTGGTTTGAACTAAAATTATCTCATTACTATTTGGGGTCAAATTAATCAATACTATTCACATTCTTGAGCAAAAATATAAAACAGATTATTAAAATAATGGTAAACCTTTCCTCCCCTCCACTATAAACACAACAGTCAACCCCCTCTACCTCTCACACCTCTCAATCTTTGAGAATTTCAAAAATTTTTACAAATATAGTTTCCAAGGCTCCTACCCACATCCAAGACTCTCCGGTATCACCAAAAATCAAAACCCAAGGGCCAAATGAAGGAATATTTTGGAGAAGAGATCAAGAGGTAAAGATCATCTTTCATTTTCATGTGTTTTCTTTTTTTTTTATACTCTTTTCTCCTACCCTTATCCATGAATCAAGAAAGATATAGTATTATGTATATACTCGATTTTAATCATGTTTAAGAAAAAATTGATAATGATTATTCTTCTTCTGGTCCTCTTATTCTAAAAAAAGAAACACCATCAGTGATGTGTTAATTTACAGGCATCATGGAAGATGTTTCTTCAATTTCATTTAATTCCTTTATATATGGTTTTAAAACCATTTTAATGGTTAAAAAAATTATTAAGTTGTATTATATGACCACTCTTATATTCTTTAATTAACTTATATGTCCTATATTAAATCAATATGAAGAAACAAGTTCATGATTATTGAACAACCACCCCAATGATATAAACAAATATCACAAATGATTTATCTGATGATTCATCCTTATAACATATAAAAAAAATTATTTATAGACATGTTTAATATTATTGATGCATATTAACACCATTTTGTTCTACTTACAGAGTTTATATTCTATTCGAATAGAAAATTCTTTATGAACCAACCAAGGAAAGAATGTGAAGTACGCACCCAAAGCATTGGAAATAACAAAATGTTATTAATAAATTTGTCAAATGATGTTAAAAAGTGATAATAAAAGGTGTTATAAAAATTGAAATGTTTCTATAAAATATTAATAACACTATTCTAACCATTATACAGGTGGTTTAAACAGGTTTTATGTAAGATGAACCCGAGGTAAGGGAATTCTTAACCCAATCTTCATTCTTTCGGTTGACCTCCTAGATCATTGTTTATGTGGTACTAAGAATATTTGTTTACAGAATTTTGTTTATATTATATTTTATTATGTTTATTTATATATTATAACCAAAATCCATTCATTATATTAATTATCGCTTCAATTATATGATATTTGTAAGAAACCGTCCTTAAAAAATCTTCACTAAAAACTATATTTTAAGAAATTCAAAAGCAATGTTTTATGAAATTATTAATGTATTAAGATTATGTTCTAGTTATTGGGAATTATTTATTATAAAGGGTGGGACCTATATCTCCCTCCGATGCAGTGGGTGTGTGTAAGTTGGAGGTCGTCCATATGGTCACTCCAAGTGTAACTATGATGGTTACATTATAATGTAGAAGTTAGGGTTACATTGTAAGACAGTAATGAGGGTTACAAATCACTAGGTAGCCATGAGGGTTTCAATATAATAATATAATTCCCAAATATATCTTTATTATTTAATATATTTTCTCTAAATTTTTAGAATATCATGTTTTAAAAAGTTAGTATCAAAAGGTGAGAATTATGTCTTTGGGAAAATAAATTCACATGCTTATAGGTTTTTATAGACTAATGAGTTATTTCCTTATTTTTATATCCCTTACTAAATTTTTTATTCTCATACCATGTATTCAAAAAAAAATTATAAGTTATAAGGATGTGTAAGAGAAATAAGTATTTCAAGTTAAATGTTATGATGTTTTTTCAATGAAATCATGTGGTTGTTTTGTGTTAAAAAATTTTGTTTTGGAAGAAATTGATAATATTTTAATAGTATCCACATTGTATGATAATTTGTTGATATGTATGAGATATATAATAAATTTATAAAATAGTAAACTGAAAATATATTCGGGAATATAAAGATGTGAAATCTAGTTAAAATAGAAATATTGTGTAATATTTATAGTCGGGTCCTTATAGTTGGTATCGGAGAACAGTTTAGATAAATTTAGGACTTAGTGTGATGCTAAAAAATTAAAAAAAAATTAGCATATTATTATATTTAAATGTTATAGTGTTTAAATATTACCATGTTGCTTCATCTATGATATGTCAGTTCAGAATGGTTTACCACAGAAGAAACAAGGAAATTAATGCTGTAAGGAACCCAAAGGATGACATCTTTCTGAATCTGCAACTAAGAATAGTTAGAATTTGAACCAAGTAGTTTTTGATAGTCATGGATAATCTAACTTAGGAAATAAATGGTGGTGGAATCAATTCAAGAGAACTAGAGCTACCACAAAAAAACCAACAATAGAATATTTTATGAGGTAACACCATCATGATTTCAGTGGATTGTTGGATTTATTAGAGGCTGAAGGATAGAATAAATCTCTTGAAAAGATATTTGATGTTATGGGATGTTTAGATAATAAAAAGATTAGTCTTTCCATATATCTTTTTCAGGTGAAGATGTTCAGTGGGGGTCAATAATCAATATTATCAGGTATAGAGAGGATATTGAATCCCTATAGTTAGAGGAATTTAATGGTATTTTCCTTGAAAATTATTTTCTTAATTTGGTTCAAATTAGGATGAAGAATATATTACCCGAATTGCGGAAAATAGAGGAAGATTTTGTGATTTTTTATGAAGAAAACTTCACCTGACCGGCAAGGTTTGCTTCAAATTTTATTTAGGATCTTGATATAAAAATCTATCACTATTTACTTAGGATTGAAGCCAAGATATTGAAGGGAATTGGCCTATCATGATTTCAAAAGTTATAACAATCTTGTATGATGTTATGAGAAGGTATAAATGGACATCATTGAGGATCATGTGTGCTTTGAGAACAAATAGATGAAGAGGTCCATATGGTGAGCGATTGTTAAAAATCAATCAATGAAATCTGATTGTAAGAATGTCTAGTTTTATGTTTTTGAAATGTGTGGTAAAAATAACCCTATGGAAGTCCATTCCAAAACCAAGAAGTTTGTTAAATGTAGAATGTTTGGAAACATGGTCCAAGATTATAATGTAAATGATCCTCAGATTAATCCTAATAATAAAACTATAATGTGTTTCAAATATGGGGAGATGGATCATTATGCAAATAGCTTCCCAAAGAATGATTTGAATAATGGTAAAAAGCTAGACAATAAGAATAAAGGAGTTGTCAGATCCATTGTGACTATGTGAGTAGAAGTCATGCCATATAATGAAGGGGTATTAGTATTTTTTTATTTACATAGATTTTTATAAAGCCTTGTTTGATACGAGGTCTACACATTCTTTTATTTTTTATAAAATTTCTATTAAATTGAAAATATCATCTCAATAAATGAGACCAGAACTTATTATTAAAAAATGAGGGGGAAATGGTACAACAAAAATGAATTATATGGATCTTCATATTGTTATCTATGGAAATACATTACATGAAAACATTGATGTTTTTCCATTATTGGGGTTTGATTTCATTCAGGGTTTGGATTGACATTATTTTTATCATGATAAGATTGATTGTAGAGCTAAAGAAGTTGTTTTTATGAATTCATTCCAATTTTTAAACCATAAATAACCCTAGCAATTTATAACATATTATCAAATTTGGATGCTTTTAAAATATTGAAAGGAATTTTATCTTTCCTATATTATTGAAAACATGGGAACTATTTAGATGAATGATGTTCCAATGTTAAATGAATACCTTTATGTTTTTTCTAATGAGTTTCCTTATGTAATACCTGATTGGGAAGTTTAATTCACAATTTTCATAGTTATTGATGCTAATCCAATTTCAAATCCCCCATATTTAATGGCTCAAATGGAAAATCTTGAATTGAAAAATTAGTTACATTAGTTTCTTAATAAAGGATCAATTCATCATTGAAAATCACCATAGAGAGCACTTATTTTTTCATTAAAAAGAAACATGGTTCCATTAAACTATTCATTGATTATAGAGTTTGGAATAACACTAATGTTAAGAATAAGTATCATTTTCATCACATTGATGAATTTTTTGATCAGCTCCTGGGAGATCAGTATTTTTCCAAGATTGACTAGATATCCGGGTACCATAAGTTGAAGTTGAAGGATGATTACATTACAAATATATATTTTCAAACTATATATAGTCATTATGAATTTCTCTTTATGTCATTTTGGATAACTAATTCACCTACTGTATTCATGGATCTTATGAATAGAGTATTTCATGAGTTCTTCACTAAGTTTATGACTTTGTTTATTGATGATAGTGTGTTATATTCGAGAAGTAAAGTGGAGCTTGAAAAAAACTAAGGGTTTCTTTTTAAACATTAAAAGAAAATAAACTATACGGAAAATTTAGAAAGTATGAATTTTTGTTGCAAAAAATTTCATTCCTGGGTCACATTTTTTCTAAATATGGAATAACTATTGATCTGCCTAAAATAAATGTGGTTAAAGAATGGAAATGACCCACAAATATAACCATGATTCACATTTTTCTTAGTTTGGAAGGCTATTAATTGTGGTTTGTTGAAATCGTTACATATTTATCAAGTCAACTAACAAATTTAACTTGTAAAAGACTTAAATTCATCTCAATAAAATAATTTTATAATATATTCCATGAATTTTGAAAATGATTGGTGATTACTCCAGTTATAACCCTACCTTCCAGAAATGGTGAGTTTGTCATCTATAATGATGCTTCATTAAAGGGACTTGGTTGTATTCTGATGTAGAATGATCAGGTAATTTCTTATTAATCAAGAAAACTAAAACTTCATATGTTAAATTATCCCACAGATGATTTGGAATTAGCAGCTATGGTTTTTTACTTGGAAAATTTGGAGGCATCATTTATACAGAAAAAAATGTGAAATATATATTGACCAGAAAATCCTGATGTGTATATTCACTCAAAATTAATTAAACATAAAGAAGATAAGATGATTTGAATTGATAAAGGATTATGAATTCACATTCAATTACCATTATGGAAAAGAAAACAATGTGGAAAATTCCTTGAGTCACACAAGCATGGATCATTAACTATAGTATTGATAGATTAAGACCCATTGATTAATTCTTTGATAAATTTTGTCTTGGAAGTTATTGGTGAAGCGAATTCCTTAATTATGTTTTAGGTTATAGTGTATTCATCATTGTCAGACTGAATTAAGAAATCATAGACAGCAGATTAAGAGTTACAGAAAAAGGTAGAATTGCTTAAAATTGGCAAGTTACCAGAATTTTTCATTGATAAATATTTCATTTTGAGACTTGGAAAAATATTTTTTTCACCTTGTGTTTCCAATCGGAAGAAATAATTGTTGTGTGAAGCTCGTATTTATCAATTTTACATTCATCCTGATAGCACAACGATGTATAGATACCTTCTGCCATGTAACTAGTGGGATGGAATGATAATAGATATTGAAGATTTTATCGTGAAATGTTTGACATGTTAACGGGTAAAATTAGAGTGACAATTACCAAAGGGGATGCTTCGGCCTTTATTAGTTCTAGAATAGAAATGGGAAAATATATCCATGGGCTTCATTGTGGGACTACCAAAGACTTATTAAGGTAATAATGTAATCTATGTTAATGTTGATTGACTGACTAAATCTACTCATTTCCTTTATATTCTAGATATTATATATTTGGATCATCTTTCTCAACTATTCATTAGAGAAATTGTCTAGTTACAATGAGATCCACTTACAATTGAATCTAACCTAGATCCTAGGTTCACTTATAACATTTGGAAAGGCCTTAAGAAGTTATTGGGAACCCAATTAAATTTCAATATATCTTTTATTCATCAATTATATGGTCAGTCAGAACTAATGATTCAGACATTGGAGTATATGATTATATATTTTTCAATAAATTACTAGGGAATTTGGGATCAACATATTGCACTTGATGAGTTATCATATAAAAATAGTTTTCATTACAATGTATAAATTTCACCTTTTGAGGAATTATATGGGAAGAGGTATCGAACACCATAATTATGGGATGGATTACAAGAAAGGGAGTTTATGGAACCAAAATTAGTAGTAGAAGTGTCTGAGAATGGGAAGATGATACAAAAACATATGAGGACATATTAGAGAAGGCAGAAACTTTATGCAGATAAGAGGTGGAATAAATTTTCATTCAACGCATGTGATCATATTTTTTTTATAATCTCACCATAGAAATTTGTTATTCAATTTGGAATTAAAGGAAAGATAAGTCCACAGTTCATTGGCCCTTATGAAATCCTAGAGAATGTCGGACCAGTCAACTACTAAATAGGATTGCCATTATCTTTATCTTAGGTACACAATTTGTTTTTTCATGTTTCAATGTTGAAAAATTATATGCCTGATTTATCTGATGTTTTGAGCGCAGAAGCAGTTCAGTAGGAAGAAACTAATTCTTATAAAGAGAAACCTGTTCAGATTCTTGATCGAAGAGATCAAGTATTGCAGAATTAGGTATTCCAATAGGTAAAGCTTTTGTGGAGAAACCACATGGTTGAACAAAGAACATTAGAATCTAAAAATTCTACGAAGAAAAGGTACCTCCACTTCTTTAATAAGAATATATAAATTAGAGAATGCAACTTGTAGAAGTTGGGGATAATTTAACCCCAAATGGATTTAAAAATTAATTGAAATGCCAGAAACATTGAGTCATTACTTAATGAAACGTTATTTTTTGTAGATAGTTTTAAACTATTTGTTAAACATAATATTTCCACTTCTATGTTTTCAATTTCAAAAATTAGAAATCTACGATTGTGATCAGTAAGTTATTTAGAGTCTGATAAAACCCACTTGATTTTTTGGGGAGTAGTAACAAACCCTTATGAATAGTAATATGACCTTAATGAAGCGTAAATGATATTATTATTTTATTTTAATATAGTTTTATGATAAGGAGATATTGATTAATTTTTTAATGTGATATAAAATTAGTTATAGATTAAAATTTTTTGTTTTTGAATAAAATATTATTTTACATAAAAATTAATTTTCTCATATTTAGAAACATATTTTAAAAAAAGGATTTCATATTTGAATTATTTACATTGAAAAATGGTTAAGGTGAAATTTTGGAATTTTTCTGAAATTTATGAATTTTAGATGAATTTTAAAATATGGTAATATATGATATATATACATTATTAGTTAAATACACTATTCAAAGCATTATGGGTGATGTAAGAACCCCTGATTCAAACACACATGCTAAAATTACTATTTTGGGTCACATTAATCATGACTATTCATAGTCGTGAAAACAATTTGAAACTAATGATTAAAATAATGGTAAACCCCTCCTCTCTGGTCAGAATGGCCCGAAGGCCTTCATTTTTTTAATTTGATAATCCACCTTTCAAGGGGTGAGGTTGAACCCTTAAAAGAACCGAAGGTTTATAGACAATTACATGACCCATAGGTTTTAGAGGAATAACCCAGATAGTCAACATGGAACTGCTACTCCCCAGCATATGTCATGATATCATCACTCCACCTTCACGGGGATGGTCGGCTAGCTGTCCTATGCAAAGCTGCACAGGCTTGGTAACAATAGAAAATCAATAGCCTCTCATTCTTCTAATTCTAGTTAGCTCTCCTCCATTGAATGTGCTTTCCCTGAATCCTCCTCTGATGCCTTTTCCCTTATAGTTAGACTGGTACATCTTCATTTCATGTATCCTGAACACCTTAGGGTTTCCCAATGGCATTAAGGTGGCCCAAAGGACTTGAGAATTAACTGGCCCAAAGGCCTTGGGTGGCCCGAAAGCCTTGAAGGACCTGAGTACCCAACTGGTAGTCCAAAGGAAAAGTTTAATAAATTTTTCCTACTTCTACAATACCTACTGGCCTCACTAAAAGGCCAAATCCAAGGGCCATATGGAGGATCTGAAGGAGAAGAGATGAAGAAGTAAAGATCCTCTTTCATTATCATTTGTTTTCTTTCCCATTATTTAATTTTATTATACTCTTTTCTCCTCCCCTTATCCGAGAGGCATGAAATATATATTATTATATATACTCTATATTTTTGTCATATTTATGAAAAAATTCATCACCATTCTTCATCTCCAATTCCCCTTACTCTAAAAATAAAAACACCATCCGTGATGTGTAGATTTACTAACATTGTGGACGATGTGTTTTCAATTTCCATTAATTCATTAAAATATGGTTTTAAAAACATTATAATGGATAAATAGTATTATTTTGTATGATATGACCTCTCATATGTTCTATAATTATATTATATGCTTAAATTTATAGGTATTTTATAAGACAAGTTCTAGATTGTCAATGAATCGCCATAAAGATCTAAACAAATATCTATAATGATTTATCTAATGATTAATCCTCCTACCATATAACCAAAATTATTTATAGAATAATTTAGTGTTTTGGAAACATATTAACACCATTTCATTCCACTTTGGATTCTCTCTTCCATTCTACAATATAATCATTATGAACCAACCACGGAAATCATGTGAAGAATGGACCAGAAACAATAGAAATAAAAAAAATGTATTCAATAAATGGGTTGAATGTTGTTTTAAAATGATAATATAAGGTGTTATAAAAATAAATATTTTTCTGTTAAATATTAATAAACATATTTTAACCATTATAAAGGTGGTTTAAACATATTTTAATTAAGACGAACTAGAGGTAAGGGAATTATTAACCCAATCATCATTCATTGGGTAAACCTTATACTTCATTTTTTATATGGTACTAAGATTATTTGTTTGATTAATTTTGTTTATATTATGATGTATTATGTGGATTTATAGTGTAGAAAATAATCTTTTAATTATATTACTTCTCACTTCAATTATATTTGTATGGGACTTTCCTATAAAAGTATTCTTTTAAAATTCTATTTTACCAAATTCAAAAGAAATGTTTTTATTAAATTATTAATGTTTTAAGATTATGTTCTGGTTCATGGTCATTGTTTAAGATAAAGGGTGGGACCCATATCCCCCTTAAATTCATTGGGTATATGTATATTAGAGGTCGGTCGTATGGTTACTTCAAGTGTAATTATGATGGCAACACCATAATGTAGCTGTGAGGGTTACAAATATTAAGTAATCCATGAAGGTTACAAAATAATTAATTAATTACCAAAGGTAATTTTATGTTTTAATATATTTTCAATAATTTTTAATTGAAATATCATATTTTACAAAGTAAATAAGGGTAATAAGTATGTTTTTATTAAAATGATTTCATATGATTATAATTTTTCATGGAGAACTAGTTTCTTTCCTTATTTTTATATCCATTACTTAGCTTTTTATGTTCATCACATGTTTTTAAAGTGTTTTAAAAGGTTATAAGGAAGTGTAAGAGAAATAATTATACTAATTTAAATGTTTTGGTGTTTTTTCAAAGACATTATATTGTTCATTTCTGTTGAAAATTTTATGTGTCAGATGGAATAGATAATGTTTTAATGATACTGACCTTGTATGATTGTGGGTTGATATGTATGAGTTATGTCATACCATTCTACAAATCTAAACTAAAAAGATCTTCTAGAATGTAAATAAAGGAAATCTAGTTGAAATATCTAGATTCTGTAATGTTTAAGGATTGTTCCTTATAATTTCAGACTAGAAAATAACTTTTTGGAAAACAAACTATATAAAAAGTGTTAATAAAAACATCCTCTTGATAATAGATAAAGGTATGTATGGTGTAAATCTAAAATACATCATTATAAAGCATTAATTTAGGGTAACATTGGTGGAAAGTGAATATATGGACATTGAATAAAAGATGAAATAATTATAGAGAGTGATAGAGATTATAGATCAAGAGAAATTGGGTTATCCAAATAAGTATAATGAAAAAAACATAAATATATAAAGGGTTAAAATAAAATTAGTTCACCATAAACGAATTTATTAGGACAATTGTTTTTCTAAATTATTTTCAATGATTTTAAGAATTCATTTACTATATATGAATATAAGGAAATATAATTACTTAAAATATTTCTACTTCATAAGAAAAATATCATCATTTGGTTGTTATTCTATCAATTTCCTCTTCATCTTTTACTCAATGATATAAATATCCAAAAATAATTTTTTAAATCCTCAAGCACAAAAATTAACTTTTAATGGATCATCAAATTCATAAAAGGGTAAAAATTTATTCATTTTGTATTTACTCAAAAAAATGATTAGAAAAAATTATCCAATATAAATATTTATTCTCTAATACCTTAATATTAAATTAAAAAATACTACATAATATATTTCATAAATGGGTAACCTTAATTCTCTTCTTAAATTTTCTGACCAAATCAAAATTCCAAAATCCAAAAATATATAAGTAAGGTTACTAAAATTTTAAATTCAACTTAACATTATATTTACCTAAAAAAATAAGTTATATAATAATGTAAAATTCTTAATATGAGAATACCTTAATCACTATAAAAATATAATGATCATATATATGATTCCAAAAAAAATATTAGGTTGTTGATTATATTCAAAATATCCAAACATGTAGTAAAATTCAACAAAGGTAACATAATCCATAAAATTACTAACCAATTTCAAGGTCCCAAATATTGTATGATAAATATCAATTTATTATCATTGTCATAAAATATTGAACATGTAATGGTTTATGTTACATCAATCATGTATTTTCCAAGAAGCTCAACTTGCCACTAAATCACTTCTCATAGTCATTTGTTCCATTTAACATATTCTCTAAAATATTTAAACAAATATACTAATAATAAAATATAGGTGAATTTTATAATTATTATAACCACAATACCATTGAAAAAATAATATTATAAAATAATTCTTAAATCCAAACACAAATACATTCATCAATTCTCTTCTTCTACAATAATCACATAAGTTTGACCTAGATCACATAGGTTCTTTTTAGGTATATTACCACGACACACATGGAATTAATTTTCATATTGTTCCATATCGTTATAGTTGAGGCATTGTAAATTGGTGGTTTTATATTTTCCTTATAATCATTAGCATTGTATCCTTTTTCTCCACACTTGTAGAAAACTTTCAATCCCTTTATGAAAGTACCAGAGTGTTTCTTTATAGAATTATAACAAGGGGGAAATAATTATTTCCCTTATCCCCTTTATTGATATTTTTCTATATAATTCTATTATATTCATTCTTACATTCTAATCCATATGAAATAAAAAATTAATTCTCTATACTTATTCTACATGATATCATGTTCTTGTATGATGAAACATTTTGGGATACAAGTTCCATTCAAAAAATAAGGCTAATAACATCCAATAAATGGTCAATAATTTTATTTATATTACATATGTAGCATTTATCTGGCTTTGATAACCTAATAATGTTGTTTTTATACATAATTGTTTTTTTCATATTCCATTTTCCTTATTATTAGAGATTTTTTAATCGTGTCTTTTTGTTGCTCATGAGAAAAATTAATTTCTATGAATTATTCCTTAAAATTATTTCTTTACATGTTTATTATTTACTTTCACACCCCAAGATTCCACGATACGCTTCTCTTTGAATAATACACTAGCGTGTGTTGTACGCAACTTCGAGTTCTAACACACCACAACAAATCAAACTAGCTGTTATGAATAGTATTAGTCTCTTTTTGAAAATTTATAAATTTTATCATTCAAAATGGACTTCATTTTTGGATTTTTAGTATCAAAGTTAGCTTAGGGTGAATTTTGGGAACTTTTCTGAAAACTTTCAATTTTTGATGAATAGTGAAAAACACCAAGTTATATTTTAAAACAGATTTTTTATTTAAATAATTATTTATTTTTTTAAATTTTTTGCTCAAAAAAGATACATAATATATATATAAGTTCAATTTAATTAATTGGAGTCAGTTTATAATAATTTTAGATATATTAAAATGTTATTGAACTTTTTACCGTCGTTTACGCACATCCTAAGAGAATTTTCAAATTTAAATAAAACTTAATTTTACCGATTCTATGAGTTTAATTTCAAAAATCTGATAGACATAGTTTATATCAGCAAGTAAAATGTGGTTCAATAAGATTAAATTAATTTTTGGGGAAAAGTAATTTTTTACTTTTATTTACCACGGTTTAAAGTAAATAGGGTAATTAAGGGTAAAAATGATATTATTATTACCCTAACACATGTCTTAATTATATTTGATAAGTGTAATTCGTCCAAAAACAACCATAGTAATAAAATATGATCCTTTAGGTCCACTTGGATTAGATAAGAAAATTTATTATTATTTAATACAAAGTAGAGTTAAAAGTGTTAAATTCAAAGTTTAATAACTAAACCATTTTTAATATAGGGTTATACATAAGATAAATTCGACTATAAATATTCATTAAAAAGAAAAAATGATTTCCTACATAATCGTATTTTATTTATACTATTTATAAATTAAATAATTAAATTTATTTATGACACAATGATGATGCATTAATTAGCTAATTAATGAAATATTAAAATAATTTATATTATAAATATCCAAATAAATGTAATTTGAGACTTTTTTGTAAATTAGACTAAATTTACTGGTTAGTCTGACATGTTAGGGTTTGTTATATAATTTTTTGAAAAAGTAATAAAGCTGTTAAAAATTTAGAAAAAATAAAAAACCAAATAGTGCTAAAATTGACATAAAAGTGTTTTTTAAACAAATATAATATTATTAATTGATATTCAATTCATAAAAAAATATGGTTCATCCAAATGTCTTAACTAATATGGTATATGTAATTTACGAACCACATTAGGTCCTGTTGGATGTTTATTTTATGTTTATTAACCATATAATATAAAAATACCAAGAGGCATGGTAAATGTCAAACTATTTAACTAAGAGTTAAATCATAAAGATAAAGTTAATATAGTGGCCCAAACCTATCTAAATCCAATTGGTTGAGTGGTGTTCGACCCATCCCCACCTTATAATTTAAATAATTCTTTTTGGATCCATTATAAACCAAAAATTATTTTATTATAAAATAACATTTCTAGCTTTTCCTAAGGTGCCCCTCACCCCTCTTATAAAAGGGTACTCCACATTATCTCTAATTAACACCTTCAAAGACATTGTTCATGGCCAAAAACTTCCCAAATACCCTATAAACTGTCCTTCCTTCATCCTAGAGGACTTAAATTAGTCATAAATTCAACCTATGTAGCCCTTTTGTTCAATTCAAAAGGAAGAACCCGAAGAAGAGGTAAATATTTCATCACCTCTTTCAAGTTCCATTCTTCTTCCACTTCCTCTATCTTTTTTGTTTCCATTATAAAATAATAAATCTTGTATATTATATATAATGTGATTCTATTATAAATATTATACAACTATATTCATTATTCTATCCATCATTTGAATGACATGTCACCATAAGTGAGTACGTACGACTTACCGTCTCCACGTCATGGTGGAATTGTTATTCAATACATTATTATTTGGATGGGTATAATAATGATGTGTAATTGATGTAAATAATAAATATAAAATGATAATGATTCTGTATATAGGATATACCATTCAATTATATATTATTTTAATATCAAAAGAATTATATTGTCGCTCGTGCGTACATACGGATTACTGTCTCCACGAACGCGATGAGATTCATTCCCCATCATATACATTCTAGAATAATTTTCATTAGATGATTAAAAATAATGTTTAAAGATTTAATATCATTCTGAATATGAATAAGATACATCCTATCCATGACAAACATTACTTACGTTACAAAGCATATAAAGGAAAACGAATCAGTTAACACCCAAAACGACGATAATAATAAAATATTATTAACAGAGCAATATTAAAAGATCATATATGATATCATATTAATGTATATAATTCTTTTATAATTTAATAACAATTCTTTAACCATTATATATAAGTTTAACCAACCCTTAACCAAGGAAAAGATCATGGTATTGGTTAATTTTACAATTTCTTTATTATCCGAGGTTGTTTTTACGTAAGTATCTACTGGGACATATTTATCATCAATATCCATGTTTACTAAAAATGTATTTGAATTCATTTTTAATATTTAACATACAATGGTTTAAAGTCATTTATACCTTTATTTTACTTATTATAAAATGGTTTGAATGAAATCCTTCCGTTGTTTTACAAACAAGGTACTTTATGACCTTTTCGACAAAAATAAGGTAAGAATGTTTTTTTCACTTATACGGCGGGTGTGGAAGTTTTCCGTTGTTATAACAACATCAAAACATCCCTTAAGAGATATTTATCTAAAAAATGTTTTGATTCCATCTATGTCAACATCCTTTTATGGATTTTAAGCTAATTTGAAATAGATTTAATATGATACAAAACTTTCATATTGTATTGAATGTTTTTGGATATGTTTTAATTTTGATGTGTTATTTTTATACCATTCATGGTTTATGGATAAAGTATTGACATTTCATATGGTAGTTTTAATATGAATGTTTATGTTATGTTTAAACCTTTTCATATGAGTAATGATTTGGACTTAGTAAGTGGTGGGTGGAGATCGATATAGCTCCTCAATGAATTGGAAAGTCTCATGAGACAAACTAGTGTCTTGGAACAAGGCCATTACAAAATCTTATTTGTAGTCTTGGCACAAGGCCTTGACTATGTGGTTATGAAAGTATAGCATTATTCCTTTCATCATTATGAAAGTGTCTATTAATATTGCATGTGATTATTCGACAAGTAGAATATCCATGTGAATTATTAAATGGAATTTTTTATTTTTATCTTTTCTATATTATGTTGAAGTTAAAGTTTAAAAGGCTTTTGTTTCAGTCTTATGCATTTCCTTAAATTGTTATGCTTATTTATGAAGGTTTCCACAATATGTTTATCCTTACTGACCATCTGAGATCACCCCTTTATATGTTCTATTTTTCCCAGGATGTGAAGAAGTATATTATGACTGACCATTATGGATATTCTATGGGATCTCAGTGTTGTCCATGTAAACAATGTTGTGGTAGTTTTCCATTTTATGAAGTACTGTAAACCTTATGAATGTATCTGGTACATATAAGGCTACTAGACTAATCAGTGTTTCGATACATGATCTTTTGTGATCATGCCAATGATATGTAATAATGCTCCAACTCTGGGTTACTAGGTTCGGGACATTATAGTTGGTATGAGAGGAAGATTAGTACAAACCTTGGAATCTAGATTTAGGTAAACTCAGATTAGAGAACATTAACCTCAGATGGACATTGAGGATTAGTATAGTAGAACATTCTAGAATTTTGGTATTGTAGAGATTTGGTGAGTTTTCCAAGAAATACATCCATGTCTGGATATGAGTAGAAAGTGGTACCTTTGGCACAGATGTACCTATGGTTAAAACCCAAAAACACCACTTTGAGCTAGACTCGAACGGGAACTGGTGCACGACAATGGGCATTGTTTCACTCTTGGTTACGACACTCCAGGGGGGTATGCATAGAATAATTATCATTTTCTTTACAAACTATTATGCATTGTTTATGAGTATATACTTTCTAAAAGGAAAATTTTTTATGATTATAGATTATATCCATAAACTGTTCAGTTTAAGTTACGTTTTTTACAAGTTTGGAATTATGTATTTTGATTCATAAAATAATCTAGTGTATTCCATTGTTTAGAAATGGTGCCTAGTGGAAGTAATGGAAACTATACCAACACAAATAATCCATGTAGATATTTCCCTCCTACTCAAGATAATTATAGTGGAGCAGGTGATGCAACTTTTGCTGATCATCTTATCACTATACTGGGACAACTCACTCAGCTTATGAATAATAACCTTACACGTATAGAGTACCCTGATCCATAGTGTGGAGGATCAATATTTGATCACTTCATGAGGAAACAACCGACAACATTCAATGGGGGGTAAAAATCCACTAGTATCTGAACAATGGATAAATTCCTTAGAGAAAATATTCCACTCCTTGGGGAGTAGTGAAAGGGAAGTTCTCATAGCAGTTTACTGCCTCACTGGAGATGCGGAACAATGGTGGTCATTGATTCAAAACACAAATTAAGATGATGAAGTATCAAATATGGAATAGAGGGTGTTTAAAGAAACTTTCTTAGAATAATACTTTCCTCATGACCATCGAGCAGATATGGAATGATAATTTTTGAGTTTGAGGAAAAACAAAGATGAGAATGTCGCAATGTATGAAGCTAACTTTACAAGGTTAGAGTGGCACACTGAAAATTATATACGTAACCCAAGAAGTAAGATTGATCGTTTCTTTGATGGGTTAAAATCATTTCTTCGTCGAGCATTAGTCTCACAATACTTCTTGCCATACAAAGATATTGTCTCATGTGCTATCAGGATAGAAAAAGAATTCTCTAAGTCTTATGAATTTAAATCAAAGAAAGAGAAGAAGAGATCTAATGAACACTCTGGAAATGGAAATAAGGGGAAGAAGGGAAAATTTGAATATCCATCCTACAGAAAATGTGGGAAGAAACACCCTGGTACTTTCCTTAAGGGAGTGGGAGTCTATTAAAACTGTGGTGAAAAAGGCCACCAAACTCATGATTGCAAGGGAAAGAAAGAGGCTGCCGATGTTGAATTCTACAATTGTAGAGAAAGGGGGAATTAAATGAATTAATTTCTTAAGCGTCAGGGGGAATTACCTCAGAAAAGGCCAAGGGATCAAGGCCAAGAATATGATATCTCTACTAATGAGGTTGAAACTTCAAAAGACGTAGTGGAAGGTAATTTAATGGTTTCTAAAGTTTAGAAAATTCCTTATTTGATTTTGGATCATCGCATTGTTTCATATCTTCCAATTTTGATACGAAAATTAGATATTTCAAATTTGATATAACAAGGGAGTTATCAGTCAAAAATCCTAAGGGAAGTATCATTGCAACAAAGTTTTGTGAATCAGTCCCCATTAGGGAATATAAATGTTCATTATCTGCTGATCTCATCATCATACCCATGATTGAATTTGATATAATTATCGGTATGGATTGGTTTTCGGATCATAATGAAAAAATTTATTATAAGAAGAAGGAGGATACAATTTTT
The DNA here is from genome assembly GCA_963277665.1 of Viscum album. Taxonomy (NCBI): domain Eukaryota; kingdom Viridiplantae; phylum Streptophyta; class Magnoliopsida; order Santalales; family Viscaceae; genus Viscum; species Viscum album. The sequence continues at coordinate 856,412,107 of OY728145.1, forward strand.
AATGATGATGATAAAGAACACCTTATCTTTAGAGCAGAATCACCACCACCTAATTCTTCTCTAGATCCACCCCCAGTAGCTCAACAAAATTCAATAATTAGGGAGGAAGAGAATGAAATAACTATGGATGAGGAAAAGAATGTTCAAATAGAATATGTACCTATTGTTCAAGAATATATTGATGTGTTTCCAAATGATTTACCTGGATATCCTCCAGAATGAGAAACTGAGTTTTCCATTGATTTAATTCTTGGTTCAAGGCCCATATCAAAGACCTTTTATAGAATGGCCAATGTGGAATTTGTGTAACTAAATAACAAACAAGTGGAATTGAGTAACAATGTATTTATTTTCCTAAGTGTTTTTCCAAGGGGAGCCCCTGTCCTTTTTGTTAAGAATAAAGATGGATCTATGAGGTTGTGCATTGACTACAGGGAGATCAATGCTATAACAATAATGAAAAAGTATCCCCTGACTCACAATGATGATTTATTTGACCAACTTCATAGATCTCAATACTTTTCAAATATTGAACTTAGTTCTGGATATAATCAATTGTACATAAAGAAGGAATACATTCCAAAGATAGCATTTTGAACCAGGTATGGGCATTAAGAGTTTATATTAATTCCTTTTGGACTGACTAATTCACCCTCTGTCTTCATAGATTTAATGAATAGGGTTTTCAAGGAATATATTGATCACTTGGTAGTAGTATTTATTGATGATATCTTGGTATACTCAATATGAATATCATGAAATTCACTTGGAAATATCCCAATGACTCTCAAATGAAATGAATTATTTGGTATGTTTAGAAAATATGAATTCTGGAATCAAGAGATTTATTTTCTTGGACATATTTTCTCTAAGGATGGAATATGTTTTGATACTTTAAATACTAAGGCAATCCAAGAATGGATTGAACCGATGAGTATAACTGAGGTACACAGTTTTATTGGTTTAGTAGGTTATTTTCAGCTTTTCGTCCTGAATT